>JAZHRO010000051.1:62955833-63557222 GCA_037157565.1 Thalassia testudinum
GACAAGGGGTGGGATGGCCTGTGGAGGTGGAGTGGCCTCACCGGAGTTGGTGGCCGGAGGTGAAGGGGATGATGGTGGTTGGAGTGTGGCAGTAGTCGATTTAGGAAATTAATATGGGGAAAATGAAGAGGGGAAGAAGGGGTACTTATCTAAGGTGTTCAGAGAGAAGGGGGGAGGCGGAGGGCAAGCGGCGGGTGCCTGCCATCGCCGGAGACGAAGAGGCCCAGGGGAAGAAGCGGCGACGAGGAAGAGGGTCGGAGGGCACGCGTTGGTACGGCGTGGCACAGAGGAGAACGACGGAGTTGGCTCTGCCATTGGTACGGTGGAAAAGCGACAAGAAGAGGGAGGGAGAGTCGCTGGAAGCTTCGGGTAGTCGGCAGGAGTGAGGAGGAGATGACTTTGGGGGTAATCTTCGACCAATTCGAGCTTGAAGGAAGCGGCGAGGTCTGGGCTTCCTTAAATAGGGGTAGGCAGAGCGGGAAGTGCATGGAGACGGCGGGAAAACCACTCCGGAGGTAAGGCCGGAGGGAGACCCATACCTCTCGAGCGTTTGCACGAGAGGTATGGGGGGTTTCAGGGCATGGGGAGCTGCCCATGCGGTAGGAGGCTTCGTAGGGAGCTCTCCTTTCAAATCTAGGAGCGGCTCCCCATGAGCTCTAGGAGAGAACCTCCGCGCAAAGTCACCGGAGGTATGGGTCCCTGCTGTGATGGTAGAGGGACCGAAATGAAGAAAGAGACAAAGAAGTTAGGGGGGATTTGCAAGGGTTTCAAAAAGTTGAGGGTCTAAATGTAATTTGGTGGACCAATTTGCAAAGTGAGTCAAGATGACCTTCTCTTAAGTCCAAGTTTTGGTATAAAGCTAATTTGAACCTAAGGAATCCAATGGTGAAGTTGGATTTTAGGTTTGACCACGTTTGACTTGATATTTTGCATAAAAACCTAAATTAAGTCAAATATTAGGCATGGACCCCAATCTAGGTCAAAACAGGTTTCCAAGGCCAAATTGAAGGTTCTAAACCCTAGGGGATATTTTTTCATGAATTTTAGAGGATTTAGTTGATTTTTATCTTTCCTGGAACCTTGTGAATTTAAGAGGGTTTGTTTTAGGGTTACAAAATATCATTGAATTCTTAGATTTCACAATAACCCTTTTCTGACTGAACCATCCCACTTTTTCTCTTATTAAGTCCAATTGACCTATGTTTAGACCCTTAGAAATCCCGTTGATGCACTGCAATGGTAAAATTACAGTTTTACCCCTTGTTTCATGTTCTCTTCTCAGATTAGTAATTCATTTAATTAGGCCTTCCTTTAGGTTATGTAGGAGCTTTTGTTCATTTTAGTAGATCAAAGTAAGCTAGTTAGGGTTCATGATGAGGTTCTCATCATATCCCCCATGCCTAGCTTTTTCTTGTCCCTTAGCAAAATTTTAAGGTTTTAACTTATGTTCTAGATCATGAATTTCTTTCACCAGTTATGATAAGTTCTTTTTGTTCTTTGATTAGATCAGAATGCCGACAATGGGCCTAAAGGTACTCTAGTACCAACCAAGATCCGAACCTGTCCAGCTTTAGCTTAGGTCCTCAGTGAAGGTTTTTAAGGCCCGTAGGAACTACCCTAAGGTTTATTGGACTCTGTGGTTAAAGAACCCATGCTTAAGACATAATTTTAGCCTTGGTTCAGTTTGCAATACGCTCTTGGAAGAGAGAGACAGAGGGTTTATTTGTTTGGAGAGTTTTTTCTCTCTTTTCCTTTTATTTCTAGCTTTGGATTGGCTTCACAACAGATCTGTATCGGATTCCTCGTCCCCATCATCAATCCTCAAAGGTCTCTGGCAATCGATGCTTCGAGATAGCACCGCCCATGGTAACCCCCAGAACCCTGGTTTTTGAGATAATCCCGCCCATGGCGTTTCGTGGCCGAATCCATACCCTAGCGATTGACATTTCATGATAATGCCGTTCATGGTATCTGAACCAGCAGAGTGCTTACATGCCCCTGGTAGGATATGTAAATATCCTAAGAGACAAGCACCAAGGAGACGATATGTTGTTGCTCATCTTCAAGGGGAATTTCCACCTTTCCGCGTCGGGAACTTGTCCAAATCAACTTGTGTTGATCGGCCGCTCCTAATCTAGGTAACATTTTCAGAACATTAAAATGCTTCTACGTGATTTTGATAGTTATGCACACTGAACCAGACTGTGTGTGAATTGGGGTGCTTAGGTTACCGAATCCTGCAAACTGAAGGTCAGTTAAAGAGGCCGAATACTCCCTAAGCTTTAGACCTGATACTTAAACTTTGCATTTTCCTCAACGTCTTGAGGAATATCCAGATCTTAACGGGTACTAAGAGTCTAGCCAAAAAGGCCTATGGTTAGCATTCTTACTAATCTTTTTGTGTTTCTTTAGCACTTTCTCTTTACTTTTCTTAATGTGGTCTAGAACTTCGATTAATCCCTTAATCTCTTACTAATGACTATCTCTTTCTTTTTCATTTTGTGCTCCTTTTTAACTTTTTGCTCTTTTTCTCCTCATTTTGATTATGTAAAGCCCACAAAAATTTCTTCCCTCCTCTAGTTTTTTGTTCTTTTTCAAAAATTTTTATTTTTTTGGTGTTGTTTTAAAAAAATTTTATTTTTATTTTATTTTTATTTTTTTTGGGATTTTTTTGACATATGTAATTTTTTTGTTGAAACCTTTTCTTGTTATGAGTTTTCATTCATTTTGCACTTTCATACCCCCCCATGCCTAAGATTTGCAATGTCCTCATTGTAAATTAGGTGGGTTTGTATTAAGCTTGGTTCATTCATTAGGACAGGTGTTGGGTGAGTGGATGGGTCGAGGTGACTGTTGCGGACAATTTCTAATCTCGGGTATGGGTACCTGAGGTGGAGTCGGCTGTCCTAAAGGATGAACCCTAAAGTGCAAAGAAATGTCAGGAAAGATTTTGGGTTTTTGAAAGAATGACAGGTTGTCTCCTGTTAAGCGCTGAGTTTTACGCCATCAGCTGGGTGCAATGAGCTCAGGGAGAATGGAGGATAAAGGATGACTCAGCAAAATTTGTATTGGTCATGTCGATGAATGATTTGAGTCTCTGACCGTTCATGACAAAGGGTTTGGAATCGTGGCTGAGTGGACTAATCTCAACGGCTCCATTTCCAAAGATTTGTCGGACTAGATATGGTTCGATCCATTTGGATCGCAACTTTCCCGGGAACAGTTTGAGTTGGGCATCAAAAAGTAGGACCTTTTGACCAGGATGAAAGATCTTTCTAGAAATGTGCTTGTCATGAAAGGCTTTAACCCGCTCTTTGTAGATTCGCGAGTTTTCATACGCATCGAGGCGTAATTCATCAATCTCGCTTATCTGAAGCTTTCTGTGGGTTCTAGCCTTAGAAAGATCTAGGTTGTAGTTTCGTACTGCCCAATAGGCTTTATGCTCCAATTCGATGGGGAGGTGACACGCCTTCCCGTACACTAGTCTGAAGGAGACATGCCTAATTGGGTCTTGTGGGCGATCCTATAAGCCCACAAAGTTTCCGGAAGCCGGGATGACCAGTCCTTCCTGTTAGGTCGAACAGTAACTTGAAGGATTTTCTTGATCTCCTGGTTCGATAACTTAGCTAGACCATTAGTTTGGAGGTGGTAGGGAGTAGAGATTCTATGTGACACCCCGTATTTGGTCATCAGTGACCTGAACTGAGCGTTTGTGAAATGGGTCCCTCCATCAGAAATGATCGCTCGAGGAATCCCGAACCATGAAAAGATGTTTTGGTGGATGAATTTGAGAACAACTTTGTGATCATTGGTTTGGGTCGGAATGGCTTTGATCCATTTGGACACGTAGTCAACAGCGGGTAAAATGTACTCGAAGCCGTCCGAGATAAGGAAGGGTCCCATAAAATCAATCCCCCAAATGTCAAAAATCTCGCATACGAGAATCAGCTGTAGAGGCATCATGTCATGATGGCTCATGTTGCCCAAGGTCTGGCAATGGTTGCATGCCTTACAGTGATTGTATGCATCCTTGAAGATTGTTGGCCAGTAAAAGCACACTCGAGGACTTTTGATGCGGTTTTGTGCCTAGAAAAATGGCCACCACATGCTTGGTCATGGCAGAAAGAGAGTATGTCTTTGATTTCAACTTTCGGGACACATCACCGGATAATTTGGTTAGCACCTATGCGGAATAGATACAGGTCTTCCCAAATGTAATACTTAGCATCGGAGCACAATTTATCTTTCTTGGCCTTCGGCCAATCAGACGGGATCTGATCTGATGCCAAGTAGTTTACTATGTCAACAAATCATGGAAGCCCTGTACCAATAGTCAGGAGGTTCTCATCAGGAAAATGCTCCATGATGGGTCTGGAAGGGTCGATGATCTCAAAAGGAAGGCGAGACAAGTGGCCAACTACCACGTTCTGTCTTCTCGCTTTGTCGCGAATCTCGAGATCAAATTCTTGCAATAGCAAGATCCATCGGAATAATCGAGGTTTCGTATCCTTCTTCGCAAGGAGATGCCTCACAGTGTGTGATCCGATTAAATAATAATGTGGGAACCTAGGAGATAAGATCTGAATTTTTTAAAGGCAAATACTACGGCTAACAGCACTTTCTCTGTAGCTGTGTAGTTATGCTGAGCCTTGTCAAGTGTCTTGCTAGCGTAGTAGATGACCACCGATTTCCCGTCAATTTTTTGCCCCAAAACAACTCCTACAGCGAAGTCAGATGCATCGCTATGATCTCAAAGGGTTGAGACCAATCAGGGGACTGTAGGATCGTGGCTTGAGTAACTCGGTCACGAAGGATCTCAAATGCTTGAGTGCATTCCTTGGAAATTTCAAAAGGTACATCCTTGGAGAGAAGAGTGGTTAGAGGGTGCACGATTTTCGAGAAATTAGGGATGAATCAACGGTAAAAATTGACGTTCCCCAGAAAAGATCGGATGTCCCTGATCAAGCTAGGCATAGGGAGTTTGGAAATCAAGTTAACCTTGGCTCGATCAACTTGGATGCCCCTCTCAAAAATTAGATGTCCCAGGATGATCCTCTCAGGCACCATGAAGTGGCTCTTTTCCCAAGAAAGAACCAGATTCACGTCAATACATCGCCTGGGCATTTGAACCAAGTGATGGAGGCAATCTTCCAATGATGCCCCAAATACTGAGAAGTCATCCATGAAGACTTTCAGATAATCACCTACCATATTAGAGAATATGGCAAGCATGCACCGCTGAAAAGTTGCGGGTGCATTGCAGAGACCGAAAGGCATCCTTCGGAATGCGTACGTCCTGAAGGGGCAGGTGAACGTGGTCTTCTCTTGGTCCTCTGGATGGATTGCTACTTGGTTGTAGCCGGAGTACCCGTCAAGAAAGCAGAAGAATCTATTTCCCGCTAATTTTTCAAGAATCTGATCAATAAACGGTAGTGGGAAATGATCCTTCTTCGTGGAGGAATTGAGTCTTCGGTAATCAATGCAGACTCTCCATGAGTTGGCTATACGAGTCGGTATGACCTCTCTGGTTTCAGTTGTGATAGTGGTGAGTCCTGCCTTCTTAGGCACAACTTGGATTGGACTCACCCATCAACTGTCGGAGATTGGGTAGATGATCCCTGCATCTAACCACTTAATGATCTCCTTTTTCACGACCTCCTGCAGATTAGGGTTCAGACATCTCTACATCTCATGCGAAGGTCGTGTGCCCTCTTCGGAATAGATGTGGTGTGTGCAATAAGAGGGACTTATGCTAGTCAAATCATCGAGAGTGCAACCAATGGCTCTATGATGTTGCTGGAGAACAGTAATCAGACAGGATTCCTGATCAGGTGTGAGTCTGGAGTTTATAATCACAGGAAGTGTCTGATTGGAACTCAAAAAGACATATTTCAGATGATCGGGAAGGGGCTTGAGTTCCAAGACGGGATTATCAGCAGCAGCGGGTGGTTCAGAGTGGGTGTGAGGAATAAGGGTAGGAGTTATGGGTGTGTCTAGATTAGGTTTAGATTCCTCTAATTGCGGGTTTTGATCTTCTTGTGGTTGATTGGGGATAATCAGGTTGTCCTCAAAATGCAGTTCATCAACTACGGCACTGATGTCACATATTTGTTCTACAACACCGTAATTAATCCCTTGCTGGGCCTTAAAGATGTCAATCTTAAGAGTTTGATTCCCAAATTTCAACTCTATTTGACCCTCCTCATAGCTTATATTGACCCTAGCAGTGGCCAGAAAAGGTCTCCCTAGTATAATTGGTGTATCCCTTGGGTTCTCAGGTGCATCCATATCTAGAACTATAAAGTCCACTGGAAAATAAAAATCCCGTACCCTAACAATAACATCCTTGAGAACTCCCTTAGGTGACTTAATGGATCGATCAGCTAACTGCAATGTCACTTGAGTTGGTTTAAGCTCGGATTCTTCAAGGTGGTTAAGCAGGGATGTGGGTATTTGGTTTATGGAGGCACCTAAGTCTAGCAATGCTCTATCAAACTGGGTTTCACCAATCTTACATGAGATCAGGGGAGTGCCTGAGTCTTTTGCCTTGGGTGGGAGTTTACTCAAGATTACGGAGCTGGCTTGCTCTGACAGTACGATCGGACTCCCACTCTTGGTTCGCAGCTTACGCTGGGGTGTACACACGTTTTTCAAGAATCATGCGTAAGCCGGTATGTGGCGGATTGCATCCATCAATGAGATGTTTATTCGGACTTGTTCAAAGAGCTTGATCAGGTCCTCCTCAGGAGCCATGTGTTTGGTTATCCTTTTTCTCTTGGTCAAGGCCTCGGGAAATGGAACCTTGGTTGGTTCCTCTAGAATAGGTCTAGGTTTTTGATTTGGGATAGGAACATCCTGGATAACTATCTGATGTAAACACATTTACACTACTTAAAATGTCTATTTATGCATGTTCTTAAGCATAGGATTGCATTTCATGATATAAATATTGCATAACATGCATCATCTTGCATTTAGAGTAGTTTGAATAAAATGGAGGTTAATTGTCTCCTTTTATGTGCTTGGATAGGGCAAACATTTTATCGGGGCCTCGGATCAAAGATCCAACCGTATGGATGTGATCAGGGCGATGATTGGAGTTCAACGACTCCAAGATTACCCTAATTAGACATCCATAGCATCAGATAGTGACTGGGGGACCCTAGAAGATCAAGGGCCAGGATAGTGAAAATCCACACTCTAGATGACAAATCTGACCGCACGGATGAATTCGGATCGACGATCGCAGCCCAACGACGCAAAAATCAAGTCAATCCGACATCCGTGGTACCATCTACAACTTCCAGAAGATGGACGGCCAAGATGGTGCCACGTGGTGCCATCTCGATCGCCCAAACGGCCGCACGCATTCTACGAAGGCCCCATACCCGCTCGCTCTCCGCCGTTGGATCTTGATCCAACGGCTGTGGTCAATCGTGCTTAAAAGCATCCGCTCGACCATCCGCACCCCGTAGCTTAGCGGTCGAGCGCGCTTACGCGACCAGCGGGCGCGGGTTTGAGCCGCAGCAGAGGGCTGGAGGCGCAGGCGATTGGGCGCGAGTGGAGCGTCAGATGGAGATCGGACGGCTGCGCGCGCTCGATAGCGTCCACGCACGATAGAACGCGCGGCGCGGACGCGCGATTGCATGCGGGCGGGCGCGCAACATAGCGGGCGGAGACGCATCTTTGGCCGTCCGATCTTGCGATTGGACGGCTGAGGATCGTTGTGCGTGCGATAGCGTTGAGTGCGTGGGCAGCTGAAGCGACGCGCGTGGGCGTGGAAGCTACGCCCACGTCGGGGCTTTAGTGACGGATTTATCCATCACTAAAGACCCCTCATTTATTGTTTTGAAGTTGTAATGTCCATTTTGCCCCCACTCCTTGCAACTATAAAAGGAGACCCCCTCCATATGAAATTTTTATCCCTTCCTTCTCCTCTCTACCCCTCCAAAGCTCAAGAGAAGCTTGTCCCACACCTGGGATGCTTCTCGCGAGATAAAGTCCAATTTTCGTTCCCCTTCGGAAGTGGATCCTGCGACGACGATGGCGTGCTGCTTCGTTCCCGTTCTTCTGCTTCGTCCTGCTTCGTTCTCCTTCGTCCAGACGTCGTCCCGTCCGGCTCGTCCTCCAAGCAATCGTCGAGGAGGATAACTTCTCTCTCCCATTCTTATTTACAGCTTTTCTAGTGTAGAATTTTCCTGCTTTATAGTGTGATTGATTTTCTGCTTTCTAGTGTAACTTTTATTTAGTTTGATTATATAAACATTTGAAATATTGAATGCATGTTCTCTTTCTCTCTCTCTCTCTCTTTTAGTCTGATAGTTCCATTGTAATTATATCGCCTTGCTTATCAAAAATCCTAAAAAAGTATAATTGCGAATATAGATCAACGTAGCCTCCCTGTGTTCGACCCGGAATTCATTTCGATATAAATTTTATTTGTTGAACACGAATTCTTCGCTTTCGAACTACAACGACAGGTTTTCCAAAACCAAACAAGTTAGCGTAGCGATTCGTTTACGTTCAACATTTTGGCGCCGTTGCCGGGGAGGCGACGCTCTTTGATTTCTCTTCGCGTTTTGTAACTTACAAATCATTTACCTCACTTTTCTCCTTTCTTATTGTAATTGCAGGTACTCTTTTGAGACGAGCAAAAGCGGTAGATTGGAGTAAAGTGCCGTTGAAGGTTTTGTAAGTTATCCCCCATTCTTTCCCCCTCCATAGATTTCATTCGCCACATTGAATCCAAATTCCAATTAACCTAGGTGTTTGCATAAATCCTAGGAATAGTTTGGTTGTTTGGATTCTCACTCACATTCATTCCACCTTCATTTATATAAAAAAAATAAAAAGATAATTCTGTGGGGTAATTTTCAACAAACACACAACGTACACCCACATTCAAAGGCACTTAACCAAATTGATTTGTTTCTACTTAATCGGGTTCTGATCTGTGGAACCGGTACACATAAAGCAACACATAAAAGAGTAGAAATCATTCTAGGTTAACCATCTTTGTGTGCTAACTTAGTGGTGCATGTGTGGCCAGTTGTTTGAGTTGTTTGGGCTGCACCACTTCAATTAAAATCAACTCATTAAGTAGCTGCCAATTAGGTTCAACTCTTAGGGATTTACCAGGCACTCCACATTCTTTTTAAGCTTCAAAGGAAAACATTTTCACCCGTGCTTGTGAAACTTGGTGTGCCAATGAAACTTGTTTGAAAATACCTAAAGTTGAATCCTAAAAGCTATTAAGCAAGATTTGAACCTTAAAATTCACCACATCAAAAATAATCTTGCTTGAAAATCACTGGTTGTGCACGTACACACAAATCAATCAATCATTAAGGGCACAACCTATTTAAAGGGCCCATCACATTCCAAAGAACATTTAAACCTAGCCTTAAATAAAATAGAGTAGACGTTGGCCTTAAGGATTGGACTCGCTCTTCAAAACTCAGAACGAGATTATTTTCGATTAGTCTATTTCTACTGTTCAATCTGATGTCCTAGCTAGGGGAGTAGAGTCAAACGATCGCGGCTGGGGGGTACACTAGGAACCGGAGGCGCAAGCCGAAGGAAGAACCTTCTCCTCAGTCCCTCCTTCTAACTGGTTGGATTGAATAGACAGAAGTAGATCAAATCGTTTCTTTATCTCAAGACGGGTTTTGGGAGTCTGTAGGTCTGTAGGCTAACCCATTTAAGGACAGGTTTGATTGTTTGTATTGCAGGGCACCTTTCTTCCTCCCATGTCTCATGAATCCTTCCACATATTTCACACATTCCCGCTCTTTCCCTCCTGTTGTGAATTATCCTCAACATGACGATTATCCCAACTCATATTGTAATCAACCATCAGTCAGTTGGGATAATTCGGATTGGGGATACAATTTCGGACCCCCGTGTTTAGGGTCTAACCCTGAACACTTTGATTCTGATTTCTATCCTTCTCAGAGCAACATCGATTATAGATCGTCTTCCTTTCATGAACAACCTAATACGATCTACAATCAAGAAGGACACACCAATCCTTACCCATCCTCTGATTTCACTGCCTTTAGGTCATCACCATCTTTTCAACAATCTGAAATGACCTATTATCAGGAAGGGTATAACGAATCTCAATTCGTTAATTCCCCTGCATTGAGCCCAAACCCGCCCAACCCTGAACCAACTCATTTGGTTCAGGTTAACCAGGTTCAAGATAAGGTTCTGGCTAACTTGAGGAATATCATTCAATCTTTAGAAGTTCAGCCAGTACCTTGCATTGAGAGATTGGAGCCCCCGATTGAAATGATTGATGATTTAAACAAGTCTTTGTTGGATTGGCTCCAGGATGTTAAGGATAAGAACCCGGGTGAGTTTCTACTTGGGAAATTAGCGAAATTGAGGATGAGATTCGTGGTTTCTTTGATTCAATCTTGGAATAATTCCCAGGATGAACCCTCTTCAGGAAAGCCAATGACAGAACCCGCTCAGGCACCTGTTGGGGGGGACACGTGTTACAAGGCTGACCAGATTGAATTAAAGCAATCAATTGAGGATGATCTGATTTCTTCACTTGAGATTCCTGAGCTGGGTTACGAAGAAACGTATGTCTCTGGGGAACACAAAGTGACAACTGATTTTGGGACATACATTGATATGGATCCTGATGGTGAAGATTCAAGTTGCGAAGTCTCACGCGAGTTTTCTGAACACGATTTCTGTGAGACGATTGGGCCTGAGGAATCTCATAGATCATTTGATAGCCCAATAACTGAGGAAACTGATCTTATTAGGGCACACATTACGGATCCAAAATCTCATTTTCTGGAGGAATCAATTCAATGCCCTGATTATCAGTTACACCCTGTTGAGCTTATTGATGATTTTAATTCTGAGATAATTAGACCCAAGTCAATTTTGATTCTGCCACATCATTTAGACTTGGAGATTTCAGACGGGGTGATGAATATACAAGAGGTCCTGGAATTTGATATGCTGAATGAGGAGAATAGGAGCTGGGAAGTTCTGATTTGGGAAGTTAATTTTGGAGGAAATAGAAGATTGAGTCGAAGGGTTCCTTTTAAGCTGAAACCATCAAATCAGAACCCTTACGACATTTGTTTCGAGGATGTTCAACTCAAGCACACATTCAACGATTATCCTTTTGAGCTTCAATTCTCTGTAATCCGACTTTTTGGTCTTGGGTTGCATCCTCATAAATCTCAGGCCCGACCCCACTTGCATTCTGATTTTAGGTTTTGGGTAATTTTTATCCAGAACATAAGATATTCTCGATTATGGGGCATGGGTCTACACCACAATCTGGTCCACATCTGTGGACCTCTGTTGACAGGTCGGAAGATTCTTCTGTTTATTTTAATTCTGACCTGCACTTGTGAATTCTTCATTTCTTTTCTTTGTATAGTGTGCCTAGCTGAAGGCACTAAACTCAGCATAGATACAGTTTTTCTTAGTTTTCATCTCGGAGCAGACCTGACATTCACGCAATTCAGGTGCTTTCTTTGCTTTTCCACTCTATTTTGTCTTTTTAATACAATGAGGACATTGCATTAGATAGGTATGGGGGGTGGATATTTATCTCTGAATTCATTCGTCAGCTCCGTAGATTTGTTTTATTTTCTTTTATTAAAAAAAAATCGAAATTAGGAAAGAGAATTTTGGTTTAAGAAAATTTTCAATCTTAGGAAATACTACATTATGATTTGAACACAAAGACCCTTCAGGTCTTTGGACTTAATTAGCCCATGTATCCACTAAAATGTGGATTTGTCTTTAAGTCTTCGCCATCTTAATTCTATTATAATTGGAATAAATAAGTGTGGGTGATAAGTACACGACTTATTAACCCACCCTCTGATTTGAGGGAATTTTGAGTCTTAAGCATCTACACACTTTCTTTGCACTGACTTGTTGTTCGGCGATTTTAACGGAAATTGGGTAGCTAATGAACCTTCTAGGGTGATATGGCTGGCAAGTTATCGTGGGTAACAGCCCATAGGTAGGTTGTCTAGAGCCCAGTTACTGGACCTTTCTCTTTTTCCTGCCTTTAGGTAAGTCTTAGACCAGGGAAGCCACCTACTTAAAAAAAAAAAAAGAAAAAAAAATCAGAAAGAAAAGGAGAAAAGAACAAAAAGAAATAAGCCACACTTCGCCGCACGAGTATGGCTGGTAAGTTGTCAGTAGTAACAGCTCATCGACCGGTTGTCCAGAACCCAGCTCAGAAAATGCACTAAAAATTCCCAAAACACTTAGGAAGAAGCGGAGAAGTAGAATAAATCGGGGAGATATACACTGGATTCACCCTTGTGTTGACCCCGTAAAAAAAAAAAAAAAAGTAGGGAGAAAGCTACCAGTTGTAAAGATACACCTTTAGGCAGAAGTTTTTTTTGAGGTCACCTAGAGACGTAGAAATTCGAAATCCATTTTAATTGCCGGTCAACGAGTCTATCACAATCACAATAAGATGCTTAAAACTTAGGGTTCTCATAAAATCTTGGGTGAGTTGAATGACCGTAGAAAGCCACTCTTAAACCCTAAAATTTGAAAATCCAAAAAAAAAAATTAGAAAAGAGAAAAAGAGAAAAAGAAATTTTTCCTTTAATAAGGCGAGGGCTTGAGGCGGTCTGCATTTTGGCTGATACCCGGGCGCTGTTGTGTCTTTGAAAGTTCAGTTCCTAAGTAGACAATTTCTTAATGATTGAAAATAACTCAGGTCCAAATAGTCCAACCTAATTCTTTTATAAATAGCATATAGTTCTTGCTAAGGACTAGCAAAAGGTAAGCATGGGGGTATGATGTAAACACATTTACACTACTTAAAATATCTATTTATGCATGTTCTTAAGCATAGGATTGCATTTCATGATATAAATATTGCATAACATGCATCATCTTGCATTTAGAGTAGTTTGAATAAAATAGAGGTCAATTGTCTCCTTTTATGTGCTTGGACAGGGCAAACATTTTATCGGGGCCTTGGATCAAAGATCCAACCGTATGGATGTGATCAGGGCGACGACTCCAAGATTGCCCTAATCAGACATCCGTATCATCAGATAGTGACCGGGGAACCCTAGAAGATCAAGGGCCAGGATGGTGAAAATCCGCACTCTAGATGACAAATTCGACCGTACGAATGAATTCAGATCGACGATCGCAGCCCAACGACGCAAAAATCAAGTCAATCCGACATCCGTGGCACCATCTACAACTTCCAGAAGATGGACAGCCAAGATGGTGCCACGTGGCGCCATCTCGGCCGCCCAAACGGCCGCACACATTCTACGAAGGCCCCGCACCCGCTCGCTCTCCGCCGTTGGATCTTGATCCAACGGCTGTGGTCGGCCGTGCTTAAAAGCATCCGCTTGACCATCCGCACCCCATAGCTCAGCGGTCGAGCGCGCTTACGCGACCAGCGGGCGCAGGTTCGAGCTGCAGTAGAGGGCTGGAGGCGACGGCGATTGGGCGCGAGTGGAGAGTCAGATGGAGATCGGACGGCCGCGCGCGCCCGATAGCGTCCACGCGCGGCGCGGACGCGCGATCGCACGTGGGCGGACGCGCAACGCAGCGGGCAGAGACGCATCTTGCAAGATCGGACAGCTGAGGATCGTTGTGCGTGCGATAGCATTGAGCACGCGGGCAGCTAAAGCGACACGTGTGGGCGCGGAAGCTACGCCCACGTCGGGGCTTTAGTGACGGATTTATCCGTCACTAAAGGCCCCTCATTTATTGTTTTGAAGTTGTAATGTCCATTTTGCCCCCACTCCTTGCAACTATAAAAGGAGACCCCCTCCATTCGAAATTTTTATCCCTTCCTTCTCCTCTCTACCCCTCCAAAGCTCAAGAGAAGCTTGTCCCACACCCGGGATGCTTCTCGCGAGATAAAGTCCAATTTTCGTTCCCCTTCGGAAGTGGATCCCGCGACGACGACGGCGTGCTGCTTCGTTCCCGTTCTTCTGCTTCGTCCTCCTTCGTCCTGCTTCATTCTCCTTCGTCCAGACGTCGTCCCGTCCGGCTCGTCCTCCAAGCAATCGTCGAGGAGGATAACTTCTCTCTCCCATTCTTATTTACAGCTTTTCTAGTGTAGAATTTTCTTGCTTTATAGTGTAATTGATTTTTCGCTTTCTAGTGTAACTTTTATTTAGTTTGATTATATAAACAGTTGAAATATTGAATGCATGTTCTCTTTCTCTCTCTCTCTCTCTCTCTTTCTTTTAGTCTGATAGCTCCATTATAATTATATCGCCTTGCTTATCAAAAATCCTAAAAAAATGTAATTGCGAATATAGATCAACGTAGCCTCCCTGTGTTCGACCTGGAATTCATTTCGGTATAAATTTTATTTGTTGAACATGAATTCTTCACTTTCGAACTACAACGACAGGTTTTCCAAAACCAAACACGTTAGCGTAGAGATTCATTTACGTTCAACACTATCCTAGGGCTTGGATCACTACCAGGCTTGGAGTGGTCTGGATAAGGTGGGTCTTGGGTTGCTTTACCACTACGGGTTGTTACGGAGTTTAATCCTGCCTAGTTTGGGTTAGGGTCGGTAAAATGGGTGGCTGCTGTTGATAACCTGCGTAAGATGTTGAAGCTTCCATCCCGTCAAGTGATGGAACAGAAGGGGCCTAATAAATCATGTGTGCGTGGCTTAGATTTGGGTTCATAACGCACCTCTAGGTCGGCACGTTATTAGGGTTTGGTAGAGGTTGTGAAGGAAGTGTGCCCGGTTGGTGGGAATTCGCCATCTGGGCGAGTTGGTTGCGGACCTCTGTGACCTCGTCCTTATGATGTTTTTGGATTGCCGCATTCGTTCTTTGAATGTCAGGAAGTGTTTGGAGGATGAGAGACATTTGGTCTTGGTTTGGTCTAGATTGATAGGTGGGGTTGGGCCGAGGCTGAGGCAGCTGATAAGGATGAGGGGCTTGTGGATGGGGCTGATAAGGTGGCCTTTGGGTCTGTGAATTTCCCACCCACTGGAAGTTGGGATGATTTCACCATCCAGGGTTGTAGGTGTTGGAAAATGGGTCATTCTAGATGGCGTTGAGGTCCTCGCAGGTCTGAGGAGCCTCAGGAAAGTCAGAGTATGGGGGATCAGAGTTCCCCTGACAAGAATAGAGAGGATCAGAGGTCTCTCCAGTCATGGAGTCAGATGGGGGTGGATACGGGTCCATCCCCGGAGAAGATCAGTGGAAGATGTTTTGCATAGTTTCCCTCGTGGGAGGTGGCTGTGCGAAAGAGCTCTGCGCAGAGGTGGCTCACTGAAATGCCGAGTCAGCTCGTCCACCTTCTTCTCGATGATAGAGACCTTGTCCAACCGACTGGCCATCAGTTCCAAGTCGACGGATGTGGATAGGCCCTGCATCTCATGTGCTCCCCTAAGATTCGTCGATGCGCAGGCATTCGTCTGGTCGAATAAGCCCATGGAGTCATTGTTGATGGAATTTTCGCACATATTCTCGAGAATCTCCCACACTGTGTCCTCATGCTGACCCATGATATTCCCTCTGCAAGTTGCATTGACGAATAATCTAATGTCCTCACGGAGTCCCTGGTAAAAAGACTGGACTTGTTCCCATTTAGGAACTCCGTGATGGGGACACTTTCGCATGAGATCCAAAAATCGGTCCCATGCCTCATGAAGAGGTTCTCTCGTTTGTTGAGTGAAATGAGTAATCTGATGGCGCAAGGCATTTGTTCGACCAACGGGAAAGAGCTTCTTCAAAAACTCGGATTGAAGTTCATCTCATCAGTTGATCGGACGGGTCTGAGTTTGGTACCAATGAGCCGCCTTGTCCATGAGGGAGAAAGAGAACATCTTTATGAGTAAGATATCCCGATTTTGTGCATCTGACCCGAAGGTCTGGGTCAGATGCTTGAGCTGTTTGTTATGCTAGAATGGATCTTTGGAGTTAAGCCCATAGAATTTTGGTATGGCATGAATCATATTGCGCTTCAATTCAAAATTAGGTCCTCCAGCCGGGATTCAGACTCGAGGCTCAATTGCCATCGTAGCGGGATTATAGTGATCTCTCATTATGGATCACTGCGGTGGGTTCATGAAGTTCTGGAAGAGGTCATTAAGACGCTGAAGCTGGTGCTTAAGATTATTTTCTTCTTTAACAGGCTGTGCCATGATGGAAGAAAAAGGAGAACTAGGTTCAGAATCGAAGGAAAGGTCTATGTGGAGGGGTTGCTATACAAACAAGGATATCGAGGCTTGGCCTCGAGGAGAGTGGATCTCTAAAGGAGGTTTCAAGGACCTCCTTCCAAACATACAACGAGGGACTGGATGAGATTAGAATGTGTTGGACCCAGTCAAGACACCCAAAATATGTCGGATGATACCCCTGGATCAGAAGGTCGTCCACCTGAGAATTACCTGGGCAGCCAGAGAGGGTGAGTCCCGCGAAGACCCCTACATGGTAGAGCGCCCCCACGGGTTACAGGGTTCCCCCCACCCGGCCCCTCTTGTCACCGAGATTCCAGGTAGACCAGAATGGGGACCTTGACCTCTTAAGTCTACTATTTTTAGTTAAGATCAAGGTGATTGGGGTTCCACTTGAACTTTAAGCCTTTTGAGTGTAAAGTGACCTAATTTAAAGGTTGGTTGTCCCAAAGGATCAACTTCACCTCTTTGTTCCTTTGAGAGCTTCTTAGGTCCTTTCTTTTAGGGTTCAAGTAGATTAAGAGCTTGATTTGCTTAGGTTTCTCTTGAATAAGTCTTTTCAAATAATGGCTTAGGCACACTTCTTTTTGGAATTTTTAATTCTCTGCTTAGAAGAAGATGTGTCTCTAAAACCCTAGCTTTTAATCCTTAGGTTGGCTCTAGTTGGTCCAATTTAGTTGCCTTAGAAAATGGTACCTAGGGCTTAATCAAGAAGGTTTTAGCCCTAGTTACCTTAAGTGGATATGCAGTTAAGATGTGTTGAAATTAAAAGTCAGGCAACTCTTGTGGATTACTTAAATATAGAAAATAGGTAGCCCTAGATTGATTTTTCTCTTTGTTTCTCCTTTTCAGATTTTGAGGGGATTAGGAGAGAGGGTTAAAGGTTACCTATTCCCTGGTGTGGCTGTTGTGCGGCTGCTTTGCTCTTCTTGACTTCCTTTCCTGCAACAAACACAACAAAAGAGAGAATTTAAGTTAGTAATGAATAAGAAATTGTGATTAATGCTTCTAAAATGCCTGTTGCTCCCCGGCAATAGCGCCAAAAAATGATAGTCGCTTATTTTCGCAGTGTTTAAAAAGGTATGTGCGTTGTAGTATACCACGAAAAACGATTATCAAATTTTATTTATTTATTACTCGAAATTCAAAAACATTCCGAGGTCGAACTCAGGGAGGAATTCAGTCTTTAGAAGCAAAATATCACAGTTCTCAACAATAATGTAGTGTTTATAAAAGTCTAGAGAGTAAAAGGAAATAGAATTTTCTCTTCTTTCTTTCTTCTCCTCTCTTTCTTTTTCTTTTCTCTCTTCCTTCTCTTTTCTCTATCTTTTCTCTCTCAGACATCTGATTCTTTGAATCAGACGCCTTAACTGACTCCTGCTACATTGCTGAACCTTCTTCTTTCTTCTGCTCCTGCTTCTCTCTGCCGCACCTCTTCTTCTTTCTTTCTTTCTCTGCGGCTGCTCCTTCCTTCAGCTGCTGTTCCTTCCTTCTTCTTTCTTGGTCAAGTCCTTCTCTTTCTCTGAGGCTGAGTCTTCAGTAGCAGCTCCTTCATTCTCTTTTTGACTTTCCTCTTTGGCTTCTTCTTTTTCTCTTCTTGAGCTATGCTGCGCCTCCTCCTCCTCCTTCTTCTTCTTCTGCTCCTCCTTCCTTGGCCTTTTTGCGGCTAAGTCTTCAGCTCCTTCTTCTCTTCCTCTTCCCCGCAGCTGCTTCCTCTTCCTCCTTCTTCTCTGCACAACACAGAGAAGCAAAACCTACCTCTACCCTCGTCGCGTCTCTCTCTTTATTTCGCTCTTAGGACACAGCTCTCCCAGAGCCTCTCAGGTAAACGGGTCGGGTATACGTGCCCGGGACCAGGCCCACTGGCGTGCGGTGGTGGGAGAGGTGTGCTAGTCGGGTCGGGTCAAGACCAGGTCCACGGGGTGTGGTTGCGGACAAGGCTGGGTGGTTGGGTGAGAGGGACCTCACCCCGTGAGTTCGAGGTGATAAGCCTTATGCAGGAATTCAATTTATGCTGCTGCCCCCGCTCACCCACTTCCGAGGTGGGACTAAACGTCTCACCTGCCTGTCACGCGCGCCCGCAAAGGTTGAGCTTCTCAATTACAGCTGCTGCGAGGATCCTCGAGGCCAATCAAAGGCCGAGGTGTGTGTGCGAGACTAAGCCGCGCAACCTGGGAGTGTAGGCCTGGAACAGCATGGCCTGGGCGAAGCTTCGAGCTGCGCTTCAATGGCAGCAAGCCCATGGAACTTGAAAACACAAGAACGGCCTTGCGTCCACGTCGAATCGCTCGGGGAGGTTTGCCAGAGCACTGCGAAGGTGCTGGGGGTGTTGGCGTGGCGCGATAGTGTCTGTGAGTGTGTGCCTAGGGTGCACTGTGTGAGTACGAGTGGGTGTGTTTGGGGGGTGGTTCGAGTGAGTGGCGCGGTGAGTGGAGTGAGGGGAAATGATCAGTGACGTGAGGCGGAGCTTGTGGGCTTGTCGGCGAGGGGTGGGACGGCCTGTGGAGGTGGAGCGGCTTCGCCGGAGTTGGTGGCCGGAGGTGAAGGGGATGATGGTGGTTGGCGTGTGGCAGTAGTCGATTTAGGAAATTAATATGGGGAAAATGAAGAGGGGAAGAAGGGGTACTTATCTAAGGTGTTCAGAGAGAAGGGGGGAGGCGGAGGGCGAGCGACGGGTGCCTGTTGTCGCTGGAGATGAAGAGGCCTAGGGGAAGAAGCGAGGACGAGGAAGAGGGTCGGAGGGCACGTTCTGGTATGGCGTGGCATGGGGGAGAATGGCGGAGCTGGCTCTACCACTGGTATGGTGGCAGAGAGACGAGAAGAGGGAGGGAGAGTCACCGAAAGCTTTGGGTAGTTGGCAATTTGGGGGTTATCTTCGGCTAATTCGAGCTTGAAGGATGCGGCGAGGTCTGGGCTTCTTTAAATAGGTGTAGGCAGAGCAGGAAGCGCACGGAGATAGCGGGAAAATCACGCCAGAGGTAAGGTCGGAGGGAGACCCATACCTCTCGAGCGTTCACACGAGAGGTATGGGGGCTTTCAGGGCATGGGGAGCTGCCCATGCGGTAGGTGGTTTCGTAGGGAGCTCCCCTTTCAAATCTGGGAGTAGCTCCCCATGAGCTCGAGGAGAGAACCTCCGCGCAAAGTCGCTGGAGGTATGGGTCAATGTTGTGATGGCAGAGGGACCGAAATGGAGAAAGAGGCGAAGAATTTAGGGGGCGATTTGCAAGGGTTTCTAAAAGTTGAGGGTCTAAATGTAATTTGGTGGACCAATTTGCAAAGTGGGTCAAGACAACCTCCCTTAGGTCCAAATTTTGGTATAAAGCTAATTTGAACCTAAGAAATCCAATGGTGAAGTTGGATTTTAGGTTTAATCACGTTTGACTAGATATTTTTCACAAAAACCCAAATTAGGTCAAATATTAGGCATGGATCCCAATCTAGGTCAAAATAGGCTCCAAAGACCAAAGTGAAGGTTCTAAACCCTAGGGGATATTTTTCCATGAATTTTAGAGGGTTTAGTTGATTTTCATCTTGCCTGGAACCCTGTGAATTTAAGTGGGTTTGTTTTAGGGTTACAGAATGTCATTTAATTCTTAAATTTCATAATAACTCTTTTCTGACTGAACCATCCCACTTTTTCTCTTATTAAGTCCAATTGACTTATGTCTAGATCCTTAGAAATCCTATTGATTCACTGCAATGGTAAAATTACAGTTTTACCCCTTGTTTCATGTTCTCTTCTCAGATTAGTAATTCCCTGAATTAGGCCTTCCTTTAGGTTATGTAGGAGCTTTTGTTAATTTTATTAGATCAAAGTAAGCTAGTTAAGGTTCATGATGAGGTTCTCATCATGGCACCATCCCAACGATCCACCACCGTGCTCCCAACCGTTGAAGGAAGAATGTAGGCCATTGGATGATGAGGCCACGTAGCTCGCTACCATGCGTCCTTCATCGAAGAAGAACACATCTCAACTGTTGGATCTTCATCCAATGGCTAAGAGCAGTTGCTAACATGCTTCGAGGTTTTATAAGAGATGCGATGTAGTATAGCCGTAATAGTACGAAAACAAATAATATTTATAACTCGAAAGATCATCAAGAAAGTCTAAGGTTGAACGCAGGGAGCAAGTGTTGTAATTAATCTCAAAGATCATAATAGAATCACAAATATAAGCAATTTATAATGAGAATTCTATACAAGAATGATATAAGTAATAATATGCAAAAAGAAGAGGGTAAAATGGTGATTTAAATCACCAAATTACCCTACAATGTTAAGCTCACAAGTTACTCAAATATCAGAATCATATAAGCCAAGCAAATCTCAATTTAACCATAGAACCAATGTATCAGATGACAGAATAAGCAGTCAAATGCCTTAACCTAGCACCTTGCTACAGTTCCCTTAAGAAGCTCATGGGTCTCTTCTCTTCTTTCTTCTTCTCAAGTCAAGCAGAGAGGCAAAGGCCTCTTTCCCTCTCTTCAAGCCTCAGGGAGAGGCATAATAGCTACGAACAACAGAGGCAAAGGCCTCTCTAAAATTCTTCAAGTGTTAGAGAGTTAAAGAGCGAGGCAAAACCTCCCTCCCTTCTCTCTCTCTTCTCTTGTTCTTTCTCTCAAACTTGACTAATCGGGCCAGGACTAGACCCGACTGCGTGGTGTAGCGGGTGAGGAGTGAGCGCGAGGAGGCGCGTGAGTGGGGAATCAACCCCCGCTGATCTTGGGAAAACAGATGAGAACACAAAATCACTTTATGCAGTGCGAAAAGCTCCCAATCTCACGATGTGGGACTAAAAGGTCTGCAGTTTTTCGCATGAAGCTTCTACTGAGGAAGCTCCTGATTGCAGTCAAAGACAAATCTGTAGCACCAAATTGAAGGCTTGGCGAAGGACTTGGATGGGTTCCGCATTGCCTGGAGGTAGTGCCTGGGTCTGCTGTGGCAAGAACGTAGCTTCCAGCTTGCTCGAAGCAGCTTGTTGATGGCGGGGGAGGTCGAGTACCTAAAATGAAGAAAACGGCCTAAGGGCCACGTCAAAAATGCTTAGAAGAGTCGTGCGAGTGTGGCGAAGGCCGTGGTGCTGGTGGAGTGCAGTGCAAGTGGTCGAAGATGGCTGGCAGATGCGTACTGTGAGCGTGAAGGTAGTGGTGCTCGGTAAGGTGATATGGTGAGCAATCCCCTCAATTTCTTGAGGGGTTTTACTCGTGAGGGTTTGGCGATGCTTTTGGGACCGGTGGGAGGTGGTTTGGTGGAGTAGAGTAGGTGCACAAGCTCGCCGGAGGTACGTCAGCGAGGTGGAAGATGATTGCGAAGGGGGTGCAACGGGGATCGAAACGACAGTCTAAAGATGCTGCGGAGATGAGTAGATGATAAGGGGTTGACGGAGGGAGCTAGCGGACGAAGGAGGATGGAGGAGGCATCGAGTCTGGTATGGTCGATGTCAGAGGAGATGAAAGCTTCAAGAGAGGGAACAACGACGAAGAGGAGTCGGAGAGCTCCTCATCGGTATTGTGAGGTGCAGTTTGAAATGGGGAAGAAGAACCTGCCACCTATTGTACGTGGCGGCTGGCGAAGTGAGCAGAGGAAGGTGGTCGCTAGAGACGAGTCGGAGCAGGCCGAAGGTGGAGGAAAGGAAGATTTTATGGCCCAACAACTCACTAAGGAGGTGAGGCAAGGGAGGGAGGTCCTTTATAGGGCTTAGGAGAGCTCTTAGAATAGGAAACATGCTTCATTAGCTTGCTTGGGATTCAAGAAGAACCCCACTGATTTTGTGGGTTCGTACACACGAATTAGAGGGATTTAGGAGTTAGAATCAATCCCAATAGGTTTCCCTAGGTGTGAACATCAATCCCACCAAATTTGGTGGGATTTGATTGAGATTTGAGTAGGATTTAGGTCAATCAAAGCCTACCTGGAGGTTGGTTGACCTCCAATGGTGGCAAGGACTAATTTGCAAAGAAGATGAAGAATTTGGGGGGCTTTTTGCAAATATTTTAAAAGCTGAGGGTTATTTGAGAGAACAAGAGTCATACTAGACCAAAATGCAAACTAGGTTAAGATGATCTTAAATTAGGCCTAAATTTTTGTACAAACTGGTACGGTGTAAAACCGACCAGTTTGATTTTATTTTATCATTCGAATACATAAAATCTCCGAAGTCGAACTCAGGGAGCAAACTTGATTCTAGAAGTATAGAAAATCACAATTTACATTATACTATTTTACAAAAAGATTAAAGAGAGGAAAATAAAAATGTCTCTTATCTTTTCTCTTTCTTCTTTTGTCTTCCTTTCTCTCTCTTTTCAGATGTCTGACTCTAAGGGTCAGATGCCTTAAGTGCCACTTGCTACAGTGCTTGTGCTCTCCTTCTTCTTTCCAGCTGTTGCTGCTACTTCTTTTTCTCTTCTTCTTTGCTATCTCTGCCTTCTCTTCTACTTCTTCTTCTTTCTTCTTTGCTGTGCGCCTTTTGCTTTCTTCTCTCTTCCTTCTCCTTTTGCCTCAGCCTCTCTGCGGCTACAGTGTCGTCTTCCTCCTCCTCCTTTGCTTCTCTATTGCTCCGAGTCCTTCTTCCTTTCTCTTTAGCCGCAACTGTCTTCCCGTGGCTAAGTCTTTAGACACTCCTCCTCCTTCCTTGCTTCCTTTTCTGTTCCCTGCACATGCATCTGGTTAGGCAAAACCTAACCCCTACCCTCCCCGCATCTCTCTCTCTATTTTGCTCTCAGGATAGCTCTCCCAGAGCCTTCTCAGGTTATCGGGTCGGGTATGCGTGCCCGGGACCAAGCGCACCGGCGTGGGTGGTGCGCGAGGAGTGCACGGGTAGTCGGGTAGGATACCAGGTTCGTGTAGGTGTGTGTCACGGACAAGGCGTGGTGGGTGAGGGGACCTCACCCCGTGTCAGGAGGCGCTAAGCCCCTGACACTTTTGCAATTTATGCCGCCTCGCCTTCTCCTGATCTTCCGAGGTGGGACTAAAAGTCCCACCAGCTTTGCTCGTGCCCGCAGGGAAAATACCTTCAATCACCGCGGCTGTGACACTCTCTCAAAGCCACTCCCTGGCTGGAAGTATGCATGAGACAATCCCGCACCTCCTGGACTTGTTCACCTGGAGTGCAGCAGCCTGGAGCAAGCTTGCAAGCAAGCTTGCTCGTGCTTCAATGGCGACAGGTGGGTGAATATGAAACTCACAAATACGGCCTTGCGGCCCTATCAAACCACATGGGGAGCTTCGCCGTGTCACGGTGAAGGTGAGGCGGGGGTTGGTGTGGCACGGAATGGCTTAGGCGTGCGTGCCTAGGTCGCTCTGTGGTCGTGGAAGTGCATGTGTTTGGTGGGCACTTGGGGAGGTGTTCGTGGTCGATGGATGAGTGGACGGTAATCAGTGGATGATGGTGGAGGTAGTGAGGTGTCTGGTGAGGCATGTGGAGGTGTGACGCGGTGGATGCGCCTCACCGATGGGCTGCCAGAGATGGAGAAGATGGCAGTGGTTTGCGGTGTCGAGGGGTCGAAAATGCAAAATAAGAGAGGGGAAATGAAGAGGGGAGAGAGGAGAAGAGTTCTAACCTACTTAACAGACGAAAGGAGGGAGGAGACTGTCGGCGCATATCTGTCGACGCCGGAGACGAAGATGTCCAGGGGAGGGGTGACTGCGATGACGACGGGGCTAAAGGTGAGTGCGCGGGTGTTGCACGACGCGGAGGAAGGTGGTGAAGGCGGCTCTGCCACTAGTATTGTGGCAGAGTGACAAAAAAGAGGAGGAGGGCTTGTCGGAGCTCGCTGGACTTCCTGACCGGAGGAGGAGGAGACAAAATTGGGGGAATTCTTCGGCCAAGTCGAGCTTGAAGGATGCGACAGGGGCTGCCGCTCCTTAAATAGGCGTCAGCCAGGAGAGAATCGCAAGGAGGAGGGGGGAATACCTCGCCGGAGGTATGGCTAGAACGAGACCCATACCTCTCGAGCGTTCGCACGAGAGGTATGGCGGCCAACAGGGCATGGGAGCCAGCCCATGCTGTAGGGGACAACACAGGGAGTCTCCATTTCAAATCTGGGGCTAGCTCCCCATGCATGCGCGGCGCCATCCTCCGCGCAAAGTCGCCGGAGGTATGGTCTGTGCAAGCGGGTGGCAGAGGGACCCGATTGAATAAGATGACGGAAAAGGTAGGGGGGTCCTTGCAAGGTTTCAAAATGCTAAGGGTCAAAAAGTAATTATTGAGGACCATTTTTTAAAGTAGGTCAAGGCGACCTTCCCTTAGGTTCAAATTTTGGTATGAACCTAATTTGGACCTAAGGAATCCAATGGTGAGATTAGATTTTAGGTTTGACCATGTTTCTCTGGAAATTTTGCACAAAAACCCAAATTAGGTCAAAAATTGGGTATGGTTCTCAATCTAGCTCAAGATAGGTTCCAATGGCCAAATTGAAAGTTCTAAACCCTAAGGGATACTTTTTCATGAATTTTAGAGGATTTAATTGATTTTTATCTTACTTGAAACTTCGTGAATTAAAGTGAGTTTGTTTTAGGGTTATAAAATGTCATTTGATTCCCAGATTTTGTTATAACTCTTTTCTGACCAAACCATCCCACTTTTTCTCTTATTAAGTCCATTTGACCTATGTATAGACCTTTAGAAATCCCATTTATGTACTGCAATGGTAAAATTGTAGTTTTACCTCTTGTGTATTATTTTATTCTCAGATTTGTAATTCCCTGATTTAGGCCTTCCCTTAGGTTTTGTAGGAGCTTTTATTCAATTTATTAGGTCAAAATGTGTTAGTTATGGTTCATGATGAGGTTCTCATCACAAACCTAATTTGGACCCAAGAAATAATTTTGATACAAACCTAATTTGACCGAGGTTAATTGGGTAATTTATCTAAAAACCCAAATTAGGGTAATTGTTTGTCTGAGACTTTGTTTTAGGTCAAGTTGGGTTTAGATGGTCAAATAAAGGATACCAAACTTAGATAATATTTTTATATGATTTTTAGAAGGTTTAGATGAATTTTATCCTTACTAGAACCTTAGTTAATTAAGTAGGTTTGTTTTTAGGCTTTCAGATTTCATTAATTCTTGAAATGCTTGAAAACCTATTTTGTTCTGTATGAACCCACTTATTAGACATTAATGACCATTTGACCTTTAATAAACCCCTGAAATACCTTGTGGTTATTCTGTATTTATGAAATACTGTTAATTTTGCAGAAATAACCTTGTAATCTTCTTTTCTTTTCAAAATAGGATAATGTGCCCTTAGGACCTTCTGATGGATCTGTAGGAGCTTTTATCAACCTTATCAGACCAAATTGAGCTAGTTATGGGCCATGATGGTGTTCCCATCAGCAGCCGCGCTTGAAAACCAAAATGCGACACAAGGACGTGCATAGTACGGTGGTTTTAGCGCTCGTACGCAAGCGAGCGACGCGAGTTTGACTTGCGCTTAGTGCTAAATTGAGAAGGCGGTGCACTCACACGAAATCAGGCTGTGCGATGGAGATCAATCGACGTGCGATGGACTGTATGGCGCAACATGGTGCAACCGATGCGGCGGTGCAGATGACACCTGATTCAACGCTCGAGCTAACGCCCCGCTACACACAAGTTCTTAAGGCGATGCTGCGTTTGTTTTCAAGATCGGACGGCTAAGATTGAAAGCACTTATAAAGACGTGAGCGTGCACACGAGGAGCGCGAGTGGTACGGCGCGATCGGATCCAACAGCTTAGAGGTCGCCATGTGTCAACATCTCGTACGGTGCACGCGTTACAAGTGATGTCGCGAAACGAGTTTAGATAATTCGTTCGTGGTAACATGCGTTACGACTTCAATTTTAATGAGAAGATGATTAGGTTAGTCCAAATGTCGAACACAAGGAGGCGTGAAATCGAATCAATTAGTCGCTTATTTTGTCACATGAGATTTATTTAGTTTAATTGCAAAAAATGGGAGAGAGAGAGAGAGAGTAGGGTTAGGAATTTATCATAATAACATGGTGATTACTTAACTATGTATGAAACACAACATGATGAAGCAAGATGATAATATATTGCATAGGTAGAATTATTTTTCAATTACAATGCTAGAGGAAATCTTAAAATAACATAAATGTTAAACTAGAGTATGAATGCACAAAATGGAGAGGCGAGGCAGCCACGACGGTGGAGGGGCTTCCGTCGGTGACTCGATAACACTATGTTAAGACCCACGACATCAAACATCTTTTAAGATGTCTGGGAGTTGGTCCAGACGTCTGGTCAGACATCTGGAAGCCTTCCCAGATGTCTGGAAATTAATTTTTGTGGCGTACGATTGCGAGTTTGCTTGGATGCGCGCGCAGACTACGCCCGCTGACCTGCAGGCATCTTCTTTCTTCTCTCTCTTTTCCCCCGATGCCTTCAAATACTCCCTTCCTCCCTTCCCTCTCCCTTACCCCCACTCCACCGTCCCCTCCTTCTTCTTCCAATTAGCGTGAGAGTGAGAGAGCGAGGGTAGCAGCTGCCGCTGGGTGCGCACGGGGAGGAGGAGGTGCAGCGAGGGGGAGAAGAGGCGGAGCGCTTGAGGAAGAGAGGGTGAGCTCACCGGAGCAGCCAGGGTCGGCCGGCGGGCACGCAGCGGGAGCGCGGTGCTGGGGAAGTTGTCCCGGTGCTGCTGCAGCTCAGGCAGCAGGCGAGCGCAACGCGGCACGGCCGTGCGCAGCAGGCAGAGGGTGAGGAGGTCCTGATTCTGGGAAATTTTCCCAAAATCAGACGTCTGGACCTACATCCAGACGATGCGGGGGACGTTTGGTGGAAGAGCCAGACGTCTGAAAGGTACAATATTTCTTTTCTTCTTCCTTTCGCTTGTACGGCCATGCAGGCCGTTCCGCCGAAGGTTCTGCCACATTGCCGTGTTAAGGACGGTTGCGTACGCATGCAGGGTTCGTTCGGGAAGGTGCAACGACACGCCCTACCACGCAGATCGGACGTCTGGGCACAGCACTAGACGGCGGAGAGAGTCTCCAGACGTCTTGAGTAATAGACGGACGTCTGGAACTAGGTCTAGACGGTTCAGCGGGATCTTGGACGTCTGAATAGCAGCGTAGAAGTAAGGTATGACTGAACCATCATTTAAGACGTCTGGAAGGTGTTCCAGACGTCTAATTTGGGGCAGTATTGTCGTTTTTGACCATTTTAGGGTCCGTTCGAAGTCCGATTCCCGCGTTTGAAATTCCATTCTTCTCAGAAATTATTCCTCTACTTGTTTAAAGTACTTGTATCCTATTCTGAGTATTTCCTTGTGTTTGATCCTTGTGATAGGACCCCGTTCTGTTGCGACTGTGGGGGTTGCGGAGGCACGCAGATCTGCCAATCACGCCCCCAGTACTCCCGATTTTGCGGGTAGAGTGGCTCCCTTGATTTATTTATCATCATTTATGCACTTGTGAGATAAATAATAAATTCTAAGGTATGGCATGGACCCTAGGACTGGAAAACTAGATTGAATGAAAGATCCTAGGGTATGGCCTGAATCCTAGGACTGGAAAACTAGATTGAATGATAGATCCTAGGGTGTGGCATGAATCCTAGGAACAGAAACACTGAAACGAATGTCGTGAATACATGAATTGCAGTCTTGGAAAAGTAGAAAGAAAACTGATAATTGCCTGTAATTGGATAACAGTTGCTTGTATGTGAATGTATATTAATTATTGGAAACACGAACTATATGGGAATAAAAATTGAAATGATGAAACATAAAATGGCTTGGCTAGAGAAATACGAGCATGAACCCTACGGGGAATTAGGAGTAGAGCTCCTGAAAGGTAAATGGAATGGAATTGGGGAAGTGAGCTGGCCCTTGAGTACGGAGTACCAAGGAGAGCGACTGTCCCCCTGCTTAGTGTAGAGCGGAGTTAGCCGCCCCAGGGACTCGGGGGTAGGTCTGGCCACTTTGTACTGACTTTTGGCCCTCATGTACACAGTACCGGGGAGAGCTACTAGTGTATGGAGAGAGCTAGCCACCCCACGGGCCCCGGGATTTTGCTAGCCTTCCTACACCGACTTGTTAGGCCCACTGGGCAAACCAGGGTAGTCAGGCGAGGGTGCGTGGACTGTGGAGGGGCAAGACCCCTGTTTGGTTACTGTGGAGGGGCTAGACCCCTGTTACTGAGAGGGCTCTGCCCTATACTGGTTCCGTGCTGTGCTTTGGGGCGCACCCGTTAACGGAAACGACTGACCGCGTGCCAGTGCGGGGTGGCTACCCGTACGTTTATTGCGCGTGCCGTAGTCACCGTTACGTCTGTTAGTGACCTTAGGGTGGTTGACTGAGGGTAGGACCACCACGGGAGACTCTCCCGGCCAGGAGAGCACCACGTGCTACTTCTACTTTTCGGAAAAGACTACAATCAAGATCGTTCCCACAAGGAACATTCAAGATCAAGAGGAAGATCTGAGAAATAATTCAAGAATGAGTAAATAGAAAATAAAGAAAGAAATTAAAAATAACAGCTACTTGCCCACCTTACTATTTTCTTAGCTAGTTGGTTGCCACTCTACTTAGTGTTTCGTTGATGTGTCACCTTTGTCACCTTTTCAGGACCAGGTGTTGAGCAGCCAGAGCCTGCTACTACAGAGGATGCTAGGCCTAGTAGAGCCCAGTAGTTCTACTTGTGTTGTACCTACTGTACCATTTTTCTATTGTAGTGAGTATATCCTGTTACACTTGTACTCTTTTATTGTAAGCATCATGTTTATGTACCTGTTTAATTTTCTACTATTGTGGTGGTGTGTACTGTAGCAGTTCTTTTCTTTACTGTTGTACTTTTGTTACTGTTAGTTGCATGCATGATGAATGTGGTTTATTTTACTGCTCTTTTGGTTACTTTCTCATTGGACGACTGGGTCTTGGGATCAGTTGAGTCTGTCCGATTCTCGTGTCTCGTAGGGATTCGAGAATTGGGTTGTAACACTCTGGGAGGGTGTGAAGTATGCTAGGTAGAGCTAGGAAGAAGGTAGGAAGGGATATCAAGAGATGCTCACAAATGGAGGGGGTATGGGGGTTTTTATAGTGGAGAGAAGGTTTCAAATTAGGAAAGGGGTTTTTGCGACATCCAGGATGTCACTGAAACATTTCCATAAACGTCGGTGAAGCTCTCCTTCTGTTGGTCAATGGATGACTGTGTGCTTTCAGCGCGCGATCCATGTACGCGTCGTCTAAGCCGTTCGATCAAGGATCGGACGATTAAGATCGCGCCTCGCGTGCTGCCTCAAATCATGCCCTGCGTGTGTTGGATGGCGTGTGCTGGGTCACGTTATCGCACGCATGCTACTTGCCTTCATCCGGCATATGAGATGGCGCCGCGTAGCTTGCCTTAGGATAGTTCGATGGCGATCAGACGGCTCTAATCAGCTGCAGTACGCGTTGGAGTTAATTTGGGGGCATGGCAGGGTTCGAACTCTTGCCTCTCACTTACGAGCGGAGTACTCGCCCGCTGCACCACTTTTGCAGATTGTAGTGAAGACGAAGCGGTGCGCGTGCGACGTTGACTGTTGGATGGAGATCCAATGGTTAGGATCTCGTCCGACCTTTGAGCGTGCGATGGAGGCGGCGATGTGGCTAATTACTAACCATTGGATGATGATTCGACGGTGGCTCTGACGCGATGAAGAAGCTGTGGGTGCTGCTGGCGCACGATGGAGGCCGAAGCGGGCACCACGTGGCGCGACGAGGATTGTTGATCATCAAATCATCGATCAGAACTTCTTGGACTTGTTGTGGGAGCTATGGAGGTTGAATTGAAGTGATTTTGAGTCCATTGGACTCCATTCATTAATCCAGATCCATCCGTACGATCTAATTGCTCATTTGAGACTGGTTTCAGTATGTACTTGTACATATGATCATTAAACATTAATTACAAGCAATCTTAACACAACATGCATGAAATGCTCCCAAGCCCACTATAATATGTCATTAATGCACATGTGCCCTCGAAATTGACTCTAATTGATATAATTAACACTAATAATTGTAGATTCATCAACATGCCCGAAAGAGGTTATTTTTAAGCGCGATCCGAGTCATTGATCTCTCAATTGACGGATCTGATTGTACCTAAGTTGTTGCATGGTTTTTGGGGCCTAAATATCTACTTTGCCCCTCATTGAAGCTATAAAAAGAGCCCCAGAGTATCCAGTTGAGAGGCAACTTCCACCAAACACATCTTCAACCTCTCTCTCTCTTTACAACTTCTCTCCAATTTTCTTCCCGGTGCTTTGGATCTGAAGTGTTGCCGCACTTCGTACAAGCACCCCAGAAGCAGTGTCGTCCTTCATATATTTTCTCTCTCTTTATTCTTTAGCATAGTTGTTTTAATTCCTAGCTTGAAAATTGTTTCCAAGTAGTAATAAAAATTTGATTCTCTGAATACTTCCATGCTTTCATTAGGTTAGATTAGTTAGTACGGAGAGCTTTGAAAATCGTGTTTTGCCTCCCTACGAATGACTTGGTACTTACTGAAATATTTATAAATTTGTTTGTTTCGACGTGATTCACACTACAACGATAGAAATAATATTTTACGTGTTTCGCGATGAACAACTTTACTAGTTGGGGGATCTGCAGACATTTCATTTTTGTTGCCCACCGTCAAGCTAATGGTTAGGTGGAAGTAACCAACCGAACCATTGTGGCCACCTTGAAATGTAGGTTGGATGTGACAAAAGGGGTTGGGCAGATAAGCTGTTGGATGTCCTATGGGGATATTGGACTGGCCAGAAGACTGCCATAGGTCACACACTCTTCAGTCTAGCGTATGGAATGGAGGCCAAGATCCCCTTGGAAATACTCCTCCTTACATATAGGGCACAATTTTTTGATCCCGCCTTCAACGAAAACAAGCTTCGAATGGTGTTGGACTTAGTGGAAGAGTGTAGAGAAGAGGTAGGCTCTTTTACCTTGAAATACAAGGAGGCCACATTGTTCAATTACAATAAGTGGGTGCACAAGCATAAGTTCAATGAAGGAGAGTTGGTCCTACGACATGTGGAGGCGTCACACCTGGCAGAGATTAGCAGTAAACTAGGTCCTGTATGGGAAGGACCCTATAGAATTTCTAAGTGTGGGGGTAGTGGGTACTACCACTTGTAGGCTATGGAAGGCTGGTTAATCCCACGAACATGGCATGCTATAAACTTATGTGCTTACTATAGCTAAAATGTTCAAAGTCTCCAATTGTACTCCACAATCATGTACACACTTAGAGAAATAAAAGCACTTATCATTCATTCCCCATTGATTCTCCTTACATTTTTTTTTTTAAAGGTAGCAGAACTTTTTTGATAAACAAGTCAAAATTTTCTCTTAGATCACTCTAGCTCAATTGACATTAGGAAGGTGTTGGGGTCCATGGGGATATCCACTGTGGGCGTCAGCGAAAGTGTCACATCTGCCTCATTTCTTCCTGACACTTGTGAGTGGCGATTAGGCATTTGGACCCTAGCGGGAGGGTCTCCTGGGGTTTCCCTCACCAAGGGCATCACCTTTAGCTTCGGCCTCCTCCATGGGCGCCCCTCCTTTGGCTAGAATGCCTTTGGTAAATCTACCATGTCGGTTTCTTCACCCTCCTCAAATGGAGGCCGCTCGAGGGCTGGAGAGAGTAGATCTAAATCACGGATTAGTCTCTCTCTGAATTGCTACTGTTGCTCAATGCCTGGCATCTAGAATGACCATCAAAGAAACTCATCTAGGGAGGTGTGACCACCCCCCAAAATTGCCTGAGTGACTACTAGAGTGTCTTTGCCAAGCTGTGGATAAGATGCACATCTTGGGCCTTTGCGTCATCGCATGTGGTGCGCATGCGCACAAGCTCCCACTTGACCGAGACTCGGCAATTCTGCTCCTCCTGGTGTGTCACCTCGTAAGCTTTGAAGGCAGAGACTTTATCCACCCTGAAGATTTCCTACCCCTCCCTTGTGGCCTTAGCAATAAGAGAGGGAGAGAGAGTCCTCTGCCGGTCCTCCAACTTGGCCAACCTCTCTAGGTGTCCCTCATAGGAGGCATGCATCTAAAGCATCTCCTAATCAGTCACCTCCATCGCCCCTCGAAGAGATGACAGGGCAGTTTGAGCATGTGCCTTCCCCCCGGCCACCAAATCATTACCCCCCTAGCCTGGTGGGTAGCCTCCTCTTCTGCCCTCACCCAGGTAGCCTCTCTATCCTCCATGCGGCGACCATTACTCTTAGGGTCCCCACGATGCTCTTCGCCTAGAGGAATACTTCCTTAGAAGGGTTATGGTTTTGCTACTCCAACAGGATAGGAGTCTTGGGAATGAGGTAGTTCCTAAGAATGAAGCTACCCCCGATGGCCTCCATCTACAACGATCATTATATTAAAATTTTTCATGCATTTGAGAAATAAAGAGGTTCATGTAAGGTAAGAAACTTACCACGTGGAGGCAGTACCAATATATGTTTTTTAGGGTGGTCGGCCCCAAGGGAGAAGGACCCCACTCTACTACAGCATTTAACAATGATCACACTCTTGCCTTGATGACCACTACAATGTTCGCAGACACCTCAACCAAAAATTGAGGAGACAGTCGTTCCACATGACTCTTGCGAGTAACAAATTCCAGGCAGCAAAACAATTCCTCATACTTGGCATACGAGCAATGCCTCACAATAGGAAAACAAGAGAGAAGGAATAAAAGGCTTCTTTCTTTTATAAGAAGTATCAACTATTACACTCCTCAAGATCATCTTCTCTGGCTAGCTTACAACAAAAAGGAGCAAGCTAATATTGAAAATACAAGAATAATAGCGGTAACACCGTTCATTAGGACTTGGTGGTGTCACCCCTTGTCTTCGAGGCTGCCCGCCCTAAGCAACGAGGGTGATAGAGCAGCATCAAGACCAGCAGCCTCTGTAGCTTCTGGCGGACTCGGCTTAGATGACTCGCCAAAAATCGGTCTGTCCCAGTCAAGCACTCCCTACCCACATCCTCAGCGAACCCCCTGGTATCAAAGGGACTGGCTCTTGAGCCCCCCCTACAGCAGAGGATTGTCCCACTTCTAGGACATGCACCTCCTTCTACGGAGGAAGAATGGCTGAATGAGACGTCCGCTGACGGATCGGCAAGTCTTGACGAGCCATAATGCTTTCTTAAGGCAGTTGAAGCAGTTCGAAGGTGTTGGAGTGCCCTCCAATCTGTCAATGGCATACCCTACCTAGTCGACTCCATGAGGCCTCCAGCAAGCCCTTCCACAAGGGACACACAGTTGAGCTCAACTGCCTACGAGGGCATTGTGGTCGCCATCTGACCAAAAGCACCCACTCCTGCTAGCAGCCTCATTAAAGTTTTGGCCCACATTTGGTTGGGAAAATACACTCCTACAAGAGGAACTACCAATGACAGCAGCTCCTGCTCCACCCTTGTGGAGTCACCAAGGGAGTCGAGCAAGGTGGTAGAAGCAATAAGCCTTTGCAAAGGAGCAACCTCCACCCAAGCCCTGAGCGGTGCGTCTGTGACACGATGACCATCGGGTATTCCAAGAGGATCCAAAGGGGGCAACCCCAATGGAACATCCTCCGCCTCATCCCCTCTAGGGTCTAGAAGGGTGGATGCAGCTGGCTCCCTCCCAACGAACTTCCTGCCAAGCTCCTCTTGCGGATGCCCTGAGGGAACCTGCTTCACTTCCTCTTCGCTACTGTCCTCCCTCCTATTTAACTCTACGCACGCAAGAAGAGACCTTCTTACATTGTCCCATGCTCCTCCCCCACATGAGATAGGTCCCATACTAGGAGAAGCCGCCGCAGTGTCCAAAATCATTCGATGGGAAAAACCCTCCGTTCGTTGCTTGAAATCAGGTTTTAAATCATCGCATTGCAGTATAGTTGAAATCTCGTGAAAAACAGATAAAATTTATAACTCAGATATCAGAAATGAAAGTCTGAACTCGTTCGCTGGGAGCAAATAGGAATTCAATTCTCAAGATTGCAATTTTAAACAACAGAGATAAGGAATTGTAATAAAAAATTGATTCAGAATAATATGGCCAGAATATCAAGTATTAGACTGTAAAAAGAATGGAGTAAAATGGTGATTTAAATCACCAATTACTCCTTACAATAATAGCAAGTGGAACTCAATAGCTATGAAGGAAATAATCTCAAATTAGACGTCTTAAACATGATTCTGTGATTCTGTGGACGTTTTTGCTTCTGCTTCTTCTCCTCCGCTTCTCTTCTTCAACTGCTTCTTTCTTCTTCTTCTTCACAGACCCTTTTGCTTCTCTTCGTCATGCCTCTGCTTCCTTTCTTCACACAAAGGGGGAAGTAGTCTTTGGATTTGGCTAAGTGTTAGCCACTTTCTTCAGGGAGCAAAACCCCCTACCCCCCGCACGCTCTCTCTCTTTCTCTCTCTGGGTCACTCTCTCCTAGAGCCTTCAATAGTACCGGGTATACGGGTAATCTGACCTAGAGCGCACCTGGGTCCAGGCTTACTGGCAGTGGGTGGTGAGCAAGGAGTGGATAGCATAGGCGGGTAATCAGATCAGGCCAGACTCGTGTGAGCAGTGTCACGGGCGAGGCAGTGTCGGGTGAGTGAGGACCTCACCCCCTTGTGTTTGAGGCAACTAAGCCCAGACACAAAATCAATTTATCTGGCACAGGAGGATCATCCATATCTGATGTGGGACTATCCCACAGGGATTTCTTCACGCAGCAGTAGTAGGTGATTGCTTGTCAAATTGGTGTGCTGCTACTGTCTCTTAGGTTGATTGAAGGCTCGTGGAAGCACCTCGAGAGGAGTCCGTGTCGATTGGGAGTTGTAGCAGGTGAAACTAAGAACTGGAAGTAGGTGAACATGTCGGAGAAGATGCTGGCAATGGCGGCTATCCGGCGAAGAACCTGAAAAGACAAGTACGGCCTAATGGCCTAGTCAGAACAGCTCAGAGGCTTCACCGGACTACGGCGAATGTGATGAGGGGGTCGGCGTGGTGCAAGCGTGATCTGTGGGTGCTGGCGGAGATTGAAAACGGAAGCGAACCTGGTTGAATTTGGTGGGGGGTTCGGGCGAGTAATCCCCTCAATTTCTTAAGGGGTTTTACTCTGGTGGATACGGCGGAGGTGTGGGATGTGGTAGTGGCGAGTTTGGGCGTGTTTGGTGGCTGCTAGCACTCACCGGAGGTCTGTCGATGAGTTGGAAGATGGAGTTGTGGAGGGCGTTAGCCGGGTCGAAGAGGATTGTTGGAGTTGCTATTATGATGAGGAGAAGCTGAGGAGTTGTTTGAGAGAGGTAGCGGACGACGGGAAGCGTAGGTGATGCTGGTTGCGGTATAGCCGACATCGGAGAAGGAAGCTGCTTCGGCAGGGGTTGGACGGCGAGGATGAAGAGGATAGGGGTGCCGGCGAGTATTGGTCGACGCGGAAGAAGGTAGGGAAGAGGAATCTGACATCGGTATTGCAATCAGATGACGAGAGGAGGCAGGGAGAGTCGCCGGACATCGAGGAGCACTTCGGCCGAGAAAGAGGAGAGGAATTGAAGGTGTTCCAAGCCAAATTTGAGCGTGGGAAGTTCGTTGTGCCCCAAGGGTTCTTTTATAGGTCATCAGAGGGTGGTTGGAGCTTGAAAATCAAGCTCTCGAGCTTGGAAAGCTTTGCTGGAGTTAGAAACCCAACCTTCAATTGATTCGCTTGGCAATTTGGGCAAGACTTGGAGCCCAAGATGTGGCTCAAATCGAAGGCAACTTCGTTAAGAATCTGAGTATCTATTTTGAGACTGGTTGATTGAGAACTGAGTGAGAAATCCTCGCTCAATCTCAACGGTGAAGCTTAGGGTTGCCTTTAATGGCACCAGGGACCTTTTTGCAAATATGATGATGAAGTTAGGGACCCAAATGTGAATAATTCAAAAGCTAGGGGTATAAGTGTAAGAAAAAGAGTCAGATTGATTCAAATGCAAACTAGGTCAAAATGATCTCTGATTGGGCCCAAATTTTGGTACAAACATAATTTTGATCCAAGGAATCCAATGACAAAGTTGGATTTTGGTTTTGACCAGATTTGACTGAAAAAATTACGTAGAAACCCAAATTAGGGCAACTGTCTGTCTGTGACTTTGTTTTGGATCAAGATGGCTTCTGATAGTCAAATTGATGGTACCAAATCCTAGAGAATACTTTTCTATGAAATTTAGATGGTTTGGGTGAATTTTATCATGACCAGAACCTTAGTTAATTAAGCGGGTGAAATGACTCGGTGCCTTTTTGGGGTGTTTAAGACGTCAAGACTAACCGTCAATCGTCTATCCAGATGTCTGAATGAAGGACCAGACGTCTGAAAGTGGGAAAATATCATACGTTCTCTTCGCTCTACGTGTGGGCGACGCACAGAGCTTCTCTCTCTCCTCCACACCCCTCACCCCTAAACCCTAAATCCTTCTTATTTAAACCCCCCATCTACACTCCACCCCCACCACTCAAGCCACCGCTACCTCCACCTTCTCCTTGCATTCGGCTACACCCCACCAGCTTCCTGCCTCTGCTGCAGCCGCGGCTGGGAAGGAAAGGAGCCGGCGAGGGTGAACGGTGAAGAGCAAGAGTGAGAGAGTGCGAGGGAGTGAGAGGAGAGCGGGGGAGAGAGATGACGGCCACGGGAGCTTGGTGGAGCTTGAGGAGGAGTTCGTGGGAGAGAGGAGGTCACCGGCGTAGAGCTTCTCAAGCTCCTGCAGCTGCTAGAGCTGGCACTACGTTGTCTGAGGGAGGAGGCGTGAGCGGGGCAAGTTGCGAAGAGGAGTCCTGATATTGGAAGTCTTCCAGTATCAGACATCTGGAGGGTCGACCAGATGTATGGAGAGGCATCAGGACATTCGGAGCTGAATCCGGACGTCTAAAAGCATATTATCGCACAGAGGTACGTGTTTCCTACGCTACTTTCCGCCATGTAGACCGTAGCGCAGGAATGTCATGCTAAAATTGGTTCTGCGTTTTTTGTACGCAGGTGCAGGGTGTTGGAAAGGCGCACAGTGTGCCTTTCCAGGCACTTTTGGACATCTAACCACATTGCCAGATGTCTAACAACCCTTCCAGACGACTGGAAGGAAGGTGAGACGTCTGGAACTCTCCTCAGATGGTTGAAGAGGAGTCTGGATGTCTGAGGTAGCCACAGGAAGTGAGAGGTAAGATCTAACATCTTTTAAGACATTTGGGACTAGTTCCAGACGTCTGATTTTGGGCAGTAACCGTCTTTTTGGCCCAGACAGAATCAGATTTCCATAAACGAAGTACCGTTGTTTTCCACTTAAGTTTATCTACGTGTTAGTGTTGAGTAACTACTGTTTTTGACCCGTTTGTTGTAAATTAGTCGCTTGTATAGGTTACCAGCCGGTGGCGTGTTCGGGGCCTGCGGAGACGAAGAGATCTACGGTGCAGGCCCCCATTCCTCCCGTGATACCCGGTAGAGTGGTTTAATTCAGTTGTTAATATTTAAATAACAATGTGCTTATTTGGAATAATTGGATCGAACTCTAGGATGTGGAATGAACTCTAGGGTAGAAATGTATGAGCCTATTTTGAGCTATACTGTTTACTTGTGTATGTTTAAAATAAATTACTAGAAATGGTATTAGTGTAATTATAAGATATTGTTTTAGACATGAAAACATGAGCTGCCTGTATGTGATGGAAAATTGAGAATTGGATAGTGTGATCCGAATATTGATAATGAGAAGAAAATGAGCATGAATCCTATGGGGAATTAGGAGTATAACTCTTGTGTATGAAAGGAATCTAGTATGTCGACGGGAAGTGAGCTGGCCCTTGTGTACATGGTATGAAGGAGAGCAACTGTCCCTTTTAGTGTAGAAGGAGAGCCAGCCACCCCTTAGGTTGAGACTCAGGGTAGGATTGGTCACTCCACACCGACTCCTGTTGGCCCTCGGGTGCGTGGTACCGAGGTGGGCTACTAGTGTAGGGATGAAGCTAGCTGCCCCACGGGACCCGAGGATAGGACTAGCCAACTTACACCAACTTTTAGGCCCTCTGGGCAAATCGGGGTAGTCGGACGAGGGTACGTGGACTTTGGAGGGGTGAGACCCCTATTTGGTTCTGAGGGGCGAGACCCTTGTTTTGAGAGGGCAAGGCCCTATACTGTTCCGTGCTGTACTTTAGGCGTACCTACTAGCGGAAACGACTGACCGTGTGCCAGTGCAGGATAGCTACCCGTGCGCTTATCACGCTTGCCGTAGTCACTGCTACGGCGTGACAGTGACCTCGGGGTGGTTGACTGGGTGTAGGACTACCATGGGGGACTTTCCTGGCCAGGAGAGCACCACGTGCACCTTTTACTCCATGGAAAAGACTACAATCAAGATCGTTCACACGAGGTGCAGATTCCCTACTAGGAGGGGGTGATGTAATAAAATGCGGAATAAAATATATACCAATCTCACAAAATAAACAATCACACAATGTACACAATTATTTTTAGGTGGAAACCCAAATCGGGTGAAAACCACCACCTAACCCTCTCGAGTTAGGATTTTCCGATCAACCAAGTTGATCAAATCCACTAAACGAATCACTTAAACGAGGGTGATTCAACCTCAATTACAACCACGCTACTTTATACGAGGGTAGCGTACCTCAAACCCCTTCTCTTCACGAGAAGGATTTTGTCCCACGAAGGAGACGGGAATTCGCAAAGCGAATACCCAACCGAATAACAAAGATAAATAACAACAATCCTATAGAGCCAACAAAGTAATATTTAACCTAAGCTTCTATAGGAATTAAGATGCTTCCCTTTGCAAGGAGTGTGTCGAATCGATGATGCGGGTGCGTGAGCTACACGATGGCGCAACGTCGCTCTCGTGAACTACGGCGGGAGAGTGGGTGCGCAAAGGCTTGATGCTCTTAAGATGAAGAACTTGAGCTTGGAGAGCAAGAGCTTTTCTAGGACACAAAAGAGTAGAAAGTATGTTGCTTGGGTGTGTCTTGTTGTGTCTTGAGTGGCAAAGGTTCCCCTCTATTTATAGAGGCCTTAGGAAGGCTTTGGAAGGCTTAGGAAAGCTCCTATAGCCGTTGGGTGCAAAGCCCAAGAGAATCAGGTCGAAATCAGGAACAATCATTGCACTGACAGGGTAATCAGACGTCTGATCCAGGCATCAGACGTCTGGAAAACTGGTTTAAGACGTCTGGTCAAAAAGTAAGACGTCTGATTTTAGGTGGGTTCCTTCCTGACTTGAATAAGATCTAAACAGGGTTCTAATGTAAGTCCATCAGACGACATACAGGACGTCTGGCACTATGTCTGGACGTCTGGAAACCTAATTTTCTGCGGGAATGGATTTCCAAGAGAGTGCAACTGCTAGAAAATCTCCGAGAAGAGATTTTCGGGTCAGCCGAGGCAAAACGATCATTTATCAGACGTCTGGAAAGGCTTAAGATGTCTGATTAGGCTCTAACGGTCATATCCTCCAGTGTTTGTTAAGCCAGCCAACGGTCCACTAATTGGACGTCTGGCAAAAACATCAGGCGTCTTCTAAGACGTATGGTCTAAGGTCTGGACGTCTGATTTCATCAGATAGAGCTACCAAAGTCCAGCCTAAATGTTATCAGACGTCTGAATTAACAGTCAAACATCTTAAAACATATTATCAGACGTCTGATGTTTGAATTAGACGTCTGAAAAAGCTGTTTGAACCCTATATTGGTTTTCTAAGTTCTCCACAGAAAACCTAAGTATCCTAGGGTTGTGCAGGTGTTCCTAGGACTACTATTAGGGTACTTTGAGGCTCTTTAACATGATGTTCTAAGGAACAAAAAGAGCAAGAAAATAAAGACAAAAGTACATGAAAGAAATAAACAGAATTCTATCATATTCTTCTTGTCCTTCCATCTTCAATCTATCGCTCCTTGCGAATCTCCTCTGTTCTCCAGCAAGCTCCCCCAAGCCGTCCTGGATGCGACCTCGAACTTCGTATAATCACGTCTCCATTTGCAATTTACCTGAAATCTAATACTCTAAATGCAAATATTAAATGACACGTGTTTTGTTATCATCAAAACAAACGATCGCGGTGCTCTAGCACCAACAATCTCCCCCTTTTTGATGATGACAAAATCATAAATAATAATGCAAAAAAAAAATCCTCCCCCTTTTTGACATTATCAAAAAGGTTTGATTGATTTTAAATTTCCTATAACTCCCCCTTAAAACATGCTCTTCTATGAATTTCTTTTAACAAAAGTAATGTCCTTCCCTTTTTGTAACAACAAGATAGCTGTTTTTCTTCTCCCCCTTACTAAAAGAAATTTAGCTAACTTACATCTCCCCTTTAAAAATTGACAATTAGCTCATAATTTTTTAACTCCCCCTATCTAAATGCTAATGATAAAAAGATGGGGTAAAGAATTTTTACCTCACCTACCATGGCCAATAAAATGGCCCAAATGGTGGTGGCGGATGCCACATAGGATGGGGCTCCCATCCGTAGCTTGGAGGCTCGGGCATTGGCGCCGGTCTCCAGTCTGGTGGTCGACGTGCGGCGGGTCCATCATTTGTTCGCCGTCTCGTCGGTCTTCTTGTTCTCCTTCTTAGTCTGCTCCTTGGTTCTCCCAACTCGAGTTGACCAGCCTTGAGCTTGTAGGTCCAGTCCTTCGTGTTGTAGTTATCCCTGAAACCTACAAAACAGGATTCCAATTCTTTCTTTGGTATCCAAGTGAGCTTGGATCCGGATCTGTTAGCGGGTCACCTTGACGGAGATCCTTTCTCAACCTTAGGGCTATATAGGTTATCTACCCTATTTATCAATTTATTTGATTTCTCCCTAAGACATGCAAGTTCATTTTCTATAATATTCATCTTAGTTTTTTGGTGTAGAAACTTTTCTCTATAGTTTTATTATTTCGTCGTAGTATAGTATAGAGAGGTGATTACCAGTTTAATACAATTTGTTACTCGGAAATAAAAGAGTTCCCGAGGTCGAACTCAGGGAGCAAGTTGTATTCTAGAGATATACATGTTCTATTACAAAAAATAAAGAGAGAGGGAGAGAGGGAGAGAGATGAAAGTTTGAGTTCTTCTTCTTTTCTTCTTTCTTTCTCTTTGTCTTTCTCCTCTTTAGCTTTTGTTCTTCCTGTTCTTCTTTTGTGTTTATCTCCTTGTGGTCCTCTTCTTCACCTGTGTTGTTCTTCCTTGTTCTTTCCTCTTCTTCTTCTGCTGTTCTTCCTTGTTCTTTTGTTCTTCAGATCTTCTTCTTTCTTCTTTTCTTTTACCTGTCAGGACGTCGTCTCTCCTTCTTTCTTCTTTTCCCTTCAGGACGTCGTCTGATTTTCCAATCAGACGACTTAAACCGCTTGTTGCTACAGTGTCTCCCTTAGCTTTCTTCTTCTTCCGCGGTCCTTCTTCTTCACCTGTGCCTGCACACTTCAGAGTTTACGTCAGAGGACAAAACCTACTCTACCCTCCCCCCCCCCCGTCTCTCTCTCACAGAATCCGCTATAGGATAGCTCTCCCAGAGCTGCCGGGTAGCCGAGTACGGGTCGCGCCCGGGTCCAGGCCCACCGGCGTGCGTGGTGGGCGAGGAGTGCAGGTCAGTCTAAGTCGGGTCGGGTCAGGTCCGCGGGGCGTGAGCGCGGATGAGGCCGGGTAACCGGGCGGGTGAAGGGGACCTCACCCCGTGAACTGAGGCGAACAGCTTAAGGCACTTTTTGCCTTTAAGCGCCCGTTCGCCTCAGTGGCTTTCCGAGGTGGGACTAAATGTCCCACCCTAATTGAGTGCCCGCAGCGGAGAAAGTAGCGGGCAATCGCGGCTTCACGCGAGGCCTTCGCCCCAGCTGCGAGCCTGGGACTCTTCGCGGAGGCGCCCCGCGCAGCCTGGGAGTCAGGCCTGGGCGAAGCGCACCTGGAGCTGCAGGTTGAAGGTGCTCCTTCCACGCAGCAATGGCGACGGCGGTCGAGACACCTGTACACAGAGGAACAGCCTCTCAGCCTAATCAGATACGCGGAGAACCTTCGCCGTGGCACGGCGAAGGTGGTGGGGGGTCTGGCAGGCGGCGGGGCGGAGCGTGAGGGTCGCCCTAGGTCAAACTGCGGGTGGAGAAGTGGGTTTGTTCGGGGGGTCTGCAGAGGGCGAGTGGCGGGACGTGAAAGGGCGGAGGTTGATCAGGGTGAGGAGGCGGAGATTCTGTGAGGGTCGGCGAGGCGTGTGGGGCTGTGGAGTGATGGGGGGGTCTCGCCGGAGTTTGGCCGGAGACGAAGGGGGTGACGGTGGACAGGAGCGGTCGAGGGTTTAATCAAATAAAAGACAGTGAGGAAAAGAAAGAGGGGGAGATGGGGAGAAGTTCTGACCTAGCTACGGAGACGAAAGGGGCCGGAGCAGGGCGAAAATCGTATCGACTGTCGCCGGAGAAGAAGATGCCCAGGGGAAGGGGCGGCGGCGAGCAGAGGGCCGGAGAGGCGCCAGCTGGGTGCGGCGTGGCGCGGGAAGAGCGAGGGAGGGCAACCCTGCAGCTGGTAGTGCGGCAGGGCGACAAGGAGGAGGAGGAGAGGCCGCCGGAGCAAGGAGGGCGTCTGTCGGAGTGGGAAGAGAGGAATTGAGGGGGTATCTCCGTCAGATCCGAGCTCGGAAGAACGGTGGAGCGACGGGGGTATTTATAGGGACCGAATCAGGGAGGAAGGCGGAGGGAGACGACGTGTCTCCCTCGCCGGAGGATGCCGGAGATGGAAACCCATACCGTCCGTGCGTTCGCACGGCCGGTATGGTGGGTTACAGCGACTAGGGGGTGTCCCTGCGACGGCTGACGACGCAGGGCACCCCCGGTTTACTTGCCAGGCTCTCCCCCTCACCCTGCGCGGCGCCATGCTCCGCGTAAGGTCGCCGGAGCATGGTGCTGGCAGGTTTTGCAGGGGGGACCTGAACGCAAAGAACGAAGGAGAGTTAGGGGCCAAAATGCGAGGGTTCAAAAGTTGAGGGCCAAAAAGTAAATATATGAGGACAAAAGTGTAAAGTTGGTCAAGAAGGTTTCTTCTTAGGCTTAAGTTTTTATACATGACTAATTAGGGCCTAAGGAATCTGATGGTGAATTTTATTTCTAGATTAAACCTTGTTTGACTGGTCAATTTACGCAAAAACCCAAATTAAGTTATTAATTGGGTATGGTTCTCAATGTAGGTCAAGATGGGTTCCTAAGGTCAAATTGAAGGTTCTAAACCCTAGAGATTATTTTTCTATGAATTTTAGAGGGTTTATTCCATTTTTGCTTTGCCTTGAACCTCGTGAATTGAAGTGGGTTTGTTTTAAGGTTACAGATTATTATTTAGTTCCTTGGAATTGCTGTAGCCCTTGCTAGATCATCTCATCCCACTTTTATTCTTATTAAGTTGCTTTGACCTATGTTTGGACCCTGAATTACCCTGTATGCAGATTATACTGGTAAAATTACATTTTTACCCCTTATGACTTGTTTTTTTCCTTAAACTCAGAATTCTCTGAGTTAAGCCTTTCCTTGAGTTATGTAGGAGCTTTTATCCTTTGTATTGGGTCAAAATGAGCTAGTTATGGCTCATGATGAGGTTCTCATCATTTTTAAATTAGAAATTTCTAATTTTAGACTAGCATTTTCCTCAATCAATTTAGTATTTTCATTGATTAAATCTTTATTTACTAATAACAGGTTATTATCCTTAGGACTAGAGCTACTTTCTAGGTCTTTAAGTTTTATTTCTAACCTATCATTTTCACTTCTAAGAAAACTAAGATTCTTTTTCATGCTATTGTTTTCTATTTTTAGTGATTTACTAACTTCAAAAAGCTCATTAAAAGTGTCTTGTAAATCCGGGTTTACCTCATTATCGGAGTCGCTTTCGCTGTCGATGTCGCTTTCTCTGATTGCCATGAAACCCATGCAAGCGGTTTCATTCTTTTTCTCTGATTCTTCTTCTTCTTCTGAGCTCGTCTCTTCATTAGTTTCTTCTAACTTCCTCCATATCTCGTGGGCGGTAGTGCACTCTTGGATTTGCTCGAACTCCTTCGGACTCAATGCACAATACAGGGCATTCATTGCCTTTGCGTTGAGTGAAAGCTCTCGAATCTGCAACTGTGAGTAGCCTCCTTGGGGTCGCTTCGGGATCTCGTATGGGGTTTCAAAACATCCCCATATCTCGAACTCAGTGGCTTGGAGCCACGTCTTCATCCTCAACTTCCAATATTCGAAGTCCCTCCCGTCGAAATAGGGTGGTCGAACGGTGGATTGCCCTTCGGAGATTCTGATTGCGGATATGCTCCCCTCCATGATCTTCTTGTTGGGTGTTACTCCGATCTCGCAAGAACCTGCTTTGATACCAATTGTAGATTCCCTACTAGGAGAGGGTGACGTAATAAAATGCAAAATAAAATATATACCAATCTCACAAAATAAACAATCACACAATGTACATAATTATTTTTAGGTGGAAACCAAAATCGGGTGAAAACCAACACCTAACCCTCTTGAGTTAGGATTTTCCAATCAACCAAGTTGATCAAATCCACTAAAGGAATCACTTAAACGAGGGTGATTCAACCTCAATTACAACCACGCTACTTTATACAAGGGTAGCGTACCTCAAACCCCTTCTCTTCACGAGAAGGATTTTGTCCCACGAAGGAGACGGGAATTCGCAAAGCGAATACCCAACCAAATAACAAAGATAAATAACAACAATCCTATAGAGCCAACAAAGTAATTTTTAACCTAAGCTTCTATAGGAATTAAGATGCTTCCCTTTGCAAGGAGTGCGTCGAATCGATGATGCGGGTGCGTGAGCTACACGACGGCACAACGTCACTCTCGTGAACTATGGCGGGAGAGCGGGTGCGCAAAGGCTTGATGCTCTCAAGATGAAGAACTTGAGCTTGGAGAGCAAGAGCTTTTCTAGGACACAAAAGAGTAGAAAGTATGTTTCTTGGGTGTGTCTTGTTGTGTCTTGAGTGGCAAAGGTTGCCCTTTATTTATAGAGGCCTTCGGAAGGCTTTGGAAGGCTTAGGAAAGCTCCCATAGTCGTTGGGTGCAAAGCCCAAGAGAATCAGGTCGAAATCAGGAACAATCATTGCACTGACAGGGTAATCAGACGTCTGATCCTGGCATCAGACATCTGGAAAACTAGTTTAAGACGTCTGGTCACAAAGTCAGACGTCTGATTTTAGGCGGGTTCCTTCCTGACTTGGATAAGATCTAAACAGGGTTTTAGTGTAAGTCCATCAGACGACATACAGGACGTCTGGCACTATGTCTGGACATCTGGAAACCTACTTTTCTGTAGGAATGGATTTCCAAGAGAGTGCAACGGCTAGAAAATCTCTGAGAAGAGATTTTCGGGTCAACCGAGGCAAAACGGTCATTTATCAGACGTCTGGAAAGGCTTAAGGACGTCTGATAAGGCTCTAACGGTCATATCCTCCAGTGTTTGTTAAGCCAGCCAACGGTCCACTAATTGGACGTCTGGCAAAAACATCAGACGTCTTCTAAGACGTCTGGTCTAAGGTCTGGACGTCTGATTTCATCAGACAGAGCTACCTAAGTCCAGCCTAAATGTTATCAGACGTCTGAATCAACAGTCAGACATCTTAAAACATATTATCAGACGTCTGATGTTTGAATTAGACGTCTGAAAAAGCTGTTTGAACCCTATATTGATTTTCTAAGTTCTCCACAGAAAACCTAAGTATCCTAGGGTTGTGCAGGTGTTCCTAGGACTACTATTAGGGTACTTTGAGGCTCTTTAACATGATGTTCTAAGGAACAAAAAGAGCAAGAAAATAAATACAAAAGTACATGAAAGAAATAAATAGAATTCTATCCTATTCTTCTTGTCCTTCCATCTTCAATCTATCGCTCCTCGCGAATCTCCTCTGTTCTCCATCAAGCCCTCCAATCTGTCCTAGATGCGAGCTCAAACTTCGTATAATCACGCCTTTTGCAATTTGCCTGAAATCTAATACTCCAAATGCAAATGTTAAATGACACATGTTTTGTTATCATCAAAACAAACGATCGCAGTGCTCTGGCACCAACACGAGGAACAAGTAAGATCAAGAAATGCTTGGATCCTTTGTGAAATAAATGAACCAGAAATACATAAACGAGATAAATAGAAATGAGAATAAAACCTAGTTACTTGTTTTACCTTACTTGCACATAATTAATGTAAACACCACTCTACTCAGCGTTTGCTGACTCTGTCTTTTCGTAACCCTGTTTAGGACCAGGAGTTGAGCAGCCCGAGTTTCCGGCTGTAGAGGGTGTTGGGCCCAACCAAGCCCATCCGTAGTTGTTTCTTTCCAGCTCTTTCATTTTCCAGCTATTGTAGTGAGTAATAGACATCTATTTTACTATTCCTGTTACTTTCTATTTTCTTTCCACTATTGTTGTTGTGGTGGCATGTACTATTTTGAGACAGTTTGCTCTACTTTCCTTTACTGTTTCGCTTTTCCTTCTGCTTAGTTATAATGCATATGTGGATGTGGTATTATTTGCTGCTTTTGGTTATTTCTCGTTGGACGACTAGGTCTTGAGATTAGTCGAGCGAGCCGGTTTCGGGTCCTGTAAGGATCTGGGAACCGGGTCATAACAATGGGTCTATTTTTTAGGGTTTTGAAAGTCATTTAATTCCTATACCGTGTGAAAACTCGTTTCATTCTGTATGGACCCACTTATTAGATTCTAAAGCATATTTTGACCTGAGAAAACCTGTGGTTACTCTATTTTTGTGATAGGATGGTAAAATTACAGAAATAATCCTATCTTTCTATTTTCTTCTCAAATCAAAGCATGATTCCCTTATGACCTTCCGATGGATATGTAGGAGCTTTTATCGACTTATTCAGGTCAAACAGAGCTAGTTATGGCTCATGATGGTGTTCCCATCACCCTCGAAAGCCTGCGCTAAGAAATAAAATAGAGTAGGCAAGCAATAAAGGAGGAAGGCAGCTCTAAAAACAACCCTTTGCCATAAAGAATGGCCAAAATCGAAAGCCTACCAATGCCGCAACAGGCGTACCAACTATAAATAATACGAGAGGCCCTTACCTTAGCCCATTCATCAAGCAGGGGCACCAAGAGGGGCTTACCCCCATCTAAAGAACCACACATAATTGCACTTCGGCCACTCCGCTGAACGCGGAGGTTCAATGACAATATTTTATCAAGAGAGCGAATGGAACAAACGTTCATCGACACAACTAACAAACCCTTCAAACACGACAAAGTGGGTGGAGGGTCGTGAACTAAGACGTACCACGAACCCCTATTTATAGCCCCACCCCCAGGTCCTTAGAGGACGATGCCGTCATTCCGCCTCCCCTTGGTGGGTCGCAAGTTTCCAAGGAACAAAATCCCCCAAGATATGACGCAGATTCCATAGCAGCTTGATCATACTAACAAAATTGTCGGTCAAGGTTCCGCACGTTACAACACCTTGCACATACGGACTGACACTATAGAAGCATCGACTGCCCCACCGAACGGGCGTGACGTTTGAGGTCATGACCTCTCATGTCAACAACAATTAATACCTGACTTGATGGACTACACGACAGAACAATTTCCAGAGTGCCACGTTCCCTTATACTGTTGCCTTTTAAGGCCGACAAGGCACCTCTAAAGGTTGGCAAGAACTCGGGCGAACGCACCCTGTGTTCCCCTATATCACCACCTCTTAAGGTCGACAAGCCATCTCTTAAGGCCAGCACGAACTCGGGCTCGTACGCCACAAGTTCAAATTTGATGAAGTGCAGCCTCCTAAGGCAGGCGAGAACTCGGGCTCGTACGACCCACGTTCAAATTCGGCAATGTATCGCCACTTAAGGCTGGCAGGAACTCGGGATCTGACGCTGCCTCTTAAGGACGACTACGAAACCGTAGCCACAAACAAGACCAGGCCTCCTACCATGAGCAAACACTACCTCTCAAGGGTGGCCAGAATCACAACCGACGCACCTGCGTTCCTTACGCTATCCCTCCACCCTAGCTAGCACAGAGTTAGGAGAAAATTTCCTTACACCTGACCACCTACAATAAGCAGGAAACAAAAGCAAACCACCCAGCCTCGTCCATCGGCATCCTACAACTCCTCCATCATGACAAATGTCCTACCTGCTTCATCCTAAGCCGGTAGTACATTTGGGGAAATTATCTACCGCAGAGTTTTAAATACTTTAACTTCTCTCTCATCAACTTACACTAGCTAGTTAGTGGGGACATATGATGAGTAGCAAAAATCACCCTTGGATCCAAAACTCCATGCATAAACCAGCAAAGGATTCAACTACCTGATTTCAGGGTAAACAGACGGGTCCAATACTACCCGACCCGCCTGTGACTAGCTGGACCCAGACCTAGATCCAAATTGCCAGAAGATTCTGCTCAGACAGGCCCAAATTCAAGACAAGATGGAAGTGACCACCTATAACCTGACAGTTAACATGAAGTCTAACAAATATACCGGAGATTACGAGGCTAGGAATCTTTTCGTGTTATAAATAGCGAGGAGAGGCCCCCAAGTAAAAGGGGGAGAGAAATCATGTAATCCTGCAAATTCTAGTACATAGTTGGGAGCATCATCCTCCCCCAAATGTACACCTCTTGCGGTGGAACTGGGTCACCAACTTCTTATGCCTCCCTGTGATTGCTCTAAAATCAGTCGGGTCGAGTCCTCCCATCGCGTAAGGGGCTCGATCATGACCTCTCCATGATGGATGGCGTGTGGTTGTGTGATATTCCCTACGCTTATAAATACTTCAATGGCTCAAGGCTCATCAGTTAGCATACTAACTAAAGAGAGTGGAGGCAACTAAGGTGGGAAGAAAAATCCCCAACTAAACCTAATAAGCCTAGCAGGCCTAAACATCATAGGCATCTTAAATGGGCCCAACACATAACCCATGAAGGCTTATAATCGGGCAAAAACCTGGCTACGAGAGTAGGCACGTAAACTCGCCAAATGGGTCCTCACTCTCTTAACTAATGAAAGTAGGCAGCAAGAGGATAAGACTGCCTAAATTCCCCCACCAAGTCTAGCAGAACTGATCCACTAGAAGCCTTGAGCCTGGATGGCTGATAAGCCCGACACATGATAGGTGAACATGGCCGGTACACAGCACGCTCAGCCAATTATCATAACTGGTTAAGCATATGATCAATCAGTTGAACGATGCCGGTTACACTAATTCAAGAGTTCCAGCAAACGTGGCCTATGTGTCACGCAGTGGTCAATGATCGACAACTGGTTTCGACCCACAACACCCATGATTTGAGAATCTTACGATCATGGGGTTCTGAACATTACGAGTCCACCGCTCATAAATAAGCTACGATCTCCATTACGGTGAATCACACGTGCTTTGAGAGAAAAAGAGAGCTTTCTTGTAACAAAATTACCATAGCGAAATTTTTGAGATTTATCTTCCTTTCCCCATTCGTACACTTTCCAGGTGAAATTGGGTTACCAAAGCTACTTGTCCTGTGATTTGCATTATTCTTTGTGAATGTCCCTTTCTCCTTTTTTTTTGAGCCCAACAAGATCTAATGAGAAAGGCACTTATCAATAATAATAGGATATTTACTACTTGAGTAAAGAGATAGAGTTGGTGAGGAAGTAACTTAGTGTTGAATTACTCATTGGTTGACAGATAATAGCAAGGAAGACAAGGTTCATATGCTGTCATTGCATCACCACTTGTAATGTCAGAATGTTTACGTAGAAGTTGACCAACGATGGAAGCAATTCTAGATCGATCTTTGCAAAGAAAATTACAAAATGTTTTTGTTGTTTGTTTGCCTTTTTTTTTTTAATGAATAACAAAATACCAACAAAATGGTTAGATGTATAGAGTAGGAATTAGGAAATATGAAAGAGTTAGGAAGAGTTGGGGAGGATTGACATGTTAAATAAACATGGGAATACAAATTAACTTTGCATGTTGTAGGCTTTCTAATGAAATAAGTCATTCTTAATAGAGCTAAGATTGCCACTTAAAAGAATTTCCTAGGATCTTCAATGTATATAAATAAAGGTAAAAAATCTGAAAAATTGTAATGAGGTGTGCCAGTGCTACTCATCCATTTCAATCACCAATGGATTACATGCCAAAAAATTGCAATTAGGATGTACTTAAAGGCATCTTCAAGGGGCCAAACAAAGAATATTTCTATCTAAATTGACATTGTGTGATATCTTATGGAATATGAAGCATTACTATTTAAGCCACTTGAATTGGATGCATCAACAGATATTGATATGGGGCTTTCAGACAACAACAATGCATCATCGGGGCATCTTTCAGCTGAGAATGCAGGTTGCTTAGGTAAGGGTAAAGATGCATTTTCTATTGTCAACATGGACACGAGTGATTGCGTTGATGGTCGATCAAACATGCTTTCCTGTACGCAGAGCAGTGCAATCTGAATGCATCCAAGTACCTCTCGTTTGGAGAACTCGTTGCCTATGGCAGCATCCAACAATTCTAAGCTCATACCTTCCAACCAGTGCTGCCATACCTATAACAAACAAAATTTTTGGAAAACATGAAAGGGTGATTCTCCAAATTAAGAGGAGCACATAAGAGTTTGGTTTCACATTCTGAAAAGGAGATTCCCTAGATGATATATCCTTAAAGAACTTTAAGTTCTTAAGTTGAAACATGAATTTAGAGGTCATCTAGTTTCACTTGTAATGTTTTATGGTCAAATCCAAGAGTGTTTTAGCCATGTATTAATAATATTACTATAATTAAGAGTGAGATTGGTGGATAAGATGGTTTTTGCAAATAAGGCTATGATACATCAAATTTCTAACAAAAAGAAAATTCTCGTTAATTGCTTCAATGTTTTGCGGTGTTCTGGATCAAATTACGACTAAGAACATGCTTGAAAGTGGTCTCCCCCTATTTGTGTCCATTGGATTAGTGGAAGTGAAAAACTTCTTTAATTGTAGATTCTATGGCAAATACCATGTACTTGTAATTGTATTTTTCTTTTTTTGGTTTTCATCAAACAAAATGGATTGAAAAGAACAAAAATATTTGGAAAATTAGGTCAAAAGCCATCATAAGATATCAACATTATATTTTTTGTATTGGAATAATGGTGGATATTTGGATAATTTTCTTTTTCCCTTTTTTTTTTCTTTTGCTGAAAAAATTTATCATACCTTTCCGGTCTACTGTTTGAAATGGATGGAAATGTGATATAAAAGTGAATGACTTGACACTTACATAGCCTAATAGGTTGAATGATTTCTTGTATGGGTAATATCCAGTGACTTTTTTCCCTGTAATTATTTCTAACAATATGACACCAAAGCTAAAAACATCCGATTTCTCTGAAAATAAGCCATCAAATGCATATTCCGGTGACATATATCCCCTGCATCCAAATGAAACTTAGATTATGTTAGACAACTCAAAAGGAATTTGACCTTTAAAGAAATTCACTCTTATATATGGTTAATTTGATTCCATGGCTTACAGTGTTCCAGTCACTCTTTCGGTATTTGCCTCATTTTGGTCGTTCCCTATGGTCTTAGCAAGACCAAAATCAGAAATTTTTGGATTCATGGCTTCATCCAATAATATGTTACTTGTCTTTAAATCTCGGTGGATGATGCGCAGACGTGAGTACTTATGGAGGTAGAGTAGCCCTTGAGCGATCCCATTGATGACATTGAAGCGCTTTGCCCAATTTAATTCTCCTTTCAATAAAGGATCTAAAAGACTGTGAATTAGTAATAAGACAAGAATGCTAGAATTTGGGGTATTGCTAAGATTGAATGACTTACCAAATATAAATTTGTCTAGGCTTTTGTTGGGCATGTACTCGTAGATGAGCATCTTTTCATTGTCATGAATGCACCATCCCAATATCCTCACGAGGTTTCTATGTTGGAGCCTCGCAATGAGCTCCACTTCATTTTTGAACTCTGTGAATCCTTGATTGGAGCACCTAGATAGCACCTTTATCGCTATCTCTTGTCCTTCGTGCAACTTACCCTAAAAATAAAAGACATATTAGTTCATGTCATCTTGGATTATGTAGATATGCATAAAATTTATCAAGAAAGCGGTTGTTCGGGTTGTGAAACTATTGCAGATGTTCGAGTTTTTTTAGGGTAAAAGAGTTGGAGTTGAAGGATTGACCGATAGAAAATAATGGAATTGTCTCAGAGGACACCTTCAAGTTGGATATTTGGTCTCTTGAAACAATGGTGATGTCCAAATCTTTTAAGGGTGCCATGATGCATTTCTAAAATACATAAATTAGATTTGATTGGTAATTAAAGTAGTAACACTTGTCTCGTTTGGTAAGGGAAATAAGTTTATGGAATAAATTGAAGAAATGAAATAAATGGTGGAATAAGTAGGTTAACCTATTTTAACGTTTTGGCGAGTTAAAATTATTCCACAGAGAAGGTAGAATTACTTTACGCAGAGTTAAGTCTACTTAACTCAACATAAATAGGAGACGGGTTAAGTGACAGGATAAATACTTAACTCGCTAACCAAACACAACCTTAGAGATCAATCCTTTCACTTTCCAATGCATGTTATCGAAGTCTAGTTGCAGTTATTATTTATTAAGTTTACATCGATATGTACAAATTTTTATTTTGTCAAATAAATTTACTTTTAAGGCCAATTCCAATATTCAATATGTATATTGCAAATGATCACCAAGACATTATCAGGCCTTCACTCTTAACTAGATTGGGCCAACTTGTGTAGCAATGACTAATCAATAATGGAGCCATGCATATTGATGTGAGTGGTTCCAGAACATGAAAATGATTCCGTCAAATGTAGGTTCCTAGTTTGTTAGCTTATATTCACTTATAGTTTATATCTAGTTTAAAGTCAAAATACATAACCTTATTTGCTAGAGATGTGACACTGGTTTTGAGACTATTTCACTCCAAAAACACATAGGCACTGATTTCAGAATATGAAATTGTAATAAAACATTTTAACTTTGATTAGGATGATTGGTGTAAATAATGCTCTCGTATGCAATCAGAGCACTTGAGAAAATCAGAAAGGCATGTACCTTGTACACGGGACCAAAGCCACCTTCTCCAATCTTATTCTCTACGGAGAAGTTATTAGTGGCAACTACTAATTTGTTGAAGTCTAATGCTAGCAAACTTCCAGATTTCTTCGTACCAGGAGTTTCAGGGAATTTCAAATCTTCAAAAACCACAGTCTCACTCTTTCCTATATAAAATTAAAGAACATGGAAAATAATTTTCACATTTGAAAGAAGTAAGAATAACATTCAAATAAGTTGTCCATATCCCAATGTTTTGGAGGTAAAAGTTTTCAAGTGTCTTACTTTTTTGTATGGATCTCTTCTTGTGTAGGTAGAGAAAAATCCCTAGCAGAATTGTCCCAAGAGCAAGTAGTGGCAAGATTATAGCAAGCGCAATGGTTTTGCCTTTGGATGAGGATCCGTATGTTTCTAGAAAACAAGAGAGAGAATATGTAGAGGACATTTAGTACAATGATCATCCACTTGAGTTATGAACATGCGAAGTTACCATCAAAAGAAATTCTATGGAATATGCACACTTATCCTATCAATGAAGCTTAAATAAATTCTTTCTTCCAAGCTAATTTGGGAAGGTCCACAACAACTACCAACCCTTATGGTGCCAAATACCATGTATACAGTGGATGTTGTTTTGGAGATACTACGAACTTCGTTTGTAGAAACAAACAAAAACCCTTTAGTAGATCGTTCTTTCAATGTTTAAACCTCTTAGGCCATTCGTTGGTATTAATAAATGCTGAATTGTCATTGCTGCTAACTATGGAGCATGTTTGGGTCACATCATCTTGTCGAGAAGTACACATCATTCTAACAAATGTGTTGTGTGGATTTTTGTATTCTAATTAGATTCCATGGAATGGATTCTTAAGAAAATAGAATTTAATAGTTGGCCTTAACATTATCCACCACAATCTGAATTGCTTTTGGCTTGACCACCCTATAGATGTAATGCTCAGAATGTGACAAATACGCTCAGGTCATCTTCCACACCTTATTGATCTCTGGAATTAAATTATTCAAACGGTCATAAACCAATTACAATGAAATATCTAATAATCTTTTAGACACAACAATTCAAACAAAACATTTCTATCCATATTGCATTCTTAGCCCTTCATACTTCCAATTAACTTAAATTCAAGCATGTTAGCGTACCGAGAATTTGAGTTGAACATGTATCTTTTAATACTTAATGCAGATGCTTCTATAAATATGTCAAATTCAACATGATTTTCCTCTTTTAGGGCATTTTTGTTCGCCATGGAGAAGCTATATTAGGTTTAGGCATGATTGAGTTAAACCATGAAACTTGAAGCATAAAATACCAATCCAAATGACATACGTCAAGAACAACAAAATATTTAATATGTGAAATTGCATTAGTAACTTGCACAGTCTATTGACAAAAAATCTCAGTTGCGATTTGAGATTGCACTGCGATCTCATATGTTATTATGTATTTTATATTCATAAATGAGCTTAACACACTAACTTTATCTTATAAGGCATTTTTACATGCAAAGAGAAGTAATATATATTCTGCTTAATCATGATTGAGTTAAATTAGGAAACTTTAAGCATGAAAAACAGCACAGAAGAGATCTTAGATATTCCAAGCATGACACAACATCTAATGCATGGAATCGCATTGATAATTCAAGTGATCTTATGATAAAAATCTTAATTGCAATCTGAGATTTCTCTTCCATCTCTATAAATTAAAAGATCTCATCTAAACTAGCATTATATATCTTGTGATTTGTGAATCAACTAAGCCAGTGCACTGAAATCGCTCCACCCTTCGGTACACTAACAAAAAAAACACTAGCTTTGATTACAAATTGGACCATATATACGGATATACCCGTGAACATGCAGCATGCAAAATTTTTTTACATCATTTATACAACATTCCCAAGACATTGAAGATTATTACCTTGATTTAGCAAGCACTAGACTATGAGCGTGGACAATCTTTCTTTTGATAACCATTCTTTTACTCACCAATATTAACATTCATACTAAGGACTCAACCCACATGACACAAACATTATTCTGATTTTTCATTTCTTAATGCAAAATAAAATGTTATTCACCATGGGTAGAGAGCTAGGAATTACGTTTAGGCAATAGGGAAAGAGGTAAAACAAGTAATGCTTTTTAACACAAGTCGACTGATTAGGGGTACAGAACATGAGAAAATCTATTAAAATAAAGATCTAGTTGGGTAATGAAAATAAATTTTATGGTATTTTTTTTTTTTTTTTTTTTTTTTTTTTGTATTTGGATTATCCTACGATTCTATTTGGAACGACGAAGCATGTTGGACATCCAGTGGGATAACCTAATGAGTTACCGTATGTTACGTGAGATGTCGAGGTAAGACTTAGCCCTTGACATACATGATCTCCTACGTTTGTCCTATGATAGCTTATTCGAGGTTAAAGTTCCTCTCACATGAGCTGCGGAGTCCAACAAAACAATAATTAACAGCACATACTTTTCTGGGTTATGCTAATGACCAATTTCCGGTGGAAATGTTTTTATTACACCGAAGTACAAAAAAAAAAATTACCTTGATGGATCAATTTATTATTGTTTGAAATATAGAACGATTATTTTGTTGGGTTGCCTATATTTCTATATTTTTTTAGTCATATTGTTTGTCGATGGTATCAATATCAGAGTAATATTCTTGGAACGATCAATCAATTAACGGTATGGAGAAGCATACCCAACTCCGAGGCCGCAAGCCGCAGGAAGAGGTCGTCTCCGTTACCGGTGGCGTCCGCCATCTTTGCATCCACGAGGTCCCCTTCCCACACGAGACAGATCGTGCTGCTCCCCACGATGCTCTTGTTCGAGAACGCGTACGCCGCGCAGCTGCACCTCCCCACGCACCACCTCTCACACTCCTCCCTACTCGCGTCCCTCACCATTCTAAACCCGTCCGGCCAGACCGCCCCACTCACCTTCGCAAACCCATCACCATCCCCACACTCCAATTCCACCTCCCTCCTACACCCACCTTTATAATTCCCCTCCTGCCACTCCTCCGCCGACTTCGGAACATACCCACGTAAGCACACGCACTCCAAACCCGTCGAGTTGAGGCTGCACGTCGCGTTCGGCCCGCAGGGGTTGTAGTAGTAGCAGGCGCTCGGGTCTGAGGACAGCGCACGCCAGGTGTTCGCCGTCGGTTCCCATAGGAAGAACCGCACGTCCCCCTCCGGGTCCAGCATCGCCCAGATGGTGTTGGACCCCTCCACCGTCCGGAAGTAGTAGTTGATGGATTGGTTGCTGGAATCCAGGAGGAACCCCACGAAGGTCGAGCTCGCGTCGTCGCGCAACACCCCGAAGGTCTCACCTGTGAAGATGAGGATTCGCCTCCGGACTTGGGTGCCCTTCCAGACCTTTAGCTGGAGGGTGGTGTTTGGGTCGAACCCAACTGAGAATTCGCTCGGGGATGGGTCGTAGGGGGACTTCCAGGAGATGATCTTGTTGCCTTCTCTGGTGGTTAAGTTCATGTAGAGCTTCATGTCTGGGAGGAGGGTGTTACTTGGGTGGTCAAAGCTTTGCCATATGACGTTATCGGTAAGATTATTATTGGTATCGTTGGCAATTCTCTGCAACACCAAGTTGCCAGAGTCGAGGAGGATGGCAGAGGTGTTGGCATCGATGGAAGAGATGTTTGTTGACCAGAGGATTGCCTGATCGTTTGTGTTGAGTACTGCGAGGTTCCCATCAGGTGTGATGGTGAAGGAGCCAAAGGAGGGATCTGTTAAGGGGTTGTCCCTATTGCAGACCCACACTATTGTTCTGTTTGGTATCTGGTGGAACCATATGCCTATGTAGTATTTGGAAGGTGGATTGGTTGGAGAGAAGAATCCAAGTGCGTATCTTTGGTTTTGGGAGATGAGGGTGTGGTTTTGGAAGATGGACTCGCCTTGGAGAAGTGTGTTGGTGGTGCTGTTGTTCTGACATGAGCAACAGATAACGTGGAAGGATAGTAATAGTAGTAGTGTTGCTTTTGTGAAGAAGGAGAATGGAGTGTGATGATGGGAGGAGGAGAGGAAGGCCATGGTGGTCTAAAGGGGAAGCTCTTCTTGCTATTGGGTTGTTGTTGGTGCTATATTGGAGATTTGTATTATGCAATTATGGAGTGTGATCTGAAAGCAAAGATAGAGATGGCAGCTGTGGCAAGATTTTGTACCATGCGGAAAACTTTGACAATGCCTTACTTGCCTACTTGTCGGTGTGGAATTTGTTGTTTGCTTCCTTGGAGTTTCAGACATTGAAAAATTCCAGTGGGACACCTTCCCTTCTCTCTTGTCCTTACATGGAAAGATGCAGCAATTCAGTTTGGTCCTTGAGTGCTTCTAAGTTCTAACTGACACAACTCCTTGCAGGATAAGTATAATTTCTTAACATCGAAGCTTTTACTGATGTAATTGGGCTTTTTGTTAGGTGTGAAATTTACCTGTTTGCTTGCAAGGGAACATTAATCTTTATGGTTCAATGGAGAGATGCAATTCATATTAGTCAGTGGAATTTGAGTTCTACCACCTCCAGCCCTGAAGTCGTTGGAAAATTTGATAACGCTTCAGTTTAATTAGTTGAGAGGATCATATTGTCATTGTGGCTAACTTCAATCTCAAGGCACTAGCTGTGATAGAAGAAAAGATACATTGTGACTGGTGTTGACGGGATTTCGTGGCTACCAAAACCGTGTTGACATCGTGATGTCGGCATCCCCACTGTGATTTGTAGTAAGCATATGACAGTGATCAGCATTGACAGGATTTGCCCACGAAGATATGGTTGAACAGTGGGGACTCCTAATTTTGACATGAGAGATTCAGATTTCAGTTCTCATTCCTACATTACTTTGGAGATTGGTGCGTCGGGGATGGCCAATTGCCGATATTTTTTAGTTATAAAAGTTGAAAGTCCATGTACTTCCCCTGGGGAAAAGCTACACACCCTCCTACAATAATCTGGAGAAGAAGTTGGCAAAGAGGTTAACGACACCCCTCTTCTGTCATGGAGCAGTTTCCGAACGACTACAATTGTGGATTGGGTGAGGGTGTATGAAGGAGGTGTGGATGGTTCATTGCTCAAAGGTCAAAGGGTGAATGAGAAAAGTAGCAACTTATCTCGTATACAGTTCTATGATATCTGAAGGAAAGAAAAAAGAACTCCAATTAGAATTGGTTTTCTCAAGCTGGCAAAAATAAGCATTTAAAGAAATATTTCGTGAGGATATGGTGGAGACTTCTGATTTTGACAATCGAGGCTTAGATTTAAGTCTCCATCCCTATATTACTTAGGGGATTAATGTGTGGGAGATAGACTAATTCTTCCCCCCTTCCCGCCCAAAATTTTATCCGAATAAGAATTTGGGTCATAAACAGAAAAGAAAAAAAAAAAAAAAAGATGAAATATCAAGAAATTATAGTTTATGGGCTAAATGATCTACTCTTACTTTGTGAGTGCATTCTTTATGTGTCCGGCATTGCCAGATACCACGAGAGACATCGAATAATCACTTCTTTCACTCTAGGATTGCGTTTGATTCGAGGAATCATTGAGAGGAATACAGAGGGGACGTACGTTGAGTAAAAGAATTGAGGAATTTTATTTTGGCTGAGTGTTTGGATGAATTAGTAGTCATGGTAAAGAATCAGCAAGGTTTATTTCACATGAGATATTCGATAGGTGAAATAAATTCGTAGAATAAGGAAAAGAAAGTTAGTTGGGAAATATAACATGAAATTACATCCATTGACGTGGCGGGACAAGATGACGAAATTAGCTAATTTTGACCCCTACGTGGAATTCTTGAATGCCAGATGTCACGGTCCAACATTAGCATCAGCTCATTCCGGAACAAAACTAATCAAATGCAATGCTTACTCCGCCTGACAAACGCAACCTAGAGGTGTTTGGGAGCGACTTTGCTTTGATTTTAGTTCTTTCATATTAATTAATTATCGGGGAATCGCTGTGAATGAAAATTGGATCGCATTTGCTCGGACCTACATTTGATGGAGTGTCCTCGGCAACTTGTAAAGCATACCTCTAGTCTCATTTATTTGCCTTGATCTTTTGGACGTTGCCATCTTTTGAGAATCGTTTCCATTGTCCTCAGTGGTTTCTACCTTTCAGATTTCCATTGGGGCAGATTGTCTCTTGGTGAGTGATGAGAGAAGAAACATTATCCCACTGGTCAGGTCACGTGAAGGATCAGATTGCCTGGCAAATAATGGAAATCGACCATCTCAGGGTGGACTCATGTACCTGAGTTCATGTACCCGACAGCATGACAGGTCGTTCTAGGTTTGGAAAATCACCAACTGACAGGCTTGTCGTCGTTACTAAGAATGAATCATGCGAAGTACATCATTAGCTTATAATCATCTATCGGTTACCACACGACATATTATTTTTAAGAGAATCTGGAGATTTTGGAAACAGAAAAAGAGGCCTGCAATCGAGGGAAGCTCACTCTATAAATACTACGGGTGGACTAGCTTTTATTTTTAACGCAATCAGAGAGAGAGAGAAACAGAGAGTTTGTACCACTTGAATACTAGTATATATTGGGAGTATCATCCTTTCCCTAGATGTACACCTTTTCTCTGGTAGAACTGGGTCATCAAACCTCGTGCATGCATTTCTCTATGATTATTTGTTGATTTGAGATTCTTATTCTAAGGATCCCAATCAGTAAGAGTTGCACATAATCTCACAAATGGAAATTACAATGAGCATTTCGTTGTTTGGATCTTGTTGTTCCACCCCCATGTATGGGATTTTTCATTTGTATTAGTGCTTATACCTGATTATGGTCGGGTGGTCTTTTTAAGTGATACATTATCCTTTTACTCAAAAGAGGGCCCCAACATGAGCCTCTACGTGGAGCACGTGAAGGAAGAGCTGTTAAACTTTGCGGCAGCCACGGTTAAGCGAATACCCAGATTTGACAACCCACTGGCGAACACCCTAGCCCGCTTAGCTTCGGCCATTCTTGAGGGACAGGAGGATGACATACTCCTGTTGGTACTAAGTAAACCTCCAATGCTTCCCCCATAAGCGTTGGTGATCAAGACAGTCGTCTCCTGGATGACTCCGATAATAATCTTCTTGAAGACAGGCGAGGCACCCCTGGGAGCACCTCACCCAAGGGCTTTCCGGCTAAAGGCCTCGTGTTATACATTAATAGGCGAGAAACTGTACAAAAGGGGATATTCCACCCCTTTATTACGTTTCCTTACCTCGGCAGAAGCGGCTCAGGCAATCTAAGAGGCCCACGGGGGCATTTGCGACAATCACAAAGGGTACAAAGCCTTAGTAGCCCACTGATTTCAAACAGACTACTTTTGGACCCAGATGAAGCGACAGTGCCGAAAATTTGTATGCAAAATTTGCCCCAATCACCTCTCCCCCGGAAAGATGATTCCTATCATGTCCATAATTCCCTTCACCAAGTGGGATATTAACTTTGTCGGCCCCTTCCTGCCAGCGTCGGCTCAAAAGTGTTTCATTCTGGTAGCGGTGGATTACTTTTCAAAATGGATTGAGGTGGAGGCCATGGCCAGCCTAACTGTGACAACCTGAGCCCCATTAAGTGACGAAACCTAGGTCACCGTGTGCTAACTAGCATAAATCACCCACAAGATCGCAATCACCCAGCAAATAATCATAAAATATAAACATAGCCAAACAAACTAATCATATTGCTTCAACTAAATGAACATAAATTTAGTATTAACCAGAGGTTTACCGTAGTATATAAGCCAAAGAGATGTACAACAGAAATCATTTGAGAATTGCCAAATACACCTGAATATAGACCCAAAAGCATGTTAGTAAAAACTGAGTAGAGTAGAAACAACAACAATAACTGAAAGCAAGAGAAAATGGGTACTATAACTTTAATTAATCCATTTATTAGACATCTCGTTATCGAGTTCCATTTTGCATATTGAAGCCCAAGTTATTATAGTCCACAATCTGTCAATTGACGTCTCAAGGCACGAGACGATTTCGTGTAAATTCCTACGATGCAAAACTGGTATAAGCCACCCTTTTGGCTGAGAAGATAGCTTATACCCTCAAGTCACCTTGGGGTCATTGCGGAAAGATGTGGTTACGTCGTGTAGCGTGAACACGTACAAGTGCTATGTAAGCTAAACCATAGACAACTAAGGCCCCACCAAACGGCTGAGAAAGAAATTACTCCAAACCTCGACCCACACATCCCGCTATCCCAATTGGCCGTTAAGCCTAACCAAAGAGTCATAGGGAGGCTAGCAACTCCCTAAACCAGCTCCTAAAATCGGTCTGAGAGACCAAAGCTATAGCCAAAATCCAGCAAGTAGCAGGGCTGAAACCAATTATCCAATTCTTTTACTTCCTGATAAATCCGTTGTATCAAGTTGTTTCCAGATAACTATATCTTTTGTTCTTATTAAATCTAGACTTTTCAACCGTTCCACATGATGAATAGGTATTTATATCACCTTTAATATTACCAGTTTATAGAAAATTTTCATATTATGATAGTGATTCCATACTATTTATCAATTACAATTATAATGGAATTGGTTTCACCTGAATCTGAGTCCTTTTCATGCATGCAAGTACAGAGGTACATGTAATCATTAATTCTTAATTCTTTTCACATAATCCAGTTATTTCTTATTATAGTGCCCATAAACTAGGAAAAACACTAGAGGGTTCCAAACATTGCAAGAGGGTGAACCACACACCAACCAAAGCGGTATTCACGAGAATTACACATTACAAGTCCGAAAACCAGACGGACATGAGGGAGGGGTAGACTACTCTAGCTAACATCACCGGAGGGTCACAATGATATCGAACCGTGTGCCCAGAACCTAGGGACAGTCTCCACTCCCACCTCGAAACCCGTGCACGCATCGGGGCAAGACTTGATTCATACATACCAAAAATAGGGTCGAAAACACCTAATCACATTTATAATTTTCACTAAAGAAATAGTACCCAAAAAGAAAATAAACTATACCAAAGCGTAGTATGCGTTAATACAATTCCAACGGTACCCTATTTGTCGAAATCCAAGGTCGAGAATGCCTCGAACTGGATGATATAATGCAAGAGGGTCGCTGAACCACCCCTAGACTGTCGGTCCAACCAAATTGGCCATGCTCACTTGCTGCCATGTGTTGCGGCATGATTCACCCTCTCGTGCGCACGTAGATCACGTAACCCCGCCCGCACATGCCCATCCGATCGCCACGTGTCACGCATCCAAGGCACCTGTGCTCTCCTGCTCGTGCAAGTGCGTGAGAACGCACTCACCCAGGGCACTCCACCGTGAGACATGTGGCATGCATCCATGCCCCGCCACCAGATCTCACAGTGCATGCTCACCGTCATCGTTTGATTCGCAAAAATTACGGTAGGAAGGTTGCATTTCTTAGAATTGCGATTGGGTCCCTAAGAAACGTAATTAGATTTTCTTAATGAAAATCTAACCCTTTCTTTCTTTCTTTCTCTTTGGGTTTTTGGTGACTTAAGGGTTAATGACGGCACAAAGACCCAAGGGGGTCTTTTTATAGACCCAAATTTGGTTGGGATAGGATTTGTGGGGTGAAATATCCAAAATACCCCTATAGTTGGGTCCACCTTACATTTAGGTCATTTTCAACTTGTTTTGGTCATAACTTGAGCTATGTACCTCGAATTCACATGAAACAAGCATCACTGGAAAGCTTGCGATGAGAGGAATCCAAAGGTATCATATATGACACCCATTTAATAATGTTTGACTGGGGTTTGACTCAAAATATGCGGTTTTTAACAATTTAAGGAAGTACTGACATCGGCACCAAACCACAACCGGGTTTCCGGGTTTAAATGACCCAGACTACCCTGAAATGACTTAGAACTTGGAATTTGGGATGTTACACCAACATCAGACAGAGTCGTAACCTTCTTACAGAAGAATATTATCGCTCAATATGAGTGCCCCAAGGGCCACTGTCACCGACAATGGCACAAAGTTTGCCTCCAAAAGATTCAAGGATTTCTACGCAAGCTGGGGCATCCGACTGTGTTTCACATCTGTCACCCATCCCCAGGAAAATGGACAGGAGGAGGTGTCCAACCGAATAATCATCTCCTCATTGAAAAGACGGTTGGATTCAGTAAAAGGAACTTAGGTGAACGAACTGCCGGATGTCCTTTGGGGATATCGCACAAGTCAGAAGACTGCGACTAGCCACATGCCCTACAACTTGGTATATGATATGGAGGCCCAGCTAACGGTAGAAACACTCCTCCCCACATATCATTCCCAATTGTATGACCCCCTCACCAATGAAGACCAAGTACGCCTGGCATTAGACTTAGTAGATGAGGTCAGGGAGGAAGCATCAAAGGTAGCAGGCATGTACAAGAAGACAATAGCCTCCCATGACAAGTAGGTCAAGAAGAGAAAGTTCACAGAGGAAGACTTATTATTGCGTCGCAGTGGGGCATCCCAATTGACAGAGTCAGGTGACAAGTTGGATGCCAATTGGGAAGGGCCTTACAAGATGTCTAAGCATAACGACACCAACTATTACAAGTTACAAACACTTAATGGTAAGCCAGTCCCTCGCACATGGCACACCAGTAACTTAAGAATGTATTGTAACTAAGTCTCAATATATAGAAAATTCCCTACATGTTGCATTGATAACTTGCCAACAATACATCAAGTCCAGCATTTATAAGGTCATTCCCATCAAATGACCCATAAAAAAAGGGGAAAAAGGGAGTGGGGGGAATAACAACACTATCACGCTGAGGAGTCACGGCAAGTCCTCTGAAAGGTTAACCCTGGGAGTTGGCAGAGTCTAGGCGACCTCACAAGCAGGGCTATGGCGGCTAGGTGGCTGATCCCCCTCTCTAGTAACGCATAAGGACCTGGCAGTGCTGGACTTGTCCAGCCCCTCCTCAAGAGTCGGGCTCCCAGCTGAGGCTCTCAGAGGAGAGATAGGGACCTTGTCTTCTATCAGGCCTTGTAACGACCCGATTCCCGAGTCCCTACGAGACACGAGAACCGGACCGACTCGACTAATCCCAAGACCTAGTCGTCCAACGAGGAAGTAACCAAAAGAGCAGTAAAATAAACCACATTCAACATGAAATATAACTAGCAGTAACAAAATACAGCAGTAAGAAAAAGAACTACTATAGCATGTACCGCCACAACAGTAGAACATCACTTATAACATAACAAGAACTGCAAGTAAAGAAAGTACATAGAGTAACAAGAACTACTCACTACAGTGGAAACAAAAAGGGCACAAAAGAGCAGTGGTAACTCTACTGGACCCTACTAGGCCCAGCGTCCTCTGCAGCCGCTGACCCTGGCTGCTCAACACCTGCTCCTGAAAGGTAACGAGTGTAACACGTCAGCGAAACGCTGAGTAGAGTGGCAGCTAAAACTAAGAAAGCAGTAAAGTGTACAGTAGCTGTTTTATTTTCTTTCTTCCTTTATTTACGTCTTTCTATTGTTTCACCATTTATCTATTTCTCAGATCCTTCACTTGATCTCGAATGTTTCTCGTGGGAACGAACTTGATTGCAGTCTTTTCCGAACAGTAGAAGTAGCACGTGGTGCTCTCCTGGCCGGGAGAGTCCCCCGTGGTGATCCTACTCTCAGTCAACCACCCCAAGGTCACAGACAAACGTAATGGTGACTACGACACGCGCGATAAACACACAAGTAGCTAACCCGCACTGGCACACGGTCAGTCGTTTCCATTAATGGGTGCGCCCAAAGTACAGCACGGAACCAGTACAGGGCAGAGCCCTCTCAGTAACAGGGGTCCAACCCCTCCACAGTAACCAAACAGGGGCCTTGCCCCTCCACAGTCCGCGCACCCTCACCTGACTACCCTGGTTTGCCCAGTGGGCCTAACAAGTCGGTGTAGGTGAGCTAGCAGAACCCCGGGGCCCGTGGGGTAGCTAGTACTCGCTCTACACTAGTAGCTCTCCCCGGTACTGTGTACACGAGGGCCAAAAAGTTGGTACAGAGTGGCCATACCCAACCCCGGGTCCCTGGGGCGATTGGCTCCGCTCTGCACTAAGCAGGTAACAGGTGCTTCCCCTGATACTACATACCTAAGAGACAACACACCTCCACATCTTTCCTTCTCAGTTCCATTTCATTCTCTTTCCAGGAGTTCTACTCCTAACTCCCCGTAGGGTTCCAGCTCTTTTAACTTAGCACATTCAGGTTTCACCCTTCCAGTTTCACATTCATACAATCCATGTTCTCAATCACGTGTATTTATTCATAACAGGCAGCTGTTAAATCAATTTACAGGCAGTGATTTGTTCCTTTCCATTTTTCCAAGACTGCAGTATTCATATATTCCACTAGTTTTCCTATCCTAGGATTCATGCCATGCCCTAGGATCTATCATACAATCTAGTTTTCCAGCCCTAGGATTCATGCAACACCCTAGGATCTACCATTCATTCTAGTTTCTCATTCCTAGGATTCATGCAATGTCCTAGGTTCTATTTATGGTTCCATAGTTTAACAGATTATGCTAATAAACTTAAAAGCCACTCTACCAGTTACAACAAGAGTACTGGGGGCGTGGTCGGGAATCCCACGTGCCTCCGCAACCCCCGAGACTGCAATGGAACGGGATCCTATCACAAGGATCAAACACAAGGAGTTTCTCAAAATAGTATTTAATCACTGTAGATGGCTAGAGGATCTTATTCCGAAAAGGACGCAACTCGAAACGCAGAAAACGGACTCCGAACGGGCCCTAAAAGGGTCGAAAACGACGAAATAGTGCAAAATCAGACGTCTGGAACCTCTTCCAGATGTCTTAAAAAGTGGTTCAGAGGATACCTTCGCTCTGTGTAGTCTCTCAGATGTCCAGAACCCTGCGGGGGCATCTGGCCTAGTTCCCAAACGTCCGATGGTCACCCCGGACGTCTGGAAGTCCTTCCAGTCGTCTGGCACCGCTGCCAGACGTCTGATTCGCGTTGGATGCGAATCTCGGAACCTGCGCGTACCCATTCCTCGCTCTCAGTACGGACGGTCGCAGAAAAGGAAGAAGATGAAAAATAACTTACTTACCAGACGTCTGGACAGTCCTCCAGACGTCTTCACCGTCGTCTGGTTGGAAGACCAGACGTCTGATTCTGGAAAAATTTCCAGAATCAGGGCTCGACGCGCTCTCCGCCCGCGACGCACGGCCGCGCCTCGCCCGCCTACTGCTCGAGCTGCAGCAGCCCTCCAGCGACGCTCCACACCTGTGGCTCCCCCGCCGGCTGGCTCCAGCTGCCCCGGCAAGCTTGAGCCCTCACGGCCGAGCATCTCCTCCCTCGCGCGACACCTCCTCCCGCACACCCGCCGCGGCTGCTGCTGCCGCCGCTCACGCTCGCACTCGCACTCCGGCTGGAAGAGGAAGAAGGGAGCGGAGGGGATGAGAGTGAGGGAGAGGGCGAGGCCTTTTAAAGCCGCGCGGGGAGAGAGAGAGAGCGAGAGAGGCAGCGCTGCACCTGCGGAGGAGAGAGGGGAAAATGGGGTATCTGCAGGTCTGCGCGTGCAGGCGCGTAGATGAAATCCACCCTACCGCAGAAAATCAAATCCCAGACATCTGGAAGGGGTTCCAGACGTCTGGTAAGACGTCTGGGCCACCTCCCAGACGTCTTAACAGACGTTTTGAAACTGCGGTCGTAACAGGCCTGCCTCCTTGTAACGACCCGGTTCCTGAGTCCCTACGAGACACGAGAATCGGACCGACTCGACTAATCCCAAGACCCAGTCGTCCAACGAGGAAGTAACCAAAAGACAGTAAAATAAACCACATTCAGCATGAATATAACTAACAGTAAGAAAGTACAGCAGTAAGGAAAAAAACTACTACAGTAGGTACCACCACAACAGTAAAACAACATTTATCATATAACAAAAACTGCGAGTAAAGAAGGTACAGCGGAAACAAAACTACTCACTAGAACAGAAACAAAAGAGGTACAAAAGGCTGTGGTAACTCTACTGGACCCTACTCGGCCCAGCGTCCTCTGCAGCCGCCGACCCTGGCTGCTCAACACCTGGTCCTGAAAAAGGTAACGAGTGTAACACGTCAGCAAAACGCTGAGTAGAGTGGCAAACTAACTAAAGGCAACAGTAGAGTGTACAGTAGCTGTTATGTTCTATTACTTCCTTTATTCACATCTTTCAATTTTTCTCACTATTTCATTTATTTCTCAGATCCTTTACTTGATCTCGAATGTCCTTGTGGGAACGATCTTGATTGTAGTCTTTTCCAAAAGTAGAAGTAGCACGTGGTGCTCTCCTGGCCGGGAGAGTCCCCCGTGGTGATCCTACCCTCAGTCAACCACCCCAAGGTCACTGACAGACGTAGCGGTGACTACGGCACGCGCGATAAACGCACAGGTAGCTAGCCCGCACTGGCACGCGGTCAGTCGTTTCCGTTAACGGGTGCGCCCAAAGCACAGCACGGAACCAGGGCAGAGCCCTCTCAGTAACAGGGGTCCAACCCCTCCACAGTAACCAAACCGGGGCCTTGCCCCTCCACAGTCCGCGCACCCTCGCCTGACTACCCTGGTTTGCCCTAGTGGGCCTAACAAGTCGGTGAAGGAGGCTAGCAGAACCCCGGGGCCCGTGGGGTAGCTAGTACTCTCCTAACACTACTAGCTCTCCTCGGTACTACGTACACGAGGGCCAACAAGTCGGTACAGAGCGGCCAATCCTAACCCCGGGTCCCTGGGGCGGCTGGCCCCACTCTGCACTAAACAGGTACAGGTACTTCCCTTGGTACTGCGTACCCAAGGGACAGTACAAACTACATCTCAGTTCCATTCCTTTTTCTTTCCAGGAGTTCCACTCCTAATTCCCCGTAGGGTTCCAGCTCTTTATCTCAGAACATCTTATGTTTCACTTTCCAGTTTCACGTTCTTACAAACCATGATTTCAGTCATGTTCCTTATTCATAACAGGCAGCTGTTAATTCAATTTACAGGCAGCTTTATATATTCCTTTCCATTTTTCCAAGACTGCAGTAATATACATTCCACTAGTTTTTCCATCCTAGGATTCATGCCATATCCTATGATCTATCATACAATCTAGTTTTCCGGCCCTAGGATTCATGCAACACCTAGGAGCTATCATTCCATATATTTCTCATTCCTAGGATTCATGTAATGCCCTAGGTTCTAGTTATGGTTCCATACTTTAACAGATTTTATTAATACTTAAAGCCACTCTACCAGGTACAACGGGAATAGTGGGGGCGTGATCGGGAATCCCGCGTGCCTCCGCGACTCTCAAGACTGCAACCGAACGAGGTCCTATCACAAGGATCAAACATAAGGAGTGTCTCAGAACAGTGTATAGCTACTGTAGGCGGGTAGAGGAATTAATTCTGAAACGAACGCAACTCGAATCGCGGAAAACGGAGCCCAAACGGGCCCTAAACGGGTCGAGAAAGACGATACTGTGCAAAATCAGACGTCTGGAACTCCTTCCAGACGTCTTAAACGGTGGATCAGAGAATTACCTGTTCAGCTTGGTTCCCCGGACGTCCAGAAGTCTGCGGGGACGTCTGTCCTATACCCCAGACGTCCGATGGTCCACACGGACGTCTGTAGGTCACTCCCGCCGTCTGGTACAACTTACAGACGTCTGATTCGCAAAGGATGGCGAATCAGCGAACCTGCGCACGGCCAACCCCCCTCCCTCAGTACGGTCAGTCGACAAGAAGGAAGGAGAAAGCAGAAACTCACCTTTCAGACGTCTGTATGATCTTACAGACGTCGACCTTGCCGTCTGGCTATCAACCCAGACGTCTGATTCTGGAAATATTTCCAGAATCAGAACCCTGCTCGGCCTCCGCTCGCGACGCCGCCTGCGTGGCACCTCGCGCGTCCGCTGCTCCGGCCGCAGCAGGTCCCTCTCCGCGTCGCTCCGCGCCCCCTGCGCCCTCCGCCAGCCGGCCAAGCCGCTCCGGCGAGCTCGCCCTCACGGCAGAGCCCCGCCCTCGCACGCCGCACCTCCTCCGCGCTCACTGCGGCTGCCGCTGCCGCCCTCGCGTCCGCTCGCTCTCGCGCACAGGAAGGAGAAGAAGGAGGAGACAATGGAGATGGGAGGGGAGGCGCGCCCCCTTTTAACGCCGCGCGGAGAGGAGAGAGAGAAGGCGGCAGGCCGCTTGCAGCCGCAGAGAAAAGAGGGAATATGCGGCCTGCGCGCTCAGGCGCGCAGGTGACTCGCGTGTGTCGAAAATAACGGATTCCCAGACATCTGGAAACGATCCCAGACGTCTGGTTGTGATCCCAGACGTCTTGTCCGACGTCTGAGCCACCTCCCAGACGTCTTAAAATACGTCTGGGGCACACATTCGTTACACTCCTCCTGACGAACGAACTCGACATTCAATTGGTCGATTGATAATCGACTTTCTACGACATTTGTCAAACAATCACAATAAAGCGTTGTTGATGGGTTTTTAGCCCTGGCAATAATGCTAAAAATATGATCTCACGACGACCAGTTTGCACTAAAAAGGGATTTTAAATGTCGTTGTTGTAGTATATGTCATAAATACAAACTATTGTTGCATCAGTTTTATTTATATACTTAATTTTTACTGGTTTATTCCAAGTCGTTCACTGGGAGACAGTTATTGATATACATCACTCTCTAAGTCCAAAAACATTCTTTAATTCCAAAAATGTTGATTTTATTTACAAGAATGAATGAAAAAATCAATGAATAAAAGAATTTGGTTAATTATGTATAAAAGAATGAATTAAAATACATTACAATGCTTGGAAACAAATGTACACACAAGCATTAAAAACTATGTACAACTATTCTATTTTAATTATTTACAACTAATATAGTTAATACCTAAGTATAGGTATAAAAATAGTTAATAATATTTACTATACTAACTCATTATAACATACTAATATCTATAGTAACATATATAATATATACAGTAACATATCTAAGTGTTACTAAAACCTTAGTAAAATATTTACATAATATAAGGCAAAAACTATTATCTATACTAACATATATAGCTATGTATAGTGACATATATAAATGTCAGTGTAACCTTAGTAACATATGTACACTACCTAAGGGAAAAATTACTTATATTGACATACATATATATATATACAGTGACATATGTATTCGTCACTAAAGCCCTTAGTGTTATATATATACATTTAAGAGCTTAAACACTTAGACTAATCTATATACACTATCTATACTATTATAGTATATGTAATTTATTTATTTACATATTATATATTACTTATATACATATACTTATTATATCCATTATATACTTTACATATATATACATATATACAGATGCACACATAACGCAGACACACCACTTATGCACAATACACACAGACTCATGCACTCAACACACCAAGGCACAGACACAACTCACAAGGGGCTTGAACACTTGGTTGCAGACACTTAACACACACACAGACACACACCTAAGGCACAAGGGGAAGTTCTCATACTTAGCCACATTTCAGCCGTTCCTCTCCTCTTTACTTCTCACAGCTGGTTCAGACTAGCTTAAAAATTAGTTTTTAGTGGGCGAGCGGTCTTTTCAAGGGCTACACAGCACCCATTTCTGGGTGGTACCAGACCTCTACTAAGGCCACCCTAGTTCATTATTAGGCGCATTATATTTGGTTCAATGCTCGTTATTGGGCCCACACAGCCCTACAAATAGTGCACGGCCCCCAGCCCAGTGCACCGCACACCATATGCATATGCTCATATCAATATAAGAGGAGAGAGAAAGAGTAATGTGATGTTCTGCACCCAACGCTTGTCGACTGGAAAGGAAAAATTACAAAACACTAATATGTTGTGGTGCCCGGCCCTATGCCACTAATGTGGCACTATTTGAAGGCGCTGCAAATTGCTACAGCTGCGCAAGTGTCTGTTTGATTTGCTTACTTTGGCTCTTGATTTGAGGGTCATAATTTATTATAAATTAAAATTAAATTATGGGATTTTAAAGCCCTTACATAGGGCTACATAATTATGTAGTTAGTTTACAAAAATAAGTTAGTTTATTATATAATTAAATTAGGTAAAGTTTACAATATTGTATACATTTAATTAGAGTTTAATTTACTAATTACAGTATAAATTGGTTAATTAATTGTACAAATGACTTAATACAGTACTAGTATACATAATAAATTATTTATTACAGATTTTTATGGTATTTTATAACCTTTATTTTAATTTATTTAGATTTAAATACATGCTTTAGTTAGTTATACTTATAAATAAACTATAAACACTGAAATATAGTATAAATATGATATAAATAAGTTGAAAATACTTGTTATAATCTATTACAAGTATACAATATAAATTATCTCAGTATTAACTTAATTTACTAATTTATTTCATTTTAACTTAATAAACTACCTAGTTAACTTAATAAATTAATTATTTACTGTATATATATAATTAAGCTATATTATAGGTGTTATAATATATATATATATATATATATACACGTATGTACAGTATTGGGAATAGAGGTGTACATATAAATATGTTTATATAATTACTTAGTTATTTTACAATTAAGTTATATAAATTAAGATAAAATAATACAATAAAGTTTTATATACATTAAGTTATCCTAAATACTTACTATACTATATAGAATACATATATAAGTTATTTATAGATATTTTATACATATTATATAATATTTACTTATAACTTAGATTTAATTACTATACACAAGTATATACATAGTATACATAATATTTTTAGAATTTTGTAGGGTTTTTTTATTTTTATGAGTTTTATAGGTGTAGTAGGGATAAGGGATGAGAAAGAAGGAAATTTTTTTGGTGTTTTTGATGTTGATGTCTTTTATTAAGTTCTAAGGTAGACTGAACCGTCGACTGGTATGTTATACCAAGTCAGGGGTTCAGAATGCATTGAAACTTGGCACATACCTAAAAATATACCTAATCTTGACCAAGACAGGTTTATTTTATTTTTTTGGATTTTTTTAATATTTTTATTTATTTACAAAGTAAACTAATTCTAGGCCTAAAAGAGTGTTTTAACAATAAACCTAAGGCACTAAAAACTGTTTGAGTGGTTAGGAAAGTGGTTTAAGCACATCAAAATATCCAACACACTATGTGAAACAAATATGAGCAATTTGTTGGTGCTAGAGCACCACGATCATTTATTTTGATGATAACAAAACACGTGTCATTTAACATTTGCACTTTGAGTCCAAGATTTCAGGTCAATCGCAAATGGATATGTGACTAGACGGAGTTCAAACTCGCATACAGGACGGATTGGAGGAGCTTAATGGAGAACAGAGGAGATTCGCGAGGAGCGATAGATTGAAGAAGGAAGGAGATGAAGAATAGGATAGATTTCCTTCTCTTGTACTCCTTGGATTTTTCGTTTCTTCTGTTACTCTTTATTTTTGTTACTTAGATTCATGTTAAAGAGCCTCAAAGTACCCTAACAGTAGTCCTAGGAACACCCGCATAACCCTAGGATACTTAGGTTTTCTGTAGAACACTTAAAAAACCAATATAGGGTTCAAACAGAGTTTCCAGACATCTAATTCCCAAATCAGATGTCTGATAAAGTATTTTAAGACGTCTGACTGTTGTTTCAGACGTTTGATAACAATTAGGCTGGACTTAAGTAGTGCTGTCTGATGAAATCAGATGTCCAGACCTTAGACCAGACGTCTTAGGAGACATCCAATTAGAGGACCGTTGGCTAGCTTTGCAAACAGTGTAGAATATGACCGTTAGAGCCTTATCAGGCGTCCATAGGACTTTCCAGACGTCTGATAATTGACCGTTTTGCCTCGGCTGACCCAAAATCTCTTCTCAGAGATTTTCTAGCCGTTGCAACGTTTGGAAATCCATTCCTACAGAAAAAGTAGGTTTCCAGACGTCCAGACATAGTGCCAGACGTCCTGTATGTCGTCTGATGGACTTGCACAAGAACCCTGTTTAGATCTGATTCAAGTAAGGAAGGAACCCGCCTGAAATCAGACGTCTGACCTTTAAATCAGACGTCTTAAAGTGGTCTTCCAGACGTCTGATGCCAGAATTAGACGTCTGATTACCCTGTCAAGTGTAATCATTGTCCTGATTTCGGCCTGATTCTCTTGGGCGTTGTACCCAACGGCTATGGAAGCTTTTCCAAGCCTTCCAAAGCCTTCCTAAGGCCTCTATAAATAGAGGGGAGCCTTTGCAACACAAAAATACACCAAGATACATAAGACACACTTGGCTACACACTTTCACACTCTCTTGTGTCCTAGCCAGCTCTTGCTCTCCAAGCTCAAGCTCCATTCTCTAGAGAGCATCAAGCTTTGCGCACCCGCTCTCCCACCGTTGTTCACGAGAGCGACGTTGCGCCGTCGCGTGGCTCACGCATCCGCGTCGTCGACGCACTCCTTTCAAAGGGAAGCATCCTAATTCCTATAGAAGCTTAGGGTCCTAATTACTTTGTTGGCTCTATAGGATTTTTGTTTTATCTTTGTTATTTGGTTGGGTATTCGCTTTGCGAATTCCCGTCTCCTTCGCGGGACAAAATCCTTCTCGTGGAGAGAAGGGGTTGAGGTACGCTACCCTCGTTTAGGTAGCGTGGTTGTATTGAGGTTGAATCACCCTCGTTTAAAGTGATTTCGTTTAGTGGATTTTGATCAACTTGGTTGATCGAAAAATTCTAACTCGAGAGGGTTAGGTGGTGGTTTTCACCCGGTTTGGGTTTCCACCTAAAAATACTTGTGTACTTGTGGGATTGTTTATTTTTGTGAGATTGTTTATATTTATTTCCGCAATTATTACGTCACCCCCTCCTAGAAGGGAATTTCAGTTGGTATCAGAGCAGGTCTTGCGAGATCGGAGTAACACCCGGCAAGAGATCAAATGGAGGGAAGCACATCAGCACTCAAAATATCTGAGGGGCAGTCCACCGTCCGACCACCCTACTTCGACGGGAACAACTACAGCTACTGGAAGCTGAGGATGAGGATGTGGCTTCAAGCCACGGACTTCGCTCTATGGGGATGTTGCGAAGCCCCATACGAGATCCCGGAGTGACCCGACGCAGGATACTCGCAGCAGCAGATTCGGGAACTCTCGCTCAACGCGAAAACAATGAACGCGTTGTATTGCGCGCTCAGTCCGGAGGAGTTCAACAGAATCTCGCAATGCACCACCACATACGAGATTTGGCACACACTTGAGGTAACTCACGAAGGTACCTCTAAGGTAAAAACTTCTAAAATTAATTTACTTTCTCAAGAATTTGAATCTTTTTCTATGAAGCCTAACGAATCTTTGAGTGAGATGAACACTAGGTTCACTCTCATCGTAAATAATTTGAAAGCATTAGGGAAGACTTTCATCAAGGGGGAGCTTCAAGGGAAGCTTCTTCGTTCCCTCGGACCGGAGTGGGAACAGAAAGTCACCGCCATAGAGGAGGCGAACAAAGTGGAGGAGCTCAACATGGAAGATCTCCTAGGCAATCTAATGGCCTACGAGACAAAGTTGAAGCAGAAGAAGAAGGATACACCGGAGTCTAAACCGAAGAAGACTCTCGCCTTCAGAGCCGCGTCGCATAGCGAGGTAAGTTCCGACGACAAAGACTTTAGAATTTTACTTAAAAAATTTTCCAAGTTTTGTAGGGAATTAAAGAAAGAGAAGAAGGAGAAGAAGGAGAGCCCGAGACGTTGCTACCACTGCAACGAGAAAGGGCACCTACGACCAGAGTGCCCTCTTCTCAAAAAGGAGAAGAAGAAGGAAAAGGAGAAGAAATCTAAGAAGAAGGTGTTCCAAGCCACTTGGGACGATTCAAGCTCGGAGGAAGAAGAAGAAGAAAAAGAAGAAACCACTTGCTTTGGTTTCATGGCCAGAGGAAGCAATAGCGACAGTGAAAGTGGAAGCGACTCCGACAACGAGGTAAATTTCGATTTACAAGAAGCTTTTAATGAACTATTTGATGTTAGTAAATCATTAAGAATAGAAAACAAAAGTATTAAAAAGAACCTTAGTTTTCTTAAAGATGAAAATGATAGGTTAGAAAAATAACTTAAGGACATAGAGCTTGTCCTAAAAATGATAACCTATTATTAGAAAATCATAACCTCATCAATGAAAATAATAAATTAATTGAGGAAAATGTTAGTCTAAAAATAAAAATTTCTGATTTAATGACTAAGATGGATATTATAGAAAAAGAAATCGCATGTCTTAGGGAAAACTCCAACAAATTAATCAATAAAGTAGATAATTTTTATAGCCCTAAGATTTAGAAAGGATCTCCGTCAAGGAGACCCGCTAACAGATCCGGATCCAAGCTCACTTGGATACCGAAGGAAGATTTGGAATCTTATTTTGTAGGGTTTAGGGATAACTACAACACAAAGGACTGGACCTACAAACTCAAGGCTGGTCAACTCAAGTTGGGAGAACCAACGAGTAGACCAAGGAGGAGAACAAGAAGACTGATGAGACGGCGAACAAACGACGGACCCGCCACACGTCGACCAAAAGATTGGAGACCGGCGCCAATGCCCGGGCCTCCAAGCTATGGATGGGAGCCCCATCCGATGTGGCATCCACCACCACCATTTGACCCATTTTATTGGCCATGGTAGGTGAGGTAAAACCCTTTACCCTATCCTCTTATTAGTAGCATTTAGATAGGGGGAGTTAAAAAAAAAAAATTATGAGCTAATTGTCAATTTTTAAGGGGGAGATATAAGGTAGCTAAATTTCCTTTAGAAAGGGGGAGAAAAATAATAGCTATCTTGTTGTTATAAAAAAAAAAGGGGGGGGGGAGGAAATTACCTTTGTTAAAACAAATTCATAGAAGAGCATGTTTTAAGGGGGAGTTATAGAAAATTTAAAATCAATCAAACCTTTTTGATAATGTCAAAAAGGGGGAGGATTTCTTGCATTAGTATTTATGGTTTTGTCATCATCAAAAAGGAGGAGATTGTTGGTGCTAGAGCACCACGATCATTTGTTTTGATGATAACAAAACACGTGTCATTTAACATTTGCACTTTGAGTCCTAGATTTCAGGTCAATCGTAAATGGATACGTGACTAGACGGAGTTCAAGCTCGCATCCAAGACGGATTGGAGGAGCTTGATGGAGAACATAGGAGATTCGTGAGGAGCGATAGATTGAAGAAGGAAGGAGATGAAGAATATGATAGATTTCCTTCTCTTGTACTCCTTGTATTTTTCGTTTCTTCTGTTGCTCTTTATTTTTGTTACTTAGATTCATATTAAAGAGCCTCAAAGTACCCTAACAGTAGTCCTAGGAACACCCGCACAACCTTAGGATACTTAGGTTTTCTGTAGATCACTTAGAAAACCAATATAGGGTTCAAACAAAGTTTCTAGACGTCTAATTCCCAAATCAGACGTCTGATAAAGTATTTTAAGACGTCTGACTGTTGTTTCAGACATCTGATAACAATTAGGCTGGACTTAAGTTGTGCTGTCTGATGAAATCAGACATCCAGACCTTAGACCAGATGTCTTAGGAGACGTCTGATGGATTTGCCAGACGTCTTAGGAGACGTCTGATGGATTTGCTAGACGTCCAATTAGTGGACCGTTGGCTGGCTTTGCAAACAGTGTAGAATATGACCATTAGAGCCTTATCAGACGTCCATAGGACTTTCCAGACGTCTGATAATTGACCGTTTTGCCTCGGCTGACCCAAAATCTCTTCTCAGAGATTTTCTAACCGTTGCAACGTTTGGAAATCCATTCCCACAGAAAAAGTAGGTTTCCAGACGTCCAGACATAGTGCCAGACGTCCTGTATGTCGTCTGATGGACTTACACAAGAACCTTGTTTAGATCTGATTCAAGTCAGGAAGGAACCCGCCCGAAATCAGACGTCTGACCTTTAAATCAGATGTCTTAAAGTGGTCTTCCAGACGTCTGATGCCAGAATTAGACGTCTGATTACCTTGTCAAGTGTAATCATTGTCCTGATTTCGGCCTGATTCTCTTGGGCTTTGTACCCAACGGCTATGGAAGCTTTTCCAAGCCTTCCAAAGCCTTCCTAAGGCCTCTATAAATAGAGGGGAGCCTTTGCAACACAAAAATACACCAAGATACTTAAGACACACTTGGCTACACACTTTCACACTCTCTTGTGTCCTAGCTAGCTCTTGCTCTCCAAGCTCAAGCTCCATTCTCTAGAGAGCATCAAGCTTTGCGCACCTGCTCTCCCGCCGTTGTTCACGAGAGCGACGTTGCGCCGTCGCGTGGCTCACACATCCGAGTCGTCGACGCACTCCTTTCAAAGGGAAGCATCCTAATTCCTATAGAAGCTTAGGGTCCTAATTACTTTGTTGGCTCTATAGGATTTTTGTTTTATCTTTGTTATTTGGTTGGGTATTCGCTTTGCGAATTCTCGTCTCCTTCACGAGACAAAATCCTTCTCGTGGAGAGAAGGGGTTGAGGTACGCTACCCTCGTTTAAGTAGCGTGGTTGTATTGAGGTTGAATCACCCTCGTTTAAAGTTATTCCGTTTAGTGGATTTTGATCAACTTGGTTGATCGAAAAATCCTAACTCGAGAGGGTTAGGTGGTGATTTTCACCCGGTTTGGATTTCCACCTAAAAATACTTGTGTACTTGTGGGATTGTCTATTTTTGTGAGATTGTTTATATTTATTTCCGCAATTATTACGTCACCCCCTCCTAGAAGGGAATTTCACAATTAACCTTGATTTTTACTGTGATTTCATTTAATTTAAAGTTTTGGACAGTTTATACAAATGAAAGTAGCTGACAGAGAATTAAAAATGAGATTTCAATCACTCCAAATCAAATTAAAATCCCTTACAACTACATGAATACTTAAGCATGATGTACCAACATTCCAACACATGTCAACCTCTCAAGATCTCCAATTCGCGGCTAAAATACCTCTGAACAGATTCCAACACAGCTACACAGAATTGCTAAAGCAGCTGCAAAATAGTATCTAATCTGAAGTTGCTATTTCAGCTGAAAACAGGAGAAGGAACCAGCTGCCAGACATCTTTATATTTTGGATGCAATCTCAACAGTAATAGCTGCTGCATTTATCTCTGAAATCTAGCCCAGATCAGACTTAAGAAGGTCTGATCTGAGACATATGAATGCACACATCACTTCTGGCAGACCAAATCTGCCCAAAATCCTCTTAAATTCATAATTGAAAATATGAAGATCCATTTATGCTCAACGATTTAAAGAACTCTGATTTGATTTTCACTTTACATTATCGATAGTGTGAACAAGAAAATCAAATCAAGACTTCAAATCTTTGTGAAAATAGATCCAAATCGTCATTAAGATCCTTCAGATCTCAGTAATATCTCCATTATCAGGTTGAAATCAATGTTTGCATTGAAAAGCAAATGTCAACCAGATAGGGCATTTAATATAAAATGTCATTGTGTATGGATCACTTTGTTCTCATAAACACTATAAATCAGTGTTTATGATCTTGAGTGATCCTAGAAAGATCATTAGGTCTTTACTTAGGCCTTGAATCACTTCAAATGATTCTCATTGGCCCAAACTACCAAACAATCACCAAAATTCAGAATCTGCCATTGCATAAAGCACAATGAATATGATCTCTGAAAACCTAATCAAATAAATTTAAACTAGCCGTAATGCTTCAGATCAAACTCATAAAAACCAATTTAATAGATTAATTCCAAATAGATTGCAATTAGCTCAAAACTCATTCAATCAACCATAAAAAATCATCTTAATAAAATCAATCAGTTCTGCTTGATTCAAATCAAGGGGAGGGCATCAATGTGCATATGGGTTGAATGGAATGCCCTCAATTTGATGTTTGAGCAATTCAACAGATCTGAAAACTAATGAGCTTCAGATCTGTTGAGTGCTCTTGTGAGTGGGTGGTTGGTGACAAAATCGTGCATCGAGTGAACATGTACTGTGGGGTGAAGAAGGAAAGGAATGGACATATGGATGGCAATGGAATCGTCTCCTCTGATCTGAATTGATCAGAGGTAAGGAATTATTCTAATCTACTCCTAAGATAAACTACAACAACCATGAATTCCATCATCTAATCTACTCCTAAACTAATCTAAATTACACTAACTACACTAAAACTGATCTAGAAAGCAGGAAAACTATTCTAGAAAAGCATTAAATCTTAACTAATCAGAGGAATGGGACCTTTGGGTCTCTACTCTATGGATGGAGAGGAAGAAGAGAGGGAGGAGGTGCTCCAACAGATGGAAGACTCGCTAGTGGAGTTCTGGGTGGCCCTCAAGTGCTACGATGTACTTAGCGGCGAAGAGAGTCGGAGAGGAAGGTGGAGCCTCACCGCCAATGGCAGTGAAACAGAGATAATATGAGGAGAGGAGCTGGAGTGGATGAATGATCGGCTCAAGGGATGTAGGAGGGAGTCGATCCTTTGCACGTGAGCTCAGGTAGGGGTTTAAGTAGGCAGGGCACTAGATGAAAGCACCACAATGGTGTGATTAGGCACCTAGGGCACCGACAGTGGAGATGAAATTGCGAGCGTACGTGAGGTCCAAATCAAAATGCGACTATTGGATGGGATCTGGGTAAGGTGGTGACTGTTGGTGCTAGAGCACCACGATTGTTTATTTTGATGATAACAAAATACGTGTCTTTTAACATTTGCTTTTGAGTCTTAGTTTTTAGGTCAAATTGCAAATGGAGACAGGTGTTTAGACGGAGTTCAAGCTCGCATCCATGGCGGATTGGAGGAGCTTGACAGAGGCGGAGGGGCTTCGCGAGGAGCGAAAGCTTGAAGAAGGAAGGAGATGAAGAATATGATAGATTTCCTTTCTATTGTACTTGATATTTTGTTTCTTTTGTTGCTTTTATTTTATTTCTTAGATTCTTGTTAAAGAGCCTCAAAGTACCCTAACAGTAGTCCTAACACTTGCACAAACCCTAGGATATTTAGGTTTTCTGTAGAGAACTTAGAAAACCAAAAAAAGGGTTCAGACAACCTTATTAGACGTTTAATATGGAAATCAGATGTCTGATAGTGACTTTTAAGACATCTGACTATTTGATTAGACGTACAAAACATTTAGGCTAGACTTAATAGGTTCTGTCTATTAGAATCAGACGTCCAGACCTTAGTCCAGACGTCTGATGTTTTTGCCAAACATCCAATTAGTGGAACGTTGGCTGCCTAAGTAATCGTTGAGGAAAATGACCGTTAGCCTTATATCAAACATCCGTGAGGATCCCAAACGTCTGATATGTGACCGTTTTGCCTCGACTGACCCAAAATCTCCTTTGAGAGATTTTCTAGCCGTTACCTTTCTTGGGAATCCATTTCCGCAGAACAAATAGGTTTCCAGACGTCCAAACCTAGTGCCAGACGTCCTGTATGTCGTCTGATGACCATACACTAGAACCTTGTTTAGGTCTGATTCAAGTCAGGAAGGAAACTTGCCTAGAATCAGACGTCTGACTTAATTCCTAGACATCTTAAACAGATTTTCCAGACTTCTGATACCCGGACCAGACGTCTGATGACCCTGTCAGAATCATGATTGATTCTAATTACGACATGTTTTTCCTTGGGTTCAACCCCAACGGCTATGGAAGCCTTCTAAGGCCTTCCAAAGCCTTCCTAGGCCCTCTATAAATAGAGGGGGACCCCTTGGCTTACAAAATACACAAACACACCAAGACACACCTTGCAAGAATATTTCCACTCATTTTGTGTCAAATTAAAGTAGAAGAAGCACTTGCTCTCAAAGGCTAGTTCCACATCCGAAAGCCTCATCCAATTTGCACACCCGCTCTCCCTCTGCGATTAAGAGAGTGACAAAGCACTGTTGCGTGGTTCACACACCCGTGTCACCGATTCGACACAGTTCCAAGCAAAGGGAAGTTTCTTTACCTATAGAAGCTTAGTTTAAGAATTACTTTGTTGGCTCTATAAGACTATTCTTGTATTTTTTACTTTGTTATTTGGTTGGGTATTCGCATTGCGAATTCCCGTCTCCATCGAGAGATAAAATCTTTCTCGTGAAGAGAAGGGGTTTGAGGCACACTACCCTCGTTCAAAGTGGTGTTGTTGTAAGAGGTTGAATCACCCTCATTTAAGTGATTCAGTTAGTGGATTTGATCGACTAGGTCGATCGAAAAATCCTAAGTCGAGAGACTTAGGTGGTGGTTTTCACCCGGGTTGGGTTTCCACCTAAAACTAATTGTGCCATTTGTGAGATTGTTATCTTTTTATTCCGCATTTTTTACGTCACGCACATCTCACCCCCTCCAAGTAGGGAATTACAGTGACCTCACGTGTCGAAGCACACGAAGCTTCGAATGGATCTTGGCCACAAGATCAAGAGATCAAGGAGCAGACGGTTGAGATTGGCTGTGTTCTTGAGCCAAAGTTGACCTGCGTAGCTACAGCAGGTGTGAAGGTGTAAATGCAGAGAAGCCTAAACTGGCGAAGGGGTAGAGTTTTTGTAGAAAGGCCCATAAGTGGTGAAGAAGTTCTGCAGAGTCGCCCCTAGAATTTGCAAAAAGGTCCATGCTAGCTATCAAATCAGTCCCTGGAGGTTTTTAAATGAATAAAATGTTTATGACTTAAGGACCTATGTAAGAAACCATAAATGAAGGTCCTAATGATGTCCAAATGCAATAAAGTTTTTATTTGAGCATAATTGAACATTTCGGAAGTTAATTTTACTTTTGATTTGAAGTTTTGAACTCAAATGTTTGTTCAATTTGCAAATGGATCATCAATTTATATTAATAAATAGAATATCTCATTTAATGACCTAAGTTTGCATTTTTAATATAGATTTGATGTTGTATTTCTTTTTCACTATTTCCCACGCTTAACCCATTTCATGTGTTAATTCAGTAATGTTTAACTTAGTTTCTAATTTAACTTGGATATTTTAGTTATGAAGAGCCACACTTCATCAATTGACAAACCACAAAGCTCTTTCTTCGAGGTATGCCTTCCCTCCAAAAGGGATTAAGCTGCTGCCAGAGTGTATTTGCCAGCCTCTATGGAGACGAGATCCCAGCTGACCTGCATGGAAGGATCGAGTGTGAAGAACTCCATTACGGCGTCGGGATCCTTCTTGAGCACTTTCCAACTCTCGGACCTTCTTGGCCCACTCCTTTGAAAGTTTACGGGCCATGATAAGCTCCCACCTCGTCTCTCGAGCCTCTACCTTCGCCTTCTCCTGCCCCTCCCTTGCCCTGACAAGGTCATCCACCACACTACTCAGGTGGAGGTGCTCTTCCTCTAAGGACCTCTCATACTCCTCTCGGGCAAAAGAATGGCATGCCTTAAACACCTGCACCTCCTCCTTCAACCAGGTGAGGTTGGTGATGGTGCCCTTGAGCTTGTCATCAAGCTACCCTATCTTCACAAGATCATTCTCGTGAATCTTCCTAAGGAAGTCTTATAGCTTGGCGGCCATCTTCTTGATCACCCACAACCCAAGCCTAGCAGCTTCCATCTCCATGTAGGCGTGGATGAAGCACACAAGGAGTTCTCCGTAGGAATTTACCCTCCTTTTGGCCTCCTTTGCCTCCTTCTCTACCTTCTGGCGGGTGACTGATGATAGCGTCATCATCACCCATATCTATATTTAATTAGTCATATTCCATTAATAAATGCTCCTACATAACCTCCAAAGGATCGTAATGAACTGTATATCCTTTCTGAGAGTTTAACATGAAACTAGGGTTAAAAATATAATTTTACCATCATATCATGAATGCAGAACAACCGTAGGTTTTCTCAGGGGTTTATTAAAGGTTAAATATTCATTAAATTCTAACAAGAGGGTCCATACAGATAGAAATGGATTTTCACGTACTTCAAGAATTAAATGACATTTAAAATCCTAAAAACAGACCCGCTTAATTCACTGAGGTTCTGGTTAGGATAAAATTCACCTAAACCCTCTAAAAATCATATAAAAATATTATCTAGGGTTTGGCATCCTTAATTTGACCATTGGAATCCAATTTGACCTGAAATAGAGTCTCAGATAGACAGTTGCCTTAATTTGGGTTTCTACGTAATTTACCCAGTCAAACTTGGTTAAAACTTAAATCTGACTTCACCAACAAATCCCTTGGGTTCAAATTAGGTTTGTACCAAATTTTGGGCCCAATTGAAGATCATCTTGACCTAGTTTACATTTTAGTCTTGTTTAACTCTTTTCTCTCACACATATGATTAGCCTATATTTGTAGGCTATTTAAGTATTTAACTGCCTAGACATTAAATTAATTATAACATTTATTTATCATAAATTAGGATGTAAATAGATTAATTCATACTTCTGATTTAATTACATAATTCATGCATTGCATTCATATTTAAATGCATTTAGAATTAACTTAGAATTGCATTCATTTAATTAGTTAATCAATTAGGTGCATTGCATGGATTATTTTAAGTTAACATAAAAGTTGAGGGTTTGTATATAAATAATCATAATATTTTATTATTATTTTTATTCTTCTTCTATGAGCAACAGCTGCATTTCTTCCTCCAGCTGTCGCAGTGAAGAACCCAATCAAGGAGTAGCACCAAAAGTGAATCTGGTCTCCTCGACAGGGATAAGGAAGAGAGGGAGGCTGCCATACACCGAAGACACCGCCCCACTCCACCACCGTGTACTCCATTCCACCACCGTGGTCTCCAAGGCCGAGCTCCACCACACCGTGGGCTGGCTAGGTGACAGCTCACCGTGCCAAGCTGGTGGACTCGTGCCAACACCGTGAGCGTGTGTCCCTCATGGCCACGCTTCCATCACCGTGCCTCACCAGAATCAACATCACCACCCTCACTGCCATCACAAGCAACCACCACCGCAGCCGGCCTCTCCTCTAGACAGCGCCACATCCCCACATGCAGCAGCAGCCATGCCCCTTTCTTCTTCTATGAGCAACGGCTGAATTTCTTCCTCCAGTTGCTACAGTGAAGAACCCAATCAAGGAGTAGCGCCAAAAGTGGATCTGGTCTCCTCGATTGGGATAAGGAAGAGAGGGAGGCTGCCATACACCGGAGACACCGCCCCACTCCACCACCGTGTACTCCATTCCACCACCGTGGTCTCCAAGGCTGAGCTCCACCACACCATGGGCTAGCGAGGTGACAGCTCGCCGCGCCAAGCCGGTGGACTCATGCCAACACCGTGAGCATGTGTCCCTGATGGCCACGCTTCCATCACCGTGCCTCACCAGAATCAACATCACCACCCTCACCGCAATCACTAGCAACTACCACCGCAGCAGGCCTCTCCTCTAGACTGCGCCACATCCCCACATGTAGCAGTAGCCACGCCCCTCTGGCTGCATACCATGCATCACCGCGTGCGCGCAAGTGGTGCCCAGCCACTGTCTTTGTGCGCCTCTCGGCCAAATCCAGCAGCAGCCTCCGCGTCCTCCTCCTAGCAACCGCGTGTCCACCAGCCAGCGGCCATCGCCTCTAGCCACGCGCGTAGAGCGTGCGTTACTCCAGCTGCACGCGCTCACACCTCCACCCGCGTGCCCTCCAGCTACATGCAACCACACGCCCTCCAGCCGCACGCGTAGAGTGCGCTGCACCTCACCGCGCCGCTACCTTCAGCATCCGTTGCGTGCCCTCTAGCTGCAGTGCGTGGGTTGCAGCGTGCGGCCAGCAGCAGCAGCTGCGTCCTTCAGTGCCTCCCCGCGTGCGGCCTGCAGCGCGCAGCAGCAGCAGCTGCGGCTGAGCTCAGCAGTGCCCGCGCACACCCGCACGACCTGCGCGTCCACCGCGTGATGCCCTTCAGCGCACACGCCTCCTCTCCATCTCCAGCAGCAGCAGAGAGCTGCAACCACCGTCGACCGCTGCCGCTCTTCTCCTCACCGCCGCCGCTTACGACCACCGTTGGCCATGAGGCCACCACCATCGAATAGCCCTCGGCTCACTCAACCTTCGGTGAGCTTCTCGCCTTCAATCGTGGCTTCCTCCTCGCGCACGGACAAGGGGAAGAATTTCCCCTGTTTTTGCTACAGTAATGCCCCTATTAATAATTACATTTTGTGCCATTGTCAACTTTTATTATTATTTTATTAAGTTGCATTGCAAAATATATCCTTCAGTTGTGCAAAATTGCTATTTCAGCATTTACACTTATTGTTTACCTAATCTGAAAGTGATTTTGAGTCGATTTATTGACTAAATTAATAGTGAACATCGATTTTTGACCCTTGCGAGTTTAAATAGGCCATTGCCTCCCTGTGGACACGACCCGCTCCTAATTGAGTGGTTATATTAATTGTTGATTAGTCGATTTTTCCACCACATAGAACTACAAACGATGCGTCATTTTATGTGACAAACGACTTTAAAAGTGAAGAATGTGAGTGGTAATTTTTATTGTAATTATTTTGTTAAGTGGTTTTCCACCACTTTGTTACTAAAACGACAGATCATCTTAATCACATTATTCGAAAGCGAAAATTGACTTATCAAATGACGTCGTTGCCGGAGAGGTAATAAGCTTAATTAATTCGTAATTATTCATTTGTTCAAATTGATTTTTAATTGAGGCATATTTAACCTGTTTTATCTGATTTGGTGCGACGTACACATATTATGCACGAATTATCGCATCGGCCTCAGAATCGCCATGGTGGACCTTGTTTCCATCACTTTGGAGGAGGAATCGAGTTTCATATGTACGAGGAAGAGCTTGAACATTGGTGAACTTTGTTGTCACCAATTGGGAAGAGGACATCTGGAGTGATCATTTTCATCTCTATCGATTTGTCAAGTAGATAGAATTTAAGTTTTAGAACTTTACTTTTCTTTATTTTCTTGCACTTACATTTGGTTTGAGACCCTTGTTTTGGGGTATATTTTTGGGGGTTTGTTCCCCGATTTTGTTTTAATCCTATGTTGGGTGGTTTTTGGGAGTTAGTTCCCTCTTTTCTTTATGTTTAGGTTTTCTTTGTGGGTTATTTATCTTCTACTTGTTTGTGCACAAGTAGGTAAAAAAAAAAATGAGCTGCCTGCTAGAAGCTGCCTGCCCCTAGGACGAACCATTTAGGTTTGTATGAGCAACCTCTATATTTATTTCTCTGCATTGCGTGCATTCTCATATCGTTGATTGCTGGAAGTAAGGTACGCATTCTCTTACTTTGCATCCTATTCTTGATCACGCATTGCATTTGGACTAATTTCATGACCACCTAATCTGTATTGAATAGATCTAACAAGTGGTAACATATTTTCTGGAAAAAAGACTAATTAAAGGAGGGACATTTTAAAAATGAAGGATTTGATTTTCAAACTTGGCGTGCGATTCAAAATTCAAAATCTTTTGCGGTGTATGCACACTTATTTCTCTTGCACCATGGCACGCTTTTAAACACTTCTTAGGTTTGGAAATACTAGGACAAGAGCCCTTCTATCGTTGGATTCTGAAGTGTTTAGAACTTGAGATCAAAGGTTTTGTAACTCCAAAGAGGGGGATACCCTGTCACGGATTTTTGGGGGTAGTTGAGAAGCACTGTGAAAGCACAGCTTCAAAGGAAGGCTTAAGCCTACTTGCATCCCTTGATCTTCCATCTTCGGAGTTGCTCTACCATTTGAGATTTAGGGAAGAACACCTAAGCTCCAACTAGGTCTTCTTAAGCGAGCCGTAGATCAACAATAAGCGTGTAAATTGATTGAACAAATTGTATTGTCACCTACAATCTGACTTAAAATCAAAGCCTAAATTGGGAAAGACCTAAAAAGTCCTTTTTGAATTGTGTTTTGCTTGGGGAATTCTAATTGAGGTGTGAGTTAGAATGGATCACATTGATTTTCATCCTTTCACATCTTGCCTACACCCTTACCCCCACTTTGCACTCTTCGATCCCATACACCGAGATGGTCCATCCTTTGATGGACATAATGACAATCATTGGGATCCATTTTACTCCTATTATAGGAGTATTGGCCTGGTTAAGCCCCAAATCAGTGAGCAGAACCTAGGAGCAGGATTTTCTTTGCCCAATATCCCACACACCATAGAAATACCCAACCCACCCTCCCTGAATAATTATAATGGTTGGACAAACACTCCTGGGTACTATAAGCCTAAGTCTGACTTCTGTCATGATAGAAATGACCTCTCCCCCTTGAAGATGGAAATACAGAAAATGCAAGATGAAATGATTGAATTTTTAGAAGAATCTTCGAGAGCAGGCCAACAAGAAAGAGATGAAATTAGCCACCCAATCTACCCCATTGAGGATGACGTACACCCCTCTACAATAGATGCATGTCCCGTGGGAGAGCAACACTTTAAGTTGGAGGGAAATTTTGGGGATTATGTAAGGGAGAATAGCTACTTTTCGAGGATCGATTTTGAAACCTCCCCATTAGATGATACTTCCTTGAGAGATCTACGCCTTAAGTGGGAGGAAGATACATATGAAAGTAGCTATGCATTGGATGAAGAAAGGTGGCAACCCGAGGAAGATGATGATAAGGTTGAGTATCCACCTGAATTATATTAGAGTCAAAAGAAGGGAATGATGGTACCATTGGAAGACCTTGACCCAGATGATAGTATTTTCGTGACATTTGATGAAGTGGGTCGAAGTCAAGTTGTTAATCATACCCTCCCTTCTGATTACGAGATGAAACTCAAGCCCACCCTTAGGGAACCTAACCCTCAAGAAATTGACCTATTTGAGGAGTCCGGTGTTACCAGTGTAAACCATTTACCTCAGATAGAGTACCCTAGGGGATCTGCTGAGATATTAAATGATTCTAGACCTCGGATATATGATGAATCATATTATGAGGAGAAAGATGAATTATATGAGGAACCTACATTCAAGATTTGGAGTGACACTAAGGGTGATTATGTCTTATTTGAAGAGTTAGCCCCTGAGGATGTCACAAATTTGACCAAATTAGGTTTCCTTAGCACACCCATTGATGATATTTCTCCTCATGATGAAATGATGGAAAATTTGGAAGCAACTTCTAAGATTTATGTGGATTCACATCTAGACTCCGAGGAAGATTTGAGTAAAGAACAAGAACCCGAGGATGACATTGATAGGATAATCCCTAGATCTGTTGCTTCCAACCTGCCTTCATTTGTTTCGAAGTCACCCTCGATTCGCTTATGTCTGAAGGAGAAATTTTGACTCCTAATGAAGTGCAGGAAGATACTGGTGATAGTGCAAGGAATGCTAGGGATGCAATTGAGGATTTGGAAAGAGTGTTAGGGATGGACACCAAGCTGATTAAACCCAACCTAGATCTTATGGCCATCTCGCAACCTCAAAACTTGAACACCCTAGACGATCCTTGCCTTAGAGATTTGCTCACTTTTGTTCTAACTGGGGGGCTTAACAAACTAATATTTCTTGTAATGGAGTATCGGGTATGGATTGATGATTTCTTTAATCAGTCCATTGCCTTGGGGGTTTATCTCTGCACCATTCCTTCCCCATTCCTTTTGGAGGATCCTTGTCATCCTCTCCCTACCCCTTTGGAGGTTGTTATGCCAGTTTATCCTTTAGAACCTCCTCTGGTGACCTGGGAAGATTTCATTCCCATCTTAGTTGGGCGAGCATTTGCTATTGGGCTTCATCATCAGCTCGCCAATATCCTAGGTTAACTATTTTCTAGGCCAGCATTACTTTGCTCATTTTTAGGGCCTATTTCTGCAATCCTTGAACCTGATTTGCAGGTTCTTTGGCTATTCGGCTGCTAACAAAAGAACAGCAGCCCATCTCTGACCCAGGTAATATCCTTCTATGCAATGAGGACATTGCAGATTTTAGGCATGGGGAGGTGTACTTGGGGTTATACATAGCATAGTGCATTCATGCATTTAATTAAAGCATTCAGCATTGTATACATTTGCATTGAAAAAAAAAAATTGTAATTATTGAGCTTAACTGGCTAAGCCCTACATTCTTAAGCAAACCAGAACTCTAGGTTAGACTAAGTTGATTCTAGGGTCGAACTTTAGAAGTTAAATGAGCTACTAGTTTTAGACCTTTAGGGTCCTTTGTGGACTTAAGAACTTAAGTAGGAGTTAAGTTGCAGACCATTTCTCAAGAGGTTGAGGAAGGAAAGCTAGGGTTGAGTTAAAAGGTGGGGTGGTACCTGGAGTCTTGTTCTACCTTTTGGTTTACAGGTCTTTGTAACCCAAGCATCCAAATTTCACACACTTGGTTTGGTGTAAGTAAGTAATCAACTTAATTCCTTTCTTAAAAGAGATTTGGTTCTCTTAGTTTTGACTTAGAAGGGGCTTGAAAACATAATTTGATTGGAAGAGTTCCCGCCGTAGGAGAGGTGGAGTATATACTCACCTTGAGGATGCGATGATAACATATTACCTCCTCGGCGCTTGTCTCTTAGGATATTCATCCTATTGGGGGCATGTAAGCGCATTGTGCAGTTCAGGTACCATGGGCGGCCCTATCTCGAAGTGCCGATTGCCACAGGCCTGAATTGGCTTCAGAAATCCATGGGCGATACTATCTCGAAGTGTCGATTGCTAGGAGTTCTTGGGGTCGCTATGGGCGGTGCTATCTTGAAGCATTGAAAGCCAAGCACCCTTCGAGGTACGGTGATGGGGACAATGAATCCAACACAAACCGTGTTGATAGCTGATCCGAAGTTAGACTTAGAGGAATCAAACAAAAAATATATATACATATATTATTAAAAAAAAAATCCTTTTTCCTTTAATTCAAATAACTCAGACCAATGCACATGCACGGATGCTTTAATCTCAGGGATCAATAAACCTTAGGGTAGAGTCAGAAATCAGAGAAACTTGTGCTTGCAACTCATCTTTAGCTGACCTAGTTTGTAACTTAACAGCTACTTGGGAACCTTAGGTCTAAAGTCTGAACTTAATATATTTTTAAAGGAAGACCGATTGGGTTGGCTAGTCTACTTGGAGTGCTAGGTTTTGCTTGATTTTGCTAGGGACTAGCAAAAACTAGGCATTGGGGGATTTGATTAGCCCATATTTGTGGACTATTTAAGTATTTAAGTTCCTAGACATTAAGTTAATTCTAAAATTTATTTAGCATAAATTAGGATGTAAATAAATTAATTCATATTTTTGATTTAATTACATAATTCATGCATTGCATTCATATTTAAATGCATTTAGAATTAACTTAGAATTGCATTCATTTAATTAGTTAACCAATTAGGTGCATTGCATGAATTATTTTAAGTTAACATAAAAGTTGAGGGTTTGTATATAAATAATCATAATATTTTATTATTATTTTTATTCTTCTTCTATGAGCAACAGCTGCATTTCTTCCTCCAGCTGTCGCAGTGAAGAACCCAATCAAGGAGTAGCACCAAAAGTGAATCTGGTCTCCTCGACAGGGATAAGGAAGAGAGGGAGGCTGCCATACACCGAAGACACCGCCCCACTCCACCACCGTGTACTCCATTCCACCACCGTGGTCTCCAAGGCCGAGCTCCACCACACCGTGGGCTGGCTAGGTGACAGCTCACCGTGCCAAGCTGGTGGACTCGTGCCAACACCGTGAGCGTGTGTCCCTCATGGCCACGCTTCCATCACCGTGCCTCACCAGAATCAACATCACCACCCTCACTGCCATCACAAGCAACCACCACCGCAGCCGGCCTCTCCTCTAGACAGCGCCACATCCCCACATGCAGCAGCAGCCATGCCCCTTTGGCTGCATACCGTTCATCACCGCGCACGCGCAGACGGTGCCCAGCCACTGTCTTTGTGCCAACAGCAGCCTCCACGTCCTCCTCCTAGCAACCGCGTGTCCACCAGCCAGTGACCATCACCTCCAGCCATGCGCGCAGAGTGCACGTTACTCCAGCTGCACGTGCCCGCACCTCCGTCCACGTGCCCTCTAGGTACATGCGCCTGCACGCCCTCCAGCCGCACGCGCAGAGCGCGCTGCACCTCGCCACGCCGCTGCCTACAGCACTCATCGCGCGCTCTCTAGCTGCAGCGTGCGGGTTGCAGCGTGCGGCCAACAACATCCAGCAGCAACATATACCCCTAACTTTTGAAATAATTGCAAATGGGTCCCTAACTTTATCACCGTTCTTTGTAAAAAGGTCCATGCATCATTTTTGGAAGGTCAGACATTCACCGTCGAGTTTCGAGCGAGAATTTCTTGCTCGATTCTCAATCAATCAGTCCTAGAGTTGAACCAGAGATTCCTTGAGGAATTCTCTTTCAATCAAACCTGGCCTTGGACTCCAATTCTTTCCCAATCTCCCATGCGAACGCATCGGAGATGTGGGTATCCCACATGCATAAGAAGCTCAGAGGTTCCAAGCTTGTTTCCAAGCTTGGAACTCCATCCTATGCCCTATAAAAGCATGCCTAATGTAAGGTCGTGCTCTTTAGCTAGGTTTAAAAAATCTTCCATTTTTCCTCTCCGGCGAGCATCCTCCTCCATCATCCTACGGCCTCCCAACAGCCAAATTGGGAATGTCTCCTTCCTCCTCGACTTCCTCCGCTTCTCGACGGTCAACTCAGAGGCGCCCTAGCTCCTTCTTCCTCTCCGTCTCCCTCGTCGAAGAATCCTTCATCCTTGGTGCTGGCCAACCACAACCAATGCTGCCCTACCTCCTTCGTCCGCAATTCTAGGTCTTAATGCTCCCTTTTCCTCTCTCCTTTCTTTTCCTCCCCTTAACTTCCCAATTTTTACCACCGTTCATACTCTCCCCCATCGTCTTCTCCCACTCTGGCGTGAGCTTGAGCGAGCCCGTGCCATCACCACACGCCACCAAATATCACACTACCGCCACCAAAACCTCCACCGTGGCCCCTAGAACAAAAGCCCTAACATTATTGGGCCTATTGAGCTATCTACCATCCTACCAAACTCACCCACCTTCGCGCTCCTCCTCTAACTCTAACACACCACCACACCCACCTTCACGCTACAAAACTGCCACCACCATCTTCGCCGTGCTTGGGCGAAGCCTTTGAGCCATCTGATTGGGGCTTTCAAGCCTATATTCGTAATCGCAGGTTCTTGCTGGAGCTCCGCCATTGTTCCCATCGTTGCCTTCATTCTTTAAGCTCCAGGCCACGAACGCTCCAGACTACACCCTCCAGGCACTACGGATTCATCCTAAGAAGCAATCTAGGCCTCCAATTGGGAGCACCAAGCGCTACTTCAGCTCCAATTGGAAGCCACTCCACCTGTAGTCGCACGCGATAAGAGGATCGAATTTAGTCCCACATCATGGGATCTCAGTCGAGCAGAAGTGCATATATTGTATTTGTCAAGTGGCTATATCACCTCAAGACACATACGGGGGGTGAGGTCCCCCTCACGTGCCTCCTCGCGCCTCACACCTTGCCATGCACACGACATGCGGGCCTGGTCCAAACCCGATTACCTCTTAACCCGTATATAGATCGACTATGCTCTAGGTTTGAGAAAAGAGAAAGAAGGAAAGAGAGAGAGTGCGGGGAAAGGGAGGGTTTTACTCTGTAGAATGGCTAACACTTAGCCAAATTTGAAGGGTGTGTAGCCCCTGTGTGTGAAGAAAGGAGAAGGCTTGAGAAGAAAAGCAGAAGGCCTGTGTGTGCTGAAAGAAGAAAGAAAGAAAGAGAGAAGGGAAGCTCTAAAAGAAGAAGGAAGAGAAGAGTTGAAGAAGATGAACAGTGCCTTTGCAATGTAGCATCTAAGTACTTGGTGTCCAACTGTGGCATTATTTGAATTACTATTGAATAATTTAAGTACTATAATTTACAATTGAATTCTAATTGAATAATTGCATACATGCTTAATTAAGAGGATTAGTGGTGACCTAAATCACCATTGTTTTTCATTCTCCTCTTTTTATTCCATGCAATCTCTAGGTACAATGAATAAATAATGTGACATGTTATTATTCATTAAATATCTATTTTTAATGCTCAATTAATTGTGCTCATTGATTTTAATTAAAGATTAGTGTTTGAATTCATATTTGTTCCCTGTGTTCGACCTCGGACTTATATTAGAGTTATAAATTCTATTTGTTGAAGAATGATTTAGGAGACTTTACTACAACGAGACACTTTAATCTCCTGAAAAGCCCGTTAAACAGTGACGTTGGCATCGGCTAGTTGGCGGATGAAATTCCCTTGTTCTGCTTTGCCAATAACCACCCATTTCATCACCAGGTCTGTCGCCTTGTTGGGAGTGGTGAAGTTGGGCTTAGAAAAGGATCTAATTGTTATAGAGCCGTGACTGAACCTCGACCCCAAGGTATCCACCTGCACAACAACAAGATGGGGAGTGTTGAAATATATTGGAAAAAGTACCATTAGGGTACATGCTTCGGAAAATGACTTACCACTCGAAGATAGTAGAAGTAGTTGTTCTTCAGGTTAACCCTCCTGCTCAAAGGGTTAGCCTAGGTCACAGCATCTTGAAGATGCTGAAGCACCTACCTCTCCACGTCGACCAAGGTAGGGTTGACGCTTCCAGCCTGAGGCATCGAGGAACTCACTAGAGTAGGCAAAGGATCGCTGGACGCAACGGCCTACAGAGTGGTGGCGAGATCCCAGCCAGGAGGCACTGGCTGAAGTGCGATTGGGGCAGAGTTGGCTCTCCTTTTCCTAGGAGCTATGGGTCCACCCACATATTGAGAACTAGTAGAGGCACTAGCCCCAGGGGCTCCAGTCGTGGGTTGCGGTGGCTCGAACATACTGTTGACGCAAAACTTCTTCCCGCTACTGCCTGCTCGGCCACGCGGGCGAATGTGGTGGGGGTGTCGAACGAAGTAGGTGGAAAACCCGCTTGGCCCCCTTTGTCCCATTCAACACGGACCTCCGCACCTCCAACCCCTACTGAGGACGGTTGACGGGAAGACGAGGAGGGAATGCCTCCCTCGCCACCTGCCTCTTCAGAACTAGAGATGTGCACAGTGCCTGTGTGTCTCCTCCTCCATTGGAGGGGTGTCTCCTCTTAGTAGGTGGATGCCTTCTCCCTTTCCTTCCTCTTGCTCTCCTGGCAGCAAGGGGGCCGACTACTTTCACCCACCCCTCGGGACTCATGCTTCACTACCTCCCGCTTAGCCCCGTGAGAGCTCCCTGAGTGCCACCTCAGGGTATCTGGCCTGGTGAACCGCCTGAAATCTGCCAGGATGGTGAAAATATTCAAAATCAACTAGCAGTTGAGGCTAAATTCGGAAGGAGCGAGGCAGTAGTACGAAAGAAAAGACGTCAAAAAGGTTTCAACAGAACCCTAAGGCCATTTTCAATGGCATATTTCCAAACAACAAAAAGATCATCTTTGGCCGGTGAACATAGGCAGGTCAACATCCCCGGTACTTGGAATTAGACCTTCCTAAGCCCATATTCCCTCAAAAACCCATGCATAGTGGGTTTACTACCAAAAGAAGACTTGAAGGTGTATAACCCAAATGTCTCCTTAAAGAGACGGGGTGCAAAGGAAGATGACTCACCTTTCCCAGAGATGCCTGACATCTTCTACAATGTAAAGGGCTCCGGTGAGGAAATGCTTTTCTTCTCTGACGGGATCGATCCTCCGGAGACGGCAATGCTTGTGGGGCTTAGGGTTTTCTCTTCTTCGTAACAAAAATGTTGGGTAGGGGCATTTACTGCCCAACTACCCCCTATTTATAACCAAGGATATGCAGGAACTCCAACGTAATTAAATCCCAATAATTACCAGATGCAATTAATGCCCCTACGCACGTAATCATTATGGCACGATTCGAATGAGAGGCAAGGACCCTATAATCTGTCCTGACTATTGGGATGCAATTTTGTCATAATTACACCAATTAATGCGTGTCTTATCCACATAAAGCGACAAAATTATGCCTGCAGTGATTGGCTATCACTCGCGAAAGACGATGCTTACATCGTATAATTAAATGCCTTGGTAGACAACCTCTTAAGGCCAAGGGAAAATTAGGCAATGGTAGGCCTATTCTTCCCTAAAACAAACAGGCGGCGATATGTAACTTGAGTACATGCCGTCTTGCCCGCCTGAATAAGTGCTTATCGGGTATACAAGAGGCACTCCACTCGCCTATGTAACTCGCTAATAAATAGGCCTTGACCTATCCATTTAAGTGGCTGGCGGCTAATTACTTGCCAGCATGCGGTATAGGCTACGTGACTGATTCTCAATGATGGGACTGTCGGAAAACCTCCTAACCCATCATCGGGGGCAAAGTGAAAATAGTTTTTCTCTCTCCACCGACAAACTCGGACAAAGAGAGTAGGGGCAACTGATGAGAGGAGAAAAATCACCCTATGGGTCAAGCCACGTGGAGGATCCGACTGCCCGGCAAATAGCAGAAACCCGACACCTTAGGGCGGACTTGTTTACCCAGGTCTGTGTACTCGGCAAAATGATGGGTCGTTCTCGGTTTGGAAAACCACCAACCGATAGACTTCTCGCCACTACCGGGAAGGAATCATGTGAAGTACGTCATCGATTTATCATCGCCTGTCGGTTACTACACGACATGCTATTTTTAGGAGGATCTCGAGATTGTGGGAACAGAGAAAGTGACCCGCAATCGAAGGATGCTCATCCTATAAATACTAGAGGTGAACTAGCTTTTATTTTTGACGTAATCATAGAGAGAGAGAGAGAGAGAAACAGAGAGTTTGTACCACTTAAATATTAGTGCATGTTTGGAGTATGATTCTCCCCCCAGATGTATACCTTTTCTCTTATGGAACTAGGTTATCAAACCTTGTGCGTGCATTTCTCTATGATTGTTTGTTGATTCGAGGTTTCTATTCTAAGGGTCTATATCAGTAAGAGTTGCACATAATCTCACAAATGGAAATTACAATGAGCATTTTGTTGGTTGGATCTTGTTGTTCCACCCCCCATGTATGGTTGATTTTTCATTTGTGTTAGTACTTGCACCGGATTATGGGCGGGTGATCATTTTAAGTGATACATTAACCTTTTACTTAAAAAAAAAAAAGTTGCACATAAAATTTCAGGCCAATCCTATGTAGTATGTGTGGGATTTTAGGTCATGGTCAATTATGAATTTTAGGCATACTTGTTTGAGAGATGGTCTCTGGTTGGTATGGCAGTTTCCTAAGGTGGGAAACTTTCCAATTCTTTCTGCTCCAGGGATCTTCTTGTAAATAAGGCATCTCACTACTTACATTGGGGCTTCTTTAGTTATATTAGGCCACTCCTTCTAAAATCTCTCCTGCAAATCTTTCGTATAACCCTCTAACTAAGATTCCAACATGAAACATCTCACCTCTTAGAGTGCTATCGCGCCAACTGGGATACTCTTATCTATAAAATGGACATTGTGATAATTAGTTTTTCGGCTCCATCGAAGAGAGTGTCACCGGAAAGTGAACAAAATGTGATCCTTTTTTTACTCTTCAAGGATAAAGATTTTGGTAGTATAATTATGGTACTCCAAATATTGTTCTTGGTCTTTATATGGAGATTGTGAATATCGGCTTAGGGTTTTGAATTTGTAGGATTGTTAAGATAAAGGGAAGACAGTAGGAAAGAAACAAGTAGAAGAGCTCACAGGCTTTCCAAATGAGGGTCAATGTAATTGTTATATTTGGGCAGATGTATGTGAATGGGTGACATTTGTAAACGTTTGCTTGTTATTTGTTGAGGCCTTGTTTGCTGAAGGAAATTATTTGGACGAATTAAAGATGAAAGTAAAAGGAAAGGAGGGATAAAAGGATTTTGACGTTTTGTTGATTTAGTTGTCATTTCAAGAAATTAGGAGAATTTATTTCAATTATGATGTTTGTTCGGTGAAATTAGTTGATGGGGGGGGGGGGGGGATAAGGATGTTTAAACTAATTAGTGGGAAGGGTTAGGAGGAATTGGGTAGAATTATCAGAAGGAATTCACAAGTTCCACATCGGTGGAGGAATTGGCAAACGCTTGACTTCAAGGTCCAATTTCAACATGAAGGGGTCCAAAATAAAAATCTCCAAATAAGTAATCACAGGGAGGGGACAATTCCACTAACCAAACAACACGTGACGATCCCTGGAATTATGGTACCCTAGGTGCTTTTTTTTTTTTTTTTTGTGTATTTTTTTGGCAAAGAGAACTTCTATTATTGAAGCCGATAACCATACAAGTGATGTAAGATGAGAAAATGACAACACCGACATCTCCTTGTGGATACTCTACGCGCTTTTGCTACGCCCCTATCCTGTGCCGACATTTTAATAGGAGAGGGGGATTGGGTCGCCTTGCGCGTAAACGCACTTTTCTTATGATAAAAGCGGTAGGTTGTTCTTTCTACAAACTCCATTGTCCTCGTCTTATGCCGCCTTTGTTGAATTTTCTTCAAGTTCGTAGCATTCTTCTCAAGGGTTTGACATGATGGACTCTCACACGTACACGCTCTTCAACAAAGCCAAAAAAACACCCAAAAGGAAAAGAAAGGAAGGATAGCTTTGTGTTTTTAATGTATATAACCTCGGAGAAGGTATGTAACTCTAGAAATATCCTTGCAAAATATGTATTTACATACACACTCTCATAACTGCCGTTTCATCTGCACGATAAGCCCCTCCATTTATTTCCTTTAAAGATGCCCAGCTAACCATAACGTTTTTCGGCAAAAAAGATCCCCTCTCTTGCCGATCCCTCTCCCTCCTCAACATATCTTACGTCATCCTCTCCATCGAGCTGCATTTTTCCTTTCTTTGCATCCACGACCACACTTTCAACAAGGTCTGGCTCTACATGGCCCTGCTAGGGTCATGTTTTGGAGGAGGAATAAATCATCCTCCGGATAGATTAAAAATGAAATAAGTGGAGATAAATATTTATATTGGTAATAAAATAAGGAGAAGGTTAAGTGGTAAGATAAAATAATTGTTGTAATAACACGATGTTAAGGTATATTTATTTAATAGTATAGTTAGAAGTTAAGAATGTTAGTGAGTATTTATTTAAGATTAAAAGTAAACGTAGATGATGTAATGAGTATTTTTTTAATAGTGAAAGTAGGAGTAAAGGTTATTGTAGTTTAATTGAAATGATTGGAAGTAATTATGTGGGAGCTTGTGTTGAAGTGATTGAAAAAATTTAAAAAAAAAAAAAAATCTATGGTGGAAAAAAAACTCCTCAAGTCCCACCACCAAATAAAGTCAATTGCGTTTGCTCGCAGGTTAACGGTTGGAATAAGGGTTAACAGGTGTGTCAAGAATAGGCTTGGGTGTGGGTTCCATAGGATACGAGGTATCATCAAAAGTTGTGTCCACATGGATTTTGAAGCCCTTTAGCACTCTCTCTTCCCATATATAACTCAAAAAATACTCCCTAATAATTACAATCTATCACATCAAAACCCACTAACTCTCTCTCTTCTGATACAACACTACAAAAAAATAACATTTAACGACGTTGAACATTTGTCACTATAGACTTTATCTTTACCGCTATATATAATTAACGACACTTAAAATAATTACTACCTTTGTTGGTATCATTAGAGGGTTAGTGACAATTGTATAATTATCACTAAATCATTAATATTAATGTCACTTTAATTGGTGCAATTAATGTTGCTAATGAATTTCTTAATTGCAATTTATTTACCACTATTTCACCACTATTAAATTATATTAGTGAAAATTTAATTAACGATATTAATGTTTCTATATACTTCATTAACAACTTTTATTTGTCACTAAATTACTACTATTAATTTACTTTAATGACATTTTGTTTTGTAGTTTAATTGTCACCATTAATATTATTTAGCAACACTCGTTTCTCTTCCTAAATTGTCACTATTGATTTAGTTTAATAGCACATTTTTTTATCATTTAATTTCCATTGTTGATTCAATTTAGTGGTAGCTTGTTGTATCACTTAACTTGTCACTAGAGATATTCTTTAGTGAGAAATATTTTTATTTTAATAAGCTAGAAATATAAGGGCAACTTCAATTTTATTGATCTCCACATAATAAAATACAATAAGAGCCATTTAAAGGAATACATTAGAAAGTAAGAAAAACATAAGAAAAAAAAAAAGGTAACAACATCCTCAACACTAAAATATCCCTTCTCAAAAGTCATGATTGACTCAACCACTAAAAGCAAGAAGCTTTTCAAATCCTTTATCTCGAGCAGCTTTGATCTTCCAAACTTCAATTCGAAGCAAAAGAGTGGCACCACTACCATTAATAACCATTGTACAATCTTTAATTCAATCAAAATCAGCAATTGCAGCAACCAACACATCTTGATTTTGGCAGCAGCTTTAATGGTCTCTATCTTGTTTGAGTACCTGATTTGTGTGCTATCTCAACCAAGTAACACACACATACATACATTTATACATATGAGAGTTAGGTGTCTAACATGAATGAAACCTTAAAACATATAATCTAAATGAAATTAAAACCTTGAACTTCCTCATAATGGAAAACATATAATAGAGCCAAACCATTATAAGGGATATATAATCAAGAAAACTTGCATTTCGTCAAAATATTTCCCAAGATTTTTGGTCCAAGCTCAACAAAAAGTAGCTGCGAACAATAGAAAAACATATTGGTTCAGGGTATACACCTATCTACACATAATAAAAACAACTCCAGGAAAGAACCTGGCACGTTCAGAGAACAGGGTCGTTGACCATTAGTCCAACAGTTTCTTCATAAACTGGATAAAAGGTCATCATCCAAATCAGAGACAAGAATAGAAGGCAAAGAAATTAAAAGTACAGAAGTATAATTAGAGAAAACTATATTGAAAAAGAGAATCTTAGAAATTCCGTGTAGGTTTACTTCATGGAAAACTTATAATGCAAAAGGGGGAAATAATGGTAACTCAACTTAGTGATGCGAAGAGAAGTAAGATAGGCATATAGAAGGTAAACTCAGTCTATTCAATTGTCTGTATTAGGGATCTATATGACTGTCTACCATTATATGGTAGGGAAGAAGATGAATGGCATGAAATATATAATACTGGAGTTTTAATTTCTAATCTGAAACCAAAGTTATATTCTAATTTCAGGTTAATATTTTTTGATGTGTTTTGTCAAATTAAAAGAATTTGGAATTTCAATTCTCTTATTCCTTAAGAAAACATCTCATTTATAGACTAACCTATAAAGCCTTGTAGACTGTGACTTTGAGATCTAATGAGGGCTGCATTTTTGGGCAATTTTGGGTGGAAGATTTATCCACATTTAACCTTATAAAAAAAATTAAAAACAAATGAAATAATGCAATTGAAAACACAATCTATAAGAGTAAGGTGCATTATCTTACCTGCAGGAATTGTGCAAAATCTCTTCTGCAAGTACTACACAAAGGGGCACCTCATTTTCCTGCAACAAGATAACAACAAAATTGCTTCACAACCCTAAATGTGAATCACTAGTTAAAAGGGAGGGGCAAAGAGGAATCAGATTATCCATGCACAACTCGATTAATATGTTTGCTGAATAAAATGTTTTTCATGAGCAAGGGCTGAAAGTTCATAAACACCCAGTAGTAGGAGAATATGTCAGGAGATTGCGTGCATTCAGAATGTGAAATTACTCTGAAGTGAAACTGAATTCTTGTTCAATTTTCTGAATCAATTTAACATTTTTTTGAATATTTTTTTGTCTTACAAAGCAAGATCTCTCTCATATAAGATTTTAACTGAAGTCAACCCATAAGAGAAAAACCAAAACAGAAAAACAAGTACTATTCGCATTCTAGAGATAGCAACAATAACAAACATAAAATTACACATTCAACTTATAGCCACTCAACTATCCATTTTGTTCCTTTGCTGTAGTTCTTATTACTTTCTTTCTTAGACTACGCTATACTTCAGCTATTCCTCTTTGGAAATGGAGAAATTGCTCAGCTGAGAAAGCAAATCCAGTTTCTTGTCAATTCTATTATGTGTCATCTTCTTATAGCTGCTATCTAACTTGTTTCTTTGAGAGTATCTTTTTAGTTTCTTCACCTTTTTAAGGGGAGTGATGCCAAATGGAATAATAGTTATATGTTTGGCAGTAGCAAGGGAAGCAGTGGTCAAATAACACTCATTGGTTGAGTACGAGACCTAATTCAACTACAGTAACATATTGCTTTAGATGTCAAAAGCAATACTAAACAACTTCAAGCAGTCATTTATACCTGAAGCAGACCCATCTAGTCCATGATAGATGTTTGAGATCTCCCCATACGCCAAAACACTGTCCCAAATATTAAAGCAGATGCGACAGACATCCTTGTTTGGGCTGTATTTGTAGGTCTGTAAAATGAAGAATAATAATTAGTAACATTAGAATAGAGTCTTATTGCAATGGGGAAAATTATCACCCTAAAGATGACAAAGAAGGGACAAATAAGAAGCTGCAAATACATGTTGCCATCCAGTTGCTCTACTTAAAAAAAAAATCAAATCTAATTATTTCAACCCAAGAATCTTGAAATAATGGTTGCACATGCCATGATGGTTGCCCTTCTCAACAATTCAGCTGGTACCTTTAAAGACAACTGGTTCGTGGAGATAGCTAAAGCTTATGCTTCCCCCACATTTTAATGAAGTATACTATATATTTCCCAAGGATAAACAAAAAGCCTTTTAGATAGAATGTCATAAAAGCTAGGAATTAGATGTTATCTTTCATGGTTATCAAAAAATTAAATTCAAAAAAGCTAAACTATCCCTAAAAGCTTCATTACACACATGGCTTGACCCATGTGAGTCATCCCTAGTAAAATGTTGTTGTTGCAGTTGCAGTTGCCCATTACCACCCTCACCAGCACCACCCCTTTCACCACCACCATGAATTCCTCTCCTTTGACCAATCTACTGTTGCTGATGATACAACAATCCTTTAAAAAACCTGATAAGGAATAAACTCAAGCAATGACTACAATGTGATCCAAGATAAAACCTTTTTTTAAGAGGTTCTAAAATGAAACTTTATGCAAATAAGTTACCAGCCTTCAATATTTCATATAGATTATTCCTAATAGCATTAAATGAATATCTAATCGGAAAAGGATATTGTTAGATCGACTTTTATATATATTCCTAATATAGGTTAACTTATGTTTCAAGTAAACAGAAAACAAGTGTTAACCCCTTGTATGAAGTAATCAAAAGGGGGGATTAACATAGGGATGAAAACAAAATCGATGCAGATTGTTTATTGGTATTTTCATATCCATATCTGCAACCACAATATTGGATGTGGTTGTGGATTCAAATATTGATCAGATGAGAATTGCCATGACATATCTGAAAAATAACTCGATATGGATTTGGAGTGGATGATGATCGGATACAAATTTGGATTCGGATAATGGTTAGATACGAATGTAAATTGAATACGAACTGAGATTCAGATAATATCAGATGAGATTCAATTATGTCATGGCAAGAATTGGATTAACTAATAACCTAGGAGTTGAAACGCACAACAATCAAATGCACGTTCAAGATGTAATATTCATTGAATATGAAATCTTACTATGAATAGGCTAAATAGTCAATAGAAGCTTGCTAGTCTAAATTTACATTAGGGTAACTCAATTACTTAAAATAAAGTAAAATTGCCTATATTATTATGGATGAAATAATTTTAATTCAGTAACAAATGAAATAGACGAGCATAATGAGTGGAATTGTTAGTCCCACCTCGTTATTTGGACAAATTTTATTACCGTTTATAATTTTGATAGGTATTTTCATAGATGTCGCTTACACTGAGGAAGTCCTTTGTTGAGATTTTTTATTTGAAAATAAAAGAAAAAATGGATTTCCAATATTATTTTATCAAAGGGGTTGGAATATAGTCAGATTGGAGGTTATTTCATTCATAATCAGTTGTGTTTTCTATTTGAAAGGCAAATAGCTGATAATATGGTTCTTGCCAAAGAGGAGGTCCATTGGCAAAGAGGTTATTTCAAGTCCTTGTAAATGGCACTCCCTTATATATTTATCCTTTGCTCTGGGTATCTGCCTAGAAGTTTGGATATTGGCCTCCACGGCAATATTATTGCTATATCAGGTTACAATTTGCACAGGAATGCTAGGCTTATCACCCATCTAATGTTTGCAAATGACACGATTCTTTTTGCAAAAGATGCACCTGGAGAGGCTCTGGAACTGAAAGGAATTTTGGCTGAATATGAGTGCTACTTTGGTCAGAAGGTAAACTATGCAAAATCAAGATTATTTTTCAGCAATGGTATGGCTCAGGGAAAAAAGGAACTGATCATGACAATTTTTGGTATGGGGATTATGACTTGAGAAGAACTTTACCTTGGATGCCCTATTTTGGACCTTTTTAACCAGACCAAATTAAAGGAATTACTCATCACTAAATATGCCAACAAACTTGCAGGATATTGGAAGGCAAGGGCATTATCCTAGGCAAGTAGAGGAGTCCTTTTGCAATCTTCTCTCAGTTCAATTTCAAATTATCTCATGTCAATGCATTTATTTTCCAAAAAGCTCTGCTAGCAACTTGATAGAATGATAAGAGATTTTTGGCGGGGGTATTCTGATGGAAAAAAGCATACATATATGACGGCTTGGAAGTTTACATGTGTCCCAAAGCACTTGGGTGGGCTTGGATTTAGAACTACAAGACTGACTAACTTCCTTTTCTAATGAAGATGGGATGGATGCTATGTCGGAGACAGGAAGGTTTATGGCAAAATCAATTGAATGATATGTATGTCCCCCAAGGTTCATTCTTGGAGCACACACCTAAGCTGACAGATTCAAGTTTCATGAAGGCTTTGGGAGAGATAAAAAAATACCCTGTTCAAGCATGTTCTTTGGCTGATTGGAAATGGAGAAAGAGTTACCATTTGGAGTGATCAGTGGGTTAAAAATTGGGATGAGCCCCTCATTCCTGGGAACTACTCTGCCCTTCAATTATCACTAGTTGCTGATTTGATGGATAGAGGCTGCTGGAATGAAGAGGTGATTTCAAATTATATCCAGCCAGAATTAGCAAGGGCCATTTGTTCAATGCCTATTCACAAGGGCCCCGATGAGTTGATATGGAATGCTCATCCAAAAGGCATTTTTTTCTGTCAAATCAGCATACATAACTCTTCTTAATGAACAAGGAATCGATATAGTACTGGGGGATATGGAGTTAACTTTGTGTAGGAAATTATGGCTTCTTAAGGTCTTGCCCCAAGAACCAAAATATTCTTATGGAAAGCAATTACTTCTACTCTGCCACTGAGATCCCATCTTGAAAAAAGAATACACATATTAGATCCTTCCTGTCCTTTTTGTAACTTGGAATCGAAAGATTGGGAGCATCTTACAATGGGCTGTGTGGTTCTATTGGGGAATCAAAATGGTCAATTCTGAAGATAGTTGGTGGGAATTTCAATGCAATATGAATAGTCTTTTTGATTCTCTTGCCTACCCAAAAAATCTGGAATGGTATTTGCTGCATTCTTTGTGGCTGCACAGGTGCAAGGTGGCATTGAATGGGGAACCACCTAATCCTTTTGCTGTCATTGAAGGGCCTTAAAGGATGGAAAATGCTTATCTTCTAAGTGACAGTTATGGAAGTTGTTGTCAGTTGTCTGTTGCTCCTCAATCTATTGCGCAGGCCTTGGTACATCCACGCAATCGTTTCGGTTCTTGTATCAGTCCATGTATTCTGGTTGATGCAGTAGTAGGGGATTGTAAATCTATGGCAGCACCTATTTTGGTTCATTTCCTTTGCACCTCTGCATATGTTTTAGAGTCAAGATGGAGTGAAGAGGCAGAAGCTTGGGCGATCTACCATGGCCTCCATTTGGCCATTAAAGCTGGTTTACTGGAGGTGGTGATTTTATTTGACGCCATCAATCCAATAAGTTAAGTTCTTGCTCTTCAGCAGCCTTTGTGGAAAATTAGAAGTATCATCCAGGATTGTGCATCAATATTACAATATTATAAGGGGTTTTCCCTTGAAAAAGTGGACAAGACGGTTGTCCAGCCAGCACACCTTCTGGCTAGGCACTGTCTTAGTACGGATTTACAAGGGTGTTCGGATTTTCCTTACTTCCCTTGTAGTGTTGATGGCTGCTTATAATATGGTTCTCTTGCAACAAAAAAAAAAAAAAAACTCTATATAGCAAAAAAATCAATGATTTACAGGGAAAACAATCACAATAAGAGTAGCCAAGTTCCCCTCTTGTCACGAGGAAAGAAGAAATAATTTTGGGTAAATTGACATTTTCTAATTCGATGGCTTATCAAGTATTGCCATTTTTGGAATGTCCAAAATTCGATACTTTGACTGATGATGATGCGAAACTCATGGACGATGAATATTCATAATCATGGTATCTCTCAGATGAGAATGCAGGTTGCTTAGGTGAGGGTAAAGATGCATCTTCTGTTGTCAACATGGACACGAGGGGCTGCGTTGATGGTCGATCGAATGCGCTTTCCTGTACACAGAGCAGCGCGATCTGAAGGCATCTAAGCATGTTTTGTTCAGAGAACTCATTGCCCATAGAAGCATCCAATATTTCCAGGCTCCTACCTTCTTTCCAATGTTCCCATACCTGTCATATTTTAGAAACTTTGAAGTCGTAAAGCAATGATGATCAAAATTAGAATTCAAGAAAGGATACGTCAGGTTATGGAGATCCATAAATAATCTATTTGATTGACAATTAGAAGAAGCGATTTATCGGCAAAGTATTCTAAGATTTTGACATGAAATGTGAACTTGGGGACTAAGAGTTTGACTTGTAAAATTTTGTCATATTACTTTAGAATGTTTGACATAGATCTAGATTTCAAGTAAAGTAGGCACTTATAATCTAACCGATAGGTTAGTGCTCCTCGGTTAGATTTGTAAGACTAATATTAGTCATAAAACTACAATTACTAATCAGATTAATGGATTGTTTTATTAGCACATTTCTATATGAAAAATCATAATAAATCCATTTTCTAACGAAGCAACTTCTAGTTTCATTTTTTTCTATATTATAGACTCATATTATTACTAAGAGCATGCTTAGAAGTGATCTCTTTCCTTTTCCCATTGGATCAGTGGGAATTATAAATTTGGAATTGTGAATTGTTGTTTCCAAAAGTAAATTCTTTTCAAAGAGTTCATGAAATTTAGCTTCTATAAAGAATTCGATGACCAATTTTCTGGAAAACATTTCAAAATTTCAAATCCCATCTTGTGTATTTGGTTTTCACAGTATACTTATCTTGATTTTTAAAATAAAGTAGATGGTATATCACTACAATGCATGTTTGGAATGTATGACGAAGTTTGCCATATGCTATTAAAGATAATACTAATTTGGATAATGTATTCTTAGGAGTAAAATAGTTACCCTCTTAATCTTGGTCTATTCATTTTAAATGAAAATGCACTTGAGATCGAAATGAAGGAATGGAGACTTACATAGCCTAATAGGTTGAATGATTTCTTGTATGAGTAGTCTCCATTGATCTTTCTTCCTGTGATTATCTCTAACAAAATGACACCGAAGCTGAAAACATCTGATTTCTCTGAAAATAGGCCAGCAAATGCATATTCTGGTGACATATACCCCCTGCGTTCAAACGGAAATTTGATCATATGAAATGGCTCAAAGAATATTTACTATTTAAATATAACCAATTCGAATTCTTAATGTGCTTACAGTGTTCCAGACACTCTTCCAGTATTTGCCTCGTTTTGATTCTCCTCTATGATCTTTGAGAGTCCAAAATCAGAAATTTTAGGGTTCATGGCCTCATCCAATAATATGTTACTTGTCTTCAGATCCCGGTGGATGACACGTAATCTTGAGTATTTATGAAGGTAGAGTAGGCCCTGAGCAATCCCTTGGATGATGTGGAAGCGCTTTGCCCAATTTAATTCTCTTTTTAGAGAAGGATCTAAGAAAAATGCAAATTAGTAATAAGATGAAAATGCTAGACGTTTGGTTAACGGCAAGACTTAAAAGACATACCGAATATGAATTTATCCAAGCTTTTGTTAGGCATATACTCGTAGATAAGCATTTTCTCATTGTCACGAATGCACCATCCCAATAGCCTGACTAAATTTCTATGTTGAAGCCGTGCAATGAGCTCTACTTCATTTCTGAATTGTGTAAATCCTTGATTGGAGTGCTTAGATAGCATCTTTATGGCTATTTCCTGTCCTCCAGGCAATTTACCCTAAAAGTAAAAAGCAATTCAAATCATGTCGACTAGGTTCATGGATGTGTGCATAAATTTATTAAGAAGGCATGGGTCAAGTCTGGGTGGTTGTTTCTAACAATTAGGTTCCTATTAATAAATATAAGCTCTTTTGAATTAGCCTGATAATAAAAATTCATAACTCCGCCCTTCATCAAAAGTGCACAAGATTTTATTGTACAGGGTTGAGGGTTGACCAATTACAGATGATGAAAATAATTTCAAAAGAGTGGTTTCCTGTCTCAAGTCTTTAATAAGTACCACCTTTACTAAACAAAGATCCTTTACTTTGTGTTCATGACCTACAAATCAAAATTTGGATGAAACCAGTAGAAAAAGCTAAATAAGGAAAATTCATTGCAATTTATGGCATTGAAACCTTGCCAGGAATTTTGTTATCTATTGCATTCAATCTTCTATCCATTGTGGCTCTTTGAAAGCTAATTATACTTAATTTATTTATTGACAATACATGGCAATGGCACAAACATAGTAATAAACATTCATTTGTACTTGGCCTTAACAAAAATTTGCAGCACAATGAATAAAATGACATACTAATTGCAAAGGGAGGAATCTCCACAGGACTTGCCTATACCAAGTAAAATTGTAGTGGCATGCAAAATATGTGATTTGATAATCATATTAGAATTGTACCTTGTAAACAGGGCCGAAGCCGCCTTCTCCAAGCTTGTTTTTGGTGGAGAAGTTATTAGTGGAAAGTACTAATTTGTTGAAATCCAATGCTAGGAAACTTTTAGATCTCTTCTCACCAGCCATCTTGGGCACCTTCAACTCCTCGATGACCACAATCTCATTCTTCCCTAAAATAAAAAAAGGTAAAACTGATGAGTATAATTCACATTTGAGAGAAATGTAAGAAGTACAATCACTAAGTTTCACTATGAGAGTCGTGGGGAATCATGCAACTGATGACCCCATCTCTCAATGCCCTGAGCCAAAGTTAAAGGACATGATGCAGCAATCATGCACTCACTGTCGGACCATGCCTTAGTGGACTATATATTAATTGCACATTTGAACAGAAGGACAAGAATGGACTTGATAACAAGCCATTAGTGTTCCTATAAAAAAAAGATAACTACTGCTCGTTGACGTGCAAAGTCCAAAAAAATTACGTAAAAAAAGTATGTGAGATTGCATCCTCCTCAAGTACTCATGCTTGTTCCTACAAAATTAGGATGTAAAACTTACCGTATCTTCTTTTCATGGATCTCTTCTTCTGGATATACAGTGATATTCCCAATAATATTATTCCAAGAGCAAGTATTGGTAGAATTGTAGCAATCATAGTTCTCCTCTTTTTGGATGAATATCCCTGTGCCTCTAGAAAAATAAATGGGAAAAGTGGAAAGGCAATTTGTCAAAAACTAATCATGCATCCATTTGGGTCATAGCAAAATAAATTCATACCAACGACGGAAGAGAATTTAATTGGATAGGGTTGTTTACTGCTGCAACAGAGCTTATCCAGCCCTTACATTTTAGACTAACTTATGATGTCCAGAAACAACAGCGGAATTAATCCAAAGGTATCAGATTGATGCACAAGAGATGCTGTCTAGGACATTCCAAAAAATAAATTTAAAAAAAATGAATGCATTATTTTCCCGAAAATACGATCGAATCCAGCAGGGATTATTTGCTTAGAGGAATAGTCTTATTCACTGTTTAGCAAATATCATACAGAACAAATCTACTCCCCACAGTACTGATAATACCACTCTATTGATATAATAGAGAAGTCACCAAATCAAATTTCACCCCCACAGCATTTACCCTTCAGGAGAAAAGGAAAGATAAAAAAACTGTTTACCGTCAGATGCAAAAGTTCAAAACTAACCGAACTGTGACTTGGCGAGGCGAAGGTAGAGCTCATCCCCTGCAACGTCGGGGTCCGCCACCTTCACATCCACGAGCTCTCCTTTCCACACGAGACACCTCGTCCTGCTCCCGATCACGCTCTTGTTAGCGAACGCATACGCCGTGCACCCGCACGTCCCCGCGCACCACTCCTCGCACTCCTCCCTACTCGCGTCCCTCACCATCCCAAACCTATCCGGCAAGCTCACACCACTCACGTTCGCAAACCCATCGTCATCCCCGCACCCCAACTCCACCTCTCTCCTACACCCACCTTTATAATTGCCCCCTCGCCACTCCTCCGCCGACTTCGGGACGTAGCCACGTAAGCACACGCACTCCACACCCGTGGAGTTGAGGCTGCACGCCGCGTTAGGCCCGCAGGAGTTGTAGTAGAGGCAGGCGCTCGGGTCCGGCTTTATCGATCGCCAGGTGTTCGACGTCGGTTCCCAGAGGAAGAACCGGTCGACACCTTCCGGGTCCAGCATCACCCACAAGGTGTTCGGCCCCTCCACCATCCGGAAGGAGTAGTTGATGGATTGGTTGTTGGAATCCAGGAGGAACCCTGCAAAGAACGAGCTCGCGTCGTCGCGGGCCGCCGTGAAGTTCATGCCCGTGAAGACGTTGCCCCGCATCCAGGCTTGGGTTCCCCCTCGCCAGACCTTTAGCTGAAGGGTGGTGTTTGGGTCGAACCCAAGTGAGAATTCGCCCGGGGCTGGGTCGTGGGGAGTCCTCCATGAGACCAGCCTGTTGCCTGTTCTGGTGCTCAGGTTCATGTAGAGCTTCATGCCTGGGAGGAGGGTGTCACTTGGGTGATCAAAGCTTTCCCATATGATGTTGTTGGTAAAATTATTGTTGGCATCGTTGGCAATTCTCTGCAACACCAAGTTGCCGGAGTCGAGGAGGACGGCGGAAGTGTTGGCATCGATGGAGGAGATGTTTGTCGACCAGAGGATTGCCTGATCGTTTGTGTTGAGCACCACGAGGTTCCCATCGGCTGTGATGGTGAAGGAGCCTGAGGAGGGATCCGTCAGAGGATTCTCTCTGTTGCAGACCCATACCACAGTTCTGTTTGGTATCTGGTGGAACCATATGCCTATGTAGTATTTGGATGGTGGATTGGTTGGGGAGAAGAATCCAAGTGCGTATCTTTTGTTGTGGGAGATGAGGGTGTGGTTTTGGGAGATGAATTGCCCTTGGAGAAGTGTGTCCGTGGTGTTGCTGCTTTGACATGAGCAACACATAGCATGGAAGGATAGTAGTATTAGTGCTACTGGCTTTGTAAAGAAGAATGGAAAGTGATGATGGGAGGAGTGGAAGGCCATGGTCAGGTGAGTACGCTTCTCTTCATCTTCAGGTTGAGGGTGGTTTTTTTGATATTTATGTAGTTGATTTAGTATTAATAAGTTAAGAGCATCATTCAGCAGGCTGGAAGCGTTGGATTTGATAGAGGTGGACAAAAGTATGCTCACCGGAGCATCGAGCTTTTATTCCACGTGAAAAATAATGTCTTTTGACCTTTGACTTTCTTGTGTGACCGTCGATGCGGTTTAGAAAATCGACCAATCAATACATTATCGTCCAAAAATCCATCCTTTTGTTACATATAATTGGTTGCTTCCTTGAAGAACTTAGATAAATTTTTAGGTTTTGCTTACTTGGTGGGTTAAGTATTTAATTTGTCATTTAATTTGTCTCCTATTTATATTAGATTAAGTAGATTTAATTCGACGTAAAGTTATTTCACTTTCTCTGTGGAATAACTTTAACCTACCAAAATATTCAAATGGGTTAACTCATTTATTCTACCATTTATTATACTCCTTCAACTTATTCCACAAATTTATTCCTCTTACCAAACAGGACCTTACTATAAATTAAAGGAGGAATTTCCTTAGGATAGTTATAAATTTTTTAACATAGGAATTTTTGCTATTGCTGTTTTGACTTTTTGGTTAGGTGTATTGATAAGGGTTAAAAATTGCCCTCGGATCAAAACTCTACACATAATCCGACAGAGGATCCAGCTACCCAACTAAGGGTAAATAGGCGGAACCGGTACCACCCATCCCGACTAGGACCAATCGGATCTCTCCGAAACCCATCTAGCCTATCAAAAGATTCAGCGCAGCCAAAGCAGAAGATATGATAAGATGGATCTGACCACCTATACCCTGACATCAGACAAGTAGTCTGACAGAAGGGTAATTAGAGGCCATCAAGTGAAGGTCCCTCCCCCCCCCCCCAAATGTTATAAATAGAGGGAAAGGCTCCCTGGAGAGGGGGGCATATCTTGTAATTTCAGAAATTCTAATGCATAGTTGGGGGCACCATTCCCTTCCCAAATATACACCCCCTACGATGGAACTGGATCACCAAACCTCTGGTTTCCTTTGTACTTGCTTGTGGATTGTCGATCTTCCCTTCTATATGACGGATGATAATGACTAAGTAGCGGCCCCTACCCGTATAAATCTTTTGATGGCTTTTCGAGGCCCATCAAATGGCGTTGTCTGTGGGAAGCGTCAATGAAAGTGCCATCGCTCTTCTAAGTATTCGATCATTGGGAGGAGGAGCCCTTCCAGTGCCTTGCCCTAGCCTCCCTGAGTGAGAATTTCCACAGTGGTCGTAACAACTCGCGATCCCACTCACGGCTCCCCTCTCCTCGTAGGGGCCTGATTTAGATTCGGTGTCTTCACGCCCCAGTGACCTTGGTCGATCGCCCAAGGTTCCAAAGTGAGCCCCCTTCCTTGAGGCTCAACCCAAAGAAGAGGAATAGGGAGCCAAGGTCGGCAGCTGCAGATGTATGCCCCTACGCCTACCGCCTACCCACTCGGGAAGGAGGAAATGGAGGTCCCCCGCTAGAAGCGCTTGAAGAGCTAGTCAAGGCCTAGCTTGAAGGAACGGTGGACCCTAGTTCATGCACCATGCCCTTAGGAGCCACCTCGGGTAGAGTCGACGCTCGGCCACCCTGAGAGGAGATCCAGCCAGGCACTTCCGGCGACGCCTACTCGGCACAGGCCCACCTGTGGATCGTTGCCTAGTTAGCCAGACAGGCTATTAGCTCCCCCAAAGGTGTGGTGCGCAGGTCCCGGGAGTGCCTCGCCAAGTGCATAAGGATCGGAGACAACCCCAAGAGGTTGTCGAAAGTCGAGTGGCGGAAGACTGAGCCCACCCTATCTTACCCGGATCAGCCGAGGCTTAGCACTCCAAACGAGGGAAAGACCCTGAGGAAGGCCCTGTGAGGCGATGATCCTTCAGCACCTCGAGTCAGACCATTTAGCTTGCAAGTGCGGATGCAACACCCTTGATCACGCAGCAAAATGCCCAACTAGAAACCATAGAGTGAGATAACCCCTCCCGTGGATCAACTGTAGAACACGGCGGAGATGATCACTCCGCTAAAGGCAAGAATACCCCTGGATAGGTGCACCCCTATGTCCGCCTGCGGAAGGAGCCCCTTCCACAAGTGAAGGGCCTCCTTCCCCGAGATAGCAGCAGACCCCCAAAGGGCCGCTATTACGGGCCGCGACGGGCGAAGGAGTTCCTCAAGGAATGCACTCCCTTGGCCATACACCAAACGGATGTGCTTGAGAGGAATCGGCCCACTGAAGATCGTTGTTACGGACCCCGCTACGCGGGGCAGGAGCCCCTTGGAGAATGCGCACCCCCTGGCCATGAACCAGGTGGGCATGCTTAAAAGGGGCTAGTCTGTGAGCTAGGACCCATTGCCCCCAGGCCCCATCGAGCGAGAGGATAGAGGGCCTATAAACCGCCCGAGGGACTGCCTCAAGAAGGGGTATCGACAATTGCGGGTAGTCGATGTGGTCTCCATGGCAAACTGAGAGCCAAGCTGGTCAACACCTCACCCAAGTAGGTAGGCGGTGTCACCCTAGCTCACCGTCCAGAGGATATCGCCGCCAAATCCTGGTAGTGACACTCGCGCTACCCGAGGTCCTCTCCTCCTGTCACCTAAGCACATCAGTGCAGAGGTTAAGGTAACCTCGGGTCAAAGTCACCCTAGGCAATTGAACCCCTCCTTTTGAGTCGACTCTCCCCAAGTACCTCCCCTCAATCTTCATCAGGGCAAGGAGGATACGATCAAGCCTCTTAGCATGATTCGACAGAGCGTTTAGGCTTGCTTCGGTGAAAGCCTCCCCCGTTAGGGCAACCTCGAGCACTTCAGAAAATACGTTCCCCTAGCCATGGTCCTCGCCCCCGACCTCCCGGGCGCGTCAACACGAAGGCTGAGACAACCCCTAGGAGTGACGTCATTTGAGATGGGTCAACAACTTGCATGACTAACTTCCAACGGCAATGCCTTCAGTGCTTCGAGATGCCCAGGCCGAGCTACCTTTCAAGCCACCCCTTCCAGGTCGGTGCGCCCATAGTGCATCCACCACTCCGGTGGGAACGCCTTCCTCTCCTCCCATCGGCCATTTTAGTCACGAACCTTTGGCGATTGAGAAAAGAGGAGAGAGGAAGGGAACGACCCTCCTCCGACCAACTTGGATGAGGACAGGTACCTCAACCAGGCTGCCACACTTAAGGTGGCCAGGTTGACGATAACATTAGGCGGCCCAGCCGGCTGACCATCAATGTACACCTGCCACCAGATCCTCCCGATACATGCTTGGCATCCTCAGAGGATTAGAACATCACGCGGAGGCATGGCGACCTGATGCAAACTCCTCAGGGTTGAGCTGAAGCGACCCGAGAAACCCATGCAAAGAAAGAAAAGGGGAACCAAGTCTGTGTAATCCAGCGAGGGCTAACCCGACTTATCTGTCAAGCAGCTTCGGGATCATAGCCAAGCTCTTTAGTCGCAACATTCCCCACCTTCTCTTCTTTCCTCACGATGCAACCAAGATTGTCAAGTTTAGGGGGTATCTCAATCCCTCCAAAGATCCAGGGGCGATGACCCCCCGAAGGGGCCAATGCACCTGAAAGCAGCCTCGTAAAGTTATCAGGGACCATAGCATCCCCATGAATCTCTACAATGGTGAAATCACCCCTCGAGGGTGGCCGACGCTGGATATCCCCTACATGCACAGTTCCCGCCATGCAAGGAGTAATCCTGTAACTACCAGACTCGGCGTCTGAGGCCTCCACCCTACCACAACACGTAATAAGAGGCCCGACCTATCCTACCAGGGGCAGGGACTTATCCCTCGCGATGGTCGGCTATTGTGCGCAAAAGGTGACGCTCGCCCCATGCTCTCGCCTGGCAACTCATCTCGGGGGGATGGCAGGGACTAGACATCAACCCGCTGGGCTACCTCCTTAGGTCAACCCAAAGTCGGACAGACACGTTCGATGTTCGTCATATTCCTGCCTCTTAAGGCCGACAGGCCACCTCCTAAGGTCGTCCCGAACTCAGACAAACGCACTTGGCGTTCCTTATGATGCTGCCTCTTATGGTTGGCAAGCCACCTCTTAAGGTTGGCTCGAACTTGGACTGATGCGTCCGACGTTCCTTATATTGTCGCCTCCTAAGGTCGGTGAAATGACCCGTTGCCTTTTTAGTCTGATAAGACGTCTGGAGTTTCAGTCAGATGTCTATCCATATGTCTGGACACATGCTTGGACGTCTGAAAGTGGAAAATTTCGTACGTCCCTTTATGCTCTGCGCGTGGGCGGTGTGTAGAGGCTTCTCTCTCCTCCGCACCCCACCCCTAAACCCTACCACCCACTCTATTTAAACCCCTCCTCTTCTTCTCACCACCCACTACTCAAGCCATCGCCACCTCCACCTTCTCCTTGCGATGGCCACGCCCTCCAGCCTCCCATCTCTGCTGTAGCTACGGTGAGGAAGGAGAGGAGCCGATGAGGGAGAACGAGGAAGAGCGAGAGCGAGAGAGTGCGAAGGAGTGAGAGAGGGGGAGGAGAATGACGGCCGCGGGAGCTTGGTGGAGCTCAAGGAGGAGTTCGTGGGAGAGAGGAGGGCGCTGGTAGGAGCTTCTCAAGCTCCTGCAGCTGCTGGAGCTACCGCTACGAGCGGAGGCGTGAGCGGGGCGAGCTGCGCGAAAGAGTTTTGATACTGGAAGTTTCCAGTATCAGACGTCTGGAGTATCGTCCAGACGGCTGGCAGGGCACCAGGACGTCCGGAGCTAAAGTCGGACGTCTAAAAGCATAATATCGCGAGGTGCATACCTTCCTACGCTACTTTCTGCCATGCAGATTGTAGCACAGGAGGTGTTGGGCTAAAAATGGAGTCTGTGCTCTGCATGCAGGCTCAGAGCATCGGGAAGGAGCGGAGTGCGCACTTCAAGGTGATTTTGGACGTCTGACCGCTTCACCAGACGTTCGACGGCCCTTCCGGACAACTAGAAGGAGGGTAAGACGTCTGGAGTTGCCCCCAGACGGTCGAGGAGGAAGTTTGGACGTCTGAAGCAACCACAAGAAGTGTAAGGTGAGATCTTACGTCTTTTAAGATGTCTGGGACTAATCCCAGACGTCTGATTTTGGGCAGTAATCGTGCTTTTGGGCTGTTTAGGGCCCAAACGGAATCGAATTTCCGTAAACGAAGTATCCTTGTTTTCCACTCGAGTTTTTCTACGTGTTCATGTTGAGTATCTACTGTTTTGAGCTCGTCTGATGTAAATTAGTCGCTGGTAAAAGTTACCAGTCGGTGGCGTGTTCGGGGCCCGCAGAGACGATGAGATCTACAACACAGGCCCCCATTCCTCCCGTGATACCTAGTAGAGTGGTTTAATTCAGTTGTAAATATTTAAATAAGAATGCACTTGTTTGGAATAATCAGATCGAACTCTAGGATGTGGACTGAACCCTAGGGTGGAAATGTATGAGCCTGTTTTTAGCTGTACTGTTTACTTGATGCATGTTTAAAATAAATTACTAGCAAATGGTATTAGTGTAATTATGAGATGCATGTTAAAATACGAGTTGCATGTATGTGAATGAATTATGAGATGTATGTTAGAATACGAGTTGCCCGTATGTGAATGAGAAAGTGAACGGTGAAATCACAAGTTGCATGTAAATGATTAAGAAGTAAATTGTGAAAACACGAGGTGTCTGTATATGGATGAGGAACGAGTTATGAAACATGAGGTCTGAATGTGGATAAATGAGACGAATAATGAGCATGAACCCTACGGGGAATTAGGAGTAGAACTCTTGTGAATGAAAGGAATCTGGAATGTAGACGGGAAGTATGCTGACCCTTGTGTACGCGGTACAAAGGAGAGCAACTGTCCCTTTTTAGTGTAGAGCGGAGCTAGTCGCCCTTGAGTTGAGACCTGGGGTTAGGATTGGCCACTCTACACTGACTCTTGTTGGCCCTCCCGTACGTGATACCGAGACGTGCTACTAGTATAGGGAGGGAGCTAGCCACCCCACGGGACCCGGGGTTAAGCTAGCTACCTTACACCGACTTTGTTAGGCCCTCTAAGCAAATTGGGGTAGTCGAACGAGGGTACGCGGATTGTGGAGGGGCGAGACCCCTATTTTGAGAGGGCAAGGCCCTATACTATTCCGTGCTGTACTTTGGGCGTACCCACTAGCGGAAACAACTGACCGCGTGTCAGTGCGGGGTAGCTACCCGTGTGCTTATCACGCGTGCCGTAGTCACCGCTACGTCTCAACAATGACCTCGTGGTGGTTGACTGGGTGTAGGACTACCACAGGGTTGACTGGGTGTAGGACTACCACGGGGGACTCTCCCGGCCAGAGGAGCACCACGTGTATCTTCTACTCTACGAAAAAGACTGCAATTAAGATCGTTCCCACGAGAAACATGCAAGATCAAGAACTACTTGGAGACTTTGAGAAATAGATGAACTAGAAATACATAAATGAGACAAATAGAAATGAGAATAAAACCTGCTTGTTATTTTTACTTTACTTGCACATAAATAATGTAAACACCACTCTACTCAGCATTCGCTAACTTCATTTTTTCGTAACCTTGTTCAGGACCAGGAGTTGAGCAGCCTGAGTTTCCGGCTGCAGAGGGAGCTAGGCTCAGCCGAGCCCAGTCGTAGTAGTTTCTTTTCCAGTTCTTTGTTTCTGCTGTAGTTGTGAGTACTAAACTTTAAATTAATGTTCTCATTACTTTCTTTCCGTTGTTGTTGTTGTGGTGGCATGTACTATTTTGAGACAGTTGTTCTAGTTTCCTTTACTGCTTTGTTATTTCCTTCTGCTTAGTTATATTGCATATGTAAATGTGATTTATTTTCCTGCTTTTGGTTATTTCTTTTTGGATGACTAGGTCTTGGGATTAGTCGAGGCAAGCCGGTCTGGGGTCCTGTAGGGATCTGGGAATTGGGTCGTAACAAGATGGTATTAGAGCAAGGTCGTCCCGAGAAATGAACCAATTGGTCTAAGAATAACCACTCACGTGCATATAACTAGGATAGCCACCACAACGTATCGCTTTGATATTTGTTTTTGAGTCTTTCTCTCGATGTAATCTTATATCGTTGACAACTCTTGTTCTATCACTTGCGTCTCCTTGCAGGAGATGCCTCATAGGGGAGTTCCTAAGGCAGGTTGTGGTCGTGGCCGTGGACGAGGTCGGAGGGGCGGACGTGCCGGACCTGAGGCACCAGTTGACCCACCTCTCCTCCCGGGCATTCAGGCCTAGGATCTCGCCCAGCTGATCAGAGACATCGTGCGAGAGGAGCTCTAGCAGCCTCCTCGGGCACCTCTTCCTGAGGACATGGAGGGGGAGTCCTTGATGGGACAGAGAGACCGTCGTAGCGCCGGACGAGTAGGATGGGGAGGGGGTGGTCCTCCACCACCCCCACCACTCTCTGACACTTCTGAGCACGAGCCCTCCTTGCCTGGAGGCGTGCCTGTTCCCCCACTGCAGCTACACTACGAGCTTTTCGGACAGTTTCGGAAGCTGAATCCCCCCTCCTTCAAGGGGATGAGAGCCCGTCTGAGGCAGAGGATTGGCTGGAGCAAATAGAGAAGGTGTTCGACACCCTTCGCCGTCCTGTGGAGTGTCGCGTGGCCTTTGCCATGTACCAGCTGGAGAGTGCAGCACACAGGTGGTGGAGGGCAGTCAGAGGCCAGGAGGGGAGAGAGCCGACGTGGGACCAGTTTGTGTCTCTCTTCTACGAGTAGTACTTTCTGTAGACCTGGCAAGACCGGAGGAGGCGGGAGTTCCACACTCTCCGCCAAGGGACAATGACGGTTAGCACGTACCACATGCGTTTCCTGGAGCTGTCATGTTTCGCCTTGACAACTGTGTCTACTGAGGAAGAGCGCTTGTGGAGGTTTACTGAGGGGCTCTGACCTGCTATTCAGGGGTATGTTAAACCCCTGAAGCTGTCCACCTTCTCTCGTATGGTTGAGGTAGCCATGACTTACGAGGAGACCAACTCGGCCGCGCAAGACATTGACGGCAGACGGAAGAGGCCCTACCAACTAGAGTACTCTCAGGGCCGTCAGGAGAGGAGGCACACGGCGCCTGCAGGAGAGCCGTCTCATTCTGTAGGGCCACCAGTATCCTTTGGGGGCCCTAGACAAGGGCTAGTTGCCAGCACTGGACCCTCGCCCAGCCGCTAGTAGGGACTTACTGAGGGAGGAGGTTGTGTACCCCTCTGCTACCAGTGTGGCCAGTCAGGTTACATCAGGAGGGACTGTTCATTTAGGGTCGAAGCACAGCAAATGCTCCCCACACCGAGCGCTGGAGGCCATGTTGGTGGTCGTAGTCACTAGGCGCATGGGGGAGGATAGCAGTCCGAGGAGGGCACCGGCCAGCTACTGCTTGCTCGACCTAGAGTGTAGTTGCTTCGTTTGCACCGAGAGCTGAGGGGTGTATCAACACCCTGACACACAGAGACGGCAGGGCTTCGGGTTTTATGGTGGCAGGCATGGTTACTGTTTCTGGCAGATTAGTGTACGTACTTTTTGATTCCAGCGCCATACACTCCTTCGTTGCTATGAGTTTTGCCGTCAGTTTGAGGCAGGGCAGTGTATTGTTAGAGGATCCTTTTGTGATTAGAGGACCAAGTAGCTAGTTGTTTGTAGCTAAGGAGGTCTACAGGGACTGCGAGGTCAGCATAGGGGGACACAGCCTCCCCACTGACCTGATTGTGATATAGATGGAGGACTTTGGCGTGATCCTAGGGATGGACTGATTGTGCGCATATCATGCCTTGGTGGACTGTTTCGGGAGGAAGATCATCTTCTCTATGCTAGAGTTGCCTCCCTTTGAGTTTCACGATCAGCCAGTGGACGGAGGTTTCAGATGCATCTCCGCACTTCGGGCAGTGAGGCTTTTGAGCCAGGGGTGTGAGGGCTTCTTGGCCTCTGTAGTGGCAGAGCGTAGCCCCATGGCTGACTTTCAGAGTATCCCGGTGGTTTGCGAGTACCCCGACGTTTTTCCAGAAGAGCTGTCAGGACTACCGCCTGAGCGTGAGATCGAGTTTGAGATTTCACTGGTACCGGGGACCAGCCCCATTTCTACTGCACCGTATCGGATGGCACTGCTTGAGCTGCGAGAGCTCAAGTCACAGCTATAGGACTTGTTGGAGAAGGGCTTTGTGAGGCCCAGTGCGTCCTTGTGGGGAGCCCCTGTGTTGTTTGTGAAGAAGAATGATGGTACCCTACGATTTTGTGTCGACTACCGACAATTGAATAGGATCGCGCCACGCGGAGCGAAAATCATCTGCGGGCGAAGGGTGCGGCAAAATTGAGCCGCGCGATCAGAAGCGAGCGGCTAGGATCGCGCCACGCGGCGCGACGACAGCGCCCCACCTCCCACGCGCGCGCGCACGCCGGGCGCAAACGCGCGCGCGCACGCACGCCCGAAGCGCGATCCTAGCGCAGGCGCGGGAGGATCTCAGCCGTCCGATCATCAATCGGACGGCTCTCGTTCGACGTCCACGGATCGCGCCTGAAGAGAGAGAGGGGCGGGCGGCTGACCGGCGACAGAAGGCCTTCACCGACGTATATGGAAGCGGTTTTAGCGACGTTCTGGATGTCGCTAAAGCACATTCTTCTTTTAGGAAGCCCTTAACTCTATTTAAACCCCCTTCTACCACCATTCAAGGATCCTCTCCCACTTGCAACTACTCCACTCCTCTCCTAGCTAGTCTTAGGCACTCTTGTAATCGCCGGAGACGACGAGCCGCCGACGGAGCCTCCTCCACCGCCGTGGCTGCCTCGTCGCTCTCCACTCTCTCTCTACCTCTCTCTCTCTTTTAAGCTTTCATTTACTTTTGTTGAAGCATGTATTTAATATTGTAAACCATGAACTATGAATGCATGTTTAATGAAATTATTTTCCATTTAGTTGCCATTTTAATTTCTGTTTAAAGTGCATGATCAAAACCAAGAGCTTTCTAACCCTAAACTCTCTCTATCTCTCGCTTTTCAAAACCGTCTCTTTCGCAAGCAAAACTCCGCCTTTTTCGTGACAACAAGTGGTAAACAAAATCCGATTTCCACGCCTCCCTGAGATCGACACTCGGACTCACCTCCGTTTACTTCTTTTAAAACCGACGTATCAAGTGCAACTATAACGACACCTCTTAACACACACGCACGAAGGCACGTCAGTTTTTGGCGCCGCTGCCGGGGAGGCAACGGATTTGTTTTATCACCTCCATTCCACCTTCATTCTCATATCGTCTAATGCCCTATTTTCCTTTTTACTTGACGGATGCAGGAATTCGGCGCATGGACGGCGAAGCGACGCATTCCACTATGATAGCAAGGAAGTAGGCGCCTCGAGGACCGATAGTAAGTACTCTCTCTCTCATTGTTTGCTTGCGTGAAAAATCTAAAAAAAATCATAAAAACTAAAAAAATTGGCGTGGTGAATGATTGCTTGACCCACATTCTTAACACATCACCCTACAAAAAAATGTACACTCTAATATGCTGGATAAATTCTTGGAGTGCTCTTTTCTCTTTCTCTTGAGTGGTGTTTGCGAAGCCACCGTGAGTTGACCTGGGCCGCACCACTCAACCCTAAAACTGACTCATCTAATAGAAGCTGCATGATTATCAGGATGAATACACTAGGGTTTTAGAGCCTCTACAAAAAGGAAATCTACTTTCACTAAGTTGTGTGCAGAACTTGACGTGCCCACTGAAACTTGTTTGAAAAAATTAAGACACGTCAACCCTAAAAAGTACTTAAGTAAGGATGAACACTAAAAAGACACTATATCTTAACAAATCCTTGCTTGAAAATCATGTTTTGCTAGAAGCACACACTTTGAAAGTAGAACATTAAGAGGCACCACCCCAATCAACGCCTCATCACATCACCCTAAGCACAAGCAGTATCCTAGCCCTTTAAAACTGAGTAGACGTGCCCTAGGCAGGACTGAGTTAAGTCTCAAAAGGTGAGGTTTTGTTGGCTAGGCACTTGGCTTTCATTCCCTTGGTAGAATCTGGTGACTAGGCTGCGGGGCAGTGTCAAACGACCGTGGTTGTGGGGTCTATGGAACCGGAGGCGCAAGCCAAAGGAAGAACCTTCCCTGCAATCCCCTCGTAATCAACCTGGCCAGATTAGCCTTGAGAAGGGAAGTCCAGTGCTTACGGACTTAATCACCCTTTGTGAGATTTCTAGGTCTCCTAAGGAATACACCATAAGGATTAGGCTTGCGTGCTTGATTGAAACACATTTCTCGCATCTGTCACCCTCCGCATCCCCTCCAGTTCTTCTCTAGTGTATGCACGGGAGGCGCTCACTGCATCCCGAATTGTGTGTTTTGGGGCAGGAATCTAGGCGACGTAATTCTGTTGAAAACATGGCTGAACCTAGGGTAGATGAGGCTGAAGATCAACCCCCACCAGATGCTATGGCTGTCGTCCAGGCTCAAATCAATGCTAACCATCGGCTTCAGCAACGACAAATCCACACCATCATGCAAGCCATACAACGGTTACAGAACCCGCAAGAACAACCACCACCTTTCAATGACATACCAGGACAACCACCACTTGATTTACCACCATTTCAGAACCAGCCAAGACCCCTCCGTGATTTCTATAACCCTTCTGCCATTAGAGTCGAGCCACACCTTAGGATCCCCGAAGGGGGAGACGATTTTGAGCTAAAACCTAATGTATTAAGTCTAATCCAGAGCCACTTTCATGGAAGCTCAAATGAAGACCCCTTTCAGCACCTAGAAGATCTCGACCGCATAGCAAGAACAGTAAAACCTAGGAACAGTAGCCTTGATATTGTTCTAATCAAGATGTTCCCTTTCTCATTAAGAGACAAGGCTTCTCATTGGCTTAGAACCCTAGGTAGACCCATCACCACCTGGGAGGAACTGAGGCATGCATTTTTAAAGAAATTCTTCCCCATAGGAAAGACCAATGCCCTCAGAAGAGCTATCACTACCTTCACACTCCAGGGTGAGGAACAATTTCATGAGGCGTGGGAAAGATTCAATGAACTTTTGAGGAAATGCCCACACCACGAAGTTCCAAGGTGGCAATTGGCCCAGATCTTCTACCACGGTCTGGATAGCAACCTACGGAACTTCGTCGATGCCTCATGCGGGGGAAACTTCCTAAACAAAGACGAGGAGAGAGCGTTTGAGCTCTTTGAGTCTATGAGCGAGAATTCGCTCAACAATGCCTCCATGAACCAGTTTAACAGATCCAGTCAACCCCGTGGTGGGATTTATGAGGTGCAAGCAAATTCTGGAATGGTTGACATGGACATTATTGCCAAAAAATTGGATCGAGTGGAATTGGTGGACAAGAAGATTGATGAGCTTCTAAACCAGACCAGGAACCCCTTGCAGACTTTCACCCTAGCAAAAGGAGCACATAATGTTGACCTGGTCCAACCCTTCACCCAACTAAACCTGGAACAACCCCCAACCATGTTCCAAGGAGGGACCTTTGCTCCCTCGACCCTTGATTACTCCCTTCCTTCTTCATCAACATCGGCTATTCTAGAAGATGTGCAAGCCGTCCAAGGATATGCAAAACCTGACCCTTTCTCCAACACTTACAACACCGGCTGGCGTAATCACCTCAACTTTGGTTAGACAAACCAGAAACTACCGCAATTCCAAAACCAGCCCAGGCCAAACCAACAGCCACACTTGCCCCCCTATCAGCAAGGACCACCAGTTAGACCCCAATATAACCAAAATAGGGCGGGCCCTCACCCACAAAACCAAATGGACACCCTAATAAAGATGATGGCTGACATGAACCAAAAACATCAGGAAGAAATGGCCTTGGTAAAGGGACAGTTAAGCCAACTCTTGGACTGTAAACAGCAAGGATCTCTACCTTCCCAACCACAACCAAACCCGCGAAACATAATTAACAGAGGCCCCAATTCGCAAGGGTTCCAAGGCAACCCCGGGCAGGCTCATATGGTCCAACCGGCTCCACAAACACCTCCTGGGTTTGGCGCCTCTTCATCCTCATCTTCTCAAGGATCACCCCATGGCCCCAATGCCTCTGCGAATGCGGTGACCTTGAGAAGCGGCACCAAAACTCAGGATCCCAAATGGCCGACTCTCCCCGAGACTTTACCCGACTTAGAAGAAGCACCAACCAAGGACCCAAACATGGAACCAATCTAGACACCCTATCCTGAGGCCTTGGAAACAATCAAGAGAAAAAAGAATACTGTGGAAACTGAGGAGCTGATGGAAATTTTTAAACAAGTACAGATTAATATTCCGCTTCTAGAAGCTGTCAAACACATCCCCGCTTACGCCAAGTTTTTAAAGGATGCCTGTACACCCAAGCGTAAGCCGAGACCTCAAGCACCTAGGAAGGTTGTACTCTCTGAGCAAGCCAGTTCCGTGATATCAAGCAACCTTCCACTCAAACGAACTGACCCAGGAGCACCCCTGATTTCCTGCAACATCGGGGACATGACATTTGATAGAGCGCTCCTGGACCCAGGTGCTTCTATCAACCTAATTCCCACAACCTTGTACCACCAATTTGGTTTTGGGGAGCTGGCACCAACCCCTGTCACCATCCAGCTGGCGGATAGATCAGTGAAAACCCCGAAGGGGGTTGTCGAGGACGTGATTGTACGGGTCAAGGACTTCTATTTCCCAGTCGACTTTTTGGTGCTCGACATGGAAGTCCCTGAAAAATTACAGAACGCACCCATAATCTTAGGCAGACCTTTCTTAGCCACGGCTAAAGCAAACATCGATTGCGACACGGGATGTATGGAAATCGCCTTCGGAGACAGGAAAATGCAATTAGATATCTTCCGGGCAACAAAGTCTTTTGATTGTGATTACATTGAGGAACATGATCCCGTGGAAACTTTAATCGAGGAATGCCTTACCCTCAATTCTGTCTCAGACCACCAAACCCGTAGTTCTGACTCGCCACCATCATTACCTGTGGACCTCTGTAAGGCTGAGTATCATCACATGACACCATTTGAAGAAATCAATGTTGATCAACTACCGCCCTTTCCATTCCCATCGACTGTGGTCCCACCCGCACCTGAACTTAAACCATTGCCCGAGAATCTCAAGTACGTCTTCTTGGGACCTGGCCAGACCTTCCCAGTGATTATTAATTCCCATCTAACCAAGGATCAGGAACTAAGGTTGACTGCAACTCTTTCAGAACATCGGGCCGCCATTGGTTGGACCATCTCAGATCTAAGAGGAATTAGCCCCACCTATTGCACCCACAAGATTTACCTGGAAGACGGGGCCCGACCTTCCCGCCAGATGCAGAGACGGTTAAACCCTAACATGCGGGAGGTCGTTAAAAAAGAAATTATCAAGTGGCTCGACGCCGACATCATCTACCCTATCTCTGATAGCCCCTGGGTGAGCCCCACTCAAGTGGTTCCCAAGAAGGCTAGGCTCACCGTTGTCACTAATGATCATGGCGAATCCATTCCCACCCGCACCACCACCGCATGGCGGGTGTGTATTGATTATAGGAAGCTTAACGAAGCCACTAAGAAGGACCACTTCCCCTTGCCATTCATTGACCAAATCCTTGAAAGATTGGTAGGGCAGAAGTATTTTTGCTTCCTGGATGGATATTCAGGATATAACCAAGTCGCAATTGCTCCAGAAGATCAGGAAAAGACCACATTCACTTGCCCGTATGGCACGTTTGCATTCCGTCGAATGCCGTTCGGGTTATGCAACGCACCTGCAACCTTCCAGCGTTGCATGCTAGCCATTTTTTCAGAAATGGTGGGTGAATACTTGGATGTCTTTATGGATGATTTCTCTGTATTCGGGAATTCATTCGACCATTGTTTGAGCAACTTGGAGAAAATCCTGAAACGATGTATCGAGGTTAACTTGGTGTTAAGTTGGGAAAAGAGCCATTTTATGGTTCAAGAAGGAATTGTCCTCGGACACATCGTTTCGCATAAGGGCATCGAGGTAGATCGAGCTAAGGTTGATTTAATTTCCAAACTTCCTCCACCTAGTTCGGTCCGACAGATTCGCTCTTTTCTAGGACATGTTGGCTTCTACCGAAGGTTCATCAAAGACTTTTCCAAACTTTCCAAACCCTTGACCGACCTTCTAGCCAACGACGCAACTTTCCACATGTCTCCTGATTGCACCCAGGCTTATCATACCCTCCAGGACTTAGTCTCCACCGCACCTGTACTTCAACCCCCAGACTGGTCCCAGGGTTTTGAGATTATGTGTGACGCATCAGATTTTGCCATAGGCGCTGTCCTGGGACAAAGGCAAGACAAGAAGCCCGTGGTGATCTACTACGCGAGCAAAACGTTGGACGAGGCCCAGCGTAATTATACGGTCACAGAAAAAGAGTTGCTTGCTGTAGTCTTTGGACTGGAAAAATTCCGATCATACTTGCTGGGATCCCACGTGACTATCTACACCGACCATTCAGCCATCCGGCACCTGTTGGCCAAAAAGGATGCAAAACCCAGGCTCATCAGATGGATCCTGCTTTTGCAGGAATTTGACCTGGAAATCCAAGACAAGGCCAGATCGAAAAATGTGGTGGCTGACCACCTGTCAAGACTTCATCCAGACCACATTGGACCCTCCCTACCTCTATCTGATACCTTCCCTGATGAACACATCCTAGCCGTGCAAGACAAGAAAATGCCATGGTATGCTGACTATGTCAACTACCTGGTTATAGGACAAACCCCGCACAGCTGGTCCAAACAGCAACGGGACAGGTTCTTGGCTGAGGCCAAGCACTATTTCTGGGATGATCCCATGCTGTTTCGCCTCTGTGCTGATCAGATCATCAGGAGGTGCCTCCCCGAAGACGAGGTTCAGAGTGTGCTTTCCTTTTGTCATGACCAAGCATGTGGCGGCCATTTCTCTGGCAAGAAAGCAGCTGCAAAAGTTTTGCAGTCTGGATTTTATTGGCCGTCCCTATTCAAGGATGCACACATCTTTGCCAAGACTTGCTCACGATGCCAAACACTAGGGACAATGACCAAAAAAGATATGATGCCCCTTCAGCCCATTTTGATTGTCGAAATTTTTGACGTTTGGGGTATCGATTTTATGGGCCCCTTTCCACCATCCAACGGCTTTGAGTATATCTTGGTCTCGGTAGACTATGTTTCCAAATGGATTGAAGCCGTCGCCACCCGACGATGCGATCACAAGACGGTCATGGACTTTGTAAAGAAGAACATCTTTTCCCATTTTGGAATACCCAAGGCCATGATCAGTGATGGTGGAAGCCATTTTATCCATTCCCAGTTCCGTGCCCTACTTAGAAAATACGGGGTAAACCACCGCATTGCCACCCTGTATCATCCATAAACAAATGGGCAGACTGAGGTCTCAAACAGACAAATCAAGAACATTTTACAGAAGACTGTGAGACCTGACAGGAAAGACTGGTCCACACGACTTGATGATGCCCTGTGGGCATACAGGACCGCTTTTAAGACCCCGATAGGCATGTCACCTTACCGCTTGGTCTTTGGCAAAGCTTGCCATCTCCCTGTCGAATTGGAACACCGGGCTTACTGGGCTGTTAAGCAATGTAACATGGATCCCCAGTTAGCTAGTGCGCAAAGGACTCTTCAATTATCTGAGCTTGAAGAAATTCGTCGGGACGCCTTTGACAATAGTCGGCTATATAAGGAGAAAATGAAAGCCGTCCACGACCGACTCATTCATAGGAAAACCTTTGAGCCAAACCAACAAGTCTGGCTATTTGATGCACGCCTGAAACTCTTTCCATGGAAACTTAGGTCCAAATGGACAGGACCATTTCGGGTGGTCAAGCCCTATTCCAATGGGGCAGTCGAAATCGCCGATCTTAATACCGGGCACACCTTTACAGTCAATGGTCAAAGATTGAAGCATTTCCTGGCCCAGGTACCCCCCAAGGAAAGTGTCACCCTTGTTGAGGGCTGACACCAGGCACCGCCCAGCTGGAGGCGTTAAACTCAGCGCTTCCTGGGAGGCAACCCAGCGGATTCAGACTGATCTGGTAGTTTACGTCACTCAGGTACTATCTTTTTGAACCCTTTTGCATCCATGCATCTGCCAATGAGGACATTGTCCAACTTAAGCATGGGGGGGATGGTAAACTGCATAATCCTGAGCTTAATTAATCAGTCTGAATGAATAAATTAATTGATTAAAAAAAAAAAAATGAATTTAGGAAGAAAAACTTAGGCATTAGAAACTTGTCAATAGTGGGAAATAATACAAAAAGAACTTAAACACTTAGACTTTTCAGGCCTTCAAGCTTAATTAGCCCTGGTGTCCATTAAAATATGGATTTAGCGGCGAACCCTTGCAACTTTAAGCTATTCTAATCCACCTAATAAATAAGGTAATAAGTATACGACTTATCAACTCACCCTCTAACTCAGGAAAACTTTGAGTCTAAGCATCTACACACATTTTTGCACAGACTCACTTCTCGGAGATTTTGACAGAAATGGGGTAGCTAATGAACTCTCTAGGGTGGTATGGCTGGCAAGTTGTCGTGGGTAACAGCCCATTGGCAGGTTGTCCAGAACCCAGCCACAGGCCATTTCTTTTTCACTGCCTCTAGGTACATTTGAGATTAGGGAAGCCACCTACGTAAAAAAAAAAAAAAAAAAAACCACACTTCACCGCACAAGTATGGCTGGCAAGTGATCGTGGGTAACAGCCCATTGGTTGGTTGTCCAGAGCCCAGCTCAATAATTGCACAAAAAAAGAAGACCAAAAACACCTAAGGAAGAAGCGGGGAAGTAGTACAAGCCGGGGAGATATACACTGGAAAATCCTTGTGTTGACCCCAAGTAAAATGAACGCAGGGAGAAAGCTACCAATCGAATAAATACACCTTCAGGCAAAAATTTATTTTCTTTTCCGGTCACCTAGAGGCGTAGAAACTCGAAGTCTGTCTCAATTACCGTTAAGTGAGTCTATCACAACATTCACACCAAGATGCTTAGCACTTAGGGTTTTGACCGAGTTTTGGGTGGGTTGGGTAGCCGTAAAAAGTTACCAACCCACACTGAATTTTAAAAATTCTAAAAAGACATATATAGATATATACGTATACATAAGTATAGTTATATATACAAAGCAAGGATTCGGGCGATTCATATTTTGGCAGACACCCGGGCGCTGCTTAGTCTTTGTAGATTAAGATCTTCGTATAGTTCCTCTTATTAACAAGTAACGAAGTGCCTAAGCAATTACTTCTTGAATTCGCCAAAGAAATAAAGGCTAGAATAAACCTTGCTAGGGACTAGCAAGGAGTAAGCATGGGGGTATGATAACACCACGCAAGGGGGTAGTAATTAGGTTGAATATGGCCCATCTTTAGAATAAAAGGCACAACATCAAGTAGAATAGGAGCATTTCATGCATCAAGTACCAAGATTGCTTATAAACTGTATTAATGGCCATTTGTGTAAAGCATTTGTCAAAGCAGGCCTCAGATGAGCAATCGGACCGCACGGATGGATTCAGGACGACGAACGGAGTCTAACGGACTCAAAATCGGCCAAATCCGACATCCGGAGCTCCCACAATGGGCCCAAGAAATCCTGACCGTTGATCTGGAGATCAACGGCCTAGAACGCGCCACGTCGCCCCGCCCCCGCCGTCGCCACGCCCCCAAGCCAGCCAAAGACGCATCTCGGCCGTTGATCTTCGATCGAACGGCCGAGATCCGCGCGCTCGCCCGCGGTCGCCGCGACAAAGCGCGGGCGTGGCGCAACGGTTAGCGCGCACGCTCGCGTTGCGGCGACGCGCGTTCGATTCGCGCGGAGCGAAAATCATCTGCGGGCGAAGGGTGCGGCAAAATTGAGCCGCGCGATCAGAAGCGAGCGGCTAGGATCGCGCCACGCGGCGCGACGACAGCGCCCCACCTCCCACGCGCGCGCGCACGCCGAGCGCAAACGCGCGCGCGCACGCACGCCCGAAGCGCGATCCTAGCGCAGGCGCGGGAGGATCTCAGCCGTCCGATCATCAATCGGACGGCTCTCGTTCGACGTCCACGGATCGCGCCTGAAGAGAGAGAGGGGCGGGCGGCTGACCGGCGACAGAAGGCCTTCACCGACGTATATGGAAGCGGTTTTAGCGACGTTCTGGATGTCGCTAAAGCACATTCTTCTTTTAGGAAGCCCTTAACTCTATTTAAACCCCCTTCTACCACCATTCAAGGATCCTCTCCCACTTGCAACTACTCCACTCCTCTCCTAGCTAGTCTTAGGCACTCTTGTAATCGCCGGAGACGACGAGCCGCCGACGGAGCCTCCTCCACCGCCGTGGCTGCCTCGTCGCTCTCCACTCTCTCTCTACCTCTCTCTCTCTTTTAAGCTTTCATTTACTTTTGTTGAAGCATGTATTTAATATTGTAAACCATGAACTATGAATGCATGTTTAATGAAATTATTTTCCATTTAGTTGCCATTTTAATTTCTGTTTAAAGTGCATGATCAAAACCAAGAGCTTTCTAACCCTAAACTCTCTCTATCTCTCGCTTTTCAAAACCGTCTCTTTCGCAAGCAAAACTCCGCCTTTTTCGTGACAACAAGTGGTAAACAAAATCCGATTTCCACGCCTCCCTGAGATCGACACTCGGACTCACCTCCGTTTACTTCTTTTAAAACCGACGTATCAAGTGCAACTATAACGACACCTCTTAACACACACGCACGAAGGCACGTCAAGCGTCGGGAAGGAGCGGGGTGTGCACTTCAAGGTGATTTTGAACGTCTGACCGCATTGCTAGACGTCTGACGGCCCTTCCAGACGATTGGAAGGAGGGTGAGACATCTGGAGTTGCCCCCAGACTATCGCGAAGGGAGTCTGGACATCTGAAGCAGCCGCAGGAAGTGTAAGGTGAGATCTTACGTCTTTTAAGACGTCTGAGACTAGTCCCATACATCTGATTTTGGGTAGTAACCGTGTTTTCGGGCTGTTTAGGGCCCAAACGGAATCGGATTTCCACAAATGAAGTACCGCTGTTTTCCACTCGAGTTTCTCTACATGTTTGTGTTGAGTGTTATGAACGCGCTTTCAAGACATCTTTTTAAGACGTCTGGGAGGTGGCCTAGACGTCTGACCAGACGTCTGGAACCCCTTCCAGACGTCTGGGATTTAATTTCTGCGGCACGCAGGATTTCGTTTGCGCGCCTACGCGCGCAGACCTGCGAACGCCCTCTTTTTCTCTCTCTCCTCCTGCAGGCGCAGGCGACGCTCTCTCTCTCTCTCTCCCCGCGCGGCCTTAAAAGGCCCTCGCCCTCTCCCTCACTCTCATCTCCTCCGCTTCCTTCTTGTTCTTCTTCCAGCCGGTACGAGAGAGGGAGCGCGAGCGAGCAGGGGCAGCGGCAGCTGCGGCGAGTTGCGGGAGGTGTTGCGCGAGGGAGGAGAAGCTCGACCGCGAGGACTCGAGCTTGCCGGGGCAGCTAGAGCCGGCCAGCTGGGGAGCAACGGGCTTGGAGTGACGCGGGAGGGCTGCTGCAGCTCGAGCAGCAGGCGGACGAGGCGCGGCGCGGCCGTGCCTCGCGGGCGGAGAGCGAGTCAAGCCCTAATTCTGGAAGTTTTTAAAGAATCAGACGTCTGGGATTCCAACCAGACGACGGTGAAGACGTCTGGAGGACTGTCCAGACGTCTGGCAAGTAAGTTATTTTCGTCCTTCTTCCTTCTCTGCAACCCGTCGTACTGAGAGCGAGGAGTGGATACGTACAGGTTCTGTGATTTGCCATCCAAAGCGAATCAGACGTCTGGCCGCGGTGCCAGACGACGGGAAGGACTTCCAAACGTCCAGGGTGACCATCGGACGTCTGGGAACTAGGACTGACGCCCCCTCAGGCTTTTGGACATCTGAGAGACTACGCAGAACAAAGGTACCATCTGACCCACATTTTAAGACGTCTGGAAGAGGTTCCAGACGTCTGATTTTGGACTGTTTCGTCGTTTTCGACCCGTTTAGGGCCCGTTCGGAGTCCATTTTCCGCGTTTCGAGTTGCGTTCTTTTCGGAATAAAATCCTCTACCCATTTACAGTAATTATATACTGTTCTGAGAAACTCCTTGTATTTGATCCTTGTGGTAGGACCCCGTTCCGTTGCCGTCTTGAGAGTTGCGAAGGTGCGCGGGAATTCCGACCACGCCCCCAGTACTTCCGTTGTAGCTGGTAGAGTGGCTTTTAATTTTACTTAATCAAATTTGTTACAATTATAAAATAATTAATAGTGTTTAGGGCATTGCATGAACCCTAGAACTGAGAAACTAGCTTGAATGGTAGATCCTAGGGTATTGCATGAAACCTAGGACTGGAACTAGATTGAATGATAGATCCTAGGGAACGGCATGAATCCTAGGACTGGAAAACTAGTGGTATGTATATAAATATTGCAATCTTGGAAAAAGTGGAAAGGAAACAACAGCTGTCTGTAAATTGAATTAACTGCTACCTGTTATAAGTAAATAAACATGATTGAGAACATGGGTTGTATGAACGTAAAACTGGAACGGTGAAACCAAAATGTGCTGAGTTAAAAGAGCTGGAACCCTATGGGGAATTAGGAGTAGAACTCCTGAAAAGAGATTGGATGGAACTGAGAAAGAAAGACGTGGAAGTGTGTCGTCTCTGGGGTACGTGGTACCAACGAGAGCACACATTACCTCTTAGTGTAGAGGGGAGCTTGTCGCCCTCAGCTTGAGACCGGGGTGGGTTTGGCCACTATACACCGACTCGCTAGCCCTCGCGTACGCAGTACCGAGGAGAGCTACTAGTGTAGGGAGAGCACTAGCTACCCCACGGGCCCCGGGATTCTGCTAGCCTCCTACACCGACTTGTTAGGCCCACTGGGAAAACCAGGGTAGTCAGGCGAGGGTGCGCGGACTGTGGAGGGGGTTGGACCCCTGTTACTGAGAGGGCTTTGCCCTATACTGGTTCCGTGCTGTGTTTTGGGTGCACCCGTTAACGGAAAAGACTGACCGCGTGCCAGTGCGAGGTAGCTACCTGTGCGCTTATCGCGCATGCAGTAGTCACCGTTACGTCTGTCAGCAACCTTGGGGTGGTTGACTGGGAGGTAGGACCACCACGGGGGGACTCTCCCAGCTAGGAGAGCACCACGTTCTACTTCTACTCTCCGGAAAAGACTGCAATCAAGATCGTTCCCACGAGGAACACTCGAGATCAAATGAAGGATCTAAGAAATAAATAAATCTTGAGATAATAGAAGGTCGTAAATAAAGAAAGTAACAAAATATAACAGCTACTGTACACTCTACTGTTTCTCTAGTTTTAGTTGCCACTCTACTCAGCGTTTCGCTGACGTGTTACACTCGTTACTTTTCAGGACCAGGTGTTGAGCAGCCAGGGTCAGCGGCTGCAGAGGACGCTGGGACGAGTAGGGTCCAGTAGAGTTACCGCAGTTCTTTTTGTACCCCTTTTTGTTCTACTGTAGTGAGTAGTTCTTGTTACTCTCTGTACTTTTCTTTACTAGTAGTTTCATGTTATGTTATAATTAATGTTCTACTGTTGTGGTGGTACATACTGTAGTAGTTCCTTTCCTTACTGCTGTATTTTTGTTACTGCTAGTTATATGCATGCTGAATTTGGTTTATGTTCCTGCTCTTTTGATTACTTCCTCGTTGGACGACTAGGTCTTGGGATTAGTCGGTCCGGTTCTCGTGTCTTGTAGGGGCTCGGGAATTGGGTCCTTACAAGATGGTATCAGAGCAAGGTCGTCCCGAGAAGTGAATCAACTGACTGGAAAAATAATCAATTCACATGTCTATAACTAGAGTAGCCACCACAACATATCTTTTGACATGAGCTCTTAGACGTTTCGTTAGGTATCGTTCCATATTGACATTTTCGTTAGGTATCGTTCCATATTGACGTGTTCGTTTTGTTTCGCGTCTCCTTGCAGGAGATGCCTCGTCGCGGGACTGGCGAGACGGGCCGCGAGCGCGGCCGAGAATGAGGTCGGCGAGGTGGGCGTGCCGTTGCCGACGCCTCAGTGGACCAGCCACTACTCCCGGGCATCCAGGCCCAGGACCTCGCCCAGCTGATACGGGACATCGTGCGAGAGGAGCTCCACCCACCGCCCCGAGTGCCTCACCCTAGGGCTGCGGAGGGGGAGTCCTCTATGGGACCACACGACGGACGCAGCGCTGGACGCGGGGGAGGGGATGGGCCGCCGCCGCCCCCACCTTCCTCCGACACTTCTCTGCATGAGGCACCTTTGCCTGGAGGTGCACCAGCATCTCCACTGCAGCGCCACTTCGAGCTCTTCGGGCAGTTCCGGAAGCTAAAGCCCCCCTCCTTCAAAGGGGATGAGGACCTGACCGAGGCAGAGGACTGGCTCGAGCAGCTGGATAAGATTTTCGACACCCTTCGCCCCCCGACGGAGTGCCGCGTGGCCTTTGCCACGTACCAGCTGGAGAGTGCGGCACACAGGTGGTGGAGGGCGGTCCGGGGACAGGAGAGGGACGAGCCGACCTGGGACTGGTTCGTCACCCTCTTCTGCGAGCAGTACTTTCCCCAGACGTGGCAGGACCAGAGGAGGCAGGAGTTCCACACTCTCTGCCAAGGGACGATGACCGTGAGTGCGTACCGCACGCGTTTCCTGGAGCTATCCCGCTTTACAGCGACAGCGGTAGCTACTGAGGAGGAGTGCCTTTGGAGGTTCACCGAGGGGCTCCGGCCTGCGATTCGGGGGTATGTCAAACCCTTGAAGCTGCCTACGTTTTCGAGGGTGGTGGAGGCAGCCGTGACTTACGAGGAGACCAACCCGTCCGCGCGAGACACTGACGGCGGGCGGAAGAGGCCCTTCCAGCCAGACTTTTCTCAGGGCCGGCGAGAGAGGAGACATGTGGCGTCAGCAGGAGAGCCGTCACGTTTTGCAAGGCCATCAGTGGCCTTTGGGGGCCCCCGACAGGGGCCAGTCGTCAGCACCGGACCCCCGCCCAGCCGACAGCAGGGACCCACTGAGGGCGGGAGTCGGGTTCCCCTCTGTTACCAGTGTGGCCAGCCGGGCCACATCAGGAGGGACTGCCCGTCTAGGGCAGGAGGTCAGCAGATACTTCCCGCGTCGAGCACTGGAGGGTGCGCAGGAGGCCGTGGTTCCTAGGTGCGAGGAGGAGGGCAGCAGTCACGAGGAGGGTACCGTCCAGCACCTACTCGTCCGACGCAGAGTGTGGCTGCTTCGTCCGCACCTAGGGCTGAGGGGCGTATCAAAGCCCTGACACACAGGGATGCCAGAGCTTCGGGATCGGTGGTGGCAGGTATGGTTTCAGTTTCTGACGGACTCGTTTACACACTTTTCGATTCCGGCGCTACGCACTTGTTTGTCGCAGCCAGTTTCGCAGTTAGTTTGGGTCAGAACTATACGCTGTTAGAGAATCCGTTCGTAATCAGAGGTCCGAGTGGTCAGCTGTTTGTAGCTGAGGAGGTGTACACGGATTGCGAGGTCAGCTTCGGGGGACATAGCCTGCCAGTTGACCTGATTGTGATACATATGGAGGACTTTGGCATCATTCTGGGGATGGACTGGCTGTCCGCTTACCACGCCTTGGTAGACTGTTTTGAGAGGAAGATTGTCTTCTCCATGCCGGAGTTGCCTTCTTTCGAGTTTCACGGACAGCCAGTGGACTGAGGCTTCAGGTGCATTTCGGCACTTCGGGCTGCGAGACTTTTGAGCCAGGGGTGTAAGGGCTTCCTAGCTTGTGTGGTGGTAGAGCCCAGCTTGATGGTAGACTTCCAGAGCATCCCGCTGGTCAGAGAGTACCCTGACGTGTTCCCAGACGAGTTACCAAGACTGCCGCTCGAATGTGAGACCGAGTTTGAGATCTCACTAATACCAGGGACCAGCCCCATCTCCACCATGCCATATAGGATGGCACCGCTTGAGCTACGAGAGCTCAAGTCTCAGTTGCAGGACCTTTTGGAGAAAGGTTTCGTGAGGCCCAGTGCGTCTCCCTAGGGAGCCTTAGTACTGTTTGTGAAGAAGAAGGATGGTACCCTAAGCCTTTGTGTGGACTACCGGCAGCTGAATAGGGTCACCATCAAGAACAGATATCCGCTGCCAGGGATCGACGACTTGTTTGACCAGTTGCGGGGTGCCACGGTGTTCTCCAAGATCGACTTGAGGTCTGGATACCACCAGTTGAGGATCAGGGAGGCAGACGTCTCCAAGACAGCTTTCCGCACTCGGTACGGACACTACGAGTTTTTGATCATGCCATTTGGGCTGACCAATGCCCCCGCTACTTTCATGGACCTGATGAACCGGGTGTTTAGACCATACTTGGACCAATTTGTTGTGGTATTCATTGATGATGTACTCATCTATTCTCGAAATCAGACGCAGCACGGACAGCACTTGCGGATGGTTCTGGACACACTGAGACGACGTAGGCTGTACGCCAAATACAGCAAGTGCGAGTTCTGGTTGAGGGAGGTGACCTTCTTAGGTCATGTGATCTCTGGGGACGGCTTGGCGGTGGACCCAGCCAAGGTCGAGGCGGTGCTCAGGTGGGAGAGATCGCGTTCAGTCACCGAGATTCGCAGTTTCCTAGGACTGGCAGGCTACTACAGACGATTCATCAGAGGTTTTCACAGATTGCGCGTCCCATGACACAGTTGACCCGGAAGGACGTGCCCTTCACTTGGACAGACGCCTGTGAGGCGTGTTTTCAGGAGCTGAAGGAGAGGTTGACCTCGGCTCCCGTGCTCACCATCCCTGACAGTAGTGGCAGGTTCGTTGTGTACACGGACGCCTCCTTGCAGGGGTTAGGAAGTGTGCTCATGTAGAGGGGTCACGTTGTCGCTTACGCTTCGCGGCAACTGAAGCCCCATGAGCATACCTACCCTACCCACGACTTGGAGTTGGCAGCTGTCGTCTTCGCACTGAAGACCTGGAGGCACTACTTATACGGTGAGACCTTCGAGATTTTCACAGATCACAAGAGCCTCAGATACCTTTTTGATCAGAAGGAGCTCAACATGAGACAAAGACGTTGGTTGGAGCTCCTGAAGGACTACAACTGCAGTATTTCCTATCACCCGGGCAAGGCCAATGTGGTGGCTGACGCCTTGAGCCGGAAGGCGCCCGCACACTTGGCCAGTTTATAGTTACAGAGTTGAAGCCTTTTGGAGGAGGTGGGAAGTTGGCGACCCCTAGAGTTACGGGGGCACTATGGGGCAGTGACTGTGACACGGCAGACTAGGCCAGAGCTGATAGACCGCATCATCACAGGATAGATGGCCGATCCGTACTTGCAGTCCTTGCGCGACAGAGTACTGTCAGGAGACCCAGGGGACTTCTCTTTCACAGACCAGGTGCTGCGCCTGAGGGGACGGTTGTACGTTCCCAGGGACGAGGAGCTGTTGAGAGAGCTCCTGACTGAGGCACACGGTTCCAGATTCACCATACATCTCGGAAACACGAAGATGTACCATGACTTGAGACGCGAGTTTTGGTGGAGGGGGATGAAGCGGGATGTGGGTGAATTCGTACAGCAGTGCTTGGTGTGTCAGCAGGTGAAAGCCGAGCATCAGAGGCCTGCAGGTCCGCTACAGCCGCTTCCAGTGCCAGAGTGGAAGTGGGAGAGCATCACCATGGACTTGGTGGTGGGCTTACCTATTACCCAGCGAGGACACGATGCAGTCTGGGTAATTGTGGATAGACTGACAAAGACGGCACGATTCTTGCCGATCCGAGTCACTTTGGGACCAGCACAGTTGGCAAAGAAGTATATCTGCGACGTGGTACGACTACACGGAGTTCCGCGGGAGATCGTATCCGACCGGGATACCCACTTTACGTCCCAGTTTTGGGCTGAGTTTCAGCAGGCCCTGGGGACGCGGTTGAGGTTTAGTACAGCTTACCACCTCCAGACGGATGGACAGTCTGAGCGCACGATACAGACACTTGAGGACCTTTTGCGTGCCTGTGTACTGGACTGGAGGGGCTCTTGGGAGGAGCACCTGCCCCTGGCGGAGTTTGCATACAACAACAACTATCACTCGAGCATCGGCATGGCTCCCTACGAGGCTCTGTACGGATGGAGGTGTACGGCACCCTTGAGTTGGGTTGAGGTGAGGACTAAGTGGGAGGTTGGCCCCAGGTTGATCCGGCAGAGTCAGGAGGTAGTCGAGCAGATCCACAGGCGACTCCGCACTGTCAGGAGCAGACAGAAGAGCTACGCGGATCGGAGATGCAGAGAGGTGCAGTTTGAGGTTGGGGACCACGTTTTCCTTCGTGTTTCGCCCATGAAGGGCCTGCAGCGGTTTGGGGTGAGGGGGAAGCTCACGCCGAGGTTCGTGGGGCCCTTTGAGGTCCTGGAGCGGGTTGGACCCGTTTCTTACAGACTTGCCCTCCCTCCTTAGCTTTCTGGTGTGCACGACGTGTTCCACGTGTCCAACCTCAGGAAGTACGTAGCCGATCCCAGTCACGTACTGAGTCACGAGAGCGTCGAGGTGGGCGACGACCTGACCTACCCCGAGCGGCCAGTGTAGATTCTTGACCGAGCCGTCCGCAGTTTGAGACGAAAGCAAGTACCCTTGGTAAAGGTTTTGTGGAGGAGCCAGCGGTACGAGGAGGCTACCTGGGAGCCTGAGGCGACAATGCGGGAGCGGTACCCGGAGCTCTTCGCAGGTACGTCTTTCGGACCGGCTTCGGTCCTCTTTGAGTTTGTTATGTTTTTATATGACGTTATTCCCGCACCCTAGTTAGCGCAAGTTTCGGGGACGAAACTTCCTTTGAGTTTGTTATATTGTTACGAATGCGCTTTCAAGACGTCTTTTTAAGACGTCTGGGAGGTGGCCCAGACGTCTGACCAGACATCTGGAACCCCTTCCAGACGTCTGGGATTTAATTTCTACGGCACGTAGGATTTCTTCTGCGCGCAGACCTGCAAACGCCCTCTTTTTCCCTCTCTCCTCCTGCAGGCGCAAGCGGCACTCTCTCTCTCTCTCTCTCTCTCCCTGCGCGGCCTTAAAAGGCCCTCGCCCTCTCCCTCACTCTCATCTCCTCCGCTTCCTTCTTCTTCTTCTTCCAGCCGGTGAGAGAGCGCGAGCGCGAGTGGCGGCAGCGGCAGCCGCGGCGAGTTGCGGGAGGAGGTGTTGCGCGAGGGAGGAGAAGCTCAACCGTGAGGACTCGAGCTTGCCGGGCCAGCTAGAGCCGGCCGGCGGGGGAGCAACGGGCGTGGAGTGATGTGGGAGGGCTGCTGCAGCTCAAGCAGCAGGCGGACGAGGTGCGGCGCGGCCGTGCGTCGCGGGCGGAGAGCGAGTCGAGCCCTGATTCTGGAAGTTTTTCCAGAATCAGACGTCTGGAGGACTGTCCAGACGTCTGGCAAGTAAGTTATTTTCGTCCTTCTTCCTTCTCTACAACCCGTCGTACTGAGAGCGAGGAGTGGATACGTACAGGTTCTGTGATTCGCCATCCAAAGCGAATCAGACGTCTGGCCGCGGTGCCAGACGACGGGAAGGACTTCCAGACGTCCAGGGTGACCATCGGACGTCTGGGAACTAGGACAGACGCCCCCTCAGGCTTCTGGACGTCTGAGAGACTACGCAAAACAAAGGTACCATCTGACCCACATTTTAAGACGTCTGGAAGAGGTTCCAGACGTCTGATTTTGGACTGTTTCGTCGTTTTCGACCCGTTTAGGGCCCGTTCAGAGTCCATTTTCCGCGTTTCGAGTTGCGTTCTTTTCGGAATAAAATCCTCTACCCGTTTACAGTAATTATGTACTATTCTGAGAAACTCCTTGTGTTTGATCCTTGTGGTAGGACCCCGTTCTGTTGCCGTCTTGAGAGTTGCGGAGGTGCGCGGGAATTCCGACCACGCCCCTAGTACTTCCGTTGTAGCTGGTAGAGTGGCTTTTAATTTTACTTAATCAAATTTGTTACAATTATGGAACAATTAGTAGCGTCTAGGGCATTGCATGAACCCTAGGATTGAGAAACTAGCTTGAATGGTAGATCCTAGGGTATTGCATGAAACCTAGGACTGGAACTAGATTGAATGATAGATCCTAGGGAACGGCATGAATCCTAGGACTGGAAAACTAGTGATATGTATATAAATATTGCAGTCTTGGAAAAAGTGGAAAGGAAACAACAGCTGTCTGTAAATTGAATTAACCGCTACCTGTTATAAGTAAATAAACATGATTGAGAACATGGGTTGTATGAACGTAAAACTGGAATGGTGAAACCAAAATGTGCTGAGTTAAAAGAGCTGGAACCCTACGGGGAATTAGGAGTAGAACTCCTGAAAAGAGATTGGATGGAATTGAGAAAGAAAGACGTGGAAGTGTGTCGTCTCTGGGGTACATGGTACCAACGAGAGCACACATTACCTCTTAGTGTAGAGGGGAGCTTGCCACCCTCAGGTTGAGGCCGGGGTGGGTTTGGCCACTGTACATCGACTCGCTGGCCCTCGCGTACGCAGTACCGAGGAGAGCTACTAGTGTAGGGAGAGCACTAGCTACCCCACGGGCCTCGGGATTCTGCTAGCCTCCTACACCGACTTGTTAGGCCCACTGGGCAAACCAGGGTAGTCAGGCGAGGGTGCACGGACTGTGGAGGGGGTTGGACCCCTGTTACTGAGAGGGCTCTGCCCTATACTGGTTCCGTGATGTGTTTTGGGCGCACCCGTTAACGAAAACGACTGACCGCGTGCCAGTGCGGGGTAGCTACCCGTACGCTTATCGCATGTGCCGTAGTCACCGTTACGTCTGTCAGCGACCTTGGGGTGGTTGACTGGGAGGTAGGACCACCACGGGGGGACTCTCCCGGCCAGGAGAGCACCACGTGCTACTTCTACTCTCCGGAAAAGACTGTAATCAAGATCGTTCCCATGAGGAACACTCGAGATCAAATGAAGGATCTGAGAAATAAATAAATCTTGAGATAATAGAAGGACATTAATAAAGAAAGTAACAAAATATAACAGCTACTATACACTATACTGTTTCTCTAGTTTTAGTTGCCACTCTACTCAGCGTTTCGCTGACGTGTTACACTCGTTACTTTTCAGGACCAGGTGTTGAGCAGCCAGGGTCAGCGGCTGCAGAGGACGCTGGGACGAGTAGGGTCCAGTAGAGTTACCGCAGTTCTTTTTGTACCCCTTTTTGTTCCATTGTAGTGAGTAGTTCTTGTTACTCTCTGTACTTTTCTTTACTGGTAGTTTCATGTTATGTTATAATTGATGTTCTACTGTTGCGGTGGTACATACTGTAGTAGTTCCTTTCCTTACTGCTGTATTTTTGTTACTGCTAGTTATATGCATGCTGAATTTGGTTTATTTTACTGCTCTTTTGATTACTTCCTCGTTGGACGACTAGGTCTTGGGATTAGTCGAGTCGGTCCGGTTCTCGTGTCTCGTAGGGACTCGGGAATCGAGTCGTTACATTGAGTATCTACTGTTTTGAGCTCGTCTGATGTAAATTAATCGCTGGTACAGGTTACCAGCCGGTGGCATGTTCGGGGCCCGCAGAGACGACGAGATTTGCGGCACAGGCCCCCATTCCTCCCGTGATACCCGATAGAGTGGTTTAATTCAGTTATAAATATTTAAATAAGAATGTACTTGTTTGGAATAATCAGATTGAACTCTAGGATGTGGAATGAACCCTAAGGTAGAAATGTATGAGCCTGTTTTGAGCTGTACTGTTTACTTGATGCATGTCTAAAATAAATTACTAGCAAATGGTATTAGTATAATTATGAGATGCATGTTAGAATACAAGTTGCCTGTATGTGAATGAATTATGAGATGCATGTTAGAATACAAGTTGGCTGTATGTGAATGAGAAAGTGAATGGTGAAATCACAAGTTGCATGTAAATGATTGAGAATTAAATTGTGAAAACACGAGCTGCCTGTATATAGATGAGGAATGAGTTATGAAATGTAGACGGGAAGTGTGCTGGCTCTTGTGTACGCGGTACCAAGGAGAGCAACTGTCCCTTTTTAGTGTAGAGCGGAGCTAGCCGCCCTTGGGTTGAGACCCAGGGTTAGGATTAGCCACTCTACACTGACTCTTGTTGGCCATTGCATATGTGGTATCGAGGAGTGCTACTAGTGTAGGGAGGGAGCTAGCCACCCCACAGGAACCGAGGTTAAGCTAGCCACCCTACACCGACTTTGTTAGGCCCTCTGGGCAAATCAGGGTAGTCGGACGAGGGTGAAGGTTCCCTACTAGGAGGGGTGACGTAATAATATGCGGAAATAAAATATAAAGAAATCTCACAAAAATCAATCACAAAATGTACACAGGTATTTTTAGGTGGAAACCCAAACCGGGTGAAAACCACCACCTAACCCTCTCGAGTTAGGATTTTCCGATCAACCAAGTTGATCAAAATCCACTAAACGAATCACTTTAAACGAGGGTGATTCAACCTCAGTACAACCACGCTACAAGTACGAGGGTAGCGTTCCTCAACCCCTTCTCTCCACGAGAAGGATTTTGTCCCACGAAGGAGACGGGAATTCGCAAAGCGAATACCCAACCAAAATACAAAGATAAAATAAAACAACAGTCCTATAGAGCCAACAAAATTAAACCTAGCTTCTATAGGAAATAGGAAACTCCCCTTTGCAAGGAGTGCGTCGACGATGACGCGGTGCGTGTGCCACGCGATGGCGCTACGTCGCTCTCGTTAACAACGCCGGGAGAGCGGGTGCGCAACGGTTGAATGCTCTCAAGAAAATGGAGCTTGAGCTTGGAGAGCAAGAGAGTCTTTTCTTTGGACACAAAAGGTTTGAAAGTGTATTGCAAGGTGTGTGTCTTAGTGTGTATATGTCTCTCTAGGTGTGTTTGTGTTACAAAGGTTCCCCTCTATTTATAGAGGCCTTAGGAAGGCTTTGGAAGGCTTGGAAAAGCTTCCATAGCCGTTGGGTGCAAAGCCCAAGAGAATCAGGCCGAAATCAGGACAATGATTGCATTTGACAGGGTTATCAGACGTCTAACTCTGGCATCAGACGTCTGGAAGGCCACTTTAAGACGTCTGATTTCAAGGTCAGACGTCTGATTCTATGTGGGTTTCTCCCTGACTTGAATCAGATCTAAACAGGGTTTTTGCGCAAGTCCATCAGACGACATACAGGACGTCTGGTACTATGTCTGGACGTCTGGAAACCTACTTTTACTGTGGGAATTGATTTCCAAACGTTGCAACGGCTAGAAAATCTCTGAGAAGAGATTTTGGGTCAGCCGAGGCAAAACGGTCATTTATCAGACGTCTGGTAAGTCCTATGGACGTCTGATAAGGCTCTAACGGTCATAATCTTGAGTGTTTTCTAAGCCAGCCAACGGTCCACTAATTGGACGTCTGGCAAAGTCATCAGACGTCTCCTAAGACGTCTGGTCTAAGGTCTGGACGTCTGATTTCATCAGACAGAACTAACTATGTCCAGCCTAACAGTTATCAGACGTCTGAAACAACAGTTAGACGTCTTAAAATTCTTTATCAGACGTCTGATTTTGGGATTAGACGTCTGGAAATGCTGTTTGAGCCCTATATTGGTTTTCTAAGTATTCTACAGAAAACCTAAGTATCCTAGGGTTGTGCAGGTGTTCCTAGGACTATTTTTAGGGTACTTTGAGGCTCTTTAACATAATGTTCTAAGGAATCAAAAAGAGCAAGAAAATAAATACAAGAGATACATGAAAGGATAAAAAAGAATCTATCCTATTCTTCTTGTCTTCCATCTCCAATCTTTCGCTCCACGCGAACCTCCTCTGTTTTCCGTCAAGCTCCTCCAATCCGTCCTGGATGCGAGCTCGAACTCCGTCTAAACACGTCCACATTTGCAATTGACCTGAAATCTAGGACTCAAATTGCAAATGTTAAATAACACGTGTTTTGTTATCATCAAAACAAATGATCGTGGTGCTCTAGCACCAACAGAGGGTACTTAGACTGTGAAGGGGCGAGACCCCTGTTTGGTTATGAGGGGTGAGACCCCTGTTCTGAGAGGGCAAGACCCTATACTATTCCATGTTGTACTTTGGGCGTACCTGTTAGTGGAAACGACTGATCGCATGTCAGTGCGGGGTAGCTACCCGTGCACTTATCACGCGTGCCATAGTCACCGCTATGTCTCAATAGTGACCTCGGGGTGGTTGACTGGGTGTAGGACTACCGCGGGGGACTCTCCCGACCAGGAGAGCACCACGTGTACCTTCTACTCCACGAAAAAGACTGCAATCAAGATCGTTCCCACGAGGAACATGCAAGATTAAGAACTACTTGGATACTTTGAGAAATAGATGAACTAGAAATAAATAAATGAGACAAATAGAAATGAGAATAAAACCTGCTTGTTGTTTTTACTTTACTTGCACATAAATAATGTAAATACCACTCTACTCAGCATTCGCTGACTCCATTTTTTTCGTAACCCTATTCAGGACCAGGAGTTGAGCAGCCCGAGTTTTTGACTGTAGGGGGAACTGGGCCCAGTTGAGCCCAACTGTAGTAGTTTCTTTTCCAGTTCTTTGTTTCTGCTATAGTTGTAAGTACTAGACTTTAAATTGTTGTTCTCGTTACTTTCTTTTCACTGTTGTTGTTGTGGTGGCATGTACTATTTTGAGACAGTTGTTCTAATTTTCTTTACTGCTTCGTTCTTTCCTTCTGCTTAGTTATATTGCATATGTGAATGTGGTTTATTTTCCTGCTTTTGGTTATTTCTCGTTGGACGACTAGGTCTTGGGATTAGTCGAGGCGAGTCGATCTCGGGTCCTGTAGGGATCCAGGAACCAGGTCGTAACAGCTGGCATGCCACCTCTTAAGGTCGGCTTGAACTTGGACGAACGTGTCCGACATTCCTTATATTGCCACCTCTTAAAGCCGATAGGCCACCTCTTAAGGTTAGCCCGAACTTAGATGGATGCGCCCGACGTTCCTTATGATGTCACCTCTTAAAGCTGGCAAGCCACATCTTAAGGTTGGCTCGAACGCGGATGGACACATTTGACATTCCTTATCTTGCTGCCTCTTAAAGTTGACAAGCCATCTCTTAAGGTTAGTTCGAACTCGGATGGATGCGTTTGACGTTTCCTATCTTGCTGCCTCTTAAGGCCAGTAGGCCACCTCTTAAGCTCGGTTCAAACTCAGACGGACACGCTCGACGTTCCATGTATTACTACCTCTTAAGGCTGACATGCCACCTTTTAAGGTTGGCTCGAACTTGAACGAACGCGTCCGACGTTCCATGCATTGTCGCCTCTTAAGGCCGACAAGCCACCTCTTACAGTCAACTTGAATTCGCACAGGCTCGCCTAATATTCCTAATGTCGCCGCCTCTTAAGGCTGACGAGACACCTCTTAAGGTTGGCCCAAACTCGGATGGACCTGCCCTACATTTCCTTACACGGCCACCTATTTAGGTTGGCAGGTCACCTCTCCAGGTTTGTTGGGGCTCGGACGGACCCGCTCGACAATCCTAAAGATTGCCGCCTCTTAAGGCCGGCAAAGCCACTCTCGATGGATGGCATGGATTCAAGTAGAGGCACTCATGCCCCGCTTATCGGTTGCTAGAATGTTGTCCCTGGAGAACGACAGAACTAGGGCTCCCATACCCCATGTTGTAGCAACTATGATGCCAACTCCTCGAGTCAGTAAGGACTCGGGCCCATGCACCTTGAAGTTCCCCACACCGTCCACTAGCAGAGTTTCAACCGCTTTACCCTTAGAGGCATTTGCCCACCAAATTGCATGGTGGGCATTCGGGCTGCCTCACCTAACGATCGTTGTACCAGCCACCAAGGCCGGAGGGAACTGGGACCCTTGCGCCTCACATTCCAGACAATAGAACGTCACATAACACAAGCTTGGGCTCCTATGCCCCAAGCCTAACCTGGCGTGCCTTTGGACTTCTAGCAGAAGGAATCTGAGCGCCAGCTCTTGGCTCTCGTTGCCACCTTCCCAGGTTGGCTCCCCTTCATCGCCACCCTCTATGGAAGGCTCTTGTCGGTGGTCACCTTCAGGGGTCGATCCATGCAAAAATTCCCCTACACTTGCCTTATCCGGGGGCACAGCTAGGCAAGAAAACACCTGGAGGTATCACACCCCGTGGCTATGATGGTAGAATTGCCCCTCGTCCATGAACAATAAGGACGAGCCCAGCAGCAGAATGGCCGCATCGAGAAAATGGTCAGGCCGCTAACCGCCTTCACGAACACAGTTGGCCACCTGGTGGCCAACTTCCAGGTCCTCGCCTTTGCAAAGAGGCCGAGGTAACAAATCGGGATTTAACAACCGGGTCTGACCTAACCCTTACAGAAACTCGGCCAGGCTCTTCAGCCTCGGCTACTTGATTCTACACTGACGATGCTATCTAGCTCATTCAAGCAAGGGATCTCCAAAGGGAAGTGGCGGTCCTAAACAGGGCAAGTGCACAAGCTCCACCAGCAAAGCCCGCCTCAAAGCTCCTTCGTTAAGGATAGGCACTCAAACGCTCCTGCAACAGGCACCTTTGCCCAACCTCCCATGCGAGACATGCAGCGAGTACCGCCAAAGTCCGCCCTATCCCAGCCAAGGGGTTTCCCAAGAGACCTAATCAGACGACCCCTAGATAGAGGGGCATGTCCCAACACGAGCAGCTCCAAGTTCCCTCGATTCTCAACAAAAGGACTTAGGGCAACATTGCCAAGGTAGCCTTAGTCCCTTCATCCTTGGGCATCGAGAAAAAGGGCCCAAGCGGTGTAGGTGGAGCTCGAGTACCTGTCAGACTCTGCCCTAGCGAATCCCGTCAGCAACCGACGTTGGAAGAATGTGCAATGGATCAGGGTGTCCCACTTGAAAGCCACCAAAGCAAGCAAGGATTCTCCTCCCCCTCTTGCCATCTCACAAGGAAAGTCGTTCAAAGGCAAGGCATTCGTGGCAACTGCCCCTAGCCCAACTGCCCTACAGGAAATAAGTGCTACACACCAAGTAGCCTCGACGCAACCTCCTACCTACTAAGGGGACTACATTTGCTCACCCCATTATGCAAATGGGGTGTGGCCAAGGCATTGATTCCACCCACGGCTGACGCAGTTACCCAACGTACCAAGCGTAGACGGGTGGACAAAGTGCCAAGCCATTAGTTGGACCGTAAAGACCCTAAGAGGATCCCCAAGTGACACCAGCTTGCGCCATCACAAGCGCAAGCCATGTGCGCCTGGCCACCACCTCGGATAGCCCTCTTCATGGGCATCCCATTCGGCCTTGCCAGTAATCAGCTGGGAGGGAGTAATAGGACAAGCCTCTATGCCAAGTTGTTCGAGCGAACGAAGTGGATCTCAAGCTAAGGCTCGTAAAATGTGGTTCACATAACCCATGTGAGCAACAAAGTCCTAGGCAGAAAAATAGTTCCTCACACTTGGCATATGAGCAGTTCTTGATACAAGGAACCAAAAAGTCTCTTCCTTTATAACAAACATCGACTGTTACATTCCCTGGATTATTGTCTCCAGCTAAATTATAACTGAAAAAAGACAAGCTAGTACAAAGACAATGGTGGCACCAAGACTCAGCAGTTTCACCCTCGGTCTTCTACGCTACTCGCACTCAGCAACACAAGGTGATAGTGCAGCAGCAAGACCAATGAGCCCTACAGGTCCTGGCAGGCCCACGCTGAGCGACTCCTCATCAAAAATCGATCTGTCCTAGTCAACCGCCACTCGCCAACATCCCTAGTGAGGAGTCGGCTCCCGAGCCCCCTAGCCCTCTGTAGAAGAGGATTATCCCACTTTCAAGACATGCACCTCCTTCCATAAGGGAATAGTGGCTGAACAAGGAGCCTACTACCAGATCGATAGGCGTTGATGGATGGCGACGACCACTTGAAGCAGTCAGGGTCGCTTAGAGGTGCAGAGTACCCACTAATCTATCAGTAAGCTACCCCACCTAATCAATGCCACCAAGCCTTCAGCCGGCCCTTCCATGGGGAATCCCTAAATGGACTCAATCGTCTGGGCGAGCGTTGCAGGCACCATCTGATCGAGGCCCCACATCTAGCTGGGCAAATACACTCCCACAAGCGGAGCTTCTAGTAGCAACAACCCATGCTCCACCTCTGCGGAGTCATGAAGGGAGTCGAGCAAAGCGGGAGAAGCGTCGTGACTCCGCAAAGGAGCGACCTTCCCCAGGCCTCGAGAGGTACCTCCGTGACCCAGTGTCCGGCAGGTACTCCACATGGGACTGAAGGGGGTGGCACCCTTAGTGGAATGTCCCTCGCTTGGGCCCGGAAGAGTGGACACGGCTGGCCTCCTCCCACAGGACGCCTCACCAAGCTCCCCTTGCAAGCGCACTGAGGAAGCCCCTTCCACTTCCCCTTCGCTACTGGCCTCCCTCCATTTGAACTCCCCAAGCATCAAGGGAGGCCTTCTTCTTATCCTAGCTTGTGCTCCTCCCCCATGCAAGATGGGCCCCAGATCAGGAGAGGTCGTTGCGACATCCGAAATCGCCTGGCAAAGAAAACCCCTAGAAGCCTGCGCTAGAAAACAAAGTAGAAGGGAGGATAAGCCACAATAGTCATATTGAAGACTCGAAGCCATTACCTCAACTCGTGTGTTAAGCGGAGGCATGAAGAGGGGCTCACCCCCATCCGAAGAGCTGCACGTAATCGTTCTTTGGCCACTCCGCCAAACACGCAAAAGTTCGACGACGGAGCTCGATCAAAGGAGCGAACAAACCATAAACGTTCCTCCCCGCGACTATTAAGTCCCTCAAGCACAGCAAAAGAGGACGAGAGGCCGTGAAATGAGACCCACCACGGGCCTCTATTTATAGCCCCACCACACAGGCTCCCAAGGGCAGTGATGTCTTTCCACCCCCCTGCAGTTCGCGAGTTCCCAAGGAACCAAATCTCCCGAGCTTTGGCACTGATTCTACGGTAGCATGGCCACGCTAATAAAATCGTCGATCAAGGACCCCGTGTGTTATTGCACGTCATACATTCAGACTGACATTACAAAAAGCCTTTCACGCCTTTCCAAACAGGCAAGCACTTCAGGCCACGACCTCTCACAACAACGATAGTTAATGCCTGCCCCAGCGTCTCAATTTGGCAAAACATCGCCTCCTAAGGTCGGCACAGGCTCTGGCCGATATGCTCTACACCCAAGTAATGTTGCCTCCTAAGGATGGCATGGGCTCATACACCCAACAAACATTGCCCCCTAAGGCCAGCACGGGCTCAGGCTCACACGCCCCACGCCCAAGTAATGTCGCCTCCTAAGGTTGACATGGGCTCGGATTCATACTTCCCATGCCCAAGTAATGCTACCTCCTAAGGTCGGCATAGGCTTGGGCTCAGACGCCCCACGCCCAACCAATGCTGCCTCCTAAGGCCAGTATAGGCTCATACGCCCAACAAATGCAGCCCCCTAAGGCCGGCATAGGCTCGGGCTCACACGCCCCATGCCCAAGTAATGCCACCTCCTAAGGCCAGCACCGGCTCAGGCTCACACGCCCCATGCCCAAATAACGCTGCCTCCTAAGGCCCGCACGAACTCGGGCTCATACGCCCCACACCCAACCAATGCCGCCTCTTAAGGCCGACATGGGCTCGCCCCACGCCCAAGTAATGCCACATCTTAAGGCCGGTACAGGCATAAGCCCCATGCCCAAGTAACGCCGCCTTCTAAGGTCAGCACGGGCTCATACGCCCAACAAACGCTGCCCCTAAGGCCGGCATGGGCTCGCGCTCACACGCCCCACGCCCAAGTAATGCCGCTTTCTAAGGCCAGCACGGGCTCATACGCCCAAGTAATGCCACCTCCTAAGGCTGGCATGGGCTCATACGTCCAACAAACGCTGCCCCCTAAGGCCAGCATGAGCTCGGGCTCATACGCCCCATGCCCAAGTAATGCCGCCTCCTAAGGCCAGCATGAGTTAGGGCTCATCAGCCCCAAATTCAACAAGTGCTGCCTTGTAAGTCCAACAAGAACTCGGGCTTGCACGCCCAACGTTCAGCCTCGGCACATGCCACCTCCTAAGGCTGGTGTGACCTCGAGTTGATATGCCCCACGCTCAAGCAACATCGCCTCTTAAGGCCGACGCAAGCCTGGGCTCATACGCCCTTAACTAGGTATCTCTTCAAAACAACTGGAAGCAGGTGAAAGCCACTCAACTCCATCATAAATGTTCTCCCCGCTGCAGCACAACCGAAAGAATATCTGGGGGCATCATCTACCGCAGAGTTTTGACCACTCTCACTACTCTCTTCGCAGTTCACACTAGATAGAAAGTGGGGGCATATGAAGAGGGGCAAAAATTGCCCACGGATCCAAAACTTCGCACACAACCCGATAGAGGATGCGGATACCCAATTACAGGGTAAATAGGCAAAGCCGGTACCACCTGTTCCGCCTAAGACTAGCCGGATGTCTTTGGAACCCACCCAACCTGCCAAAAGATTTAGCATAGTTAGGGCAGAAGATACGATAAGATGGACCTGACCACCTATACCCTTACAGCAGATTAGTCTGACAGAAGGTGAAATGACCTGTTGCCTTTTTGGGTTATTTAAAATGTCTGGATGAGCCGTCAGACGTCTGTTTACACATCTGGATGAAGGGTTGGATGTCTGCAAGTAGAAGAACCATACCTTCTTTTCCGCATACGTGCTACACGTGCACTCACCTCTCTCTCCTCACCCCAAACCCTAACCCTTTCCTATTTAACCCCCACCCCCACCCCCACGCCACTCCATCCATCTCCACCAGCCACCACCTCCATCCTTCACCTTCCTCCTTTCCTTCCAGCGCGGCAAGAGGAGAGGAAGAAGAGAGAGACGGGAAGCGGAGGAGGAGGAGAGGGGAGCGGGAGCGTGGGAGGAGCTCAAGAGGAGGAGCTCACGAGGGAGTCGCGGAAGCTCGGAGCAGCTTGTGCGGGAGGAGTCGAGGGTGCATGTGAGGAGGAGCTTGTGGGCAAGAGCCTTGGCCTCCTGCGGCTGCTAGAGGAACTGCTGCAGCTCCTGCAGGCAAGCTTGCGAAGGAGATAGCTCGCAGAAGAAGTTCTGTGTACTGGATATTTTCCAGTATTAGACGTATGGAGCATCTCCCAGATGTCTGGAGTAGTAGAAAGATGTCCAGAACTGAAGCTGGACGTTTGAAAGCACGCTCAGTGCTAAGGTACGTGTTTCTGTGTGGTTTACGGCCATGCAGGCCTTACCGCAGGGATTTTGGTCCAACCTTATTTAGCTCTGTGCATGTGTATGCAGGAGCAGAGAATTGGAAAGGTGTGGGGTGCACCTTTCGAGGTGCTTTTGGACATCTGGACATGTCACCAGATGTCTAACTGTTCCTCTAGACGACCGGAAGGAGGGTCCGACATCTGGAACTCACCTCAGACGATCTCGGAAGGGTTCGGACGCCCAAGGTAGCTGTAGGAAACCCAGGGTAAGTACTGATGACTTTTAAGACATCTGGGACTAGACCCAGACATCTGATTTTGGATAGTATGAGTGTTTTTAGCCGTTTAGGGTCCAAACAGAATTAGATTTCTGCAAACGAAGTACCGTTGTTTTTTGCTTGAGTTTCTCTACAAGTTAGTGTTACTGGTATATGATTTTGGACTCATTTGATGTGGTTGGTCAATTGTATAGGTCTCCAGCTAGTCGAGTATACGGGAGCCGCGGAGGTGACGGGATCTACGATCTGAGCCCCCATTCCTCCTGTGTTTGTCGGCAGAGTGGTTTACATTAATATTACGATTTAAATAATTGAATTGCATGCTTAGAATACTTGAATGAACCCTAGGATGAGAATGAACCTTAGGGCAGGAACAGATGAATATGGTTGAGCTATATTGTATACTTGAGATATATGTAGAACCCTAGGATGAAAATAAACCCTAGGACAGGAACAGATGAATATGGTTGAGCTATACTCTATACTTGAGACGCATGTAGAACCCTAGGATGAGAATGAACCCTAGGGTAGGAACAAATGAGCATGGTTGAGCTACACTGTTTACTTGAGATGCTTGTAAAATGTAAATGCTAGCAAATGTACTGGTTATTTAATATGATGCCTTGTCAGTTAAAAAATCACGAGCTGCTTGTTTTAAGAATGGAAACGAAAATGTAAATAGAGAGATATGAAAGTTTGGAATATGAAATGAAAGGAATACCAGCATGAACCCTACGGGGAATTAGGAGGAAAACTCCTGTAGACGGGAAGTGAATTGGCCCTTGTATATGAGGTACTAAGGAGAGCCACTGTCCCTTTAGTGTAGAGGGGTACTAGCCCCCCGTTGGGATAAGCCCCAGGGTCAAGCCTTGACACTCTACACCGACTCTGTTTAGCCATCGTGTACGTGATACCGGGGTGAGCTACTTAGTATAGGGAGGGAGCTAGCCGCCCCAGGGATCTTGGAGTTAGGACTAGCCACCCTACACCAACTCTTGTTTGGCCTACTGGGCAAACCGAGATAGTCGGATGAGGGTACGCAGACTGTGGAGGGGCGAGACCCCTATTCTGTTCTGTTCTGAGAGGGCAAGACCCTTTATTATTCCGTGCTATACCTTTAGGCATACCCGCTAGCGGAAACGACTAACTGCGTGTCAGTGTGAGATAGCTATCCGCGCATTTATCACGCGTGCCGTAGTCACCGCTACATTGCGACCGTGACCTCGGGGTGGTTGATTGGGTGTAGGACTACCACAGGGGACTCTCCTGGCCTAGAGAGCACCACGTGTACGTTCTACATCATGGAAAAGACTATAATCAAGATCGTTCCCGTGAGGGATAGACCAGATCAAGAAATGAACTAAGTGAATAAAGGAACAACAAATTAGAAGTACTTGGTTGAACTAAATGAAAATGGATAGTTATTTAATTGCATTAATTAATAGCATGTCTTAATTACATGTAAATGGCTAAATTACCATTCTACTCAGTGTTCGTTGACTCCGAAAATTTTATAACCTTGTCTAGGTTAGGGAGTTGAGCAGGCAGTACCACCGGCTATAGAGAGAGTTGGGCCCAGTCGAGCTCAGCCTTAGCTGCATTTTCTTACTGTTTCCTTAGTTTTTTTTAGTAGTGAGTATTTTGTTCTATATAATACTGTTTCAGTTACTTTTCTGCTGTACTTTTCTTTGTCGTAGTTGTGATGGCCTGTAATATTGATAAACTTTTCGCTCTGTTCTTTTACTGTATCTTATTTTCTTTCGTCTTAGTTACATTGCATGTGTGGATGTGAATTATCTCTTGTTTTTGGTTATTTTTTGTTGGACGATTAGGTCTTGGGATTAGTCGAGGCGGGCCGATTTCGTGTCCTGTAGGGATCTGGGATCGGATCGTAATAGAAGGCACTAGAGGTCATCAAGTGAGGGTCCCCCCCCATGTTATAAATAGAGAGAAAGGCCTCTTAGAGAGGGGGGCATATCATGTAATTCTAGAAATTCTAGTGCATAGTTGGGAGCACCATTCTCCCTCTAGATGTACACCCCCCTGCGGTAGAATTGGGTCACCAAACCTCTGATTTCTTTTGTACTTGCTTGTTGGTTGTCAATCTTCTCTCCTATGCGACGGATGATAATGGTTAAGTAATGTCCCCTACCCGTATAAATCTTTTAATGACCTTCCAAGATCCATCATATATAAACTTTGACTTGTGATGTCATTGTACCAAATGATACTTTTATCATGCAATCTAATTTAAATGAAATGACCATTTTTTGTCATATGGGCATCACAAAAGTAATCAGCTTTGGTGTCTTGTGACGTGTTTTTTTTTTTTTTTTTCCCCTTTATTTTGTATCTTATTTTTTTATATTTTACATTGTTCCATTTTTACGAGATATTTTTCCTTTTATGAGTGGAGATTTTCTATCTTTCTTTTGTATCCAATTATTACGGATTCTTTCCCTTTTAATGAAATATTAAAAAATAAAAACGTAATCTGATTTGGTAGAGAGTCCAAGTCAGCAGGAGATTTCAGCTCTTGAATTATTTCAATGGCTACTATGACTTTAAAAAGTATACAATAATGACCTGTTTCTCGGATGGTGAGTGCAAGAAGGGGAGAAAGACTCGTATGCTAAAAATTCCTATACCATGTTTGCTTCATGCAAGCTATAGCTAACTTGAAGTGGCGTTATCTAAATATAAGTTAAACTTCATGGATGAGTTTGCAACAAATTATAGAGTGCATGCTACATGGATCTCTTAAGGGCATTCTTTGCGTTCAAACCATATATCCTAATAAATCAAGAGAAATAACCACTTCTTTGCCAAGGGAAGGTGCTTAGAAAGATAATTAATGATAGTCATGCCATTATAACTACTACACCAACAAAATCATCACCATCCTCATCCACTCCTACCACTCTTCTTTCCATTGCTATGACCTAAGCCTCCACCTTGATAAGAACTTGAGTCAATTTATAATTTACGCCAAGATCTCATCATCTTAACATACAAAAATGGAATAATGTAATAGTCATATGTCATGCAACATTCATAAATATCGTATGTACGAGTACATAATTAGAGGAAAATGAAATTAAATGTGGTTGAAAGAAATTAGGATAGATACGGAAACTTCTACCACAACAATGGTGTTACACTTGGGTTAGCACCGTTAGCTCCTATGATTAGAGGATTCGATTGTATCTCACCAAGGCTTGAGTACAGAATCCACAGAAAATGTCGATAAACTCTGAGTTGAGTAACAAAAACAATGAAAATAATAGAATTAAACAAGTATGAAAAACAAACAAAAAAGGGTATTATTCATAATTATTTTAATTTTTCATTTATGAATCTCATTTTCTGTACCTTTCCATGTCTCGATCATTAAACTATCCAAATCTCGGAAGGCTTAAGGAGATCTATTTGCGGTATCCTAAATTGTAGATTGGATATGGTATACCTCCTTGACTTGAAGGATAACTTATGCTCACTTTATTATTTAGTTAACTGCCTCGAGATCTCAACCAAGGTGATGTGGTGACTACGACTCATGTAATACCCATGCAAATAACTACCTCCCACTAGTACAAGACCAGTCATTTTCACTGTAGGCTACAAAAATAATAACACTGATCACTTGCAATAGTAACTCGTATCCTTTGCACCTCGCTACTTGGTCAGCCAAACGACCTAACAAAACAAAGTCACAAGGAGGCTATTTCATTCTTTGAGTTAGTCTCTATCCTTAATAAGTATAAATAACAGTGTCGTTGATATCAAGAACGAGACTAACTTCTACTGGGTACTGTAATTTCCAAGTTTACCCACTCACCATCATTTCTTTTTTCCATCAATCAATGTATCACAAGTAATAGACAACTATCTTTCTTTCGTCCAAACATATCCTTTCATAATTCACATTAATTCTCTATTAACCAATTATCAAGATCCCATAATATAGTTTTGATATTTTTCTCGATTCATATCCAATTAATATGTCTATTAGATTCATTAAATTCTCACCACAAAGGTTTCAAAATTCGATAAATTCTAAATAAGCATAAAATCAATCCAATTATCTCATCTTCTAGTTACACCATAAGATTCGTATATTATTATTAATGCCCCCACACCAACCCTTCCGACCTCTCCCGCCTTTCCTCCATCTCCTTCCCCGATGACGATTAACCGTCCTCTGTGTAGATTAGCATTGGCACCCTATAGGAGGATGTCGTTCGCCACTGCCTTCGCTTTGTTGGATTGACTTCCTCTCCCTCTTCATTTGTAGCACCCTCTCCTATGGCGATGTCAGCAGCCAATGCTTCCTCCACAACCCCACGACCTGCAACGTTGTTGAGCTCAAGATCATCACCATTCGTGGTGACCTCCTCCCCTACTCCCCCTCCCAACACCTCGACCTCTTCCATGTTGCCCTTGACAGCCTCGGCCAATTTGATGTCATCACCTGCGGCCGCATTCCCCTCTACCTCGCCCTCAACACGGTAATCCTTTAATCGTGGTCACATGTCACCACCCCCGATACGTGGTTGTGTTGTGGAGGAAGAGGAGGTCGGGGAGGAGGCCAAGGTGAAGGAGTTGGAAAATATGGAAAAATTATAGAAGGATAAATATGAAATATTTTATGTATTTAAATTTTTTCAAATGATTTTTTTTTGTTGAATTTAATGGAGTAAAGACATATGATCTATGGAGTAACGTTTTTGAGACATACATAAATATCAATTATATAAGGATATATAAAAATTTACAAATATATATATATATATATATATATATATATATATATATATTAAAATTTCCTCTCTTTTTTTTCCTTTGGGAGCAAAGCCCAAAAACTAAATCGGTAGGTGGATGCTAAGTGGAATGGGAATCTAATTAACTAATACCCAACAATCTTTTGTCAAGCTGCACGATACCGAATAAAGCAATTAATAATGGCCAATGTTTGAGAAGGGTTGGCATTTAATAACTTGCGCTAAAAAATAATCTTAGTAATAACATTTTCACAATAAATTTATATGGTCGTGCATGTAGTGGGAAAGGAGTAAAGGGCCTTAATGGATGAATTAGATAACAGTTTTTCTACTAGATGCAATTATGGATGCCACTCTTGTAAATATGCACTTTCTCGTAAAGAGAACATTCATCCATACTCAAATATAAAGAAACTAAATGGAAAAGGCAAATTCAAGCATTAGTACAATTGTGTCAAGACTATAAGTAATAATTGCAATGTTAAATACCTTACATTTTCTAAATAGGCCTTAAATTGCCCAGAAGTTATTGAAATAAAAAATGATGAATATCTTTAAAGAACATGATTCTCAAACTACATGGCAACAAATTTAAATAGGTCAAAGTAAAAAGAAAAGCCAATCATTTCTAAATATTGAGAGTTACAAAGTTTAATATAACTTCCCACCAAGATGAGCAACTCTGTCAACTTCCTCCTATGACTGGTAGGAAAATCACAAGCTTGGAAAGAAGTAAGGAAGAAATTTAGCTTTGGCATCCTTGTCATCCCATTCTAACTCACTCCACCAATCACTCAAACCTTGAATAGCCACTAGGTTGTTCACGCTTTGCTCATTGAATGGAAGTTTCTTCAGTTCTTTGCAAGATCTGATACAGAGAATTTCTAAAGAAGGAAAGAGCAATGCTTCGCCAGAGATGAGTGTTAAGGACTGGCAACCAGTTATGGTCAACTCTTTTAGGCATGAAAGAGGTGTGACCATAAATAGGGAAGGTGGTGTTTCATCTTGAGAGAGCAATATGCGTAAATTTTCACAATGTTCCACCCTTAGGGTCTCAAGGCTTGGGATTTGTGCAGCCCATGTTAAGTCTTCTACTCCTCGACATAGTATCAAATGGAGGTAAGAGAGCATTGGAAAGTGATAACAAGGAAGCATCTTCACCCTTAGTTCCTCTAGACATTTAAGAGATAACTTGCATAGGCTTTGAAATCGAACTCTTATTTCTAACTTGCGCATGTTATTCACAACAAGAGTCTTAATTCTCTCACTCAAAATCCTTAAGAATATATTTTGAAGGGAAAGGTCTATCTCATATATAGAATGCAATTCCACAGGAGTTATTGAACTTATCAGAGTTGTATAATCCACAAGGCTTTGAAGAAGAGGCTCATTTATAGAAATGGCAACATTAGATAGTCTTTCCCCTATCAAGTCCTCAAGGTCTTGTAATGTCATTGTTCTATTGGAAATTTGGTGGCTATCTTCCTCTTCAAACCAACTCCAATCATAGTTTGAACCCAGTATATCTAGACTTTCCAACTTTGATAGCCTTGAGATGCTTTTGTAAGGAATATAATAGAGACCCAAAGTATACCTCAATATTAATTGGACCAACTGTTGCAGATCTCCCATCTCCTTAGGTAATCTCTTAACCTGTGTACTTTCCATGTTAAGATATTTTAAGCAAGTGAGATGGCCTATTGATCTTGGAATCTCTCTTATGGCACAATTGGATAGATTAAGAACCCTTAAATATGGCATACAAGTAAAAAATTGTTCATGAATATTGCCCACTTTTCCCATTTCCCATAACAAAGTGAGTAGCTTACCACAATTAGGTAAAACACCACTTGGGATCTCTTTAAGATTACTGCAAACCATTGATATCCTTTTAGCTTGTTGCCATCGGTTAAAGAAGCCAGGAAGGTCCTCGCCAAATTGACTACTGGGTGACCACCGCAAGAACAAGTTTGATTTATCTTGCTCACCAGCAATCAGCCACATCGCCATATCATGAACACAATCATGAAATATTATGGAATCCTCTTCTTGTTGTATCAACAATCCAGCATCGACGAGGCAAGAAATCATCCCCTTAGCCCTGATTCGAGCGAGCTCTCTACGAGCATAGATCGTATCGAAGAACCCCTCAACAATCAAAAGTTCTATTGGGTATTCCTTGGACATGTTGTGGCCTTTGGGATACAATGACCAATACAGGAGAATCTCACGCAAGGCATCATTCTCTAATCTATCAAAGCTGAACTTCAATGCGAAAAGCACCCTATCCATACCTTGAAATGAGTTGGCCCATCGCTCAAGCTCCATTTTGGCATTTCTCCATTTGCAAGATTCCCTTGCTCTCATCATCATCCTCCCTACGATCGAGATCGCAAGAGGTAAGCCACGACGCCTATTTGCAACCTCTCTCACCAAAGGTTCGATGGAAGGATCTTCAAGGAGATCCTTATTGACCACATGCAGAGAAAATAGCTCCCACGACAAATCAAGAGTCAACAATTCCATCTCCACAATGTCCCCATCACTTGCCCCATGTCATAGCACACCTATTTGGATCTTGTGGTCATTACCACTTTCTGTTAAGACCCGTGCTGTTTGAGCCTTTTAAGATATCTGGACTATAGGTCAGATGTCTGAACACCTTCCCAGAAGTCTGGAAATCGAAAATTTTGAGTACGAGCTTGCATCTACGCTTGTGCTGCATGCAGACAGTACCCCTCGTTTCTCCTCCTCTCTCTTCCCTCACCTCCAAGCAAACCCTAACCCCAACCTTATATAACCCCATCCTCCTCTTTCGTTCCCCTCACTTCTCAGCCACCAGCCACCTTCCTTCTTCCCTCCAGCGAGAGAGCCAGCGCGAGCGAGAGTGCGAGAGCGGCGTTGAGGAGGAGCGACGTGAGGAGAGCAAGCTTGCGAGCTTGCGTGGGAGCTCATCGGTGAGCGCACGACCGGAGCGATGCGCGCACGAGGAGGAGTGCGTCGGGGAGGTCCTCCCCGACACTGCTGCAGCCGGAGTTGCAGGCGAGAGGGCACAGCGCGGCCACACGTGACGCGAGAGGGCGGAAGCAGGTTCTAGTTTTGGGTTTTTCCCAGAATCAGATGTCTGGAGCGACGTCCAAACGACAGAGCTGACGTCTAGAGGAGGTTCTAGACGTCTGGGGTGAGAGTTTCACGAAGGTACGTCCTTTTTGCGGATATGGCCATGCAGGCTGCTCCGCTGATACCCTGTTGCATGCCTTTTTGAGGAGATTTGGTGGATTTCGCATAGGAGTTGCTTCGGGAAGGCGCAGGACACGTCCTCCCACGTGCTTCAGATGTCTGGGCGAGGCACCAGACAGCTGGAAGCACTTCCAGATGTCTGGAGAGGTGGTTGGACGACTTGAGTTGGGCCCAGACAGTCAAGAAGAGTTCCTGGACTTGTGAGAATTTGTGTAGAGACTAAGGTATGGTATTGGACACTTTTAAGACGTCTGCAAGTTGTTCCAGACGTCTGATTTGAGTCAGAAACCTTATTTTTGACCCGTTTAGGGTTCGTTTGAGGTTTGTTTTCCACAAATAAGATACCGATGTGTTCCTTGTGATTGATCCTTGTGATAGGACTTTGTTCTGTTGCAGGTTCGAGGCTTGCTGAGGCACGTGAGCCTGCCATTCAAGTCCCCACTACTCCTGGGTTTACTGGTAGAGTGGCTTTGCCTAATTTAATTACAAACCTGAATGCATGTGTGGAATGAATGATTAGAATCTAGGATATGGCATGAATCCTAGGACGATAAATACTGAAAATGTCTGTATTTGGATGATTGAATTGCAGTTTTGAATGAGTAAATAGAAATAATAACAACTGCCTATAAATGAATAATAGCTGCCTGTGAAATATGAAGTACTTGTACTAGTTAACTGTTGCTTATAACTTCCTGTTGTATACGTTAAATGACACAATACGAGCTACCTGTGTATAACCTGAGTATGGAAATGTGAACGATAGCAATACAAGCTGCATGTGTATAACCTGAGAATGGAAATAGAAATGATGAAACCTGATGTGGCATGGCCTGAGGAATATGAGCATGAACCCTACGGGGAATTTGGAGTTGATCTCCTGGAAATAAATAGAATGGATCTGGAAATGTGTTGGGACGTGTGCTGGCCCTTGAGTACGTGGTACCAAGGGGAGCGCATGTTACCTCTTAGTGTAGAGGGGAGCTTACCGCCTACGGGTTGAGACCTAGGGTGGGTTTGGCCACTTTGCACCGACTCTATGGCCCTCGTGTACACTATACTAGGGAGAGCTACTGGTGTAGGGAGAGAGCTAGCCACCCCATGGGGCCCGGGGTTCAGCTAGCCGCCCTATGATGCGAACCTCATCATAGACCCTAACTGGCACATTTTAATCTAATAAAGTAAACAAAAGCTCCCACATAACCTGAGAGAAGGCCTAATTCAAGGAATTATTGATATGAGAATAAAACATGACACAAGAGGTAAAACTGCAATTTTATCATTGCAGTATATAAACAAGATTTTTAAGGGTCTAAACACAGGTCAAATGGTCTTAATAAGAGAGAAAGTGGGATGATTTGGTCTGAAACGGGTTATAGCGACTTCTGGGAATTAAATGACACTTTATAACCCTGAAACAAACCCACTTTAATTCACAAAGTTTCAGGCAAGATAAAAATCAATTAAACCCTTTAAAAATCATGAAAAATCATCCCCTAGGGTTTAGAATCTTCAATTTGGCCATTGGAACCTCTCTTGACCAAGATTGAGAACTATACCTAATTTTTGACCTAATTTGGGTTTTTGTGCAAAATATCTAGTCAAACGTGGTCAAACCTAAAATACAACTTCACCATTGGATTCCTTAGATCCAAATTAGGGTTATACCAAAATTTGGACCTAAGAAAAGTTTGCCTTGACCCACTTTACAAATTAGCACTAATTACTTTTTGACCCTTAACTTTTTGAACCCTTGCACTTACCCCCTTAACTTTCCTTCATTCTTTTCAGACCGGTTCCTCTGCCACCCGCGCAGCAGCCCATACCTTCGGTGACTTTGAGCGGAGGATGGCGCCGCGTAGGGTTGGGAGCCGGCCTCAGAAATGAGACGAGGATCCCCTGCATTGTCCTCTTCTGCATGGACCTCCTCCCATACCCTGCCTGCACGCATACCTCTCGTACGAACGCACGAGAGGTATGGGTCACTTTTCCGGCCAATCTCCGGTGACCTTCCCACACCTCCTCCTCGTATTTCCCTCCCTACCAGCACCTATTTAAGGAGCGGCAAGGGCTGCCGTTTCTCCCAAGCTTGATTTGGCTAGAGTTCTCCCCCAAATTTCTTCCCTTCTCCTCCGGCTAGGTGACCAGCAAGCTCCGGCGACCTTTCCTCCTCCTTTCCGTCGCTCTGCCACAATACTAGTGGCAGAGCTGTCTTCACCTCCTTCCTTCGCGTCGTGCAACACCCACACGCGCGCCTCCAGCCCCGTTGTCGTCGCCATTCTCCCTCCACTGGTTCCTTCATCTCTGGTGATGGCAGGAACGAGCCGTTCGCCTCTTGCCCCCCCTTCGTCCGCTTAGCTAGGTAAAAACTCTTCCTCTTACTCTCCCCTTTTTTTCCCCCTTGTTAATTTGTTGTTTCGACTCCTCGACGCCATTGTCCACCCTCACCATCTCCACCTTCGACCACCAACTCCGGTGAGGCCATTTCCCCACCACAGACCACTCCACCCCTCGCCAATCGATTCCTGAGCTTCACCACTTCCCACTGATTACCTCTCGCCTTTCCACCGACCACGCCACCTACTGAAACTGTCCCCCAAACACACCCACCAGCACGCACACAGTTTGACCTAGCCACGCACTCACGGCCACTGTCACACCACGTCGACCCCCGCAGCACCTCCGCCGTGCTCTAGAGAAGCCTCTTGAGCATTCTGACGTGGCCACAAGGCCGTTTGCGTGATTTCAGGTTCAGAGACTTGCCGCCATTGCTGCCGAGCTTGGAGCAAGCTTGCTAGCAGCTCCAGGCCTCTGCAGTCCCAGGTGGGAGTCCCAGGCCGCGCGGAAAAGGCTCACGCATGATCCCACATTCCCAATTGAAGGCACGAGCCTCGCGTATCACTGCAACCGTGAGGATTCCTGCTATGGGCGAAGGCGCGAAATTTACGTGGGACGTTTAGTCCCACCTCGGAAAGTTCTGAGGCGCAGCACCTGCATAAGTTGAATTCGTGCCTGTAGCTGTTCGCCTTTGATACACAAGGGTCAGGTCCCTCGCCTATGCACGCATAGCGCATCACGCGCTCGTGCCTGGCCTCGCCCGCGCTCATGCCCTGCGAGCCTAGGTCCGACCCGATTACCCGACCAAGCACTCCTCGTGCACCACCTACGCCGGTATGCCTGGTCCCGGGCACGTACACCCGACCCATATACCCGCGAATGCTCTGGGAGTGAACCCTGGAGTGAATTTGAAAGAGAGAGAGAGACGTGGGGCGGGTAGAGGTAGGTTTTTCCTAACCTGGTACTGTGTAGGGAAGTAGGAGAAGAAAAGAAGGAGCGGCTGGGGACTTAGCCTCACAGAAGAGCAGCTGAAGGAAGAGGGAGCACAGCAGAGAGGAAAAGAAGAGACGTGGCTGAAGAGAAGAGAAGGAGAAGCAGCCAAGAGCCAAGAGGAGAAGAACCTGCAAAGGCACTGTAGCAAGAGGCAGATAAGTCGTCTGATTCAAAGAATCAGACGTCTGAGAAAGAAAAGGTAGAGAAAGAAGAGAAGGAAGAGCGAAGAGGAGAAGAAAGAAAGAAAAAGAAAAAAAGATTTTTGTTCCTTCTCTGTTTAATTTTTGTAAAGTAGTATATTGTAGTAAATTATGATTTTGTATGCTTCGAGAACTAAGTTGCTCCCTGAGTTCGACCTCGGAAGATTTAAAATTTCGAGTAATAAATTAAATTAAATTGATAATCATTTTTCATGGCAATACTGCAACGAATATATCTTTAAAACTCGACGAACGATGATTTATCATTTTTTGGCACCGTTGCCGGGGAGCAACGGGCATTCTAGAAATTATTAAATCACAATTTCTGATTTACTACTGACTTAATCTCTTCTCTTTTGTTGTGCAGGCATAGGAAAACAAGAAGGGACAAGCAGCCGCACAACAACCACACCAAGGGACAGGTAATTTTCTCTCTTTTAAGCCCCTAAAATTCTAAAGAGGAAGAAGAGAAAGAAAAGCAATCTAGGGTTACCTGTCTTTTATACATAGTAAATCACAAGAGTTGCCTGCTTTTTAATTTCAACATATTCTATCTGCATATCCACTGAAGGTAATTAGAGCTAAAACCTTCTTGCTTGAGCCCTAGTTACCTAATCTTAAGGCAACTAACTGGACAAATTAGAGCCAACCTAGGATTCTAAGCTAGGGTTTTAGAGACACACCTCCTAATCAAGAACTGGAAATTCCCAAAAGAAGTGTGCCTAAGCCATTGCTTGAAAGGATCTATTAAGAGAAATCCTAAGCAATCTGGCTCTTAAGTCACTTGAACCCTAAAAGAAAGGACCTAATAAGCTCTCACAGGAACTAATAGGTGAAGTTGATCCCTTGGATCAACCAACCTTTAAATTAGGTCACTTTTTACATACAAAAGGATAAAGTTCAAGTGAAACCCTAAGCACCTTGATCCTAATTAAAAGTGGTAGACTTAAGAGGTCAAGGTCCCCATTCTGGTCTACCTGGAATCTCAGTGACAAGAGAGGTCGGGTGGGGGAAACCCTGTAACCCGTAGGGGTGCTTTACCATGTAGGGGTCTTTGCGGGACTCACCCTCTCTGGCTGCCCAGGTAATTCTCAGGTGGACGACCTTCTGATTAAGGGGTATCATCCGCCCCGAACCTCTATAATCACCCAACATTTTGGGTGTCTTGATTGGGTCCAGCACCTGCTAACCTCGTCTAATCCATCAGTGCATGTTTGGTAGGAGGTCCTTGAAACCTCCTTTAGAAATTCACTCTCCCCGAGGCCAAGTCTCGGTACCCTCGCTTGTGCAACAACCTCTTAACATAGACCTTTCCTCTGATTCTGAACCTAATTCCCCTTCTTCCACAATGGCTCAGCCAGTTGAAGAAGAGAATAATCTTGAGCACCAGCTCCCGCGACTCAATGATTTCTTCCAAAACTTCATGAACCCACCACAGCGCCCCATGATGCGAAATCATTATAATCTCGCTGCGGTGGCAATTGAGCCTCGAGTCAAAATCCCAACTGGAGGACCCGATTTCGATCTGAAGCGCAACATGATTCATGTCATACCTAAATTTTATGGGCTTAACTCTGAAGACCCCTTCCAACACATCAAACAGCTTAAGCATCTGGCCCAGACTTTCGGGTCAGATGCACAGAATCGAGATATCTTACTCATGAAGATGTTTTCTTTCTCCCTTATGGATAAGGCAGCCCATTGGTATCAAACACAGACCCGCCCGATCAACACTTGAGAGGAACTTCAGTCAGAGTTCTTGAAGAAGTTCTTCCCTGTTGGTCGGACAAACGCCTTGCGCCATCAGATTACTCACTTCACGCAACAGACGAGAGAACCTCTTCATGAGGCATGGGATCGTTTTTAGGATCTCATGAGAAAGTGCCCCCATCACGGAGTTCCTAAATGGGAACAAGTCCAGTCTTTTTACCAGGGACTCTGTGAGGATATTAGACTGTTCGTCAACGCAACTTGCGGAGGAGGTATCATGGGTCAACATGAGGACACCGTGTGGGAGATTCTCGAGAACATGTGCGAGAACTCCATCAATAATGACTCCATGGGATTATTCGACCAGATGAATACCCGCGCAGCGACGAACCTTAGGGGAGCACATGAGACACAGGGCCTGTCTGCATCAGTCGACCTGGAATTAATGGCCACTCGATTGGACAAGGTCTCAATCATTGAGAAGAAGGTGGATGAGCTGACTCAGCACTTGCAGCTAGCCACCTCTGCACAAAACTCCTTCGCACAGCCCCTTCCCGCACGGGAAACTGTGCAAAACATTCTCCACCGACCTTCTCCTGGGATGGACTCTTATCCATCCCCATCTGACTCCCAGATCGGAAGGACCTCCGATCCTTTCTATCCTTGCTGAGGGAGCCCTACTCCCCCATTCTCTGACTTTTCTGAGGCCCCTCAGACTTGCGAGGATCTCAATGCCATCCAAAATGACCCATTTTCCAACACCTACAATCCTGGATGGCGAAACCATCCCAATTTCTAGTGGGCGAGGAATTCTCAGAATCCGAGACCACCCTTTCAGCCCCGTCCACAAGCCCCTCGTCCTTATCAGCCGCCTCAGCCTCGGCCCAACCCCACTTATCCATCCGGGCCCAACCAAGATCAAATGTCCCTTATCCTTCAGACTTTGGCTGACATTCAGAGAACGAATGCGGCTATCCAGAAGCAACATAAGGACGAAATCACCGAGGTCCGCAACCAACTTGCCCAGTTGGCAAATTCTCGCCAACCAGGCACACTTCCTTCTCATCCTCTTCCTAACCCGAATAGCGTGCCGACCCAGCGGTGCGTTATGAACCCAAACCTGGGCCAAGCACACATGGTCTATCAGGCCCCTTCTATTCCTTCACTCAACGGGATGGAAGCTTCAACCTCCTATGCAGGTTACCAACAGCAGCAGCCCATCTTACCAACCCCCAACCAGAACCAGGCAGGAACAAATTCTGTAACAATCCGTAGTGGTAAGGCAACCCAAGATCCACCTTATCCAGACCACTCCAAGCCTGGTAGTGCCCTAAATCCTAGGACAGTCATCCAGGATGTTCCTATCCCTGTCCCAGATCAAAAGCCTGGACCTATCCTAGAGGAACCAACCAAGGTTCCATTTCCCGAGGCCTTGACCAAGGGAAAGAGGACAACTAAACCCGTGGCTCCTGAGGAGGACCTAGTCAAGCTCTTTGAGCAGGTCCAAATAAACATCCCCTTGATGGATGCGATCCGCCACGTACCGACTTACGCACGATTCTTGAAGAACGTGTGTATACCTCAGCGTAAGCCGCGAACCAAGAGTGGGAGTCCAATTGTACTATCAGAGCAAGCCAGCTCTGTAATCCTAAGTAGACTCCCACCCAAGGCAAAAGACCCAGGAACTCCCCTGATTTCATGTAAGATCGATGAGACCCAATTTGACAGAGCATTATTGGACCTAGGTGCCTCCATAAACTTGATACCCACATCCCTACTTAACCATCTAGAAGAATCTAAACTGAAACCGACCGAGGTGACATTGCAGTTAGCAGATCGATCTATCAAGTCACCTAAGGGAATTCTTGAGGATGTTATTGCTAGGGTGCAGGATTTCTACTTCCCTGTAGATTTCATAGTTTTAGATATGGACGCACCTGAAAACCCAAGGGATACACCAATCATACTAGGGAGACCTTTTCTGGCCACTGCAAGGGCCAACATAAGTTGTGAAGAGGGCCAAATAGAGCTGAAATTTGGGAATCAGACTCTAAAAATTGACATCTTTAAGGCCCAACAAGGGATCAATTGTGGTGTCATTGAACAAATTTGTGATATTAGAGCCATGGTTGATGAACCACAACTTGAGGACAACATGATTATTCCTCATCAACAACAAGAAAATCTTGAACCGCAATTAGAGGAGTCAGACCTTGATCTAGACAAACCTATAACTCCTACCCTTGTACCCCACACTCACTTCAAACCACCCGCTGCTGCTGATAACCACATTCTTGAACTCAAACCCCTTCCCGATCATTTGAAATACGTCTTTTTGGGTTTAAATCAGACGCTCCCTATGATTATAAACTCTAAACTCACACCTGATCAGGAATCCTGTCTGATTGCTGTTCTCCAGCAACATCGCAGAGCCATTGGTTGGACTCTCGGTGATTTAATTGGAATAAGTCCCTCTTATTGCACACACTACATCTATTCTGAAGAGGGCACACGACCTTCACGTGAAATGCAGAGGCATTTGAATCCAAATCTGCAGGAGGTTGTGAAGGAGATCATTAAGTAGTTAGATGCAGGGATCATCTACCTGATCTCCGACAATCGTTGGGTGAGCCCCATCCAGGTTGTGCCTAACAAGGCAGGGCTCACCACCATCATGACTGAAATCGGAGAAGTCATACCTACCCGTATAGCCAACTCGTGGAGAGTCTGCATAGATTACTGAAGACTCAATTCCTCTACGAAGAAGGATCATTTCCCACTACCATTTATTGATCAGATTCTCGAGAAATTAGCGGGAAATAGATTCTTCTGCTTTCTTGGTGGGTACTCCAGTTACAACCAAGTGGCGATTCATCCAGAGGACCAAGAGAAGACCACATTCACCTGCCCTTTCGGGACGTACTCATTCCGAAGGATGCCTTTCGGTCTCCGCAATGCACCCGCAACTTTTCAGCAGTGCATGCTTGCCATATTCTCTGATATGGTAGGTGATTATCTGGAAGTTTTCATGGATGACTTCTCGATTTTCGGGTCATTATTTGACGATTACCTCTAACACTTGGTTCACATACTTAGGCGTTGCATCGATGTAAATCTGGTTCTTTCCTGGGAAAAGAGCCACTTTATGGTGCCTGAGGGGATCATCTCGGGACACTTAATTTCTGAGAGAGGCATCCAGGTGGATCGAGCCAAGGTTAATCTGATTTCTAGACTTCCTATGCTTAGCTTGATCAGGAAAATCCGATCTTTTCTAGGGCACGTCGATTTTTACCATCGTTTCATTCATGATTTCTTGAAAATCGTGTGCCCCCTGACTACTCTTCTCTCCAAGGATGTACCCTTTGAGATTTTTGAGGAATGCATTCAAGCTTTTGAGAGCCTTCATGACCGAGTCACCCAAGCCCTGATCCTACAGTCCCCTGATTGGTCTCAACCCTTTGAGATCATGTGCGATGCATCTAACTTCGCTGTAGGAGCGGTTCTGGGGCAGAAGATTGACGGAAAACCCGTGGTCATCTACTACGCTAGCAAGACACTTACGAGGCTCAGCGTAACTACATGGTTACGGAGAAAGAGCTGCTAGCAGTAGTATTTGCCCTTGAAAAATTCGGATCTTGTCTCCTGGGTTCCCACGTCATAATCTACTCGGATCACACAGCTGTGAGGCATCTCCTTTCAAAGAAGGACACGAAGCCTCGATTAATCCGATGGATCTTGCTGTTGCAAGAATTCGACCTCGAGATTCACGACAAGGTGGGAAGACAGAACATGGTAGTTGACACTTGTCTCGCCTTCCTTCTAAGATCATCGGCCCTTCTGGATCCATCACGGAGTATTTTCCTGATGAGCACCTCTTGGCTATTGGTACTAGGCTTCCATAGTTTGCTGATATAGTAAACTACTTAGCATCACACCAGATCCCGTCTGATTGGCCGAAGGCCAAGAAAGATAAGTTACGCTCCAATGCCAAGTACTACATCTGGGAAGACCCATACCTATTCCGCATAGGTGCTGACCAAATCATCCGGCGATGTGTCCCGGAGGGTGAGATCAATGACATTCTCCCTTTCTGCCATGACCAGGCATGCGGTGGCCATTTTTCTGGGCACAAAATCGCATAAAAAATCCTCCAGTGTGGCTTTTACTGGCCCACTATCTTCAAAGACGCATACAGTCACTGTAAGGCATGTAGTCGTTGTCAAACTTTGGGCAACATGAGCCATCGCGACATGATGCGTTTACAGCCGATTCTCGTATGTGAGATTTCCAATATTTGGGGGATTGATTTTATGAGCCCCTTCTCTATTTCGGATGGCTTCGAGTACATTTTACTCGCTGTAGACTACGTGTCCAAATGGATCGAAGCCATTCCGACCCGAACTTGTGATCACAAGATCGTCATCAAATTCATTCATCAGAATATCTTCTCACAGTTCGGGATTCCTCATGCGATCATCTCTAATGGAGGGATCCATTTTACCAATGCTCAGCTCAGGTCACTGATGACCAAATACAGGGTGTCTCACCGAATCTCTACTCCTTACCACCCCCAGACTAATGGTCTAACTGAGCTTTCAAATCGAGAGATCAAGAAAATCCTGCAGGTTACTGCTCGACCTGACAGGAAGGACTGGTCATCCCGACTTCCTGAAGTCTTGTGGGCTTATAGGACTGCCCACAAGACCCAATTAGGCATGTCTCCTTTTAGATTGGTGTACGGGAAGGCATGTCACCTTCTCGTCGAATTGGAGCACAAAGCCTATTGGGCAATACGGAGCTGCAACTTAGATCTTTCTAAGGCTGGAACCCATAGAAAGCTCCAGATAAGAGAGATTGATGAATTACGCCTTGATGCGTATGAGAACTCACGAATCTACAAAGAGTGGGTTAAAGCCTTTCATGATAAGCACATATCTAGAAAGATCTTCCACCCTGGTCAGATGGTCTTACTCTTCGATGCCCGACTCAAACTCTTCCCTGGAAAACTGCGATCCAAGTGGGTCGGTCTTTATCTTGTCTGAAAAATTTTTGGAAATGGAGCCGTCAAGATCAGTCCACTCAGCCACGATTCCGAACCTTTCGTCGTGAACGGTCAGAGACTCAAACCGTTCATTAACATAACCATCACAGATTTGGCTGAGTCATCATTTATCCTCCATTCTCTTTGAGCTTATTGTGCCCAGCTGATGGCGTAAAACTCAGCGCTTAACGGGAGGCAGCCCGTCATTCTTGAAAAATCAAAACCCTTTCTGACATTTCATTGCACTTTAGGTTCGTTCCTTAGGACAGCCGACTTCACCTCAGGTACTCGTACCTGAGATTAGAAATCGTCCGCAACAGTCACCTCGACCTGTCCACTCACCCAACACTTGTCCTAATGAATGAACTAAGCTAAATACAAACCCTCCTAATTTACAATGACATTGCAAATCTTAGGCATGGGGGGGTATGAAAGTACAAAATGAATAAAAACTCATAAGAAAAGGGTTCAACAAAAAAATACATATGCCAAAAACACCATAAAAATTAAAAAAAAAAATTTGAAAAAAAAATAAAAAAATTAAAGGAGGGAAGAAAATTTTGTGGACTTTACAAAAGGAGAAAAAAAAAGAGCTAAATGCTAAAAAGGAGCACAAAATGAAAAAAAAAAGGATAGTCATTAGTAAGAAATTAAGGAATTAACCAAAGTTCTAGACAACATTAAGGAAAAGTAAAGCGAAAGTGTACAACAAGATTAGTAAGAACGCGAACTTTAGGAATTCTTGGCTAGACTCTTAGTACCTATTAAGATCTAGATATTCCTCAAGAGGTTGAGGAAAATGAAAAGCTTAAGTATTAGGTCCAAGGCTTAGGGAGTATTTGGCTTCGTTAACTGACCTTCGGTTTACGGGACTCAGTAACCTAAGCACCCAAATTCACACACACAGTCTGGTTCAGTGAGCATAAATATCAAAATCATGCAAAAGCATTTCAAATATTTTGAAAATGTCACATAGATTAGGAGCGGCCGATCAACACAAGTTGATTTGGACGAGTTCACGGCGCGGAGAGGTGGGAAATTCCCCTCGAAGATGCATAACAACATATCATCTCTACGGTGCTTGTCTCCTAGGATATTTACATATCCTACCGGGGGCATGTAAGCACTCTACTGTTTCAGATTCCATGGATGGCATTATCACGAAGTGTCAATTGCCAGGGTCTGAATTCAGCCACGGAACACCATGGACAGGATTATCTCGAAAGCCAGGGTTTTGGGGGTGCTATCTTGAAGCAGCGACTGCCAGGGACCCTTGAGGATTGATGATGGCGACAAGGAATCCGATACAGATCGTGTTGTGAAGCCAATCTTAAGCTAGAATTAAAAAGAAAAGAGAGAGAAAACTCTCCAAACAAATAAACCTTCTGTCTCTCTCTTACAAAATGCATTGTAAACTGAACTAAGGCTAAAAAAATCTCAAGCACGGGTGCTTTAACCATGAAGTCCAATAAACTTTAGGTTAGTTCCTGTAGGCCTTAAAAACCTTTGCTAAAGACTGAGGCTAAAGCTAGACAGATCTGGATCTTGATTGGTACTAGAGTACCTTTTAGGCCTATGATTGGCATTCTGACCTAATCAAAGATACAAGAGGAAAAACACTTATCAAAATGTGATGAAAGAAATTTATGGTTTAGAACAGAGGTTAAAACCTTAAAATTTTGCTAAGGGACTAGTAAAAGCTAGGCATGGGGGTATGATGAGAACCTCATCATAGACCCTAACTGGCACATTTTAATCTAATAAAGTAAACAAAAGCTCCCACATAACCTGAGAGAAGGCCTAATTCAAGGAATTATTGATCTGAGAATAAAACATGACACAAGGGGTAAAACTATAATTTTACCATTGTAGTACATAAATGGGATTTTTAAGGGTCTAAACACAGGTCAAATGGGCTTAATAAGAGACAAAGTGGGATGATTTGGTCTGAAACGGGTTATAGCGACTTCTAGGAATTAAATGACACTCTACAACCCTGAAACAAATCCACTTTAATTTACGAAGTTCTAGGCAAGATAAAAATCAATTAAATCCTCTAAAAATCATGAAAAAACATCCACTAGGGTTTAGAATCTTCAATTTGGCCATGGGAACCTCTCTTGACCTAGATTGAGAACCATACCCAATTTTTGACCTAATTTGGGTTTTTGTGCAAAATGTCCAGTCAAACGTGGTTAAACCTAAAATCCAAGTTCACCATTGGATTCCTTAGGTCCAAATTAGGGTTATACCAAAATTTGGACCTAAGAAAAGTTTGCCTTGACCCACTTTACAAATTGGTCCTCACTAATTACTTTTTGACCCTTAACTTTTTGAACCCTTGCACTTACCCCCTTAACTTTCCTTCATTCTTTTCAGATCGGTTCCTCTGCCACCCGCGCAACAGCCCATACCTCTGGCGACTTTGCGCGGAGGATGGCGCTGTGCAGGGTATGGGAGCCGGCCTCAAAAACGAGAGGAGGGTCCCCTGCGTTGTCCTCTTCTGCATGGACCTCCTCCCATGCCCTGCTTGCACCCATACCTCTCATGCGAATGCACGAGAGGTATGGGTCTCTTTTCCGGCCAATCTCCGGTGACCTTCCCACGCCTCCTATTTCCCTCCCTACTAGCACCTATTTAAGGAGCGGCAGGGGCAATCGTTTCTCCCAAGCTTGATTTGGCCAGAGTTCTCCCCCAAATTTCTTCCCTTCTCCTCCGGCTAGGTGACCAGCAAGCTCCGGCGACCTTTCCTCCTCCTTTCCGTCGCTTTGCCACAATACCAGTGGCAGAGCTGTCTTCACCTCCTTCCTCCACGTCGTGCAACACCCACATGCGCGCCTCCAGCCCCGTCATCGTCGTCGTTCTCCCTCCACTGGTTCCTTCATCTCCGGTGACGGCAGGAACGAGCCGTTCGCCTCCTGCCCCCCCTTCGTCCGCTTAGCTAGGTAAAAACTCTTCCTCTTACTCTCCCCTTTATTTCCCCCGTGTTAATTCGTTGTTTCGACCCCTCGATGCCACTGTCCACCCTCACCATCTCCACCTCCGACCACCAACTCCAGCGAGGCCATTTCCCCACCACAGACCACTCCACCTCTTGCCAACCGATTCCTGAGCTTCACCACTTCCCATTGATCACCTCTCACCTTTCCACCGACCATGCCACCTACTGAAACTGTCCCCCAAACACACCCACCAGCACGCACATAGTTTGACCTAGCCACGCACTCACGGCCACTGTCACACCACATTGACCCCCGCAGCACCTCCGCCGTGCTCTGGCAAAGCCTCCTGAGCATTCTGACGTGGCCACAAGGCCGTTTGCGTGATTTCAGGTTCAGAGACTCGCCGCCATTGCCACCGAGCCTAGAGCAAGCTTGCTAGCAGCTCCAGGCCTCTGTAGTCCCAGGTGGGAATCCCAGGTCGCGTAGAAAAGGCTCACGCACGATCCTAGGTTCCCAATCAAAGGCGCGAGCCTCGCGTATTGCTACAATCGTGAGGATTCCTGCTGCGGGCGAAGGTGCGAAATTTAGGTGGGACGTTTAGTCCCACCTTGGAAAGTTCTAAGGCAAAGCACCTGCATAAGTTGAATTCGTGTCTGTAGCTGTTTGCCTTCGATACACAAGGGTTAGGTCCCTCGCCTACGCACGCGCAGCGCGTACGCGCTCGCGCCTGCCCTCTCCCGCGCTCACGCCCCACGGGCCTGGGTCCGACCTGATTACCTGACCAAGCACTCCTTGCGCACCACCCACGCCGGTGCGCCTAGTCACGGGTACGTACACCCGACCCGTATACCCGTGAATGCTCTGGGAGCGAACCCTGGAGTGAATTTGAAAGAGAGAGAGACGTGGGGTGGGTAGAGGTTAGGTTTTGCCTAACCTGGTATTGTGCAGGGAAGCAGGAGAAGAAGAGAAGGAGCAGCTGGGGACTTAGCTGCATAGAAGAGCAGCTGAAGGAAGAGGGAGCGCAGCAGAGAGGAAAAGAAGAGACGCGGCTGAAGAGAAGAGAAGGAGAAGCAGCCAAGAGCTGCAATAGAAGGAGCTGAAGAAGAAAGCCAAAGAAAAGAGAAGGAAGGAAGGCTTGTGAAGACAGAGGAAGGAACCAAGGAAGAAAAGGAGCTTGCCGCACAGAAGAAAGGAAGAAGAAGAAGAAGGCCAAGCAGAACGGAAGAAGAAGAAGCCAATTGGAGAAGAACCTGCAAAGGCACTGTAGCAAGAGGCAGATAAGGCGTCTGATTCAAAGAATCAGACATCTGAGAAAGACAAGGTAGAGAAAGAAGAGAAGGAAGAGAGAAGAGGAGGAGAAGAAAGAAAGAAAAAGAGAAAAAGATTTTTGTTCCTTCTCTCTTTAATTTTTATAAAGTAGTATATTGTAGTAAATTGTGATTTTATATGCTTCTAGAACTAAGTTGCTCCCTGAGTTCGACCTCGGAAGATTTAAAATTTTGAGTAATAAATTAAATTAAATTGATAATCATTTTTCATGGCAATACTGCAACAAATATATCTTTATAACCTGACGAACGACGATTTATCACCCTACACCGACTTGTTAGGTCCATTGGGCAAACCAAGGTAGTCAGGTGAGGGTGCGCAGACTGTGGAGGGACGAGACCCCTGTTTGGTTACTGAGAAGGGCTAGACCCCTATTACTGAGAGGGCTAGGCCCTATACTGTTCCGTGTTGTACTTTGGGCACACCCGCTAACGGAAACGACTGACCACGTGCCAGTGCGGGGTAGCTACCCGTGCATTTATCGCACGTGCCGTAGTCACCGTTACATTTGTCCGTGACCTTGGGGTGGTTGACTGGGGGTAGGACCACCATGGGGGACTCTTCCGGCCAGGAGAGCACCACGTGCGACTTCTACTCTTCGGAAAAGACTGTAATCAAGATCATTCCCACGAGGAACATTCGGGATCAAGAAAGGGATCTGATAAATAAACCAAGTGGTGAAAAAGAATAATTAGTTAAAGAAAGTAATTGAAAAACGACAGCTACCTGTCCACTTTTACTGCTTTAGTTAGTTGGTTGCCACTCTACTCAGCGTTTGCTGACGTTGTGTACTCATAACCCCTTTTCAGGTCCAGGTGTTGAGCAGCTAGAGCCTACGGCTACAGAGGGTGCTGGGCCCAGTAGAGCCCAGTAGTTGTAGCACTTTTGTTGTACTCGTTTGTTGTAGTGAGTAGACTCTTATATCTTTACGTTTTCCACTCTTACATTCTGTACTTTATATTTTTGTGCCTGCCTACTTTTCTACTGTTGTGGTGGTGATATGTACTGTAGCAGTTTTTACTTCCTTACTGTTGTACCTTTTTACTGTTAGTTGCTTAGCATAGTGAATGTGGTTTACTTTCTTGCTTTTTGGTTACTCTCTCGTTGGATGACTGGGTCTTGGGATAAGTCGAGTCGGTCCGGTCTCATATCTTGTAGGGATTTGGGAACCGGGTCGTAACACCATCCATCAGCAGCAGGAAGCTTGCTACATCCAAAAAATCATGTAAAATCATTGACTTGGATTCCCTACGGCCTTGAGTGCTAAGACCCAACTTCTGAATGAGCCGCTCTTGAATCTCAATTGCATCCATATCCTTGGCTATGGTCACCATAACAACAACGTTGAGCCCATTGCTAGGCTTCCTGCAAAAGTAATTGCTGATTTTTCTCAAGAGGAAGACAATCCATGCCACATCTTCCAATAACAGTGGCTTCATCTCCATCGATGAGATGTAGAGCCCTAGAAAACTCCTCTTCCTGGCCAACCATTGGAGAGTAGATAGGAACCTCATTCACCATGGTGGCTACCACCTTGATCAACTGGTGGTCATCAACCTCGAACCTCGTCCCATCTTCTATAAGGGCTAGTTTACGGCACAGGTTAGCTAACCCACGTTAGCAAAGTTGCAACAGGGGTTAATCCTTGTTTCTGTTTACTTGCAAACAGGGGTTAATCTCTGTTTGTGTTTACTGAATAGGAGTTAGAAATTGAGGTTATCCTGTGATGTGATAAGGGGTAAGAGAGAGATATCGAGGGTTAAGTGGGGAGTTGGGCCAACCCCTCTTCAAACCGTTGTTAGGATAACGCGGATTAGTAACCCAAAGAGGGGTTGAGTTATCCTGGGGGGTTAAACCACCGTAAACTAGGCCTAAGGGTGCTGGCATCCTCGAGCAGCTCATCTACCTCTCTCACGAGCTCGTCAAAGGGACGTTGCGCCCTCCTCACGAAGGACTCGGTGAACTCCTCCGACAATTTGAGGAACCCTTCCACATTCTCGAACCAAATCCTCGCTCTGTCACTGTGCTCCACCCTTTGAAACTTGAGGAGTAGGTGGTTGAACTTCGAATCCAACTCCACCATCAAAGAGCTCGCCATTCTCGTCTTCTTGCTGAGGGACTTGGCCTTCGCTTCAAGAGAACATAGGATCTTTTCAGAGGATGGAATGACCAGTTCCTCGTCTGCCAAGATCTTGCCCTCCAGTGCCAAGCTCCTCGCTTGCTTGAGCAATTCGACCACCCTTTTCGCAAGCTTGTAGTTTGCCCAACAGCCACATCTGATGCTGCAGGAAGGCACCCTTGCTGTGAATGACTTAGTGAAGGTGGTGGATAGAGGGAGGAAGGAATCCACGCTTTGGAACCAATGCTCAACTTGGTTGCTCAGCTCGTTTTGTGGATCGGATGACAAGCACTCGTTCACCCTTTTCTGAAGGTCTTGCTTCATGCATCGAATTGCCTCCGTCTCGCTAGAGAGAGATTCGATGTTTGTTTGAAGATTTCTGAGTGCATGGGTGATGAGAACCTCATCATGAACCCTAACTAGCACATTTTGACTTAATAAAATGAACAAAAGCTCTTACATAACTTAAAGGAAGGCCTAATTCAGGGAATTACTAATCTGAGAAGAAAACATGAAACAAGGGGTAAAACTGTAATTTTACCATTGCAGTGCATCAATGGGATTTCTAAGGGTCTAGACATAGTTCAAGTGAACTTAATAAGAGGAAAAGTGGGATGGTTTGATCAGAAAAGGGTTATGGCGAAATCTAGGAATTAAATGACATTCTATAACCCTAAAACAAAGCCACTTTAATTCACAAGGTTTCAGGCAAGATACAAATCAACTAAACCCTATAAAAATCATGGAAAAATATCCCTTATGGTTTATAACCTTCAATTTAGCCTGTAGAACCTGTTTTGACTTAGATTGGGGACTATACCCAATTTTTGACCTAATTTGGGTTTTTGTGCAAAATATCCAGTCAAACGTGGTCAAACCTGAAATCCAACTTCACCATTGGATTCCTGAGGTCCAAATTAGATTTATACCAAAAGTTTAACCTAAGGGAAGGTCGTCTTGACCCACTTTGCAATTTGGTCCTCAAAATTACTTTCTGACCCTCAACTTTTTGAAACCCTTGCATTTACCCCCTCAACTTCCTCGTCATTTTATTCACTTCGGTCCCTCTGCCATCCGCAGCAGAGGGCCATACCTCCGGCAACTTTGCGTGGAGGATGGCACCTCGTCTGCATGGGGAGTCGCTCCCAGACTTGAAAGGGGAGCTCCCTATGGAGCCCCCTACTGCATGGGCTACTCCCCATGCCTTGAAACCCATCATACCTCTCGTGTGAATGCTCGAGAGGTATGGGTATCCGGCCGGCCATACCTCCGGTGTGGCCTCTCCGCCGCCCTCGCGCGCTTCCTGCCCTGCCTTCGCCTATTTAAGGAAGGGCAGGCCACGCTGCTTCCTCCAAGCTCGATTTGGCCTGAGATCCCCCTCCAATTCGTCTCCTCCCAACTCCGGCCGACTGCCCAGAGCTTCCGGCGACTCCTCCTCTCCTCTCTCGTCGCTCTACCATGGTACTAGTGGCAGAGCTAGCTCCGCCATCCTCCACAGCGCTGCACCGTACCAGTGGGCGCTCTCCAACCCCCCTCCTCGTCGCCGCCTTCTTCCCTTGGGTGCCTTCATCTCCGGCGACGGCAGGCACTAGCTGCTCGCCCTCCACCTCCCCCTTTCGCTCCTAACCTACCAGATAAGTCGCCCTTACCCCCCTCTTCATTTCCCCTCTGTCAATTTGTTCTTTCGACCCCTCGACACCACAGTCCACCATCACCATCTCCACCTCTGACCACCAACTCTAGCAAGGCCATTCCACCACCACAGACAGTTTCACCCCTCGCCGACTGGTCCCTAAGCTTCACCACCTCCCACTGATCACCTTTCACCCTCCCACTCACTGCGCCACCCACTAGAACCTTCCCCCGAACACACCCACCTGCACGCACACAGTGTGCCCTAGGCACACACACACAAGCGCCTTACGCCACAATGACCCCCAGGCGTCGTACTTTGGCGAAGCCTGTTGAAGGTTCTGAAAAGGCCACAAGGCCGTGTTTATGATTTCAGGGTCACGGCCCCTTCTGCCATTGATGCAGTAGCATGAAGCTTGCTTGAAGCTTCGTCCAGGTTCCAGCGCCCCAGGCCTCCAGGTCCAGAAGGCGCGGACTTCCCTCGCGCACAGCTCCAAGCAACCAATTGGCCTCGAAGGCCTTAATTGCAGCTGCAATTGCTCACGCCATCTGCTATGGGCATGCAGGTAGAAGCGGGTGGGACTTTAGTCCCACCTTGTGAGTTTTCGAGTGGGCGCAGGTGCTTAAATTGAAAAACTGTTTAGGGCTTATCGCCTTGAAACCACAGGGTGAGGTCCCACTCACCTTCACCCTCCTCATCCGTGACCCGACCTCCGCAGACCTGGCGTGACCCGTTCACCTGACCATGCACTCCTCGCCCACCACCGCATGCCGGTGGGCCTGGTCCCGGGTCCGTATACCCGACCCGATAACCCAGCTGGCTTTGGAAGAGTTGTGACCTGAGAGAGAAATAGAGAGAGAGAGACATGGGGAGGGTAGGGGTAGGTTTTTCTTAACCGTGTACCTGTGCAGGGAAGAAGAAGGAGGAGGAAGAGGAAGAGGAAGAGGAAGAAGGAGAAGAAGAGGCTGAGGACTTAGCCGCACCAGGGAAGAAGGAGCAGGAGCTGAAGAAGAAGAAGGCAAAGGCACAGTGCAGAAGGAAAGGAAGAAAAAGAAGGCAGAAGAAGGAGATGAAGAAGAAGAAGAAAGGGACAAAGAGGAAGAGAAGAAAAGAGAAGGAGGGAGCTGCCACAAAGAGGAAGGCGAAGCAAGAAGAAAAAGAAGAGAAGAAAAGAGGAGGGAGCTGCCGCAAAGAGGAAGGCCAAGCAAGAAGAAAAAGAAGAGAAGAAGGAGAAGCCAAGGAGAAGAATCAGCAATAGCAGCCAAAGAGAAAGGAAGAAGAAGAAGACGTGCACTGTAGCAAACGCTACTTAAGGCATCTGATTCATAGAATCAGACGTCTGGAGACAAAGAAAAGAAAAGAGAGAGAGCAAAGAAGAAGAAGAGAAAAGAAGAAAAATTCTACTTTTATTCTCTACATTTTTTGTAAAACATTACATTATTGTGAATTGTGATTTTTATGTTTCTAAAACCGAATTTGCTCCGTAAGTTCGACCTCGAAACATTTTAAAAATTTTGAGTAATAAAATAAATTAAATTGATAATTCGACATCAATTGGCCATGGATGATGGCCAACATGGAGGTCTTGTTTGATCAGTTAGAGATGGTGGAGGTGGGGAGGATGGTAATAGGACTATTGGAGATGTGGGAGATGGAGGAGATGGTAGCAAGGGGATTAGATATTAGAAATTGACAAGAGATAACGATTAGGACGTCGGATTTCACGTTGAAAAGGAAAGCACTCAGACAGACAGAAAGGATGCTTGCTAAAAAAAAAAAAAGAGATAGAGAGAGAGAAGCGAGGGAAGGGGACAGAGATGTTGCAATCATGTATGAAATATGTATTTCTATCGGCCAACTTATATCCACAAGAAAATTTTGTTGGTAAAAGAACATTCTTTACAACCCACTCTTTCCCTGCCCCGCTTCGCCCCCCTCCCCCCTCACAACCCAATCGCCGGATCGCCTCAATCTCCCTATCGGACCTCTCCTCTACACTGATAGGCCATCTCCTCCGACATGCATGGCATTTGGCGGCTTGTAGTGTCCTGTGCGGCCACGATGAGGTCGAGGGGGTTCGTTGTGAGGTACGGCCGTGCGCGGTTGTCTCGCGGCTCTCAATGATGGCTGTGCATGATTGTCGTGAGATCGTCATGCGCTCGACTCGCGGTTGGAGAGTCGGTCAACGCTAGCTGCATGGAGAGGCTATGTGGCGGTTGACGATGGTGTGTGGTTGTACGAAGGTTGGCATGGTGTGGACGTGCAGCTGCGTGGCAAGCGGCGTGGTGGGGATGTGCGGTCGCTTCACTGTGCGGACAGATCGTGTTGGCTGGCGGCAGTTTGATCGTCTTGGATGTTGGTAGGCGATCGGGTGTCGTCGAGCTGTGGTGATGTTCCTCTTTGGCAGCTGTTGTGGGTGGCTGTGGTGTGGATGCTTGCAGTCGGTTTGGTGGTTCTGTTGTGGTGGTCAAAGGTCCCATAGGTCATGCCATTCTGCCGTCATCTCGCCTCTATGGCTACGATCGTTTTTGGATTTGGTTTTTTTATGTGTTTCTTATTTGGTTTGTCCGGGGATCATACGAGATATCTTGCTTCACACAATCGAGAGTTACCTAGTTTGTTTTCAGTGCCCAACTTGCCAGAGTTCTCGTTAGCGCTAATAGTTAGGAGTTTCTTCTGGTTGTGCTGTCGTATCTTCGAGTATGGTGCAGTGATTGAGCTTTCAACTGCTGCATGAAGCCATATTTGTGATGCTTCTTTTCTATGTTTTTAGTTTCATTTTAAATGTTTTGTGTTGTGCTCCCCCTTATTAGGGGTTACGTTTCACCTCTTTTGGAGGTGATAGATTCTCCTTTGTTTCTTGCATCACTTATATGAATTTCATCCCCTTTTAATGAAGGTTTTTACTTTGCCAAAAAAAAGAAATTTTGCTACTAGCACGAATGGTGCAACTATGAGGCAACTCATGTAATTAAAAAAAAAGGAATTTTTGTGCAAAATATACAAATACCTCAAGGTCTCGGGGCACAGATCTCCTGCTGTAACAATAGGGATGCAATAGACCCTACCACCCTTGGATTGGCATCTAACAGTAAGGAGCATGCCCCCAATTTTTGATTGAGGAGGGGGGGGGGGGTGGTGGTGATGGAGTGGTGTACAACACCTCTCTTGTTCTTTTTGCAAATGAGAAACTTCTTCAAGGGCACATAAATATACAATTGGATGCAGCTTAGAGGGGGAAGGAAGAAAACAAATAATCTTGACTCCCTCAAAGAGATGGAACACCAACGCCCCTTGAACGAGGGGGAAAATGCAGCAAAACGATAACGAAACAAAACCAAAACAAGAAAGTAGAAAGAAAGCATCCAAGGTATAATTTTTGTAGTAAGAAAAATCTGCTCCATGCACCAAAGATACGACGAAAGCATCGCCAAAGAAGACGTTGGTGATTGCACTCACGAGTGACAACAGGTCGGAGATGAACTGACCATTCACTCAATCATGATAATTAAGTCCGATATCCCACACGGTCCAATAAAAGGAGGCTGAGAACGCCAAAATTGGATGCGATATGGCGGCAGGGAGTAACTTGGTCGGTGAATGCCAACCACCATCGATAGTAAGGGCACACACACTACTAGAAAAATGAGATATACCATCGGTTATCTGCTGTCGATTTTAAAAAGTGAAGGCAAATTTTTTTTTACCATCACTTATTTAAATGACGGTGAATGCATGTACTCCCCTAAACATAAATTGAAAAAAAGTGATGGGCATGCGGTAGTCATTAATATTTACCGTCGATTAGTTAAGCGACGGGAAATATATTTTTGCCATTGGTTATTGTAAGAAGCGATAGTGAAAAGTCGGTTAAAATTAGCAGCTAAAATTTGGGCGCAATGAGGGATTTAATTTAGACTTCTACCGTCGGTTAATCTAAGAAGCGACAGTGAAAAGTAAGTTAAAATTAGCAGCCAAAATTTGGACACGATGAGGAATTTAATTTATCCTTTTACCGTCGATTTCTGATAGAATCGACTACAAATGTCTGTTCATAAACCCGCGCACAGAGTCCTCTCCTCCCCCCACACCTCATAGAAACCCTCTCGTCGCTCCTCGTCGATCGCCCTTCGTCATCTGCGCTGTCGCTCCTCGTCCTCCGTCAGTTGCCAGCGGTCCTCCTCCTCAAGTAACTCCTCACCCCCCCTCCTTCCTTCTCCTCCCCTCCCTCCTGCTGAAACCCTCCTCCCCCCCTCCTGCCGACACCCTCCTCCTCCCCCTCCTACTACCCTCCTCCTCAATCCCTCCTGCCACCCCCTCCTCCTCTCCTCCTCCTCCTCCTCCTCCTCCTCCTCCCCGCACCCCTCCTCCTCCTCCTCTTGTCATCCCCCTCCCCCTCCTCCTCCCCCACTTACCGCCCTCCTCCTCCTCCCTGACCCCTCCTACCGCCCCCCTCCTCCTCCCCTCCGCCCCCTACTCCCTTCCTCCTTGCCTCCTGCTCCGTGTCCTCCTCCCTACCTCATGCTCCGCCTCCTCCTCCCACATCTCTACGGGTAGTGCTGAGTAGGGAGTTTGTTATTTAGGAGAAATCAAAGAAAGTAGGAAACTCTTGCAGTACGTTTACAGTATGGTGATGTAATTCCTCCATGTGAGATGGTGTTGTATATGTTATGGGTGAGGTTGTTTTGCTACAGGGGGTGAGAAAGGAGTACGTAGTTATCTTCAGAGTTGAAAATGTTGATTGTATTAATGATGTGAAGGAGGGTTTGTTTCTCCTATAGGAAAAGGGATTCGGCCTTGCTCAGAAGGTGCGTGACCCAATTGTTAGTGGCTCGAGATAAGCCAAAATGCTCCAACGACAATGTCATATATGTTGTTCAAAAGAAAGAAGAGATTACGAAAAAGTTTACTTAGAGGCAATTTGTCTAAGTAAGCTATGTCAGAAGGAGCAATTAAAACCATTCCCTATCTCACATTTTATCAGTGAGTGGAAATTTATTGATGTGTAAGTGAGAACTTTCCATACATGTGAAGTAGATTTGTTAGATGGTAGAGGGAGAGGCATTGTTCTACCTTTGAAATATTTCGATAAGAGTGGATAGTAGTTTTGCTGCATTAAGATTTGGAATATCAAGGATATCCCAACCATTGTTTGTCTTTTGTCTACAACTTGTCTCCAATTTGGCAAGGTGAAGCTTATTCTCCATCATGTTGTCATTCCAGAAAATTCCTGTGGATTCAATCAATTTTGTGAATGATGCCTTTTGAAATTCTAAGAGCAAACAATGTAAATATCAAGGGAAGTTAAGAGAGGAGCTTATGGAGGATACCAAACACCCTTCCCTGGCCTTGGATCTTTCTAGAGCCCCCTACATGCCACGTGTCACAACCTCAATGCCCCTCCATGACCTCTCCTCCTCCTGTTAAAACCCCCTGTCCCCTTTCCCACTCCACTTCCCCTCGTTCTGCTATTTAGCTCCATTCCATCCTTCCCTCCATTCTTCACCTCCAAGCCTCCTTATCTCTTCGTCCCCTCCTCACCTCCAACACCATTCCCACCCTTTTCCTCCAAAACACCCTTTTGCTCGTTACATGTAAGCTTATGTGGTGAAATTTTGGTTACTTCTTCTTGCTCTTCTCTGGTATACCAACTAATCTTATCTAGTTTCCTACGGTACTCTTAACTGGGTTTTAAAGGAAATCTAGCTAAGATTATTATTGAGAGGTATGCTAGAGAAGTGCTGGGAGATGCTGTCAAAATTTCACTACACTAAGGTTACATGTAATGAGTAAACCTAAATTGTGATCAAATCTTTGAGGATGGGCTATAAGGTGAAAATCTTAATCAAGATACACATCATTTAGTCCTTTCCCTTCCTAATAAGTGATATGTTTACATTAAATTTTATGCTATAATGGATAAATCTTGGATTGGATTGCAGGGGTCAGATTACATAAGATATATGGATGGAGTAATTTCATTCATAGATTGGGCCTTCGATGACAATAGGAAGATATTTATGTGATCGAAGGCCCATGCAGAAGATATTTGAATTATTCCTTGCATGATCGTAATACTGTGCTCAAGAACTTGATTTGTAATGGGTGGTGGCAGTATTACATTACTTGGGTAGCTCATGGAGAAGAGTTTACTAAGAAAGTCATAAACAATGAGAACACTGTTGAAGAAGAGATTGACAAGGAAATTGCTAATAGTGGAAGTGAATAAATACAAGAAATGTTAAACGAGATGAGAGCAGGAGAGTATATAAATACAGATGAGGAAGATCTATTCAGTTATGATACATTCTATGATGCTGTTAAGGTGGCTGAGGATCCTATTGCATCTGGTGTTATGAGAATGTCAAAGTTGTCATTTTTATTGAAGATGTTTCAACTGAAGGTTATGAATAGAGCTAGTACTAAATTCATGTCAGAAATATTTTAATTTATTGCTGAGCTATTGAATAACCTTAATGATTTTCCGACTTCATGGTACTAGGCAAGAAAACATATTCGCAAGCTTAGTTTGGACTGTCAGAAGATCGATGCATGTCTGAATGACTGCATTCTTTTTAGAAATGAATTCACAAACTTGAGTAACTATCTCGAATGTGGACATGAGAGATATAAGGAAGGTAAAAATGAAAGTAAGAGAAAACAACCTCAGCAGGTTCTTCGTTAGTTCCCTCTGACACCTAGGCTTCAATGCTTTTTATATCAACTAAAACTGCACAGTGGATGACATGACACCAAGATTGTAAATCTCAAGATGGAAGAATACGTCATCCTACTGATTTAGAGGAGTGGAAGAGATTTGACAAAGGAAATAATTCATTCGCTTTAGAAGCAAAGAACTTGTGGTTGGGTCTTGCAAGAGATGGAGTTAATCCATTTAAGAGTATGTACCCGTCATACTCTGATGAGGGGCAAGAATGCCCTCGAACTCGAAACCCAACGATAGGCCCAAAACTGAGGGTCTAGCCCAAGAAACCTTGGATAAAGGTGAAGTTCCGAGATCCGACCCTCCTACATCCAAAGGAACCCCAAGCAGACGGATGTGGTAATCCACCCGACCGGCACATAAGCAGGCGAGCATGGTTGGACCCAGAGAGACCTAGCCATTGGAGGTTTAGCGAAGGGTACAGCGGTTCTGCGCCACCAATAAATGCTAACACTGGCAGCCGCCATTAATGACCTAGCAGTGTATTTGGCCAGGAAATTTCACTAGAAGCATAATCAACTGAGAAGATCCTAATAGGAGCTCGAGCCCGATCTGCTTAAGAGATTTTAGCGAGAGCGCCACCCTCGCAAGGATATATAGATAAGTGGGAAGGTGTGTTAGCCTTCCCTTAAGCGATCGGAGTGAAATCGAGTGATTGTATACTTTGTAAACACAAAAGAATTCTAGTGCATAGTTGGGAGTTTCATCCTCCCCCCAGACGTACACCTCTTAAGGTGGAATTAGGTAACCAACTCTTGTGTTTCCTTCGTGTGATTGCTCCATCGGGCTACCCATTCTAGGGAGTCCGATCCCCTTTGAGTCAAGTCCTTCGTCCCCACGAAGGAGCCGATCAAATTGGCGTTGTCTGTGGGAAGTGATAATCATTTGAGAACACTCCCTACCTCTCGGTGATGGCTCCAACCACTCGCAAATCCTTTCGCCCCGAACCTAAAAGGGCACAGGATTAGGCCAAGTCGAGCATGTTGGTCTCCAGGCAGTGCCCTCAGCCGACTGAACCGACGAAGGAGAAGTAGGCCCCCTGCTCCACCACTGGAGGACCACAAGCGCGTCCCCTTCCCTGATCTATAGGCAAGGGAAGAGTAGTTCTGGGCAAAATTGGTAGCCTTCACGGTAGAGGAGACCTCTGTCATCGAGAAACTCTTGGAGATCAGGCAAATCTAGGAGCTCGATCCTCCCCCGCAAGGGCAAACCTACCAGTCCCACCCTGATGATGAGCAGCTGAGGTGGTGCAGTGAGGTGGAGGATGAAAATGCCCGTCTGCACGAACAGCTTGAGCGGCTAAAACACGAGCTTAGAAGCTAGAGGGGTGAAGCCCCCTAGGCCCACCTAAGGCTCCTCACCCTCCTACCTCGGAGGAGATCTTCGGAGCTCAACCCCCTGCTACTGGCAATGGGGGATCGATCCCCGAGATCGTCCATCAAGTTACCCGGGTTATGAGGGGCATACGCCCTCGGGCTTACATCACCACTTACCCCTTCACTAAGGAGGTGATGACGACCCCCCTACTCGAAACATTCAAGCAGCCCGTCATGGCCCCATACGACAGGATGGTGGAACCCAACATCTTCGTTGGGAGTTACTGCCAAATGATGTTGGTGCACGACTACCCCGACGAAGTGCTCTACAGAGTATTCCCATCCTATCTGTCCGGCATGGCCCACGAGTGGTTCAATGAACTACTGGCCGGATAGATTGCCTGCTTCCAAGAATTGGCAAACAAGTTCTGCCAGTACTTCGCTGGACAACAAAGGATTAGAGATAACCCCGAAAGGCTCTCCAAGATCTGATAGCGGAGAAATGAGCCCTTCCGGTCATACTTAGACCGATTCAAGGTCTAGTACTTTAAGTGCAAGTGGCCTCACGACGCCATCGCTATCCAGTACTTCAAGTCAAGTCTCTTGACCTAGAGGTTCTAGTACGACATCAATGATTTCTTGTCCAGAGACATGGTGGAACTCTAGGACCAAGCCACGAGGTTCGTGGAGCATTCTGGTCCTGCAACTGGCTCACTAAGGGATTAGAGGAGGATGCCAGCCCAGCTGGAGAGAGGCGAGCCCTAGGCGGCTTCCCCTCCTCCGCACATGGAAATGGCCACTTTGGCAAGTGCAAGGCCAGCTTCCCGGAGCAGAGGAATGACAGGCCCGACAGAGGTCGGAATGGTGGACCCTGCCAAGCTAAGCGAGAGTATTTTGAAGAATACACTCCCCTTGCCGTGAACCAGGTGGTAACCGCTGGTTTCTATTTATTATAGTTTAGTTACAGTCGTTATAGTATGTAATAAGACAGCTACCAGGTTACTATTACAAAATTTTTTACTCGGAATATAAAGTTTTCCCGAGGTCGAACTCAGGGAGCTACTGGATTCTAGAAATATAAAAGTTCTCTATTATGTTACAAAAATAAGAGAGAGAGAGAGAGAGAAAGATTGATCTTGGCTTCTTCTTCTTCTCTTTCTCTTTTCTTCTTCTTCTTCTTCTTCTTTCCTTGACCATTTCTCTTCTTCTCTTCTTCTTTCTTCTGCCCTTTTTTTTTCTTTCTGGCAGCTATGTCTTCTTCCTTCTTTTTCTTCTTCTTTTCTTCTTGCCTTCTTCTTTTCCTTCCTTTAGCTAGCAGCTATGGTGATTTTCTTCTTCTTCTTCTTTTTGCTTCCTACCTTCTTCTTTCTCCTTTAGTTGCAGCTGTGCCTTCTTCTTTGTGCTTTGGCCGACTTTCCTTCTTCTTTTCTTTCCTGCCTTCTGCTTTCTCTTCTCTTTTTCCTTCTCTCTTTTCTTGCGACTGTGGGGAGTCCGACGTCTGATACTGTGTTCAGACGACTTATCTGTGGCTCTGCTACAGTGTTCTTTTTGTCTTCTTCTGGTTCTCTCCTGCCTTCTCCTTCTTCTGTTCTCATCTTCTTTCCTTCCTTTCTTCTTCAGCTCCTCTATGCGGCTAAGACTTCGGCCGCTCTTCCTTTCTTCTCCTTCCTCAGCTTGCTTCTTCTTCTTCTTTCTTTCTTTCTTCCCTGCATGCATGCACAGTGGTTAGTGCAAAACCTACCCCAACCCTTCCCCGCGTCTCTCTCTTTCTCAGATTTCTCTCATACAACCGCTCTCCCAGAGCTGGGTAATTGGGTGCGGGTATCGCGCCCGGGACCAGGCCCACCGACGTGCGGTGGTGGATGAGGAGTGCACGATTTGGGTAATCGGATCCTGCCCAACCCCGCAGGGCGTGAGCGCGGGCGAGGGCGAGTGAGCGCGTGGCGCGCAGCGTGCGGGAGAGGGACCTGACCCCTGTGTTCGAAGGAGAATAGCCTAAGACACTTTTCCAATTTAAGTGCAGCGCCTGCAGCTGAGGAAGCCGCAGGCAATTGCAGCAGCTCGCGGGGTCTTCGCCTCAGCTACAGACCTGGGCGTGTTCGCAGAGGCAACCCGCGCAACCTGGGATGCACGCCTGGGCTGGAAGGTGCCTGAAGGTGAAGGAGCTACAGCAGCTCAGTAATGGCGGTGAAGGGCTGCTGACTTGAAAGCATAAAGACGGCCTCTGGGCCACATTAGAAAACAGGGGGAGCTTCGCCAGAGTGCGGCGAAGGCAGTGCGGGTGTCGGTGAGGTGCGAGGGCGCGTGTGGAGGTAGCCCTAGGTCGGACTGTGTGCGAGAAGATGGGTTTGTTCAGGGGGTGGTCGGGTGGCGTTTGACAGTGAATGGAGATGGGGAATCGGTGGAGTGGAGTGTGAGGGAGCTTCTAGGCTGGTCGGCGAGGTGCAAAGGGGTCTGTGGATGTGGGATGGACTCGCCAGAGAGGGTGATCGGAGGTGGAGAGGATGAGGGTGGAAGTGGCAGTATGTGGATTAAAAACGGTAAAGTAACAAGGGGAAAATGTAAGGGAGAGAGAGAGAGGAAGCATTTACCTAAGTTTTAGATGAAGGGGGAGGGCAGAGCAGCCAGCTCGTATCCGCCGGAGCTGGAGACGAAGACGCCCTGGAGGAGGATATCGGCGACGAGGAAGCAGGCGGAGGGTGCCGGCGGGTACAGCACGGCACGGACGATAGGGCACGGAGAACCCTGCTGCAGGTAAGGCAGCAGAGCGACGAGGAGGAAGAGGAGAAAGTCACCGAAAGCTCGGGCTCTCTGACCGGAGGAGAAAGGGATGAAGAGGGGGGTAGATCTCCGTCAAAGGAAGCTTGAAGGAGTCGGCAAGGGCTGCCGCTCCTTATAAAGAGGTTGGTGCAGAGAGAGGAGCGGGCTGGCGACGTGCCAGCCTCACCAGAGCATGGCCGGAAGGGACACCCATACATTCCGCGCGTTCGCATGGAAGGTATGGTGTTCGGTAGAGAGCATGGCCGGGTCCCTGCGATATAGGACGTCGCAGGGAACCCCACTTCTGCTTTGTAGGGCGGCAAACCTGCTCTGTGCGGTGCCATGCTCTGCGCAAAGTCGTCGGAGTATGGCGTTGTGCAAAATTTGCAGGGAGGACCGTTCTGCAAAGAATGATGAAAAGTTGGGGGCCTAAATGCAAGGGTTTCAAAAGATAAGGGTTAGAAAGTAAATAAAGAGGACCAAATTGTAAAGTCGATCAAGGAGGTCTCTTCTTAGGCTCAAGTTTTTATACAAGACTAATCTGAACCTAAGGATTTTAATGGTGAAATTTAATTCTAGGTTGGATCATGTTTGACTAGCCAATTTGCGCAAAAATCCAAATTAAGTTATTAATTGGTCATGATTCTCTTTTTAGGTCAAAATAGGTTTCTAAGGCCAAATTGAAGGTTCTAAACCCTAGAGGATATTTTTCTATGAACTTTAGAGGGTTTAGTTGATTTTTATCCTGCCTCGAACCTCGTGAATTAATGTGGGTTTTTTTAGGGTTACAGAATGTCATTTTATTCCTAGAAGTTGCTATAACCCTTTTCAGATCAGATCATCCCACTTCTCTCCTTATTAAGCTCGTTTGACCTGTGTTTGGATCCTTAATTACCCTGTTTGCATACTGCATTGGTAAAATTACAGTTTTATCCCTTATAATTTATTTTATTCATTAACTCAGAATTCTCTGAGTTAAGCCTCTCTTTAGGTTTTGTAGGAGCTTTTTTATACTTATTTGGATTAAATTGTGCTAGTTATGGTTCATGATGAGGTTCTCATCATACCCCCAAGCCTAGCTTTTGCTAGTCCCTTAGTAAAATATTAAGGTTTCAACCCTTGTTCTAGATCATTAAGTTCTTAATGATTTCAGATAAGTGCTTTTTCTTTTGCAAACTAGATTAGGTCAGAATGCCTACCATAGGCCTAAAAGGTACTCTAGTACCAACCAAGATCTAGATCTATCTAGCCTCAGCCTCAGTCCTTAGCAAAGGTTTTTAAGGCCCACAAGAACTAACCTAAGGCTTATTGGACTTTGTGGTTAAAGCACCCGTGCTTGAGATAATTTTAGCCCTGGCTCAGTTCGCAGTGCGTTTTTGTAAGAGAGGTAGAAGATTTATCTGTTTGGAGAGTTTTCTCTCTCTTTTTCCTTTTAATTCTTGCTTAGGATTGGCTTTTCAACACAATCTGTATCAGATTCCTTGTCCCCATCATCAATCCTCAAGGGTTCCTAGCAGTCGATGCTTCGAGATAGCATCGCCCATGGTAACCCTCGGAACCCTGGCTATTGAGATTTCAATATAATCCCATCCATGGTGTTCCATGGCCGAATTCAGACCCTGGCAATTGACATTTCGCGATAATGCCATCCATGGAATCTGAACCAGCAGAGTGCTTACATGCCCCCAGTAGGATATGTAAATATCCTAAGAGACAAGCACTGAGGAGATGATATTTTGTTATGCATCTTCGAGGGGGATTTCCCACCTCTCCGCGCTGGGAACTCGTCCAAATCAACTCGTGTTGATCAGCTGCTCCTACTCTAGGTGTTATTTTCAGAATTTTTGCGATGCTTCTACGTGATTTTGATTTTTACGCTGACTGAACCAGGTTGTGTGTGAAGTTAGGGTGCTTAGGTTACTGAGTCCCGTAAACCAAAAGTTAGTTAACGAGGCCAAATACTTCCTCAGTCTTGGACCTAATACTTAAGCCTTTCATTTTCCTCAACCTCTTGAGGAATGTCTAGATCTTAATGGGTACTAAGAGTTTATCCAAGAATGCCTAAAGTTCGCATTCTTACTAATCTCACTGTGCACTTTCCATTTCTTTTTCCTGAATGAGGTCTAGAAATTAGGTTAATTCCTTAATTTTTTACTAATGATTATCTTTTTTCTTTCATTTTGTGCTCCCTTTTATCTTGTTCCTTTTTCTCCTCCTTTGTAGAGTCTACAAAATTTCTTTCCTCTTCTCATTTTATTCTTTTTCAAAAAATTTTTTAATTTTTATGGTGTTTTTGGCATATGTGAATTTTTTGTTTAAAACTTTTTCTTGCAAGTTTTTGCACTTTCATACCCCCCCATGCCTAAGATTTGCAATGTCCTCATTGTAACCTAGGGGGTTTTTATTCAACTTAGTTCATACATTAGGACAGATGTTTTGATGAGTGAATGGGTTAGGGTGATTGTTGCGGACGATTTCTAATCTCAGATGCAAGCACCTGAGGTGGAGTCGGCTGTCCTAAAGGGTGAACCTTAAGTGCACAAAGGTGTTAGAAAAGGTTTCAGGTTTTCAAAGAGAATGATGGGCTGCCTCCCGTTGAGCGTTGAGTTTTACGCCATCGGCTGGGCGGGAAATGGGATGTAGAGGGAATGGTCAAATCAGTAGAGTTTTGTAAAACAAGCACCTTGATTAAGAGCTTGGTTGGTCCAACCAGGTGCTTGTTCAGATCAACAGGCTGATGATGCAGTCCAAACCCAATCAATCTGGTGGGTTGATAGATGTAGATCAAAAGGTGTGGAACCCACCATATGCAATGTGGCTCAGATGGATATGGAAGTGAAAACTCGAGTTTAGGCTGAGTCGAATCAGCCTGGTCAGAGTAGGGACCTGTAGAATAATGAGTGAATGACGCGGAAACCCTACAGGGGTGATCAGAGAATGATGGAGCATGGTCTGTAGTCTGATCAGTGTTCGAGACCCGATGTTGATGTGAAACTGCAACCGGCTCGGTGAGAGGTGAATCTGAATAGAAATTGAGTCCGATTGCGGGTCAGGGTTGAAAAGAGGTTTTGATCAGTTCTGTGTGTGCGGACAAGGTGGTAACTGTGTATGAGGGCTCTTATAGAAACAAATGACAGGTGGTTTCCTGTAGAGAGTCCTCTGGGTAACTGTCAAATGCCTGAAGAGTGTCTATAGGATGAAGGAAATCTGAATTGAGAAAAGATTTGAATTCTGGTTTGCAATCACTCTTGGCATTTTCTATTTTTGGTTCTTAAGGATCGAAAAGGAATGATTCGGGAACCAGGACCTCAGAGTCGGAGTCAGAGAATGAGTCATGTGAACTGAGGTCGTAGATGGGCTTGGTGTGTTCAGGAAGGAGAGTCTCTAAATGAGATTCGTGATCATGAATTCCATTGCAGCATAAATCATCAGATGTGGAATCAGCAGCCTGACTGGGGTCTAGCCTATATGTCAATTCTGGGCTTAAAAAGGTGTTTTGTTTAGGCTCAAGCTCCAAGCTGGTAGGATAGACCCAATTGAAATCCCACTCATCCAACTCCTCAGTTTCTGTATCATAAATTGGCATGTCTTCTGAAAAATCGATCAGATTTCCTGAGGATGTTGGAGAGGGATATTCATCAAATAGAGGCCCGAAATCATATTCTGTAAAAATTTGATCTTTATCATATGGGGCCTCATACTCTTCCCAATAAGTTTCAGATCTAGGTTCTAGGTTTAGGATGTGGGTAGGATTACTAGAACCTAAGTCCGAATAACCTTCGAGGGTCACCTTGTCAAAATAAGGGGCGGAATTTATACCCTCAAAAGGTTCAGTTCTGATCTCATTATTGCAGGAGTTTTGGAATTCTAAGCTTGGCAATTCATGGTCTAGGGTCGGTTCATCATTGTGTTCTCCTGCAATATCCCAACCTAATTCAATGTTGTCTTCTATCTGGGTTGGGAATCCACAACCACCCTGTGCCTTAGTCCCGAGATCTGGGAAACTGCATTGATCCTTAATACTGTTCCAAGATGGTTCATCCTCTGTTTCTGGTATATACGGGTATCTTTGGTTGATAATTTGTTCCAGTGATCTCATCATTTCTACCCATTTTACAAGGGCATCTTGGTGTTGTTCCCAAAGTACAGGATTTGTCAAGCATTGAAGGTATTCAAATTGGTATAATTTTTCTATCTCAACGTATCCTGTCATTAGCATGTCTCGGGTTGATCCTTTTGTAATTTCTGTCAATAGAATTTGGGCACAGTTAATGATGAAAGCTGTGGTTGTTGGGACATCAACCTGAATGTTTTTTATTGGTGTTGAGGGTTTACATTTAATTTCATAGAATTTAAGGGCATCCTCAATCATCTTATCTTTCATGGATCTCTGATATTCAGGTTTTTTGAATGGTAGTCTTAAATGGTGTGGCTGCATCTTTGAATCAGGTGGTGGAATCAAGATATAGAATCGGAGTTTGAATCAAGATGTGGAATCAAGTTATGCCAAGATGGAAGATGGGGACTTTATTTAGAATTAGAGGAAAAAGGGGCTATGTGGAAGGTTGGTTGTGTATGCAAGGATACCGAGGCTCGGCTTTGGGGAGAGCAAATTTCTAAAGGAGGTTTCAAGGACCTCCTACCAAACACTGAAGGACTGGATGAGATAAGAAAGTGCTGGACCCAATCAAGACACCTAAAATGTTAGGTGACTATAGAGGTTCGGGGCAGATGGACCCCTTGATCAGAAAGTCGTCCACCTAAGAATTACCTAGGCAGCCAGAGAGGGTGAGTCCCGCGAAGACCCCTACATGGTAGAGCGCCCCCACGGGTTACAGGGTTTCCCCCACCCGACCTCTCTTGTCACTGAGATTCCAGGTAGACCAGAATGGGGACCTTGACCTCTTAAGTCTACCACTTTTAGTTAGGATCAAGGTCTTTAGGGTTTTCACTTGAACTTTAGCTTTTTGAGTGCAAAGAGTGGACTAAGATGAAGGTTGGTTGATCCAGAGGATCAACTTCACCTATTAGTTCCTTTGAGAACTTGTTAGGTCTTGTCTTTTAGGGTTCAAGTGTTGTTAAGAGCCAAATTGGTTAGGGTTTCTCTTGTTAGATGTTTTCAGACAAGGGCTTGGGCACACCTCTTTTGGGAGTTTTCTTTTCTTGCTTAGAGAAGTGTGTCTCTAAAACCCTAATGTTGAATCTTAGTTGACTCTACTTGGTCCAGTTAGCTCCTTGTTGGGTAATTAGGGCTCAATCAAGAAGGTGTTAGCCCTTAAATACCCTTAATAATGTGTGTAGAAATAGTGGGTTGAAATTGAAAAGCATGCAGCTTTGATGATTTACTAGGTATAGAAGACAGGTTACACATATATTGCTTATTCTTTTCTTTTTCTTCCTCTTTAGGAGTTAACAGTGAGAGGATAGAAAATTACCTGTCCTTAGAGTAGTTGTTGTGTGGCTGCTTCTTGATTTTCCTGTACCTGCACACAAAAGAGAGAAGAGATTATTAGAAACTCACAAATAGAGATTTTATAGCTTCTAGAATAGCCGTTGCTCCCCAGCAACGGCGCCAAAAATGGTAACTGCTGGTTTCTGTTTATTATAGTTTAGTTACAGTCGTTATAGTATGTAATAAGACAGCTACCAGGTTACTATTACAAAATTTTTTACTCGGAATATAAAGTTTTCCCGAGGTCGAACTCAGGGAGCTACTGGAATTCTAGAAATATAAAAGTTCTCTATTATGTTACAAAAATAAGAGAGAGAGAGAGAGAAAGATTGATCTTGGCTTCTTCTTCTCTTTCTCTTTTCTTCTTCTTCTTCTTCTTTCCTTGACCATTTCTCTTCTTCTCTTCTTCTTTCTTCTGCCCTTTTTTTTTCTTTCTGGCAGCTATGTCTTCTTCCTTCTTTTTCTTCTTCTTTTCTTCTTGCCTTCTTCTTTTCCTTCCTTTAGCCAGCAGCTATGGTGATTTTCTTCTTCTTCTTCTTTCTGCTTCCTACCTTCTTCTTTCTCCTTTAGTTGCAGCTGTGCCTTCTTCTTTGTGCTTTGGCCGACTTTCCTTCTTCTTTTCTTTCCTGCCTTCTGCTTTCTCTTCTCTTTTTCCTTCTCTCTTTTCTTGCGACTGTGGGGAGTCCGACGTCTGATACTGTGTTCAGACGACTTATCTGTGGCTCTGCTACAGTGTTATTTTCGTCTTCTTCTGTTTCTCTCCCTTCTTCTTCTTCTTCCTACATTCTCCTTCTTCTATTCTCAGCTTCTCTCCTTCCTTTCTTCTTCAACTCCTCTGTGCGGCTAAGACTTCGGCCGCTCTTCCTTTCTTCTCCTTCCTCAGCTTGCTTCTTCTTCTTCTTTCTTTCTTTCTTCCCTGCATGCATGCACAGTGGTCAGTGCAAAACCTACCCCTACCCTTCCCCGCGTCTCTCTCTTTCTCAGATTTCTCTCTTATGACCGCTCTCCCAGAGCCGGGTAATCGGGTGCGGGTATCGCACCCAGGACCAGGCCCACCGGCGTGCGCTGGTGGGCGAGGAGTGCACAGTTTCGGTAATCAGATCCTGCCCAGACCCGCGGGGCGTGAGCGGGGGCGAGGGCGAGCGAGCGTGTGGCGTGCAGCGTGGGGGAGAGGGACCTGACCCCTGTGTTCAAAGGCGAATAGCCTAAGACACTTTTCCAATTTAAGTGCGGCCGCTCGGCCACGCACTTCCAAGGTGGGACTAAAGTCCCACCTCCCGAATTAGTGCCTGCAACTGAGGAAGTCGCAGGCAATTGCAACAGCTCGCGGGGTCTTCGCCTCAGCTGCAGACCTGGGCATGTTCGCAGAGGCAACCCACGCAACCTGGGATGCGCGCCTAGGCTGGAAGGCGCCTGAAGGTGAAGGAGCTGCAGCAGCTCCGTAATGGCGGCGAAGGGCTGCTGACCTGAAAGCATAAAGACGGCCTCTCGGCCACATTAGTAAACAGGGGGAGCTTCGCCAGAGTGCGGCGAAGGCAGTGTGGGTGTCGGCGAGGCGCGAGGTCGCGTGTGGAGGTAGCCCTAGGTCGGGCTGTGTGCGAGAAGATGGGTTTGTTCAGGGGGTGGTCAGGTGGCGTTTGGCAGTGAATGGAGATGGGGAATCGGTGGAGTGGAGTGTGAGGGAGCTTCTGGGCTAGTCGGCGAGGTGCGAAGGGGTCTGTGGACGTGGGATGGACTCGTCGGAGAGGGTGATCGGAGGTAGGGAGGATGAGGGTGGAAGTGGCAGTCGGTGGATTAAAAATGGTAAGGTAACAAGGGGAAAATGTAAGGGAGAGAGAGAGGAAGCTATTTACCTAAGTTTTAGATGAAGGGGGAGGGCAGAGCAGTCGACTCGTATCTGCCGGAGCTGGAGACGAAGATGCCCTGGAGGAGGATATCGGCGACTAGGAAGCAGGCGGAGGGTGCCGGCAGGTACAGCACGGCACAAACGATAGGGCACGGAGAACCCTGCTGCAGGTAAGGTAGTAGAGCGACGAGGAGGAAGAGGAGAAAGTCTCCAAAAGCTCAGGTTCTCTGACCGGAGGAGAAAGGGATGAAGAGTGGGGTAGATCTCCGTCAAAGGAAGCTTGAAGGAGTCGGCAAAGGCTGTCGCTCCTTATAAAGAGGTTGGCGCAGAGAGAGGAGCGGGCTGGCGACGTGCCAGCCTCGCCGGAGCATGGCCGAAAGGGACACCCATACCTTCCGTGCGTTCGCACGGAAGGTATGGTGGTCGGCAGAGAGCATGGCCGGGTCCCTGCGACAGAGGATGTCGTAGGGAACCCCGCTTCTGCTTTGCAGGGCGGCAAACCTGCTCTGCGCGGTGCCATGCTCCACGCAAAGTCGTCGGAGTATGGCATTGTGCAAAAGTTGCAGGGAGGACCATTCTGCAAACAATGATGAAAAGTTGGGAGCCTAAATGCAAGGGTTTCAAAAGATAAGGGTCAGAAAGTAAATAAAGAGGACCAAATTGTAAAGTCGGTTAAGGAGGTCTCTTCTTAGGCTCAAGTTTTTATACAAAACTAATATGAACCTAAGGATTTTAATGGTGAAATTTAATTCTAGGTTGGACCATGTTTGACCGGCCAATTTGTGCAAAAACCCAAATTAAGTTATTAATTGGGCATGGTTCTCTTTTTAGGTCAAAATAGGTTTCTAAGGCCAAATTGAAGGTTCTAAACCCTAGAGGATATTTTTCTATGAATTTTAGAGGGTTTATTTGATTTTTATCCTATCTCAAACCTCATGAATTAAAGTGGGTTTGTTTTACGGTTACAGAATGTCATTTTATTCCTAGAAGTTGCTATAACCCTTTTCAGATCAGATCATCCCACTTCTCTCCTTATTAAGCTCGTTTGACCTATGTTTGGACCCTTAATTACCCTGTTTGCATACTGCATTGGTAAAATTGCAGTTTTACCCCTTATAATTTATTTTATTCATTAACTCAGAATTCTCTGAGTTAAGCCTCTCTTTGGGTTTTGTAGGAGCTTTTTCGTACTTATTTGGATTAAATTGTGCTAGTTATGGTTCATGATGAGGTTCTCATCACCAGGCGAACACACTAACGGAAGTATGGTCTACGAACAAAGACCTGCTTCCCCCGCCTAAGCCGATGAAGAAGAAGACCAACACCAAGCCCTTCTGCAAATACCATAGGGTCGGGGACATCCAACAGAGGATTGCTACGATCTGCGCGACCAGATAGAGCTCCACATCCGACATGGGAACCTAGCCCACTTCGTTAGACAGAACAAGGGCCAGGATAAAGGCAAGGAGCTTTCCTAGGGCCCCGAGGATTACCACAAGGAGAGGCTCCAACACCTCCATGGAGTTAATGTGGTGATTGTCGAGGCCCCTAAACCCTACAAGGTTGCCACCCACCAGCTCGAGTAGACAGTATCTCCCCTGCTCCCACCAAGCGAGTGCCTTTGCCAGGTCCTAACGGCCATGCCTAGGGCCTCTCAGCACCCTCACCTACCCCCCTCCACGGCCGCGAAGGTTGAGGTCATTTTCGGTGTCAATGTCCACCAAAGCTGGCAGTCCTACCCCACTGGGCAATCGACCCTAACGGCCTTCCCTACTCTTCAGTGGGGTGAGCGAGGCTCCATCATGTAGGCAGCCTCGTTGCTGTTCACCTCTCTCCCTGACTCGGCAGAGCATACCGACACACTCCTGGTGATGTTGCTGGCCAGAAAGCAGCAACCCTAGCTCCTCATTGACGAGGGAAGCTGGTTGCTTGCTGTTTCGCGGTGTATTAAAATTATGTTCATTGCAGTATATTGCAAAAAAGTGATCACCAGTTTATTACAATTTATTACTCAGAATTTAAAGTTTCTTGAGGTCGAACTCAGGGAGCACACTTTGATTCCAAAAGCTTACAAATTCACAATTATAAAATACAAAAACTTAAGAGAGAGGGACAAAAGAGGCTTTTCTTCTTCTCTTTCTTTCCTCTCTTCTCTTCTTCTTCTCTTTTCCTTTTCTTCTTTCCCTGCCTTTCCCTTTCTCGGACGTCTGATTTCTGAATTAGATGCCTTATCAGCCTCGTTGCTACAGTGTCTTCTTTTCTCCTCTCCTTTTCGCACTGTGCCTTCTTTTCTCTGCGGGTCTTCTTCTTCCTTTCTTTGCACTGTGCCTTCTCTTCTTCATTTGGCTTCGCTACCTTCCTCTTTCTTCTTCTTCTTCCTCTTTCAGCTGCTCTGTGCGGCTAAGTGTCCACAGTCGCTCCTCTGCCTTTCTTTCTTCTTTGGGTTTCTTCCTTTCTTCTCTACAGCTCCTTCTTCTGCAGCAGTTCCTCCTTGGCTTCTTCTTTTCTTCCTTGCCGCTGCATCTCTTCTCTGCCTTCTTCTTTCTTCTTCTCTTTGCGGCTGAGTCCTCACCGCTTCTCTTTCTCTTCTTCTCCACCTGTCCCTACACACACTAACGTAAAACCTACCCCTACCCTTCCCTGCGTCTCTCTCTGTCTCTGAATCTCTCTTTGATACGCTCTCCCAAAGCCGGGTAATCGGGTCTGGTCGCATACCCGGGTCTAGGCGCACCGACGTGGGTGGTGCGCGAGGAGTGCACAGGTAGGATAGTCGAGTTGCGGGTCAAGTCCGCGTGGGTAGTGCCGCGGACGAGACTGAGTGAGGGCAAAGGACCTCACCCCTGTGTGACATAAGGCGAATAGCGTCAGTCACGTTTTCTTCTTATGCAGGTGCGGGTGTGCCTCAGCTTCTGAGGTGGGACTAAAGTCCCACCTGCGTCTTCGTGCACCTGCAGGAGAAGGGCACGACCAATTGGGGCAGTGGCCGAGGCCTTCGCCCCCAATTGAGAGCCTGAGTGTGTGCGTGAGGGTGTTCCACACCTGCTGGGCCTGGGGACCTGGAGCGATGCAGCTTGGATCAGCTTGTGAAGCAGCTTCAACCTGCTTGTCAATGGCGGCGAGCTGCTCTGTCCCTGAAACACGAGCACGGCCTCGCGGCCCTATCAGATACCTTGGGGGGCTTCGCCAAGGTGTGGCGAAAGTGTAGAGGTGGTCGGTGTGGAGCGTGGGCATCTGCGTGAGTGTGCCCAGAGCACACTGTGTGCGTATGTGTGGGTGTGTTCGGGGGTGTGTTCGGGTGAGTAGAGTGGTGGTGTGAGTGAGGGGAAATGTCGAGTGAAGCGAGGGGATGCTTATGGACTTGTCCGCGAGGGGTGGAATGGCCTGTGGAGGTGGAGCGGCCTCGCCGGAGTTGGTGGTCGGAGGTGGAACTGATGGTGGTGGTAGTGGCAGTCGAGGGACCAAAACTAAGATTTGTTGAGGGGGAAGTAAAGAGGGGAGAAAATGGAAGAACTTTTACCTAGCTAAGCAGATGAAGGGGGGCAGGAGGCGGACGACTCAATTCTGCCATCGCTAGAGATGACGCCCTGTGGGGGAGATGACGACGACGAGGAAGAGAGACCAGAGGGTGCCTACTGGTACGGCCAGGCACGGGAGGACGAGGTGGAGTGAACCCTGCTGTAGGTATGGCAACAGAGCGACGAAGGGGAGGAGGAAGGGTCGCCGGAGCCTACGGGCGCTTGACCGAAGGAGGAGGAGACGAAGTTTAGGGGTGTTCTTTAGCCAAAACAGGCTTAAGACGACCGGCGGCCCCTGCCGTTTCTTGAATAGCAGTTGGCGAAGAGAAGATCTCGAGGAGAGGGCGTGGGTGGCTTGCTGGAGAATGGCTAGAGAAGAGATCCATTCCTCTCATGCATTCGCACGAGAGGCATGGGCAATGGCAGGGCATGGGAGGGAGTCCAAGCTAAAGAGGACGACACAGGGAACCCCCCTTTCATTTCTGAGAGCGGTTCCCATACCCTGTGCGGCGCCATCCTCCGCGCAAAGTCGCCGAAGGTATGGGCAACTACGCGGGGTGGCAGAAGGACCATTCTGTAAAGAACGAAAGGAAAGATGGGGGCAAAGTGCAAGGGTTCAAAAAGTTAAGGGTCAAAAAGTAATTCATGAGGACCAATTTGTAAGGTAGGTCAAGATGGCCTTCCCTTAGGTCTAAATTTTGGTACAAACCTAATTTGGACATAAGGAATCTAATGGTGAAGTTTGATTTTAGGTTTGACCACGTTTGACTGGTCAATTTGCACAAAAACCTAAATTAGGTCAAAAATTGGGTATGGTTCTTAATTTAGGTCAAGACAAGTTCCAATGGTCAAATTGAAGGTTCTAAACCCTAGGGGATGTTTTTCCATGAATTTTAGAGGGTTTAATTGACTTTTATCTTACCTAAAACTTCGTGAATTAAAGCGGATTTATTTTAGGGTTACAGAATGTCATTTTATTCCTAGAAATTGCTATAACCCTTTTCAGATCAAATCATCCCACTTTCTTTCTTGTTAAGCCCATTTGACCTGTGTTTAGACCATTAGACCTCCTGTTTGTGTACTGCATTGGTAAAATTGCAGTTTTACCCCTTGTGTGTTGCTTTATATTCAGATTTATAGTTCTTTTATTTAGGCTTTCCCTTAGGTTTTGTAGGAGATTTTGTATACTTATTTAGGTCAAAATGTGCTAGTTAGGACTCATGATGAGGCTCTCATCAGAAGCGTAGTGGACATCCTCTTCCTCCGAACCCTACACCAGCTAGGATTCTCGAAAGGGCACTTGTCTCCTTCGGCTCATCTAGTGGTTGGCTTCGGCAACCATAAAGTGATGCTGAAGGGAGAAATTAATCTCCTCCTATCCGTCTGCGTGAGGACAAGCACCTCAACCGCACAACCACGTTCGTAGTGGCCAAACTGACATTAGCTTTTGATGGCATCATTGGTTGTCCCTCCACCCACCCTTCCAACCGATCCCTTCCTCCTACTTCCAGTTTATGCTTTTCCAGTCCCCACACAGAATAGAGATAGTGCACGGGGATCAGTTGGTTGAGCGAGAACTCCAGATCGAGCTAGAGGGATCCTTGGAACCACAGCCCCCCAAAGCACGGAAGTGGGGGAAGAAGAAAAGCCAATACCAGACGATCCAACGGGAGGTCACTCCTGAGGATCAGCTGGCAACCCCGGGGCTACAACCAGGCTCGTCAGCCATGGCCATATAGTTATATCTCGACGACGTTGTTAAGCTCATCTGAGTCGGAGCGGACGTTGCCCCCTCCAAGGTTTGGGAGTTGCTGCTCCTACTCAGGACTAACGCGGACATCTTCACCTGGTCTGCCAATGACCTGACTTGAGTCGACCTGTCCCTAATCCAGCATCGCCTGAATATTCACTCGCATGGTCAAGCAAGTGCACCACCACAAGTTGGGTAAGGCAGAGGTACAAAAACTCTTAGACGCAGGATTCATAGAAGAATCCCTGTACCCAGCTTGTCTCTCGAATGTCGTGATGGTGAAAAAGGCCAACGGCTAGTGGCGCATGTGAGTCGATTTCACCAACCTCAACGAAGCCTGCCCTAAGGACGGGTTCCCACCTGCTAAGGGTCGACTCCTTGGTAGGCTCCTGTAGCGGTTAGTCCCACATGTCCTTTTTGGACGCCTACAGCGCGTACCACCAAATCAGCCTCGCCCCAGCTGATAGGCCCCACACCTCCATCACGGACAGGGGCCTGTTCCAGTATAGAGTTATGCTCTTTGGCTTAAAAAACGCTGGAGCCACATACCAGCATCTTGTAAACTTGATTTTCGCAAAAATAATAGGGAAATCATTTGAAGTGTATATCGATGACATGCTTGTGAAGGGATCAAACTTCCCACAACACTTAGAGTATTTGGCTAAGATGTTCCAAATTCTAAGGAACACCCATCTCTGCCTGAACCTTGACAAGTGCACCTTCAGGGTCTTGATCGGAGAGTTCTTGGGATTCTTGGTCTCTAGCCAGGGGATCGAGGCCAACCCAGAAAAGATCTATGCGATCAAAGACCTACAACCGCCAAGCATATTGAAGGGGTTGCAGTCGCTAGTCAGCAAGATCGCCTTACTAGGCCGATTCTTGTCCAAAACCTTTGACAAATGCCTACCCTTTTTCAAATGTATAAAAAAGGGGAAAGGCTACAATGCCGCCCACTGGACTCCAGATTGCCAAAAAGCCCTTGATGAGGTCAAGGATGCACTTCAAAGTCCCCCCGTCCTGACGGCTCCCCAGCCTGGAGAAGTCCTCTCCCAATACTTAGCCGCCTCGGCCTCGGCCGTCAGCGCCATTTTAGTCTGCGTTCGGGCCGAAACCCAGCGCGCTGTGTACTTCATCAGCAAAACCTACCAAGGTGTTGAGTCCATTTACATGGTTATCAAGAAGCTAGGGCTAGCCCTCGTTACCGCGGCTCAGAAGCTACGCCCGTACTTCCAAGCTCACACGATAATGGACCTATCAGACTACCCCTTCTGGTGGATGCTCCATAGACCCACGGGGTTGACAGGGCTGATCAGATGGGCTATGGAGCTAGCAGAGTTTGATGACAAATATCACCCACGAAGGGCGATCAAGGTGCAAGTCTTGGCAGACTTCATCGTCGAATTCACTGATCCCGACACCTCCCTCTCACTCCCTTGGCGACTCTATGTCGATGGCTCGTCCATGACAACTAGGGCCAAGGTTGGGATAGCCCTAATTGCCCCAGATGGTGCTACTCACAAGTACGCCATAAAATTGGACTTCCCTGCATCCAACAACCAGGTGGAGTACAAGTCCATGATGGTAGGCATCCGAGTAGCAAAATCTATGGGGATCGCCTCACTGGAGATTCACATGGACTCTCAGCTGGTCGCCAACCAAATAAATGGTGAATACCAGGCTCGAGATTCGAACATGATGCTATACGTGGATAGAGTCAAGGAGAAGTTAGAGGACTTCAAGACCATCTCCATCAGGAGGGTACCCTGAGCGGACAACCCCCTAGCAGACGCATTGGCAAAACTTGCCACCACCATCCCTCAAGGGCAAGATGAGGACATCTGCCTCCAGACCCTTAAAGAGCCAATTGTCCTTACCCCCAGAACGCTCGCAATAGAGCCATCCACCTCCTGGATGGCGCCTATCGTTACTTGAGCTCTGGTGAGCTACCCTCGGGAGAAACCTGATCCAAGGCCTTCCTCCTCAAGGCCTCTCAGTACACTCAAATTGAAGGGCAATTGTACAAGCGGGAGTACTCCACCCCCTGCTACATTGCTTGACACAAGACGAAGTGACCAAAGCCCTTCGGAGGCCCATGAAGGCGCCTGTGGAAGCCACGAAGGGCACAAGGCACTCCTCGCCAGGCTATTCCAGGCGGGCTATTTTTGGCCCTAGATGAAGCAGCATTGCAAGGCCTTCATGCGCAAGTATGACAAGTGTTAGCGGTTTGCCACCCTACACCACTTGCCACTTGGGAAGTTGGTGCTCATCATGTCGCCCATCCCCTTTGCAAAGTGGGGCATGGACTTCATCAATCCCTTTCCGCCTACGCCAGCTCAGAAGCAATTCATCTTGGTAGTCATTGACTACTTTTATAAGTGGGCCGAAGCTGAGGCCATGGCCAGCCCTACAGCTGATAGGGTCATTTCCTTCATTCGAAAGAGAATTATAGCTCGCTATGGGATACCTCACTGCATAGTCACGGACAATGGAACCCAGTTTGCCTGCGCAAAATTTGAGAAATTTTGCACTAGCTGGGATATCTACATGTGCTTCACCTCAGTAGGTCACCCCCAAGAGAACGGACAAGCTGAAGTAACCAACCGCACCATCATCTCAGCACTCAAATGCCACCTGGATTCAGCCAAAGGGAGATGGACGGAGGAACTTCCCGACGTCCTTTGGAGCTATAGGACATGCCAAAGGACTTCCACAGGTCACACACCCTTTAGTTTGGTATACAGCATGGAGGCCCGGCTACCAACGATGATCAAATCTGCTTGGCCCTAGATCTCTTAGATGAAGTAAGGGACAAAGCCTCTCAGATGGCTCTCAAGTGCAAAGATGCAACTACCGCCTCATATAATAAATGCATCAGGAAGCGAAAGTTCTCCCAAGGAGACCTCGTCCTTCGTAAGTGCGAAGTCTCCATGCCAACCTAGTTGGGCAGAAAGCTAGACCCAACGTGGGAAGGGCCCCACAAAATTCGTAACGATAATCCAGGTGACTTTTACAAATTACAAGTTTTAGGCGGTAGGGATATCCCTTGCACTTGGTATGTGAGCAACCTACAAATGTACCATACATAGAGAGCACAAAAGCAATAAAGAAAAGAAATCTTTCCCTTCATTCCAACAAGCCCTGTCTGGTTACATCTTTCAAAAAAAAAAAAAAAACAGAGAGGAAGAAGGAAAGAAAAAGCAAAAAGAAAGAAAGGGAGGCAACATCAAGAGGGTTCTACTCCCACAGCTTAAATCTGTCGGTCAACCGAAGGCGAAAGGCGAAGCGAATTGGCAACCCCCTCAACTAGATCGGCAGCTTCAGGCAAGCTACCCCCTATGGCGGCCAGTGGCACAACCTCATCAGTAACTGCCTGGTCCATCCCTACGTCGCACGGACACTCCGCAAGCAAATCTACAGTGTCACCATCAACACCGGGCTTGGTCCCCTTCAGCTGATCATATTCCGAGACCAGTTAATCGATCGGCCAGTTGCACACCACCTTTACAAAAAGTCCCTTCCCCTATGTGAGCGCCCGGATAGAATCCAGGGTTAGCTTCCCTATGTCATGGGCAAGCTCATCCCGGATCGAGCCCATAGACAGGTCCCAGGAATAAAAGTCCATGACCACGTCGACAGTCAGCTTTGGCCCCCCCGTCTCTTCCCCAGGTCCCTTCGCACTCTCTAAGTCTCACTCGGTCGAAAACTCCTAGGCCTCAGGGAGGTCGGCCTTCAGCTTTGCTGCAACCGCCTCCACCTCCTCTAGCCTCACTCACATAGAAGTGAGTCCATCAATGGACGTGATCAGGCAGACACGCTCCTCCTCGAGGGCCTTCTCGTACACCTCTACAGAGGAAGAGTGCGTGATCTTGAGCACCAGCACCTCCTCCTTCAATGTGGTAACATTGGCTCGTGCAGCTAAGAGGTGTTCTAACATATCTCTCAAGGCTGCCAGGTAGGCGTGGTGCTTCTCCATGAGCTACTCATCCAGCTCCTCCTCAGCAGCAACAACTCCTCGCAGTAGGGAGCGAGTCATCTTCAACTCCCCCTTGAAGTGGACCGCCTGTCTAGCGACCTCCCTTTGGGAGCGGAGTCGTCGCTCCGCCTCCCTCACCGCCTTCTCTGCCCTCTCTTGCGTAGTAATAGCCTTCGCCACTTGCCGGAGTAATTGTCGGTGCTCTGCTTTGGCCGTGACGACCCACTGAGCCACCAAGTCCACCGAGTTGCCCAAGCTAGCTAGGGCAAAAAGGTCCAAGGGAGCACCACCGTGAGGAATGCAGCGTGTGACAAGCATTTCCGCCTGAAAGCCACCGGCGCATCAAAATACGAGTAGCAAGGCAAATAACAAGTCAAGATAAGCCCTACGAGCTTACTACGCTCATGCAATAAAAGAACAGGTGGTTCTAGTCCATGCCACGAGGACCAGAAGTGGCCCAAGACACGGCCTCGTTCAAGTGCTTCAACACCTATCTCTCCAAGTCGGGGTCCCGGCTGGACATCCTTGGCTGAACTTCCACCTGAGATCCAGGCGTGGACCTGCCAGATGTGCCCTCTAGCATGGATCCCACGACGAACCCGACGATGCACCCAATCATCCCTAAGCCCCCCCGCCTGGAAGGATCCACCAAAACCCAAACATCGATTGAACTCCGCTGGTAGTAAGGCTGGGCGAAAGCATTGTCGGTAGTAGTGCTCGTTACTTCCCGAGCTAGCAAGGCAAAAGCCCCTGGAGAAGATGATGAAGCAACAAACCCGGTGGTACCCTCAGGTCGAGCCTTTTCTTGAAGCACCTCCACAGGAGAGTCCCTAAGAGAAATCACCTCCTGTGTCTCGGGCAAGGGTGCACCTCCTCCCTCTGCCTCGTCTAGACTTCACAGCAAGGATGTCACCGACTCATCCCACAAAGGCTCCATATGGCAGTCTTTCCTCCCCTACCTCAGGGGGAACTCTGGTTCCTCCACGGCCCCCTCCTGGGCCTCCTCCCACTTCAGCCCTTGCCGATGAGCGGAATCACTCCCCTCCCAAGGTTTCGTGGTACTCTCCCCGCCTGGATGAGATCCACGGCAAGTGATGATGTCGCCTTAACGCTTGGGCACCCCTGGCCGAGCGAACTGCTCAAAAGCTACAAACCAAAACATTGCATTACTCATGAGCGGGTACAAGGTACAGCGCAGAAGTCATTTTCTACCTCCCCCCACTTACACGGCTTCGGAAACTCATCTGCCACCCGCGACAGGGCTTCTTGGACCTCCTTCCGCCTAAAATCCGACAGAGCGATCGGATTTAACTTAACCAGCTTCACCGCGTCCGCCCGCACAGACGGGTCAAGATCCTCAGCTCGGGGTGGCTGGTCCTTCTCAAATTGACTTTGCCAAGTGGAAGGGACCCCAAGCCTCTCGACATTAGAAAGGAAAAAGAAGTGGTGGTCTTGCCCCTTCAAATTATCGAGAAGGTCCACTATCCGGTATCTGGCTTGCTGGATGTACAGCGTGTAACTACTAGGGGAAGCTTGCCCTTCTTCACTTTCAAGGGCATCAACCCAAAAAGTATGTGGAACAAAGTCAGGCAGAGAGCAATCCCCAAATGAATGCAAAGAACGGTAAAAGCATTCAACACCAGCCAACAATTAAAGCTGAGCTGCGAAGGGGCAAGGTGGTAAAAGTAGAGGAAGGAGGAAATAAAAGGATTCAGGGGGATCCGTAGACCATGTTCTATGGCATATTTGCATATGATAAACATGTCCGCTGTCCCGTCCGAGCATAGGAAGGTCTCGGACCCACAAGCCTCGAAAGGCACCCTGCCAAGCCCGTACTCCCCAAAAACAACGAAATGGCAGACCGACTACAAAAGTCTGAGGAAAAATCGTACAAGGATCTCGTCTCGACAGAGACCCTAGAGGAAGAGGAAGCAACGAACTTACCCTTGCTTGCGAAACCCAACATGGTGGCTTCCACCTTTAAGAGACCCTGACACGGTAGCTCTTCGACGAAGGACGTCCCTTTACAACACTCTGCTGAGAGTAAAAGCTCTCTGCACAGACAGTCTCCGAGGCAGGTGGGTCATTAACCATGACCCCCACCCCTATATATAGCCCCCACAGAGGGCGGTTCCCCCCTTGCATGGCACGTTCTTCAAAAGAACGAAATCCCACCGTATCCGGCATGGACTCCAAATAAGCCGCCAAAAGCGAGGAAAATATTTGCATCATTACGAACAGTTAATACCCCTACACACGTCCCCATTGCCACAACAACAAGGGGGGTCTCGTCAATGGTCGACAGGTCGATTGAGGTCCCCACCTCATTGTAAGCGGAAGTTAATGTCAGTCTCTTCATATGATGAGACACCACTATCCTGATGTAACTAGCCATTACCTGGTGAAATAGCGGGCCCATGTGCCCAGAGCCGCCTCTTAAGGTAGGAGACATAGCGAGCAGACGTGCCCTAGAGCCACCTCTTGAGGCAGGCGAAATAGCGAGCCCATGCGCTTTAGAGCCATTAATTGCGCAGCAATTCACATCTCTAATTAAGTCATCTTATGCTATTTCCTAACATTAAGCATTTATATTTGATAGCTATGCATGCATCTTGTAAATACTAGCATTTATGCATGTTATGAAGAGGAAGATAGAGAGAGAGATGAGCATCCATTCATCCATTCCATCCCTTCCATTTCCACCTTATTACCATTTAAATCCCACCACTTATTCCTCCTAATAACAAGCTACATTAATATCCATGATACTTCAAGTGCATACATGCAAAATTCCCACACACAATTCCCACACCCCTACGACCTTCCCTTGTCATCTTCTGCCCCCCATCATCTATATAGCCCCCTTCACCTCACTTCGCACAGGTCGTCGGCACCCATCACTCACCACACCTTAAGCCAATCCCTCCACCTCCACTCCCTGAGACACATACACAACCATCACAACACACATAGCCGGCCACCTCACTTCCCTGGGCTCTCCTCTCACCCTCTCTTCCCCTCCTCATTCTCAGTATTCTCTCACAAGTTGAGAGGAACACTGAGAGCAGAGGAGCATCCCTCCCGTGGTTGCAACCTCCACCGTCTAACTCATTGTGAGTAGGTAGACGTGATGTTTCTTCTTACTTTTGTTTTATTTTCTTTTGCTATTTTTATTTTGCTTTCTTTTTATTTTTGCTCCATCGCCATTAGAGCAGCAGAGCTTGAAGCTCTAAAGCTCACGCATCACCTCCGCGCAAGGCAGCCACCTTCGCGTGCCTTTGTCGAACATTTTGCACGTGCTCCGTGCCTTTCCCCGTTGGTCCAAGCCCTCTTCCGCGCAACTCCACTTTAGCCAACGCGTGCAGTCCAACTGGTAACCGTGCGAGGTAGCCAGTTGCTTTTTGCCCTCGACATTGTAGCCGCGACCTCACACGGCTATAGTGCGCTATAATGCATCACCGGCTTGTTTCTCACTTAGCCAGTGACCACCATCCTCTCTCTTCTCGCATCACTCACTCCAGCTGGTTGCAGCAGCCCCCATCTGCGTGCCCTTCCCAGCACCTTAGCGCGCTGCACTCCCTTCCCAGCACCTGCACGCATGACCTCTCTCCCTCACTCTCCTCTTCCCACGGACCCACACATAGACATACACACACAGACGCACACCCCCCCATCAGACGACTTAACACACACACACACCCTCTCACTCACACATAGACACACACACACACATACATACACACGCATATATATATATATATATATTCACCTATATACATATATATAGATATACATATGTATACATATATATAGATGTACATATACATATATAGACATACTTATAAGTAGAAACTTATACAAATATATATATATATATATATATATATATATATATATATATATATATATATATATATATATATATATATATATATATAAATACACACACACACACACACACATATATAGAGATATATACACTTATGTATATATACTTATATATACTTATATAGCTATCATATATATACATATATACATACACACATATATTTCACTTCCTCCTTTACACACTTCCACATATCTCCCACCCACAATATCGTGCATTAATGGTCAGACCCGGTTGTCTGTTTATTATGGTATAGTTACAGTCGTTGTAGTAATAAAACAGCTACCAGGTTACCATTACTAAATTTTTTTACTCGGAAATAGTTTTCCCAAGGTCGAACTCAGGGAGCTACTGGAATTCTAGAAAATATACAAGTTCTTTATGAGATTACAAAAATAAGAGGGAGAGAGAGAGAGAAAAAGAGATTTTGTCTTGGCTATTTCTTCTTCTCTTCTCCTTTTCCTTCTCTTCTTCTTTCAGCTGCTCTCCTTCTCTTCGTCTTTCTTTTCTTGTTTTTCTTTCTTTTCTTTCTTTCTTTCTCTTCTTCTGCGGCTGTGACAATCTTCAGCCTTCTTCTTTCTTTTGCTTCTTGCCTTCTGCTTTCTCTTTTTCCTGTGGCTGCCTTCTTCTTCTTCCTGCACCTGTGTGCTCTGGCCGCTAGCCTCTCTCTTCTTTCTTTCTTCTTGTCTTTTCCTTCTTTCTTCTCTTCTCTTTTTCCTCCTTGCGGCTTCAGGCTTCTTTTTCTTCTGGCCGCTGCCCAACCGTCGTCTGATGCAAAGGTCAGACGACTTAACTATAGGTTTGCTATAGTGCCGCTTTTCCTTCTATTTCTCCTCTCTTGATTCTTCTTTTCTCAGTTTCTCTCCTTCCTTCCTTCTTCTTCTTCTACGCTGAGCGGCTAAGGCTTCGGCCGCCTTCCTTTCTTCTTCTCCTTCTTTCCTTCGGTTCCTGCATGCTCACACAACGATTAGAGGGAGAAAAACCTACCCCCTACCCTTCCCGCGTCTCTCTCTCTCTCAGATTTCTCTCTTAGGACAGCTCTCCCAGAGCCTGGTAATTGGGTGCGGGTATCGCGCCCGGGACCAGGCCCACCGACGTGCGGTGGTGGGCGAGGAGTGCGCGGTGTTGGGTAATCGAATCCGGCCTAGTCCCGCGAGGCGTGAGTGCGGGCGAGGGCGAGCGCGTGGCGTGCGGCGTGCGTGAGGGACCTGACCCCTGTGTTCGAAGGCAAACAGCCTTAGAAACTTTTCTAATTTAAGTACGGGCGTTTCGCCACGCACTTCCGAGGTGGGACTAAAGTCCCACCTCCCAGATTCGTGCCCGCAGCTGAGGAAGCTGCAGGCAATTGCAGCAGTGTGCGAGGCCTTCGCCCCAGCTACAGGCCTGAGATGGTTCGCAGCAGCAACCCGCGCGTCCTGGGGTGCGGACCTGGGTGGAACAGCACCTGTAGCTGCAGGAGGAGCTGCAGTTGCTCGGTAATGGCGGCGAGGCGGCTTCGACCTGCAAACAGGAATACGGCCTCTCGGCCCAATTAGAAGATGCAGGGTGCTTCACCGGAGTGCGGCAAAGGCAGTGCGAGTGGTGGCGAGGCGTGAGGATGCATGTGGAGGGAGCCCTAGGTCGGACTGTGGCCTTAGTGATGGGTCTGTTCGGGGGTAGTCGGGTGGCGTTTGGCAGGGAATGGGAAGGGGGGATCTGTTGAGTGGAGTGAGGGGAAACTTGTGGGGTAGTCTGCGAGGGGTGAGAAGGTCTGTGGAGGTGGGGTGAGCTCGCCGGAGAGGGTGGTTGGAGACGGAGTAGGCGGAGGTGGAAGTCGTGTGCGATGAGGCAAAAAGATAAATTGAGAGAGGGAAAATGTAAGGGCGGAAGAAAGGAAGCTATTTACCCGGGTTTTGGACGAAGGGGGAGGGCGGAGCCACCGGCTCGTACCTGCCGGAGCTGGGGAAGAAAGGGCCCTGGAGGAGGAGTGTGGCTACGAGGAAGCAGGCAGAGGGCACCGGTGAGTACAGCACGGTGCAGACGAGAGGGCAAGGAGAACCCTGCTGCAGGTAAGGCGGCAGAGCGACGAGGAGGAAGAGGAGGGAGTCGTCGAAAGTTGCGGGCCGTTTGACAGAGGAGGAGGGGATGAAGTGGGGGGGGGTGTTCTCCGTCAAAGAGAGCTTGAAGGAACCGGCAGGGGGTGCCGGTTCTTATAAAGGGGCTGGTGTAAAGGGAGGAGTGGGCTGGCGTAAAGGGCCAGCCTCGCTGGAGCGTGGTCGGAAAGGGGACCCATACCTTCCGCGCGTTCGCACGGAAGGTATGGGGGCCGGCAGAGAGCATGGCTGGGTCCCTGCGACAGAGGACGTCGCAGGGAACCCTGCGTCTGCTTTGCAGGGCGATCACCCCTCTTTGCGCGGCGCCATGCTCCGCGCAAAGTCGTCGGAGCATGGTGCTGTGCAGAGTTTGCAGGGGGGACCGTTCTGCAAAGAATGATGAAAAGTTGGGGGCCAAAATGCAAGGGTTTTGAAAGATAAGGGTCAAAAAGTAAATGAAGATGACCAAATTGTAAAGTCGGCTAAGGAGGTCTCCTTTTAGGCTGAAGTTTTTATACAAGACTAATCTGAACCTAAGGATTTTAATGGTGAATTTTAATTCTAGGTTGGACCAAGTTTGGCTGGACAATTTGCGTAGAAACCCAAATTAAGTTATTAATTGGGCATGGTTCTCTTTTTAGGTCAAAATAGGTTTCTAAGGCCAAATTGAAGGTTATAAACCCTAGAGAATATTTTTCTATGAATTTTAGAGGGTTTATTTGATTTTTACCCTATCTCAAACCTTGTGAATTAAAGTAGGTTTATTTTTAGGGTTACAAAATGTCATTTTATTCCTAGAAGTTGCTATAACCCTTTTCAGATCAGATCATCCCACTTCTCTCCTTATTAAGCTCGTTTGACCTATGTTTGGATCCTTAATTACCCTGTTTGCATACTGCATTGGTGAAATTACAGTTTTACCTCTTATGACTTATTTTCTTCTTAAACTTAGAATTCTCTGAGTTAAGCCTTTCTTTGGGTTTTGTAGGAGCTTTCTCATACTTATTTGGATTAAATTGAGCTAGTTAGGGTTCATGATGAGGTTCTCATCATACCCCCATGCCTAGCTTTTGCTAGTCCCTTAGCAAAATCTTAAGGTTTCAACCCTTGTTCTAGACCAACCATGAAGTTCTTAATGATTTCAGATAAGTGCTTTTTCTTTTGAAACCTAGATTAGGTCAGAATGCCAACTATAGGCCAAAAAGGTACTCTAGTACCAATCAAGATCCAGATCTATCTAGCCTCAGCCTCAGTCCTCAACAAAGGTTTTTAAGGCCTACAAGAACTAACCTATGGTTTATTGGACTTTGTGGTTAAAGCACCCATGCTTGAAATAATTTTAGCCTTGGCTCAGTTCGTAGTGCATTTTGTAAGAAAGAGAGATAGAAGATTTATCTGTTTTGAGAGTTTTCTCTCTCTTTTTCTTTTTAATTCTAGCTTAGGATTGGCTTTTCAACACGGTCTGTATCAGATTCCTTGTCCCCATCATCAATCCTCAAGGGTTCCTAGCAATCGATGCTTCGAGATAGCACCGCCCATGGTAGCCCCCGGAACCCTAGCTATTGAGATTTCGAGATAATCCCATCCATGGTGTTCTGTGGCCGAATTCAGACCCTAGCAATTGACATTTCGTGATAATGCCATCCATGGAATCTGAACCAGCAGAGTGCTTACATGCCCCCAGTAGGATATGTAAATATCCTAAGAGACAAGCACCGAGGAGATGATATTTTGTTACTCATCTTCGAGGGGAATTTCCCACCTCTCCGAGCTGGGAACTCATCCAAATCAACTTGTGTTGATCGATCGCTCCTACTCTAGGTGTCATTTTCAGAATTTTTGTAACGCTTCTGCGTGATTTTTCTTTTTATGCTTACTGAACCAGGCTGTGTGTGAAGTTAGGGTGCTTAGGTTACTAAGTCTCGTAAACCAAAAGTTAGTTAACGAGGCCAAATACTCCCTGAGCCTTGGACCTAATACTTAAGCTTTTCATTTTCCTCAACCTCTTTGAGGAATATCTAGATCTTAATGGGTATTAAGAGTCTATCCAAGAATGCCTAAAGTTCACGTTCTTACTAATCTCATTGTGCACTTTTTAGGTCTTTTCTTGAATGAGGTCTAGAACTTAGGTTAATCCCTTAGTTTCTTACTAATGACTATCACTTTTCTTTCATTTTTGTGCTCCTTTTTCATTTTGTTTCTTTTCCTTCCTCCACAAAATTTCTTTCCTCCTCTTATATTTATTCTTTTTCAAAAAATTTTTTAATTTTTATGGTGTTTTTGGCATATGTGATTTTTTTTGTTTAAAACCTTTTCTTACAAGTTTTACACTTTCATACCCCCCCATGCCTAAGATTTGCAATGTCCTCATTGTGACTTAGGGGGTTTTTATTCAACTTAGTTCATTCCTCAGGACAGATATTTTGGTGAGTGAATGGGTCGGGACGACTGTTGCAGACGATTTCTAATCTCAGATGCAAGCACCTGAGGTGGAGTCGGCTGTCCTAAAGGGTGAACCTTAAGTGCACAAAGGTGTCAAAAAAGGTTTCAGGTTTTCAAAGAGAATGACGGGCTGCCTCCCGTTGAGCGCTAAGTTTTACGCCATCAGTTGGGCGCAATAAGCTCATGGGGAATGGATGATTCAGCCAAATCAGTAGAGGTTGCATCAATGAACGTTTTGAGTCTCTAACTGTTCACGATGAAAGGTTCGGAATCATGACTGAGCGGACTGATCTCGACGGCTCCATTTCCAAAAACCTGTCGGATAAGGTATGGTCCGACCCACTTGGATCGTAGCTTCCCAGGGAAAAGTTTGAGTCGGGCATCAAAGAGTAAAACCTTCTGACCAGGATGAAAGATCTTTCTAAAGATGTGCTTATCATGGAAGGCTTTAACCCGCTCTTTGTAGATTCACGAGTTCTTGTACGCATCAGGGCGTAATTCATCGATTTCGGTGATTTGAAGCTTTCTATGGGTTCCAGCCTTAGAAAGATCTAGATTACAGCTCTGTACTGCCCAATAGGCTTTGTGCTCCAGTTCGACAGGAAGGTGACACACCTTCCCGTACACCAGTCTAAAGGGAGACATGCCTAATTGGGTTTTGTGGGCGGTCCTATAGGCCCACAAGGCTTCCGAAAGTCGGGACGACCAGTCCTTCCTGTCAGGCCGAACAATGACCTGTAGGATTTTCTTGATCTCCCGATTTGACAGCTCAGCTAGACCATTAGTCTGGGGGTGATAAGGAGTAGAGGTTCGATGTGACACCCCGTATTTGGTCATCAGTGACCTGAACTGAGCATTCGTGAAATGGGTCTCCCCGTCTGAGATGATAGCACGAGGAATCCCGAACCGTGAGAAGATATTGTGATGAATGAATTTGAGAACGATTTTGTGATCACAGGTTCGGGTCGATATGGCTTCGATCCATTTGGACACGTAGTCTACAGCCAGTAGAATATATTCGAAACCATCCGAAATAGGAAAGGGGCCCATAAAATCAATCCCCCAAACATCAAAGATTTCGCATACGAGAATCGGCTGCAAAGGCATCATGTCGCGATGGCTCATGTTGCCCAAAGTATGGCAATGACTGCATGCCTTACAGTGATTGTATGCGTCCTTGAACAGAGTGGGCCAATAGAAGCCACACTGGAGGATTTTTGATGTGATTTTATGCCCAGAGAAATGGCCACTGCATGCCTGGTCATGGCAGAAGGAAAGAACATCATTGACTTCACCTTCCGGGACACATCTCCATATGATTTGGTCAGCACCTATGCGGAAGAGGTACAGATCTTCCCAAATGTAGTACTTGGCATTAGAGAGCAACTTGTCTTTTTTGGCCTTCGGCCAATCATACGGGATCTGATGAGATGCCAAGTAGTTTACTAAATCAGCAAACCAAGGAAGTCTAGTACCAATAGTTAGTAGGTGCTCATCAGGGAAATGCTCCGTGATGGGTCCGGAAGGGTTGATGATCTCAGAAATAAGGCGGGACAAATGGTCAGCTACCACATTTTGTCTTCCCGCCTTGTCACGAATCTCGAGATCAAACTCTTGCAACAGCAAGATCCATCGGATTAGTCGGGGGTTCGCGTCCTTCTTGGCAAGGAGATGCCTCACAGCTATGTGATCCGAGAAGATGATAATGTGGGAACCCAAAAGATAAGATCGAAATTTTTCAAGGGCAAATACTACGACTAGCAGCTCTTTCTCTGTAACTATATAGTTACGCTGAGCCTCGTCAAGTGTCTTGCTGGCGTAGTAGATGACCACGAGTTTCCTGTCAACTTTCTGCCCTAGAACCGCTCCTACAGCGAAGTTAGATGCATCACACATGATCTCAAAGGGTTGAGACCAATCAGGGGATTGTAGGATCGGGGCCTGGGTGACTCGGTCACGGAGGTTCTCAAAGGCTTGAGTGCATTCCTTGGAGATTTCAAAGGGTACATCCTTAGAGAGAAGAGTCGTCAGGGGGCGCGCGATTTTCCAGAAATCAGGAATGAAACGACAGTAAAAACTGACGTGCCCCAGAAAAGAGCGGATGTCTCTGATCGAGCTAGGCATAGGAAGACGAGAAATTAGATCAACCTTGGCTCGATCCACTTGGATGCCTTTCTCAGAAATCAGATGTCCTAGGACGATCCCCTCAGGCACCATAAAATGGCTCTTTTCCCAGGAAAGAACCAAATTAACATCGATGTAGTGCCTGAGTATATGAACCAAGTGCTGGAGGCAATCATCAAATGATACCTCGAAAACTGAAAAGTCATCCATGAAGACTTCCAGATAATCACCTACCACATCAGAGAATATGGCAAGCATGCACCGCTGAAAAGTCGCGGGTGCATTGCAGAGACTGAACGGCATCCTTCGGAATGCATACGTTCCAAAGGGGCAGGTGAATGTGGTCTTCTCTTGGTCCTCAGGATGAATAGCTACCTCGTTATAACCGGAGTACCCGTCAAGGAAGCAGAAGAATCGATTTCCTGCTAATTTCTCGAGAATCTGATCAATGAAAGGTAGTGGGAAATGATCCTTCTTCGTGGAGGAATTGAGTCATCGGTAATCTATGCAGACTCTCCATGAGTTAGCTAATCGGGTAGGTATGACCTCTCCGATTTCAATCGTAATGGTGGTGAGCCCTACCTTTTTAGGCACAACCTGAATCGGGCTCACCCAACGACTATCGGAGATCGGGTAGATGATCCCTACATCTAACCACTTGACGATCTCCTTTTTCATGACCTCCTGCAGATTGGGGTTTAAATGTCTCTGCATTTCACGAGAAGGTCGTGCACCCTCTTCCGAATAAATATGATGTGTGCAATAAGAGGGACTTATTCCAGTCAGATCATCGAGAGTCCATCCAATGGCTCTGCGATGTTGCTGGAGGACAGTAATCAGACGGGATTCCTGTTCGAGAGTAAGCTTGGAATTTATAATCACAGGAAGGGTCTGATTAGAACCCAAAAAGATGTATTTCAAATGATCGGGAAGGGGTTTCAGTTCAAGGACGGGGTTATCAGCAGCAGCAAGTGGTTCAGGGTAAATGTGAGGTTCAAGGGTAGGAGTTATAGGTCTGTCTAAATCTGAATTCGACTCCTCTGATTGCGGTTCAAGATCTTTTTGTGGTTGATGAGGTACAATCAGGTCATTCTCAAAATACGTTTCATCAACCAAAGCCCTGATATCACAAATCTGTTTGATGACACCGCAATTGATTCCTTATTGGGCCTTAAATATATCAATTTTTAGGGTTTGATTTTCAAATTTGAGCTCTATTTGGCCCTCCTCACAGCTGATGTTGGCTCTAGCAGTAGCCAAGAAAGGTCTCCCTAAAATGATCGGTGTATCCCTAGGGTTTTTAGGTGCGTCCATGTCTAAGACTATAAAGTCTACTGGGAAATAGAAATCCCGCACTCTTACGATAACATCCTCGAGAATCCCTTTAGGTGATTTTATGGATCGATCTGCTAACTGCAGTGTCACCTCAGTAGGTTTTAGCTCAGATTCTTCTAGGTGGTTAAGTAAGGATGTGGGTATTAGGTTTATGGAAGCACCTAAGTCGAGCAATGCTCTGTCAAACTGGGTTTCACCTATTTTGCAGGAAATCAGGGGAGTACCAGGGTCTTTTGCCTTGGGTGGGAGCCTGCTTAGGATTACAGAGCTGGCTTGCTCTGATAGTACAATTGGACTCCCACTCTTGGTTCGCGGCTTATGCTGAGGCGTACATACATTCTTTAAGAATCGTGCGTAAGCCGGTACGTGCCGAATCGCATCCATCAAGGGGATGTTTATTTGGACCTGCTCAAAGAGCTTGACCAGGTCCTCCTCAGGAGCCACGGGTTTTGTTGTTTTCTTTCCCTTGGTCAAGGCCTCGGGAAATGGAACCTTAGTTGGTTCTTCTAGGATAGGTCCAGGTCTTTGATCTGGGACAGGGATAGGAACGTCCTGGATTACTGTCCTAGGGTTTGGATCACTACCAGGCTTGGAGTGGTTTGGATAGGGTGGATCTTGGGTCTCCTTACCACTACGAGTCATTACAGAATTCAGTCCTGCCTGGTTTTGGTTAGGGTTTGGTAGGATGGGTTGCTACTGGTAGCCCGTATAAGAAGTGAAAGCCTCCATCCCGTCGGGTGAAGGAACATAGGGGGCTTGATAAATCATGTGTGCTTGGCCCGGGTTTGGGTTCATAACGCGCCGCTGGGTCAGCACGTTATTAGGGTTAGGAAGAGGTTGGGATGGAAGAGTGCCTGGTTGACGACAATTTGCCAACTGGGCTAGTTGATTTCAAACCTCTGTAAGTTCGTCCTTATGCTGTTTCTAAATAGCCGCATTCGATCTTTGAATGTCAGCCAGAGTCTGAAGGATGAGGGACATTTGGTCTTGATTTGGCCCTGATGGATAGATAGGGTTGGGCTGAGGCTGAGGCGGCTGGTAAGGACGAGATGGTTGTGGACGGGGCTGAAAGGGTGGTCTCTGAGTTTGGGAATTTCCCGTCCACTAGAAGTTGGGATGGTTTCTCCATCCAGGGTTATAGGTGTTGGAGAATGGATCGTTCTAGATGGCGTTGAGGTCCTCGCAGGTCTGAGGAACCTCCAAAGAATCAGAGAAAGGGGGAATGGAATTCCCCGGACTGGTATAGAAAGGATCGGATGACCCTCCGATCCGAGAATCAGATTGGGGTGGATAGGAATCCATCCCAGAAGAAGGTCAATGGAGAATGTTTTGCACAGTTTCCCGTGTGGGAGGAGGCTGTGCAAAGGAACTATGCGCAGAGGTGGCTCGCTACAAGTGCTGGGTCAGCTCGTCCACCTTCTTCTCGATGATAGAGACCTTGTCCAATCAACTGGCCATTAATTCCAAGTCGACTGATGCGGACAGGCCCTGCGTTTCGTGTGCTCCCCTAAGGTTCGTCGATGCGCGGGTATTCGTCCTGTCGAATAATCCCATGGAGTCATTATTGATGGAGTTCTCGCACATGTTTTCGAGAATCTCCCACACGGTGTCCTCATGTTGACCCATGATATTCCCTCCGCAAGTTGCATTGACGAAAAGCCTAATGTCCTCACGGAGTCCCTGGTAAAAAGACTGGACTTGTTCCCATTTAGGAACTCTGTGATGGTGGCACTTTCTCATGAGATCCTGAAAGCGATCCCATGCCTCATGGAGAGGTTCTCCCGTTTACTGAGTGAAGTGGGTAATCTGATGGTGCAAGGCGTTGGTTCGACCAACGGAAAAGAATTTCTTTAAGAACTTGGACTGAAGTTCTTCCCAATTGTTGATCGGCCGGGTCTGCGTTTGGTACCAATGAGCGGCCTTGTCCATAAGGGAGAAGGAGAACATCTTCATGAGGAGAATGTCCCGATTTTGTGCATCTGACCCAAAAGTTTGGGCTAGACGCTTCAGCTATTTGATGTGCTAGAAGGGGTCTTCAGAATTAAGCCCATGAAATTTAGGTATAGCATGAATCATATTGGGCTTTAATTCAGAATCAGGTACTCCAGTCGAGATTCTGACTTGAGGCTCAATAGCCACCGCAGCAGGGTTATAATGGTCCCGCATCATAGGACGCTGCGGTGGGTGCACAAAGTTCTGGAAGAGGTCATTGAGTCGCTGGAGCTGGTGCTCCAGATTGTTTTCTTCCTCACCTGGCTGAGCCATTGTGGAAGGAGAGTTGGGTTCGGAGTCGGAGGAGAGGTCGATGTGAGGTGTTGTTTTCTCAGACAAGGGCACTGAGGCTCGACCTCGAGGAGAGTGGAGTTCTAAAGGAGGTTTCAAGGACCTCCTACCAAACACACACTGAAGGAGAAGATGAGTTTAGCAGGTGCTGGACCCAATCAAGACACCCAAAATGTTGGGTGACTATAGAGGTGCGGGGCAGATGGACCCCTTGATCAGAAAGATCGTCCACCTGAGAATTACCTGGGCAGCCAGAGAGGGTGAGTCCCGCGAAGACCCTTACATGGTAGAGCGCCCCCACGGGTTACAGGGTTTCCCCCACCCGACCTCTCTTGTCACTGAGATTCGAGGTAGACCAGAATGGGGATCTTGACCTCTTAACTCTACCAATTTTAGTTTAAAATCAGGGTGCTTAAGTTTTCACTTGAACTTTTAGCTTTTTGAGTGCGAAGAGTGACCTAAGTTGAAGGTTGGTTAACCCTAAGGGGTCAACTTCACCTATTGATTCCTTTGATAACTTATTAGGTCTTGTCTTTTAAGGTTCAAGTGTTTTTAGAGAGCCAATTGCTTAGGGTTTTTCTGAATAGGTATGTTCAATCAATGGCTTAGGCACACTTCTTTTGGGATTTCTCAATTCTTGATTAAGGAGTGTGTCTCTAAAACCCTAGTGTTAATTCCTATATTGGCTCTACTTGGTCCAGTTAGCTCTTTGTTGGGTAATTAGGGTTCAAGCAAGATGGTGTTAGCCCTTAAATACCCTTAATAGTGTGTGCAGGAATAGTGTTTTGAAAATATGTAGCTGTTACTAGGTATGAAAGACAAGTTATACCTATATTGTTTATTCTTTCTTTTTCTTCCTCTTTAGAATTTAGGGGTTAATAGAGAGAGGATAGAAATTACCTGTCCTTGGAGTGGGTGTTGTGCGGCTGCTTGTCTTCTTGATTTCCTGTGCCTGCACACAAAAAGAGAAGAGATTAATAGACACTCAGAAATAGAGAATTTATATCTTCTAGAATAGCCGTTGCTCCCCGGCAACGGTGCCAAAAATAATGGTCGGACCCAGTTGTCTGTTTATTATAGTATAGTTACAGCTGTTGTAGTAATAAAATAGCTACCAGGTTACCATTACTAAATTTTTTTACTCGGAAATAGTTTTCTCGAGGTCGAACTCAGGGAGCTACTGGAATTCTAAAAAATATACAAGTCCTTTTTGAGATTACAAAAATAAGAGGGAGAGAGAGAGAGAGAAAAAGAGATTTAGTCTTGGCTATTTCTTCTTCTCTTCTCCTTTTCCTTCTCTTCTTCTTTCTGTTGCTCTCCTTCTCTTCATCTTTCTTTTCTTGTTTTTCTTTCTTTTCTTTCTTTCTTTCTCTTCTTCTGCGGCTGTGACAATCTTCAGCCTTCTTCTTTCTTTTGCTTCTTGCCTTCTGCTTTCTCTTTTTCCTGTGGCTGCCTTCTTCTTCTTCCTATGCCTGTGTGCTCTGGCCGCTGGCCTCTCTCTTCTTTCTTTCTTGTCTTTTCCTTCTTCTTTCTTCTCTTCTCTTTTTCCGCCTTGCAGCTTCAGGCTTCTTTTTCTTCTGGCCGCTACCCAACCATCATCTGATGCAAGGGTCAGACGACTTAACTGTAGGTTTGCTACAGTGCCGCTTTTCCTTTTGTTTCTCCTCTCTGGCTTCTTTTCTCAGCTTCTCTCCTTCCTTCCTTCTTCTTCTGCGCTGAGCGGTTAAGGCTTCGACCGCCTTCCTTTCTTCTTCTCCTTCCTTCCTTCGGTTCCTGCACGCTCACACAACGATTAGAGGGAGCAAAACCTACCCCCTACCCTTCCCCGCGTCTCTCTCTCTCTCTCTCTCTCAGATTTCTCTCTTAGGATAGCTCTCCCAGAGCCGGGTAATCGGGTGCAGGTATTGCACCCGGGACCAGGCCCACCGGTGTGCGGTGGTGGGCGAGGAGTGCGTGGTGTTGGGTAATCGGATCCGACCCAGACCCGCGAGGCGTAAGCACGGGCGAGGGCGAGCGCGTGGCGCGCGGCGTGCGTGAGGGACCTGACCCCTCTGTTCGAAGGCAAACAGCCTTAGACACTTTTCTAATTTAAGTGCGGGCGTTTTGCCACGCACTTCCGAGGTGGGACAAAGTCCCACCTCCCAGATTCGCGCTCACAGCTGAGGAAGCTGCAGGCAATTGCAGCAACGTGCGAGGCCTTCGCCCCAGCTACAGGCCTGGGATGGTTCGCAGCAGCAACCCGCATGTCCTGGGGTGCGGACCTGGGTGGAACAGCACCTGCAGCTGCAGGAGAAGGAGCTGCAGTTGCTCGGTAATGGCGGTGAGGTGGCTTCGACCTGCAAATAGGAATACGGCCTCTCGGCCCAATCAGAAGATGCAGGGCGCTTTGCCGGAGTGCGGCGAAGGCAGTGCGGGTGGTGGCGAGGCATGAGGATGCGTGTGGAGGGAGCCCTAGGTCGGATTGTGGCCGGAGCGATGGGTCTGTTCGAGGGGTAGTCGGGTGGCGTTTAGGAGGGAATGGGAAGGGGGGATCTGTTGAGTGGAGTGAGGGGAAACTTGTGGGGTAGTCGAAAAGGGGTGAGAAGGTCTGTGGAGGTGGGGTGAGCTCGCCAGAGAGGGTGGTCGGGAGATGGAGCAGGCGGAGGTGGAAGTCGTGTGCGGTGAGGCGAAAAGATAAATTGAGAGAGGGAAAATGTAAGGGCGGAGGAAAGGAAGCTATTTACCTGGGTTTTGGACGAAGGGGGAGGGCGGAGCCACCGGCTCGTACCTGCCGAAGCTGGGGAAGAAAGGGCCCTGGAGGAGGAGTGCGACGACGAGGAAGCAGGCGGAGGGCGCCGGCGGGTACAGCACGGCGCAGACGAGAGGGAAAGGAGAACCCTGCTGTAGGTAAGGCAGCAGAGCGATGAGGAGGAAGAGGAGTGAGTCACCGGAAGCTGCGAGCCATTTGACAGAGGAGGAGGGGATGAAGTGGGGGGGGGGGGGGTGTTCTCCATCAAAGAGAGCTTGAAGGAATCGGCAGGGGGTGCCGGTTCTTATAAAGGGGCTGGCGCAGAGGGAGGAGCGGGCTGGCGACGTGCCAGCCTCGCCAGAGCGTGGTCGGAAAGGGGACCCATACCTTCCGCACGTTCGCACGAAAGGTATGGGGGCCGGCAGAGAGCATGGCCAGGTCCCTGCGACAGAGGACGTCGTAGGAACCCCGTGTCTGCTTTGCAGGGCGGTCACCCCTCTCTGCGCGGCGCCAAGCTCCACGCAAAGTCGCCGGAGCATGGTGCTGCGCAAAGTTTGCAGGGGGACCGTTCTGCAAAGAATGATGAAAATTTGGGGGCCAAAATGCAAGGATTTTGAAAGATAAGGGTCAAAAAGTAAATGAAGAGGACCAAATTATAAAGTCAGCTAAGGAGGTCTCCTCTTAGGCTCAAGTTTTTATACAAGACTAATCTGAACCTAAGGATTTTAATGGTGAATTTTAATTCTAGGTTGGACCAAGTTTGGCTGGCCAATTTGCGTAGAAACCCAAATTAAGTTATTAATTGGGCATGATTCTCTTTTTAGGTCAAAATAGGTTTCTAAGGCCAAATTGAAGGTTCTAAGCCCTAGATAATATTTTTATATGAATTTTAGAGGGTTTATTTAATTTTTACCCTACCTCGAACCTCGTGAATTAAAGTAGGTTTGTTTTTAGGGTTACAAAATGTCATTTTATTCCTAGAAGTTGCTATAACCCTTTTCAGATTAGATCATCCCACTTCTCTCCTTATTAAGCTCATTTAACCTATGTTTGGAACCTTAATTACCCTATTTGCATACTACATTGGTGAAATTGCATTTTTACCCCTTATGACTTGTTTTCTTCTTCAACTTAGAATTCTCTGAGTTAAGCCTTTCTTTGGATTTTGTAGGAGCTTTCTCATACTTATTTGGATTAAATTGAGTTAGTTAGGGTTCATGATGAGGTTCTCATCATGCATGTATCCATTCACTGCATATCATATCACGGATATATTCGCACTAGTTGCATATATTTCTCGATATTCGCACATATCAAGCCTTCCAACCACACTTCCACGCATCCGCTTCACACCTGCATGCGGCACGTAGTTAGGTTAATATCATCTTGCTAGGCAACAGTTAACCTAGCATTGTGCTACATTTATATTGAATCCTAGATTCAATATACACTATCCTATTATCTAGTTATACATACTTATATATATAGATATTCTACATATTTATAAGCTAAGTATTTCCATTCTTTTCTTTTATTGTGTTGATAAAGAAATGACAAAAAAAAAACCTAAAATAAAAAAGATAACTCTTGTCTTTGCAGGTACACGATCTTACGTGGAGCAAGATCCATTTTGAACTTGATTTTTGGCAAATCACCAAGGACCAACTTTTGGTGGTAGCCAAGAATAAATTTTTGAGGGTGTGCCTCAAAGATAAGACTATCCAAACAAATTATAAAATAAAAAAAGACCCAAAAATACAATAAGCGTATGAAATTGATGCGAGTCATAGGAATCGCGTAGAAACAGATTAACCCCAAACCCACCTCCCTATGTTTGACCCTGGCCTAAGAGTGACAAACATAAAATCTGATCTAGCTAGGATAATAAGTTTTTGATAAACAGGTGTAGATTCGCTTGTAGGTTAACTACTTCCACTATATACTTTACGATGTTAATATCACCATATTAAATAACCCTACCAGCGATCTACCAGCTGCCTCTTAAGGCTGGCGAGATGGCCGGTCTACGTGCCCCAAAATCACCTCTTAAGGCTGGTAGTACGGCAAGCAACATCCTAAGGATGATATCACACTGAGTCCACACGCATTGTGCAACAACGGGTCCATACCCAGGAAAACCCTGCAGCATATCAAATGCACCCCCGCTTGCATACACAACTGCGGCAACATTTGGGGGCATCACCTACCACGGAGTTTCTACTCCAAGGGTTACTCTCTCAGCAATCAAATGCTAGCTCGAGAGTAAGGGGCATATGATGAGGGGTAAAAAATGCCCTTGAACCCGAAACCCCATGATAGGCCCAGAACTGAGGGTCTGGCCCAAGAAACCTTGGATAAAGGTGAAGTTCAGAGATCTGACCCGCCTACATCCAAAGGAACCCTTAGCAGACGGACGTGGTAGTCCACCCGGTCGGCACATAAGTAGGTGGGCACGGTTGGACCCAGAGAGACCTTGCCATTGGATGTTTAGCGAAGGGCACAGTAGGCCTATGCCACTAATAAATGCTGACACTGGCAGCTACCATTAATGACCTGGCAGCGTATCTTCCTAGGAAATCTCGCTGGAAGCGCAATCCGCTGAGAAGATCCTGATAGGAGCTCGAGCCCAATCCACTCAAGAGATTTCAGCGAGAGTGCCACCCCTGCGTGGATATATAGATAGGTAGGAAGGTGCGTTAGCCTTCCCCCAAGTGATCTGAGTGAAACAGACTGATTGTATACTTTGTAAACACAAAAGAATTCTAGTGCATAGTTGGGAGTCTCATCCTCCCCTTAGACGTACACCTCTTAAGTTGGAGCTAGGTAACCAACTCTTACGTTTCCTTCATGTGATTGCTCCATTGGGCTACCCATTCTAAGGAGTTCGATCCTCTTTGAGTAGGATCCTTCGTCCCTACGAAGGAGCCGATCATACTCTATATGGCCAGTGGTAATGGTCACTTATAACTTACCTCCCTAGTTGTGTATGAGACCCTCATACATGATGCTAGCCCTATTAATCCTCAGTCCAAAACTATCAGGAAATGCAATAGATGTTTATCTCCAGCCAATAATTGATGAACTAAAATAATTGTGTTACATCAGCATGAAGACGTACGATGTAGAAAAGAAAGAATTTTATAATATGCATATAGCACTGTTGTAGACCATAAACGACTTCCCAACATACGCAAATTTGTCAGGTTGGAACACTAAAGGAAAGCTTGCTTGCCCAGTTTGTATGGAAGATATTCATTACCTACGACTGCCAGAAGGTAAGAAATTCTATTACTTAGGGCATCACAGATTTCTACCTATTGAACATAGATGGCGAACGTCACAGTTCAAGGGTAAATTTGAAGGCAGGATATGTCGGTATTCAAAGAAAAATCCAAAGAATAAACTTAGTACAGATTCTATTAGGTTGTCAGGTTAGGTTATAATGGAGAGATTATAAGAAATGAGTGAGATACGGTTGGGTCGACCATTCAAACAAGACTAGACAACCTTGAGAAATTATGGATTTCGAAAGAAAAGTAATTTCTTTATGGAGCTGCCATACTGGAAAGATCTTACACTACGTCATAATTTAGATGTTATGCACTTCGAAAAAAATGTGATGGATAACATCTTAGACGTATTAAATCTGACCAATGATCCAAAGGACATGGTGAAAATAAGGAAAGACATGAAGAGTTGGGGGATATGTCCAGAGCTGCATATCCATGAGGACGATGACTACTTCCCATTTGCTATTTATAGCTTGAATCAAGATCAAAAGAGTAAACTGTTCTCCTTCTTAAAGGAAATTCAGGTGTCAGATCATTTTTCGTCGCAGCCTTCTCGCTGTGTGAATGAAGCATAGAAAAAGATAGCAGGCTTGAAAAGTCATGACTCCCACGTTTATATGCAAATATTATTTCCACTAGCGATACAGGGGATGCTGCCTGAGCTAGTTGTTGATTCATTCACAAAGATGAGCAGATTTTTAAAAGTTGTTTATTTGAAGATGCTACAAAATGATATGCTGGATCACTGGGATAAACAAATAGTTATTACTCTTTGTAAGATGGAACAGATTCTTCCCCTATCCTTCTTCGATGTAATGGTTCATCTCACGTTGCATCTTACAAATGAAGCGAGAATCGGTGGACCTATATAATTCATATTATTGTATCCTATGGAGCATTTTTTGAAAAAGCCTCAAGATTATGTTTTAAACAAGGCAAAACCAGAAGATTTAATTGTAGAAGGTTATCTTGTGGAGCAGTGTATAAATTTTACCTTCATGTACATGAATGAAACAGACAACTGCTTTAATAAGCTTTAAAGGAACTATGAGGGGGAATACATTGACAATGATAAAGAATGTTTATCGATTTTTTATATTAGAGGAAGATCGATTCTTCATATAGAGTACAAGGCAATTTCAGAAAATGATAGATATTTGTCGCATCCATATATTTTAAAACAAATTCCTGAAATTGATCCATTCTATAAGGAATTTGAACGATTACCTCATTCAAGGACATTCGAATTTGGCTTCTTAGATTGGTTTAAAGATCAAGTTAATCAATTAAAGGAGGATAACCACTCACGATGGATATCAGATTTTGCCGGAAATTATTCAAAGGTGACTTTGCACCAGTGCAATCTCATTTTGCATCAGTGAAAAATTATTCCAAAGGTGATGATGGTAACACCATCATCCTTCATATCTAACTTAATTTTATAAGGTTAAATTCACTTTATTAACCAACAAAAGGGTATAACTTAATAATATGAAGAGTTGGGAGGAATAACATCGAAATTGGTTAATTTTGTTATTTTAATAAACAATTATAAATGCAGAATAGCTAAATAAAAAAATCATGATGAATTAAAGGTCAATTAAGCTTAAATTTCCTAAAAGTGATTTGATGTTCAGTAATTTAGGATTTTCATTCAAATTGAGTGTTAATCTTTAATTAAAAATCCTAATTTTGATCCTACTTCAATTAGAACAATTCTAATAGAAATAAATATAATATAAACCCTCTAAAATTTATTTAAAAATATTTTATATGTTTTGGAACAGTCAATTTGACAATCAGAACCCATTTTGACTTAAAACAGAGTTTAGGTGGGTTTTTGATATATTTTCGATCTAAACATAAATTAAAGATGCAAACATCACCAAAATCCAAAATTTAAGTCGCCATTAAATTTCTTAGACTTAAATTAGGCTACAATAAAAAGTTGGGCTCATTTGGAATTCATCTTGACCTAATTTATATTTTGACCCCTAAAAACCCAATCTCTTGCAAAGAGCCCCCTAACTCTTCATCTTCACATTTTAGTCCCTACCAGCAGCAGATTGAGTAGCTCTTGGATGCCAACTTTGGAGATTCGTATCTCCCAATTTACGCAATGAAATCCCACCAAAATTGGTAGGGAGATTTCTCATCCATAGCTCTTCAATTTCGTGATCCTTCAAGCCAATCTTGCCACCCCTGGAGACCACGATTCGAGGCTGAAACCCTTGCTGGAGTTCACTCAAGTCTTCCATTTCAAGGTAGTGATACGGCTCCAATCGTCACCACCATGAGCCTATAAAGCTCTGTGGCCTTCACGTGAACTTCCTTGTCGCATTTTAGTGCGCAATTACCCCCTCTTCTTTCTCCTCGATGTCACCATTAACGACCTTGGAGCTCCTCCATCTCCTTCCTCCACCGCTCCTCGGAAGAAATTGGCTGAGGGCTTCTTCTCCCCTCGTCGTCACCGAGCTTCCCATCAAAGAAGTAGCCTCCAATACCCCTTCGTCTACTCCAACTCCGACGTACACTCCAGCCGCCCTTCTCTCTCGACGATCGACCTCTTTTCCTCCTCCTAAGTACTTCTCTCTCTTCCTTTTCCCCTCTAGATTAGTTTAGGCTTCTTAACACCAAGATTCAACCTCTCTAGCGTCCTCGACGCCATCATCTTCTCCATCCACGACCAACTTTAGGTCACAACTCCAATGACATGTCCTTGCCATTCCATGCACCATCGCTCATCCTCGACCACTGTGGAAGCTTCAATAGGTTGAGGGGAACAAAACCCCTCAACCAATTTGGAGTTTTGACCACTCTAGACATCCATCAAACACACTTGCCTCAAGCCGTCGTCGTCACGTCTGTCGACTTTGCTTCAGCCTCCTCGCACAAAATCAACCCTGCCATCACCTTCAGAGAATCACGGTGGAGCTTCTCGACCTATTAGTTGTCAGCTTCGATGTGGTTCTTACGTGGTCAACCAACCCACCGGACACATTGACCACATCGCTCTGGCCCCCGCCTCCATTGTCCTCGTCACCGACCATCACTGCCAAAAGATTCATGAAGCCGCGTGGAAACCATTACCACCCTCGACAAGGAGTTTTATGCTTGGAAGATCACCTTCCTCATCGGCCACGGCAAGCTCCACGTTCCCTGTTGGCAAACGAAGAAGAGGAAGAGGAGGAGGAAGAAGAGTAGAGGCGTGGATGCAAGAAAAGAAAGGTTCCTAGGGCCCTGCTTGCAAGGATTTCTACGAACCAGGTTGTAAGTATAAGCTTTAAGGGGATAATTTGAAGACTTTGTGTTATTGAGGAAATTGTTTCGCTTATGGGATATTTGGGGTTTCATTGATATATTATATCCAAATATTTGTGACATGTATTTTTAGTGCTCAAGCCTATTACTTCATGATTTCTTTTAGTTAAGCACTAATTATTATGCAATTCCTCAAGTGACACATTAAGTTGAGAGGTTAATATGTATATGTTGAGCTAGATTTCACACATAAAAATCAAACATCATTAAATCTAATTCATGAGCCTCAATTAGTGTAAATAACTAAATAGTGGTATTCGAGCATTAGCTTGCTCCTCGTGTTTGACCTCAGAATACATTATTTTTTTAGTTATAAATTTTAAATATTAATCGCACTTTTTTCAACTATACTACAGCGCATCTATTTTTAAAACACGGTAGAAGCATGTTAACAGGTGATTTGGTGGTTTTACACCTATGCAAAGTGATTTTGACCTATGGGTTTAGGATTTATGATTTAGGGTTTAGGGTTTATGTTTATAGAAAGTGGTTTCACCTATGAGAAGTGATTTTTCACCTTAAGGCTTAGGATTTAGTCTTTAGTGTTTAAGGTTTAACCCTAAACACTAAAGACTAAACCCTAAACCTTAAGGTGAAGAAAACACCTGTCATAAGTGAAGAAATACTTGGAATTTAATTTTGCATTGGTGCAATTTCTTACTTTGCACTGGTGTAATCTAACCCTGAACTCTAAAGACTAAATCCTAAATCCTAAGGTAAAAAATCACTTGTCATAGGTGAAGAAATACTTGAAATTTAATTTTACACTGGTACAAAATTATTTCGAAAGTGATATGATGGTTTTGCACTAGTGCAAAGTGATTCCGATGGTAATTTGAGTTGGTGCACTCATACAAAAGTGATTTGTTATTGATTTCAATAATAGTGGATTCCACCACGTGTGCATACTTTTTTTGCATAAAAAAGAGATACAACAAGTAAAACAACTCTCTATGCGTCACTTTTTACGTCAATTTTTGCATTTCGCAACTCACATCCTATTTCTTATTAGTTTTGTTTCTTGATAAATCTTCACTAATGATACATTCTTGCAGGTTTAATATCTCGTTGCACAGATGCTTCTTTGATTGTTATTTGAGGGTATCTTAGGTCGACCATCATTTAGCTTGGAGATCATGTCTAAGAGGAAAAATTGTCATAAAAAAAATTCACTTAGAAGGAGCTTTTTGCTCCGATATGTGAATTCATTCGATCAAAAATGTATTGAAGTCGAAAATTGAAACAATTGTCTTTCCTAAATGTCCTATGCATAAAAGATTTTAAAAAATTTTTATTTGTTACATGGTGGATTGGTTCTTAGTGACAAATTTTGAATATTGTATTTTAATTCATTACATGATGGCTTCTTTTTTAATGTCAAACTTTGAATATTGTACACGTGTCCTTGCATTAATTAATTTATGACTTTGACATGTTATTTAAGTAAAACTATACTATTACAATACACTCTACAAGCATGGTTAATATAAAAAATATTGCAAAGAGAGAGAAAGATGATGATTTGCATCTTCAAAATCAAATGAAATTTGTGCTTTGCTACTCATTATCCTTTACGTATGCATTGGCTTATTGAATATGTTATTTTCTTGAAACTAATATGTTTCGTAATATTCAATAACAATATATAATTTATTTTAATCATACAAGCGGAGGCTTATAAATATCTAGATGTCAATCTAAAAGCCTCCACATCTGAGTAAGAAGCTATGGGTTTATCTATAGGTCAAAGATGCAAATAATAGATGTGTTCCAATCTAAGCAAATGTGAGGCCATTGTTGAGCCACTGGTCGAAGGACAATAAGGTTTTCTCTATCATGGATGAGGAATAAGGCTTTTGTTCATGGTTGGAAATGGTTTCAAAATCCTTAAATTTTCCTTTCCTATAATCTTGGTATTATCTGATTTTATTGGCCTTCTTACTCTTTTATTTCAACTCTGATCCTTGTAATCTTTCCTAGGTTTTTGGCCCTCTTTGATTTGGGTGATGATGATTGCTTAACAAAACTACTTTTGATTGTCAAAATGCATTTTTCTAATTGTTTTGCAATTTAGATAAATGTGTGTTTTATAATAATAAGATATTTGCCGGTTGAAGAAAGAGGTAGAGTTGCAGAGGAAGTAACTTAGCGTTGAAGTGCTCTTTTGTTTGCAGATATCAAGGAAGACAAAGGTCATATTGTTAGTGCATAAGTGAAATGACTATTTTCAAGGGTCGTCTGAAAATTTTTCAGAATTTTAGGGGTGTTGAAGCAATTTTAAACCCCCTGGGTTTTACTTTGTGGGCTCTGCGAGAAAAGGAGGCTTTTGCAGGGTCAACTTTGCAAAATGCCCCTCACCTCCACTCAACCCACGCACACACACACCCTTAAACCCTAACCCTTCTCTTTAAAAACCCCCCAACCCCTTGCAGCCAACACCACCTCCCCACATCTCCAACGCCACCACACCACCACCTCCAACCCTCCAGTTGCACAGTCGTCGCCCCTCTCATCTCCTCTTCCACCTTGCGACCGAGAGGAGGAGAGGAAGGAAGCAGGAGGAGCATAGAGGGCACCCCTCCATTTGATCCACCACCCCCGTCCACCTATTTCCCTTTCCCTTGTAGCCGTGCATGGAGAAGGAGAAGAGGGGAGTTGGAGGAGCATGCGGAGGGGGAGAGAAAGGGGGCAACAGGAGAGAGAGCGTGGGGGAGGGAGAGCAGCAGGAAGAGCAGCTACTGCAGCTCTGCAAGCAAAGAGGAGGTGTTCGCGAGAAGAAGAGCTTCGCAAGGAAGTTCTGTGCGCGGATATTTCCGCATTATCAGACATCTACAACCTCTGTCAGATGTTTGGAGGGGTCGTCGGATGTCCGGAGAGAGCTTAGGATGTCTGATAACACGCAGAGTGCCAAGGTACGTCCTCTGCACGGGCATGCATGCGTATACGAAGGGTGAGTTGTTGTTGTTGTGGCTACACGTGCATGCGTAGGTACGAGGGCATTGGAAAGGCACGTGGCACGACATTCGAGGTGCTTTAAGATGTCTGGAGGCCGTGTCAGACGATCGACTGCTCTTCCAAACGACCAGGAGTAGTGTCAAACGTTTGGAGACCCCCTCAGACTGTTGTGTAGGGTAGCAGACGACAGGTACAGATGTAAGAGAGCAAAGTGAGCTACTGCGGTTGTTTAAGACGTCTGGGACTCGCCCCAGGCATCTGATTTTGGTCAGGGTGCGTATTTTTGGGCTAGTTTAGGACCCAAACGGAGTTGATTTTACGAAAATAAAGTATCATTGGTTTTCTTTCAGAATGCTCTATGTGTTAGTGTAGTGTCTATACTATTTTGAACTCGTTTGACATATTAGTTAACGTTATAGGTCTCTAGTCCATAGTGTACACGGGACCCGCGAAGACATCGGGATCCACCGTTCGAGACCCCATACCACCCGTATACCCTGGTAGAGTGGTCCTCTCTACTCCTATGATTAAAGTGCATGTGTTTTATCGAGGCGAGATCAATGTTAAAATCAATGCGTCATAGTATAGTTGAAATCGCTCGAAAACAAATGAATTTTATTACTCGAAATTGTAAATCCGAGGTCGAACACAGGAAGCAAATTAGGGTTTAAAAATCAAGAACACAACTTTCAAATTGGATATAATATGCAATGAAAAATCAGAGTACAGTGCAAAAACATAATGTCAATGTATATAGAAAAAGCACAAAAAAATGGATGACTGATTTTGGAAATCAGACGTCTTAAATATAAGGTTGCTACAGTGCTTCAATTGCTCTTCTCTGTCTCTGTCTCTGGCTTTCTTCCTTCTTCTTCTTTCTTCTCTGATTTCTTCGTGCCTTAGCTTTCTTTCTTTCTTTCTTTCTTTAACTGCTCTGGCCCTTGTCTTCTTCTTCTTCTTCTTCTTCTTTCTTCTTTCCTTCTGTCTCTGCGGCTCCTCCTTCTTCTTTCTTTCCTTCTCTTTAGCCCTTCAGCTTCTTCTCCTTCTTTCTTTCCTTAGCTTCTCAAGCTTCCGCCCTCTTCTTCCTTGGCTTCCTCTTCTTCTCCTGCCTGTGAGAGCAAAACCTACCCCTACCCTCCCCCATGATCTCTCTTCTTCTTTCTCTCTTAGGCTCGCTCTCCTAGAGCCTTCTCGGGTAATTGAGTCGGGTATGCACACCTGGGACCAGGCCCACCGGCATGCGTGGTGGACGAGGAGTGCAGGCTAGTCGGGTATACGGGTCAGGGCCAGGTCCGCGGGCAGTAGTCACGGATGAGGCAGTGAGGCCGAGTGGGACCTCACCCCGTAGTCAAGAGGCGATGAGCCCCTGTCACTTTTTCAACTTATATCACTGCGCCCGCTCACGATCTTCCAAGGTGGGACAACAACCTTCTTCGCGAGCGCTCGTAGCGGATGTTCTCCTCTGATTGCAGCAGCTGTGTAGGGCATCGGTGCCAATTGCTGGGTTGAGGATGTGCGTGAAAGGAGTCCACGCGACCTGGGACTTGTTGCCTGGAGTGAGGAGTCCTGGATGAAGCTCCCAAGCAAGCTCCTGGCTGCGTTTATGGCGGCGAAGACCTCTAACCCTGTCAGTAAGAAAATGGCCTCGCGGCCTCGTTAGAAAGCTCAAGGAGCTTTGCCTAAACATGGCGAAGGTAGTACGGTGGTTGGCGTGGCGTGGGGTGGTCAAAGCGTGCGTGCCTAAGTCACCCTATGCGTGCGAAAGTGGGTGTGTTCAGGGGGAGTTCTGGGGGCTTGGCGTGGTGAGTGGAATGAGGGTTTAGGGTCAATGAGGTGTGGCGGTGCTTGTGGGGTAGTTGGCGAGGCGGATGGAGGCGTGGAGCGGTGGGAATGCCTCGCCGGAGGTGATGGTGGTGGTGGTTGCGAGCGTCGAGGCATGTTTACAAGAATAAAAGATAGAAAAATGATGAGAAGAGAGAGAGGACTTAACTAAGTGTGGATAGACGAAGGGGGATGCAGAGGAGGCGGCCGGCTCATATTGTCGTCGCCAGAGACGAAGTACCCAGTGGGAGGAGGACAGCGACAACAAGGGGGTTACAGGGACGTCGGCTGGTGTGGCGCGACGCGAACGAAGAGGATAAAGAGAACCCTGTCACTGGTATTGTTGCAGGGCAACAAGAGAGAGAGAGAGAGGGGGTCGCCGGAGCTTGTTGGGTTACTGACCGGAGGGGGAAGAGAAGAAAAAGGTGTTTTCACTAGCCAATTTCAAGCTTAGAGGTTGTGGGTTGATCTGGGCAAGCTTTTATAGGCCCTGGCAGAAGGTCTTGTGCTTGGAAGCCAAGCTTCCAAGCACGGCAACCTCGCCAGAGTTGGAAGGTCGAAAGTGACCCAAATCTCTCATGCATTCGCATGAGAGATTGGGTGCCAAATCAAGCCTCTGACTGTGTTCAAACTGGAGGAGATTTCTCAGAGAATCTCCCTTTCAAATTTAAAGAGGATTCTCTGAGAAATCAGGGAGATCTTTCCCTTGATACCTTGCCAGAGTAGGATTCCCTCCGCTATAATGGCGGAGGGACCTAATTGCAAAGAACGATGAGGAAGTTAGGGTGGTTTCTGCAGAAGTTTTCAAAAGTTAGGGGTAGAAATGTAATTGAGCTGGACCTGTTTGCAAAGTAGGTCAAGGAGAATTCCCCTTAGGTCCAAATTTTGGTACAAACCTAATTTGGACCTAAGGAATTCAATGGTGAAGTTGAATTTTATGTTTGACCACGTTTGACTAGGCAATTTACACAAAAACCTAATTTAGGGCAAACGTTTGACTGAAACCCTAATTTAGGTCAAAATAGGTTATAAGGGCCAAGTTGAAGGTTATAAACCGTAGAGGATATTTTTTCATGATTTTTAGAGGGTTTAGGTGAATTTTATCTTGACCATAACCTTGTTAAATTAAGTGGGTCTATTTTAGGGTTACAAGAAGTCATTTAATTCTCAGAATTCACATGAACCCTTTTTTGTTTGAACCAACCCACTTTTTATCCTGTTAAGACCATTTGACCTGTGTTTAGTCCATGAGAAATCCCGTTGTTGCACTACAATGGTAAAATTACAATTTTACCCCTTATTTCTTGCTTTTCTCTTAGAAGGGTTATTCATCGAGTTAGGACCTCCAGTTGGTTGTGTAGGAGCTTTTGTTCTCTTTTCTGGGTCAAAATGAGCTAGTTAGGGCTCATGATGGTGTTCTCATCAGCATGCTATATTAAAAATATCTGATTGAACCCTAAGATATGAAATGAACCCTAGGGCTGAGGAGGATGAATGTATATTACTTGAACCGCGCTTGTTATACTCTGAAATGCATGTTAAAGTCCTTATTGTAAACAACTAAATATTAAATTGATTTAGTGATTGCTTAATTTATTGAATCATGAGCTGCCTCTTATACGATCAAGAACCAGAATGTGAATGGAGATATATACCGTATCATGAAACAAGACGAATGCTAATGCACAAACCATACGAGGAAATAAGAAAGGAATCAAAGTTCTGTGATGTGGAAATCTGATGTATGATGGAACCTGTTGCCTATGGGCATGTTGGTTAGCTGTTCAGACTTGGGTACGGAAAGTGAGCTGGCCCTCGTGTATGTGGTACCGAGGAGAGCTACTGTCACTAATGGTTGGTTCCTGGTTACCCGACGGGTGGTTCCTATTTATTATGGTTTAGTCGTTATAGTATAAAACAGCTACCAGGTTACCATTACAAGATTTTTTTACTCGGAAACAGTTTTCCCGAGGTTGAACTCAGGAAGCTACTGGAATTCTAGAAATATAAAAATTCTCTATTAGATTACAAAAATAAGGGAGAGAGAGAGAGAGAGAAATCGATGGCTTCTTCTTCTTCTCTTTCTCTTTTCTTCTTCTTTCCTTGACAGCTTCTCTTCTTCTTCTTTCCCATTCTTTGTTCTCCTTCTGTTCTTTCTTCTTTTTCTTCTTGCCTTCTTCTTTCTTCTCTTCTTTTCCTTCCTTTCTTCAGCCTACAGCTGCGGTGATTTTCTTCTTCTTCTTCCTGCCTTCTTCTTTCTCTTTTGCTTGTGGTTGCCTTCTTCTTCCTGTTTTCTTCTTCTTCTTTCTGCCTTTGTGCTCTGGCCGCTGGCCTTTCTCTTTTCTTTCTTTCTTCTTTTCCTTCCTGCCTTCTGCTTTCTCTTCTCTTTTTCCTCCTTCTTCTTCTTCTTCACTTCCTTCTTTCTTTTGTTGCTTTACAGCTCCTCTTCTTTTCTCTTCGCTGCCCAACCGTCGTCTGATGCAATGGTCAGACGACTTAACTGTAGGTTTGCTACAGTGCCGCTTCTTTTTCTTCTATTTCTCTCCTTCGTTTCTTCTTCTTCGGCTGCCCTGAGCGGTGTTTAAACGCTCCCCGGCAGCGGCGCCAAAATGCTTGCGCGCTCTCGATCGGGTTTAAAGAATGTCACGTTGTAGTATAACCGAAAAAGCGTTCAAAACAAATAAAGAGTTTTATTACTCGAAAACCGGAGTATCCGAGGTCGAACACAGGGAGCAATCGGAATTTACTATTAATCTCAAATGTAATTGAACACTCTAATTTACTCAAAACTTGAATTCAAATATGAAGAATGCGATTAAAGGGTAATTAGGGCAAAAGAATAAAATTGGATCACAAGATTAGTCGTCATAAAAGTGTTTTCCCTTTTTCTTTCTTTGCAGCCTTCTCTTTTGCCTTGCTTCTTTCTCTTCTTCTCAGAAGTCTCTCTTCCTTCCTTCTCTTCTGCGAAGGCTTCTTCTTTGGTCTCTTCTCTTCTTCCTCTTTTTGTCTGCAGTTCTTCTTTGTGCTTTCCTTCGAAGTTTTCTCCTTCCTTGTCTTCTCTGCGAGGGCTTCTCCTTCTTTCTCTGCTACACTCAGCTTCTTCTTCCTTCTTTTCTTCCCTTGCTGCAGCGGTTAAGTGTTCGCTTCTTCCTCTGCTCCTTCTTTCCTACGCAAACCACAGCCAATGCAAAACCTATCCCTATCCCTCTACCCAAACGTCTCTCTTTTTCTCTGTAATTCGCTCAAGGACGCTCTCCCAGAGCCACACAGGGAATCGGGTCGGATTCGCACCCGGGACCAGGTGCACCGGCGTGAAGGTGATGCGCGAGGAGTGCTCAGGTTGGATCGGAGCCCGCCAGACCCGCGTGGTGAAACCGCGGACGAGGCGAGCATGGGATAAGATGAGGGACCTCACCCCTGTGCGTTCGGAGGCGACTAGCATGAAACACAAATTCAATTTAAAGCATACCTTCGTGTTGCGTTTCGCCGATGTGGGACTATTGGCTCTGCCCCAATCTCGCGTGCGTCCGCAGCAAAACTTCCTGCAATTGCCACAGCTGCGGCCTTCGTTGAGTTGCTTGCTTGGTCAGATGGCTTCGCAGTGCTTCCCCGAGTGAGCTACACCTGGAGATTGGAGGTCCTGACGCCTGAAGCGAGTGTGGAGCTTCCTCGAGTTGCCGTCAATGGCGGCAAGGGCTGGGAACCTGTCAGACATGAATACAGCCTCTCGTCCTAATCAAACCAGCTGGGCACCTTCGCCGTGGCACGGCGAAGGTGGTGCACGGTGCTGCAGGTCGTGGGACGGCCTAGGCGTGCGTTCCTAGGTCGTCCTGTGACCGAAGGTGTGGGTGAGTTCGGGGGGCTATTGTGGAGGTGTAGAGGGATGGCGGATGGGCGGAGATTGTTCCTTGTGGTGAGGCGGAGCTTATGAGACAGTTGGCGAGCCGTGTGGAGGGGCGGAGTGGTGGAAGCGGCTCGCCGGAGGTCGGTCGGAGGCGAGGAAGGTGGAGGTGGTCAGGCGGCAGTCGAGGGGCAATTAAATGAAGTAAAAGGGGGAAAAGAGAGAGGGGATAGGGAAGACTAGTTCTAACCTAACTAAAGGGACGAAGGGGACGGAGAGGCGGACAACTGTACTTGCTGTCGCCGGAGAAGAAGCTGCCCAGTGGAGGACGGCGGCGACGACGGGGCTGAGGCAGCGTACGCGGGTATTGCGCGATGCAGAGGAGAATCAGGAAGAAGTCTCTGCCACTGGTATTGTGGTAGAGCGAAGAGGAAAGGAAGGAGAGCTCTCCAGAGCCCGCTGGACACCCTGGCCGGGAGGGAAGAGACGAATCTGTGGTGAAATCCCGGCTAGGTCGAGCTGAAATTGGGCGACTGGGTTTGGAGGTTCTTTTATAGGTGTTTGGCCGTGCTTCTGGTGCGTGGAGGGCACGCCTTCTGTCGCCGACATCTCGCCGGAGATGGAAGGTGGCTAGGTACCCAAATCTCTCATGCGTTCGCACGAGAGATTGGGATCAAATCAGAGATCGTGACCGGGCTCAGATGGAAGGGAATTCCTCAGAGAATCTCCCTTCCATTTCTGGGAGGAGATCTCTGAGGGATCTAAGAGCATTCCCTCTCTAATCCTCGTCGGAGTAGGATTCTGCCCAATAATGGCGGAAGGACCTGATTGCAAGGTTGGCGAGGAAGTTAGGGGGCTCTCTGCAATGGCTTTCAAAAGATAGGGACCAAAATGTGATTGGGTGTACTAAATTGCAAAGTAGGTCAAGATGACCTCCCCTTAGGTCCAAATTTTGGTACAAACCTAATTTGGAACTAAGGAATCCAATGGTGAAGTTGGATTTTAGGTTTGACCTTGTTTGACTGGACATTTTGTGTAAAAACCCAAATTAGGTTAGTTGATGAGCTAGGACCCTAATCTAGGTCAAACTAGGTTCCAAAGGCCAATTTGAATGTTCTAAACCCTAGAGGATATTTTTCCATGAATTTTAGAGGGTTTACTTGATTTTTATCCTGACCGGAACCTTGTTGATTTAAGCGGGTTTGTTTTAGGGTTACCAAATGTCATTTAATTCCTAGACTGCACATGAACCCATTTCTGATTGATTCAACCCACTTTTTATCTCATTTAGACCATTTGACCTATGCTCTGTCTCTGAGAAATCCCGTTTATGTACTGTAATGGTAAAATTGCAATTTTAACCTTTATTTTATGTTTTCTTCTCAGAACACTTATTTCTCCAATTAAGCCATCTTCTAGGTTATGTAGGAGCTTTTATTCTCTTTATTATGTCAAAATGAGCTAGTTATGGCTCATGATGAGGCTCTCATCAAGTGGCTGAGGCTTCGGCCGCTTCTTTCCCTTCCTTCCTTCTCTTCTTTTCCTGCACGCTCACACAACGATTAGAGAGAGCAAAACCTACCCCCTACCCTTCCCCGCGTCTCTCTCTCTCTCAGATTTCTCTCGTAGGACAGCTCTCCCATAGTCGGGTATTCGGGTACGGGTTTCGCACTCGGGACCAGGCCCACCGGTGTGCGGTGGTGGGCATGGAGTGTGCGGTTTTGGGTAATCGGATCCGGCCCAGACCCGCGGGGCGTGAGCGCGGGCGAGGGCGAGCGAGCGCGTGGCGCACTGCGTGCAGGTGAGAGGGACCTGACCCCTATGTATCGAAGGCAGTAAGCCCGATACACTTTTTCAATATAAGTGTTGGCGTGCAACTGCACACTTACGAGGTGGGACTAAAGTCCCACCTCCCAGATTGGCGCCTTCAGCTGAGGAAGCTGCATGCAATTGCAGCAACACGCGGGGCCTTCGCCTCAGCTGCAAACCTGGGATGGTTCGTAGCAGCAACCCGCGTGTGCTGGGATGCGGACCTTGGGCGGAACAGCACCTGCAGCTGCAGGAGAAGGAGATGCAGCAGCTCGGTAATGGCGGAGAGGCAGCTTCGACCTGAAAACAGGAATACGGCCTCTCGGCCCAATTAGAAGATGCAGGGAGCTTCGCCGGAGTGCGGCGAAGGCAGTGTGGGTGGTGGCGAGGCGTGAGGATACGCGTGGAGGTGGCCCTAGGTTGGAATGTGGCCGGAGAGATGGGTATGTTCGGGGGGTAGTCGAGTGGCGTTTGGCAGTGAATGGGAAGGGGGGATCTATTGAGTGGAGTGAGGGGAAGCTTTTGGGGTAGTCCGCGAGGGGTGAGGAGGTCTGTGGAGGTGAAATGGGCTCGCCGGAGAAGGTGGTCGGAGACGGAGCAGGCGGAGGTGGAAGTCGCGTGCAGTGGAGCAAAAAGGTAAATTGAAAGAGGGAAAATGTAAGGGAGGAGGAGAGGAAGCTATTTACCTACGTTTTGGACGAAGGGGGAGGGCGGAGCAGCCGGCTCGTATCTGCCGGAGCTGGGGAAGAAGGAGCCATGGAGGAGGAGTTCGGTGATGAGGAAGCAGGCAGAGGGCGCCGACGGGTATAGCCCAATGCGGACGATAGAGCAAGGCAAACCCTGCTGCAGGTAAGGCAGCAGAGTGACGAGGAGGAAGAGGCGGAAGTCGCCGAAAGGTTCGGGCTTTCTGACGAAGGAGGAAGGGATGAAGTGGGGGGTTTCTCCGTCAAAAAAAAGCTTCAAGGAACCAGCAGGGGGTGCCGGTCCTTATAAAGGGGCTGGTGCAGAGGGAAGAGCGGGCTGGTGACGTGCCAGCCTCGCCGGAACGTGGTCGGAAGGGGCACCCATACCTTCCGCGCGTTCGCACAGAAGGTATGGGGGCCGGCAGAGAGCATGGCTGGGTCCCTGCGATAGAGGACGTCGCAGGGAACCCCGCTTCTACTTTGCAGGGCAATAACCCTTCTCTACGCGGCGCCATGCTCCGCGCAAAGTCGCCGGAGCATGGTGCTGCGCAGAGTTTTGCAGGAGGGACCGTTCTGCAAAGAACGATGAAAAAGTTGGGGGCCAAAATGTAAGGGTTTCAAAAGATAAGGGTCAAAAAGTAAATGAAGAGGACCAAATTGTAAAGTCGGTCAAGGAGGTCTCTTCTTAGGCTCAAGTTTTTATACAAGACCAATTTGAACCTAAGGATTTTAATGGTGAATTTTAATTCTATGTTGGACCAAGTTTGACCGGCCAATTTGCATAAAAACCCAAATTAAGTCATTAATTGGGCATGGTTCTCTTTTTAGGTTAAAATAGGTTTCTAAGGCCAAATTGAAGGTTCTAAACCCTAGAGATTATTTTTCTATGAATTTTAGAGGATTTAGTTGATTTTATCCTACCTCGAACCTCGTGAATTGAAGTGGATTTGTTTTAAGGTTATAGAATGTCATTTAATTTCTTGAGGTTGCTATAACTCTTTTTAGATCAGATCATCCCACTTTCCTTCTTATTAGACTTGTTTGACCTGTGTTTGGACCCTTAATTACCCTGTTTACAAACTGCGTTGGTGAAATTGTAGTTTTACCCCTTATGATTTATTTTCTTCTTAAACTCAGAATTCTCTGAGTTAAGCCTTTCTTTGGGTTATGTAGGAGCTTTTTCTTACATATCTGGGTTAGATTGTGCTAGTTAGGGTTCATGATGAGGTTCTCATCAGTCACCTTAGTGTAGGGGGGAGCTAGCCGCCCCTTGGGTTGGGACTCGAGGTTAGGACTGGCCACCCTACACCGACTCTTGTTAGGCCCACTGGGCAATCTGGGATAGTCGGGCGAGGGTTCACAGACTGTTGAGGGGTGTGGCCCCTATTCTTTTCTGTGTTATACGTTTGGGCGTATCCATTAGCGGAAACGACTGACCACGTGTTAGTGTGGGGTAGCTACTCGTGCGCTTATCTCACATGCCATAGTCATCGCTACGTCACTGCCATGCCCCCGGGGTGGTAGATCGAGTGTAGGACTACCACGGGGTGCTCTCTTGGCCAAGAGAGTGCCATGTGTACATCCTGCATCGCGGGAACACTGTATCAAGATCATTTCCTTAGGGAACAAGTGGATTAAGAAATGTTGTGGACCCTTATTAGAATAGTCGAATCAGAAATGCATATAAAATATAAACAGAAACAGATGAAAATACATAATTGAAAAATTGTATGATTAGTTAGCTGATTTTCCCTTGATGTTTAATTGCATGTAAATTAGATATACGCCACTCTACTCAGCGTTAGTTGACCACAAATATATATAAGCATGTTCAGGTCAGGGAGTTGAGCAGCCAGCGCCATCGGTTGCAGAGGGTGCTAGGCCTAGTAGAGCTTAGCTGTAGTGTACTTTCTCTGCTTTCCATTGCAGAGGTCCGTTTGTTGGTAGTGAGTATCTTCGATGTAATAGTGCATGTTTCTGTTATGTTTCTCTTTGGTTTAGTGTAATGGCTATCTGTAATCGTACTCTTCCTCTTGTGGCATGTAGTACCTTTGAGATTTCTATTCTATTTTCCATTACTATCTATTAACTATTTTTTGCTCAGTTATATTGCATGTGTAGTTGTGGAATGATTTGTACATTTAGTTATTTCTCGTTGGACGACTGGGTCTTGAGATTTAGTCGAAGCGGGTCGTTCTTGAGTTTCGTAGGGAGCTGGGATTGGGTCGTAACAATAAGTATTAATGTTCTTGATTTTGATGATAACAAAACAAGTTTATATTATTTTATTCTTGGAGAACTAATATTTCAGGTATACAGGATGAGTTACTTATCAAAGGAAAAAGATTCAAGCAAGACGGAGGACTTAGTCTCAAGGAGACTTAAATTGAAGACCGAAGATTGGAAGAGAAAGAAGATCTTAGTTCTAGAGTCTTTATATCTATTGTTCGAATGACATATTTTATTTTCTTATTTTAGATTTGATGTAAAAGAGTCCAAGTATATTTATCAAGTCCTAAGTAACACCTACGTAGCACTTGGACACATAGAAAAGCCTTAGACTTAAAAACAAAACCAACATAGAAATATCCTTCAAAATATAAAACCAATAATGTAGTTAGATGACCTTAAATAGTAAATAAGTTATCCAACCTCTTGGTTACTCGACGCCTAAATTGAACGTTGGCTCTCAACGTTCACCTTGCTCTATGAGACGACCAATAAACTCATTAGATGACCTAACACGCCCGCAGACGTCTAATATAATTTTCAATTGACTTATACATATTTGTTGATTCCTTGGAAACCTAAATCAAAGATTAACACATCAACAACCAACAAGATCACCATATGGCTGAATCTTTAACCAAACGATCTTGTAAACCTCATTTCAATTCTAGTAAAATCACTTCTTAGAAATTAGACGTCTAACCTATATACTAAATGATCTATTAGTCAAAATAAGCCATAAGATCATTTGATCAGGCGGTCATTGGGTGAAACTTTTGTGGCCTATCTTTTGGAGCTTTTTCTATGACGATACACAATGTCTCTCAGTTGTTTGACCACACTAAATTAGATGTCTAACTCACCTATTAGATGTCTGATACTATTCTAACTGTTGCAAATCTCTGTGCAACTAATTTATGACTCACGGGATCTTTTCTCAAATCTCTTCTAACAACCATTTGAACTTACCAACCCCACTTAAATTCTTCCTAACACTTATATAAATACTCTAGTGGGTTCCCCTTGCCACACACACACTTGATACAATACTCCCTACTCTTTCTACTTAAATTGAAGATCAACTTGCAAGACTTCTCAAGAAACTTGCCACCTACTTAGTGCTTACAATTGCTCTCATTGCCTAACTCTTGAGCACTCATCATCTCTACTCAATCACTTCATAGAACATCTAAAGCAAAATTTCTTAAACCTATAAAAGCTAGAATTCTTCTCTACCTTGTGGCTCTACAGGGTTTTTGTATTTTAGTTTTCTTTGTTGTAATTGAGTATTTAGGTTGTCAGATCCTCATCTCTTTCTGTGTGGAGGAACAAACTCTTTAGTTAGGATCGAAGAGGGGTTTTGTAATTGAAGTACACCGCCCTCAATTTAAAGTGGTGTGAATAGTAGATTCGATCGATTGGGAAAATCCTAACTGTGAAGAGTTAATGGTAGTTTATACCTTTGGGGTTTTTTACTTAAAAATTATTTATCTCTTGTGTGGTGATTGTAATTGTGCATCATTTTAATTCTCTTATATTTATTCGATTGCACTAATCACTCCACCCACCCTCTCTAGTGCACTCTCACACACGTTGTCAATGCATCACCACTTGCAATGTCAAAATGTTTATGTAAAACTCAACCAATGATGGAAGCAACTCTAAATCTTTTGCCAAAGAAAATTAAAAAATGTTATTGCAGTTTGTTTGCCTTATTTTTTTAGTAAATGAACAACAAAACACCAATAAATGGTTAGATGTATAGAGTAGGAAATAGGAAATATGAAAGAGTTAGGAAGGATTGACGTGTTAAATAAACATGGAAATACAAACTTTGCATGATGCAGGCTTTCTAATGAAATCAATCTTTCTTAGTAGAGCTAAAAATGCCGCTTAGAAGAATTTTACTAGAATCATCAATGTATACAAATAAAAGTAAAATATCTGAAAAATTATAGGTAGCAAATTGTCACAAGGTGAGCTAGTACTACTCATCCATTTCAATCACCAATGGATTACAAGCCAAAAAATTTGCAATTAGGATGGTCAAGTTCCTTCTCCTTATGTACAAAAAAATACTTAAAGGCAATTTCATGGGGCAAAAAAAAAAGAATATTTTTATCTAAACTGACATTGTGTGATATCTTATGGGATACCAAGCATTAGCATTTAAGTTACTTGAATTGGATGCATCAACAAATATTGATGTGGAGCTTTCGGACAAGTTATCAGGGTATCTTTCAACTGAGAATGCAAGTTGCTTGGGTGAGGGTAAGGATGCATTTTCTGTTGTCAACATGGACACGAGTGACTGTGTTGATGGTCTATCAAATGCGCTTTCCTGCACGCAGAGCAGTGCAATCTGAATGCATCTGAGCACCTCTTGTTCGGAGAAGTTGCTGCCCATGGCATCATCCAACAATTCTTGGCTCTTACCTTCCAACCATTGTTGCCATACCTTTAACATATGAAACATTTTGGAAACATAAAAGGGTGATTCTCCAAATTAAGAGAAGTGGATAAGAGTTTGTTTTCACATTTTGAAAAGGAGATTCTCTAAATGATATATATATATCCCTGTAGAATTTTATGATCTTAACTTGAAACATGAATTTAGAGGTCTTCCAAATTCACTTGTAATGTTCTGTGGTCAAATCCAAGAGTGTTTTAGACACGTACTAGTCATATTACTATAATTAAGAGTTAGATAAGTGGATTGCAAGTAAGATGATTTCCGCAAATAAGACTCTAATACATCAAATTTTTATCCAAAAAGAAATTCTCATGCTTCATTGTTTTTTTGTGTTCTAGATCAAATTACTGCTACGAGGGTGTCTGAAAGTGGCCCCATTGGATTAGTGGAAGTGAAAAACTTCTTTAATTGTAGATTCTATGGAAAATACCATGTACTTGTAGTTGAATGTTTATTATTTTTTTATCAAATGAAATGGATGGTAAAGAACCAAAGTATTTGGTAAATTGGGTCAAAAGTCACCATAAGATATTAACATTATATTTTTTGTATTGCAATAATGATGATTATTTGGATAATTTTCTTTTCCTTTTTTTTGCTTTGGAGAAAAGTTATATCATATCTTATCATCGATCTACCGATTGAAATAGACAAAAATGTGGAATCTAAGTGAAGGACTGGATACTTACATAGCCTAATAGGTTGAATGATTTCTTGTGCGGGTAATATCCAGTGACTTTTTTCCCTGTGATTATTTCTAACATTATGACACCAAAGCTAAAAACATCAGATTTCTCTGAAAATAAGCCATCGAATGCGTATTCCGGCGACATATACCCCCTGCATCCAAATGAAATTTAGATTATGTTAGATTACCCAAAAGAAATTTTACCTTTAAAGAAATTCACATTTATATGTGGTTAATTTGATTCCATAGCTTACAACGTTCCAATCACTCTTTCAGTATTTGCCTCATTCTGGTTGTTCTCTATGGTCTTAGCAAGACCAAAATCAGAAATTTTTGGATTCATGGCATCATCCAATAATATGTTACTTGTCTTTAAATCTCGGTGGATGATGCGCAGGCGTGAGTACTTATGGAGGTAGAGTAGCCCTTGAGCAATCCCATGGATGATGTCAAGGCGCTTTGCCCAACTTAATTCTCCTTTCAACAAAGGATCTAAAAGATTGTGAAATAATAATTAGAGGAGAATGCTAAAATTTGGGACATTGCTAAGATTAAAAGACTTACCAAATATAAATTTGTCCAGGCTTTTGTTGGGCATGTATTCGTAGATGAGCATCTTCTCATTATCATGAATGCACCATCCCAATATCCTAACTAAGTTTCTATGTTGAAGCCTTGCAATGAGCTCCACTTCATTTCTAAATTGTGTAAATCCTTGATTGGAGCACCTAGATAGCACCTTTATAGCTATCTCCTGTCCTCCAAACAACTTACCCTAAAAATAAATGACATATTAGTTCATGTTACCTTGGCTTATGTAGATATGCATAAATTTTACCAAGAAGGCCATGGTAGGTCCAATTGTGAAACTATTGCCAACGTATGAGATTTTCTGAGTAAAGGAGTTGAAGGATTTACCAATTGTGAAATGATGGAAATGTCTCTGAGGACACCTTGAAGTTGGATGTTTGGCCTCTTGGAACAAAGGTAACGTCCTAATCTTTTATGAGTGACATTTTACATGTCCAAAATACATAAATTTGACGTGATTGCTAATTAAAGCAGCAACAGCATGAGAGATAAATCTTTTTACTTTCCAATGAATGTTATTTAAGCTTCCTTGCATTTAATATTTAGGATGCAAGTTAGAAACATAAAAGTTTATGTAAAAAGTGATGTAGAGGATTGTGAATGTGATCTTCATTTGATGTAATTTCTTTTTATGTAAAAAAAGTACTCACACGTGGTGACGTCTACCACTATTGAAATCAACAACAAACCACTTTTGTATGATCACAAACCACTCAAATCACCTTTGAAACCACTTTACACCAGTGGAAAACTATTTTGCACTTTTGAAATAATTTTACATCGGTGCAAGATAAGATTTCATCGATGCAAAATTAAATTCTAAGTATTTCTTCACCTATGAGAAGTGATTTTACACTTGAAAAGTAAATTTTCACCTTAGGATTTAGGATTTAGTCTTTAGTGCTTCCTAAACATTAAAGACTAAACCCTAAACCCTAAGGTGAAAATTCACTTTTTAAGTGTAAAATCACTTCTCATAAGTGAAACCACTTTACATAAACCTAAACACTAAACCCTAAATCCTAAATCTTAAATCCTAAACTTATAAGTAAAAATCACTTTGCTCCTGTACAAAACCACTAGATCACCTTTGGAATAATATTGCATCGATACAAAATGAGATTGTATCGATGCAAAGACACCTTAAAATAATTTATCACCGATGCAAAGTAATTTATTACCGGTGCAAAGTTATTTATCGCCAATGGGTTTTAGTTCAAAGTAATGTGGTGATTTTTTTCAATATGATGGGACCCATTACGTAACAAACCTGTCATTCTTTTGTTTATTTACATTAAATATCAATTATCAAATAGAATCCACGTTCACACCACCTTACGTCATTTTTTACGTCAACTTTTACATTTTTCTACATTTTAATTAATATTTATTACATTTGCACTAAAAATTATTTATCACGTATATTTTTTTATTTTATTTGATATGTTTACATTTAAGGCCAAGTATTCTTTATTTATTCAATGCATATGTTGTAAATGATCACCAAGAACTTAATGGGCATTCACTTTGACCTAGATTGGGCCAACTTGTGCAGCAAAGGCTAATCATGAAAGGAGCCCTATTGATGTGAGGGGTTCTGGAGCATGACTTTGATTCCATCAAATGTCAGTTCCTAGTTTGTTAGATTATATTCATATGTAGTTTATACCTAGTTTAAAATCAAAATGTACAACTCTGTTTGAAGACAGATATGACATTGGTTTTGAGATTGTTTCACTCCAAAAACATTTAGACACTAATTTTGGAATATTGAATGCTAATAAAGCATTTTAACTTTGATTAAGATGATGGTGGAAATAATGCTCTCATGTGCAATCAAAGAACTTGAGAAAATTACAAAGTCATGTACCTTGTACACGGGACCAAAGCCACCTTCTCCAATCTTATTCTCTATGGAGAAGTTATTAGTGGCAACTGCTAATTTGTTGAAGTCCAATGCTGGTAATCTTTCAGATTTCTTCGCACCAAGAGTATCAGGGATCTTCAATTCTTCAAACACCACAATCTCACTCTTTCCTATACAAAAATAAAGAACATGGAAAATATGTTTCATACTTAAAAGAAGGAAGAATAATAGGAAAACAGTAAGTTGTCTATATCCCACTGTTTTGGTGGTAAAAAATTTCTTGTGTCTTACTTCTCTGTATGGATCTCTTCTCATGCAGGTAGAGAAAAATCCCCAGTAGAACTATCCCAAGAGCAAGTAGCGGTAGGATTATAGAAAGAGCAATGGTTTTGCCTTTGGATGAGGATCCATATGTTTCTAGAAAGCAAGAGAGAAAAAAAAATGTAAAGGCCATTTAGTACAATGATCATCCACTTGAGTTACGAACATGTGAAATTAACATCAAAAGAACTTGCATGGAACATGCATATTTATCCTATCAACAAAGCTTGAATAAATTCTTTCTTTCAATTGCTAATTTGGGAAGCCCACGACAACAACCAAGAGACATTACAAACTTTAATATTCATAGAAACAAAACAAAAATCCTTTAAGAGATGGTTCTTTCGATGTTTAAACCTCTCATGCCATTTGTTGGTATTAATAAGTGGTGAATTTTCATTGTTGTTACACATTGTCTTGTCGAGAAGTGCACATCATTCCAACAAATGTGTTGTATGTATTTTTGTATTCTAATTGTATTCTTAAGGAACTAGATTTTAATGCTTGGCCTTACCGTCATCCACTAGAATTTGAATTGTTTTTTACTTGACCACCCTGAGGATATTATGATCGGAACATGAGAATTTACGTTCAGATCATCTTCCACGCATTATCGATCTCTAGAATTGAATTATTCAGGAGACTCCATTATGTGACAAACCAATCACAAAGAAATATTAAATAATATTTTAGACACAACAATTCAAACAAAATATTTCTTTTCATATTGCATTCTTCACCCTTCATACTTTCAATTAACTTAAATTCAGGCATGTTAGCGTACCGAGAATATGAGACAAACATCTATATGTTTAAATTCATGCAAATGCTCCTGTAAACATGTCAAATTAATATGACTTGGTTCTTTTAGAGCATTTTTGTTTGCAAGGAGAAGTAATGTTAGGTTTAATCATAAATGAGTTAAACCATGAAACTTGAAGCATAGAATACCATTACAAATGGCATATTTCAAGCATAGAAAATTATCTAGTATATGTAATTCCCCTTGTAACTTGCAAAATCTATTGAACAAAATCTTGATTACAATTTGAGATTGCTCTCGGTTATTATGTATTTTGGATTCATAAATGTACTTAACTAACGCACCAACTTTATCCTATAAGGCATTTTTATGCGTAAGAAGCAATGTTATGCTTATTCATGATTGAGTCAAATTACAAAACTTTAAGCACGAAAATCAACTCGAAAGAGATCTTACATATTCTGAGTGTAGCAAAACATATAATACATGAGATCACATCAATAATTCAAGAAATCTTCTTATAGAAATCTTGATCATAATTTGAGAATTCTCTTCTATCTCTATAAATTACAAGATCGATCTCATCTAAACCGGCATTGTATACTTGGTACATGATTCCGGAATCAATTGAGTTGGTGCACTAAAATCAGTCCACCCTATGGTGCACTAACAAAAGGGCACTCAGCTTTGATAACAAAGTGGACCATATGCATATGCTCGTGGACATGTTATCTATGGAACAAACATTCATTGACATTGAAGCTTATTACCTTGATTTGACAACCACAAGATCACAAGTATCAATCTTCTGATTAATAAGCACTCTCATGTGCACCAATAAAGGAAATTGATTCAACATTCATGCTCACGAGTTAACCTACGTGACACCGATATTGATCCAATTTTTCATTTCTAAATGCAAAAGAAAAAGTTTGCAGGTGGAGTTGCGGAATTACTTTTGGTGAGGGACCAAGTTATGCTTATTAATGCAATGCCATTGATTGTGGGGAGTAAAAATTTTGGAAATCTATTAAAATTAATGCTTAGTTTGATGGTGGGAATATATTTTATGGGATAATTTGTTTTGTAATTGGATTATTTTAAAATTCAGTTAGGAATGACATTGCATGTTCGACATTAAGTGGTATGTGTGAGATGCAGAGATAAGACTTAACTCTTAAAATACACTTATCTTACCTCCATCTTAGGATGGCTTATCTGGGATTCGATCTTAGATAATTTGATGGGATTATCCTAAATTATGTAGGATGGGGAAGGATGACCTAAGATGGGACCTAACCTATAGGGTAAGCACGTCCCATCCCTTCCACGGGGTAGTTTATCCTAAATTAAGTCCTTCTAACTTAGGTTGAGTAGTTCTACAATAAAATTACATTAAAAAAAAAAAAATTCAAGAAGGATGTCACTGCCTCTATTTGCACCTAATGACATCGCACCTTTGGGTCGCCGAAAGCACCAATATCGAGAAATCAATCTTATTTCAATAATAAATCGATGAAGTAATGAATAAAATAGAATGGTTGTTCGAAATTTTCACGCGGTACCGTGAAATATGCAGGAAGGAAAAGGTGTGAGCCCCTTTGTATACACTCAGTGTGTACGCATATGGGTGTCCACCAATCACCATCCAGAAAGGAAGGAACGTACCCAACTCGGAAGCCGCGAGCCGCAAGTAGAGGTCCTCTCCATCACCGACGCCGTCCATCGTCTTCGCATCCACGAGCTCCCCTTCCCACACGAGACACCTCGTCCTACTCCCGATCACGCTCTTGTTAGCGAATGCGTACGCCGTGCACCCGCACCTCCTCGTACACCACCCCTCGCACTCCTCCCTACTCGCGTCCCTCACCATCTCAAACCCATCCGGCAAAAACACGCCACTCACCTTCGCAAACCCATCGCCATCCCCACACTCCAACTCCACCTCCCTCTTACACCCACCTTTGTAATTCCCCTCTCGCCACTCCTCCACCGACTTCGGGACGTACCCACGTAAGCACACGCACTCCACACCCGTCGAGTTGAGGCCGCACGCCGCGTTCGCCCCGCAGGAGTTGTAGTATTGGCAGGCTCTCGGGTCCTGCTTCAGCGATCGCCAGGTGTTCGACGTCGGTTCCCAGAGGAAGAGCCGGTCGACACCTTCCGGGTCCAGCGTCACCCGCAAGGTCTTCGACCCCTCTCCCATCCGGAAGTAGTAGTTGATGGATTGGTTGTTGAAATCCCGTAGGAACCCCACGAAGGACGAGCTTGCGTCGTCGCGGGCCGCCGTGAAGGTCTTGCCCGTGAAGACGGCACCGCGCCTCCGGACTTGGGTGCCCTTCCAGAGCTTTAGCTGGAGGGTGGTGTTTGGGTCCAACGCAAGTGAGAATTCGCCGGGGGACGGGTCGTGAGGAGTCCTCCATGAGACCAGCCTGTTGCCTGTTCTGGTGCTCAGGTTTATGTAGAGTTTCATATCTGGGAGGAGGGTGTCACTTGGGTGGTCAAAGCTTTGCCATATCATGTTGTTGGTAAAATTATTGTAAGTATCATTGCCAATCCTCTGCAGCACCAAGTTGCCGGTGTCGAGGAGGACGGCGGAGGTGTTGGCATCGATGGAGGAGATGTTTGTCGACCAAAGGATTGCCTGATTGTTTGCGTTGAGCACCGCGAGGTTCCCATCGGGTGTGATGGTGAAGGAGCCTGAGAAGGGTTCCGTCAGTGGATTCTCTCTGTTGCAGACCCATACCACTGTCCTGTTTGGTATCTGGTGGAACCATATGCCTATGTAGTATTTGGAAGGTGGATTGGTTGGGGAGAAGAATCCAAGTACGTATCTTTTGTTGTGGGAGACGAGGGTGCGGTTTTGGGAGATGGATTGGCCTTGGAGAAGTGTGTCGGTGTTGTTGTTCCGACATGAGCAACAGATAGCATGGACAGACAGTAATAGTAGTGCTGCCGCTTTTGTGAAGAAGAAGTGTGGAGTGTGATGATGGGTGGAGGAGAGGAAGGCCATGGCAGTTTAAAGGGGGAGCTCTTCTTGCTACTGGGCTGTTGTTGGTGCCATATTGGAGATTTGTGTTATGGAGTTATGGAGTGTGTTCTAAAAGCAAAGATAGAGATGGCAACTGTAGAAGGATTTTGTACCATGTGGAAAACTTTGGCAATGCCTTGGACTTGTTTAATTGTTGATGTGCAATTGGCTGTTTGTTTCCTTGGAGATTCAGACTGTGGAAAATTGCAAAGGGACACCTTCCCTTTTCTTTTGTCCTTCCAGGGAAAGATGCAGCAATTCAGTTTGGTCCTTGAGAGCTTCTAACTGACACAAGTCCTTGCAGGATAAGTATAATTTCTTAGCGTCGAAGCTTTTGATGATGTAATTGGGCTTTTTGATAGGTGCCAAATTTACATGTTTGTTTGCAAAGGAACATTCTTTACGGTTCAATGGAGAGATGCAACTCACATTTGTCAGTGGAGATTGAGTTCTTCCTCCTCCAGCCCTGAAGTTGTTGGAAAAATTGATTACACTGCAGTTTAATTAATTGAGAGGATCATATTGTCACTGTGGCTAACTTCAATCTCAAGGCACTAGCTATGATGGAAGCAAAGATACATTGTGACTGGTGTTCAAAGGAGTTTGTGGCTACGAAAATGGTGTTGACATCATGATGGCGGCATGCCCACTGCGATTTATAGTATGCATATGACAGCGATCAACTTCAACATGATTTGTCCATCAAGATATGGTTGAACAAGGGGGACTCTTAATTTTGATGGGAGTGATCAGGTTTCAGTTCTCAATCCCTACGTTACTTGGGGGATTGGTATGTTGAGGATGGCCAATTGCCCACAATTTTTCAATTAGAAAAGTTGAAAGTCCATGTATTTCCCATGAGAAAGCTACACACACTCCTGGAATAACATGGAGAAGTGGGCAAAGAGGCCAACAACGCCCCTCTTTTGTCATGGAGCAGTTTCTGAACAACCACGATTGTGGATTGGGTCGTGGTGTATGAAGGGGGCGTGGATGGTCCATTGCTTAAAGATCAAAGGGTGAATAGGAAAAGTGGCAAAAGAAAAACGAACTCCAATAAGAATTGGTTTTTTGAAGCTATTGAAAAGAAGCATCGAAGAAATATCTCATCAGGATATGGTCTGATACCAAGGCTCCTAATTTTGACAAGAGAGATTTAGATTCGAGTCTTCATCCATGCATTACTTGGAGGATTAGGGTGGTTAATTTTTTCCCATTTTGCCAAATGAAATTTTAAGGCATGAACAAAAAAAATTGGATGAGATCACAAGAAGTTATAGTTTATGGGCTAAATGATTCACTCTTAACTTTCTGAGTGTATTCTTTCTGCATAAGAGATACATTACGGAAAATTAATCCGAATGGTCACTTCTTTGACTCAAGTGGTGTTTTGGAGTGACTCTGCATCGTGGAAAATTAAGCCGAAAGGTCACTTCTTTGACTCAAGAGGTGTTTTGGAGTGACTTTGCTTTGTTTTCAGTTCTTTAATATTAGTTAGTTATTGAGGAATCGTCACGAATGAAAGTTGGATTGCATTTGGTCGGACCCACATTTGATTGAGTCCTCGACGACGCGTAGTCTTGAGTATCTATGGAGGTAGGGTAGCCCTTCTATTATGAGTTGCACATAAATTTGGGGCCGATCCTTACCTGTGTTCTTTTCCGTCATACTCAATTATGAATTTTGGGCATACTTGTTTGAGACTTAGCCTCAAATTGGTATGGTAGTTTCCTAAGATAGGAAACCTCCCAATTCTTTCTTCTTTAGGGTTGTTTTTGCAAATGAGTCATCTCACTGCTTAAGATTACTTCTGTAGTTACATTAGGTCAACCTTTCTAAAATCGCTCCCGCAAATCTTTCATACATTCATCCCCCTAAACAAGATTCCAACATGAGACGTCTCACCTCCTAGAGAGCTATCACACCAATCGGGATATACTTGATGGGCAACCGCTTGCTTTACTCATCTATAAAATGGACATTATGATAATTAGTTTTCGGACTACATCCAAGAGAGCGTCACTAGAAAGTGAACAAAATGTGATCTTCATGGATGGAAACTTGAGTAGAATAATTATGGTGCTCCTAATATTGTTCTAAGTCTTTATATGGAAAGAAAGAGAAGTGTTCGCTGACTTTCAGAATGAGGTCCAACGTAATTGTTACAATAAAGGGAGAGGTTTGTGAATGCATGATTAGCGATGCAAATGGATCCGGTTTGGATTGGATTTATCTAAATTCATATCTATATTCATTTACCAATCACTTGTTTTTATGTGAATGCTTTCTTATTTCTAATTTTCTTGGATTTATTACATTTCTCGTGTTCTACAAATTCTTTAATAGACTTTGGGACCTTGACGATGGCCTCCGAGGTACCTCAAACAACATCATCTGTGCGAAACATTGACAAGAAACTTAGTGGACTTATCTAAGAGAAGAGGTGGAGGAAATATGGAAGGAGACTGACCAAGATAGGCAGAGGATGGTGGGGACGACGGCACTTGTCGACGGTCGTTCCATGTTGGTGTGGTTGCGAAGTTGGTGGTACGTGATGGTGCAACCACTTGCACCCATCACTGATGGAGAAGGAGCGAGGAGGAGAGGCTATTGCAGAAGGTGGAGGGCTGGCGGGGCCGTTGGGGTCACCGGTAGGAAGCATGGCCTGCGGGGAGGTGGCGGCAACGATAGGGGGGGCCACTTGCGTGCATGCGTGGGTGCGTGCACTGTGTGCGGGCGGTGGAGAACGAAGAAGAGAGAGTGATCGGGGTTGGCTGCAGTTAGTGTGGACCGACGTGGCACTGGCAAGGGCCACCGTGGTCGACGATGTCGAGGGGAGGGGATTGTGTCACATGATGCAATGGGTGCACTACGTGCACAGTGCCATGAAGGAAGGAAGAAGCGAAGGTGGGAGAAGAAGACGAGGGGAAGAGTTAGAAAAATTGTCTAAAAAGAATAGAGTATTAAATTTGAGCAACATTGAAGTTGTAAAGAATTGAAGAACAAATGATAAATTAAGAAAGCATGTATGCTATGAATAGTTATCATCATATCTTGTAAAGGGGATTATCTTTTTGGTTCCTAATTATAGGAAATGATTTTTAGCTATACAATTCTAAGCTTTCGACAAGAAATTTGACTTCAGGCTTAAAGTTTGACGTGTAAGCTTTTTTTCCCTTAATGTTATTATTAATTGTTTAACATAGACCTAGATTTCAAAAAGTAGGCACTTATAATCTAACAGATAGGTCCCTACTTATTGTTTAGGAATGTTAGATCGTCACTAAACTACATTACTAATCAATACAGAGAAAATTGAATTGCAATTACTAATCAAAAAATTAGAATTACCCGTTAAACATATTCGATAAAATTGGAATGATAGACAAAAGATTAGCATGATACCCGTGCAAGGATGACAATCACAAATCAAAAAATGGTTAGTTTAATCAAAAAATAATTAAACTACAAGTATTGATCTGATTAATGGACTACTTATTTTGAAGAGAACTTCTGCAAGTAAAACAATAGTAGCTCAATTTTATGAAGGAACAACGTCTAATTTCATCATTTTTGCCTATATGTTTTACTCTCGTATTAACATTAATTAAGAGTATATCTGGAAGTGTTCTCCTTCCAAAAGTAGAATTCTTTTGAAAAATGTCTTGAGATTTAACTTCTACAAAGAATACAATGACCAAATAACTGAAATCACTTCAAATCCCATCTTATGTATTTGGTTTCGACATTTTGTTTGTCTTGATTTATAAAATAAAGTAGATGATGTACAACCAAAATAGTTAGAAGACTTTGTCAAGAATCACCATATGATCCTTAGAATATTGACGGATATTTTATTGGATGTTTTTTTACAGAGACTAGAATATTAATGGATGTTTGGACAATGTTTTTTCTTTGACAAAAAAAAAGAAACCTCTTACTTAACCTTGATCTAGTCATAAAATAAATTGCAATACACTTGATATTGAAGTGAAAGAGTGGGCTAATGATAACTCTTTTTGTTTTAGACGTAGACCCTTCTTTCTCAAAAAAAATAAAAAGTAAAAAATGATCATATCCTTAGTCATAGTGATATAAATCAATGTAAGTAAAAGGTAATTTATTTGATAGGATTCTTTATAAATGTGAGCAAAAGGTAAAAAAAGAAAGAAAATTGTATCCTGTAGATGCAAAATTTCAAAAGTTGGTTACGGAACTTACCTAACTCCGACTTTGTGAGGTGAAGGTAGAGGTCATCCACTACAATGTCAGGGTCAACCACCTTCCCACACGAGACATCTTGTCTTGCTCCCAATCACTCTTGTGTTCGCAAATGTGTATGTCGTACACTCGCACCTCTCTGCGCACCACCCCTCACACTATTTCCTACTTGTGTCCCTCACCAACCCAAACCCATCCAGCAACATCACCCCACTCACATTTGCAAACCCTTCACCATCCCCACACCCCAACTCTACCTTCCTCCTACACCAACCTTTATAATTCCCCTCCCACCACTCCTTCGCCGACTTCGGGACATACCCATGTAAGCATAGGACTCCAAAGCCTCGACGTTGAGGTCACAGTGCATTCGACCCGCAGGGGTCATAGTACCTACAAGGGTGAAGGTCTGAGGTGACCTCTCGGCACATGTTCAATATCGGTTCCCAGAGTAAGTTGAGAGAGCATCATCCATAGCATCTTCGACCCCTCCGCGGTCTTGTAGGAGGAAATGGAGCTGTTGTTAGAGTCCACCATCATTCCAATGAAGGAATCGCCTTCGCTACCATGAGATGCGAAAAAGTTCTTGGTGCTGAAGATGTTGCTCCGCAACCAGACTTGGGTTCCCCCCCCACCAGGTCATTAGCTAGAGGGCGGTTGTGGGTTCAAACCCAATGGAGAATTCACCTCGGGATGGGTCATGGGGATTTCTCCATGAGACCAGCTTGTTGCTTGTTCTGGTGCTTAGGTTCATGTAGAGCTTCATGTTTGGGAGGAGGGTGTCACTTGGGTGGTGATGTGGGATGAAAATAGCCCTTGCGGAATAAAGTATAATCGGCTCTTGGATCCAGATCCGCCTGGCCCGACCCACCAGAGGATTCGATTTGACCAAAGCCAGAGAGGTGGTGGAAAAAGTCCATGACGCCCACATTAGCAATAACCATGGTGTTACTGATGGCCATGCCCTGACAACGGACGTACCAGAGAGTCCGATAAGATCGTTGAAGAAGATCTTATCGCGCTAAGATACTTGTATTATAAATAGAGGAGGGAGATCCCCCCAAGGGCAATCCATGAGATATAATTTGAGAGAGAAACTCTGAGAGATTATAGTACCACCATTTCTAGTGGATTTTACAAGAGCCTTGCCTTCCCCCAGACATACACCTCTTGTGGTGGAACTGGGTCACCAATCTCCTTGTTTCTCTTGTGATGAATTGCTTGAGATTGCTTGTTTGTGGTTATGTTACATTTTCTACGTCAACAAATTTTTTGATGACCATCGGTGGCCTTGACGACGGCCCTTGAGGCCCATCAGGTGGTCAAAGCTTTGCCATATGATGCTGTTGGTAAAATTATTATTGTTATCATTAGCAATTCTCTGCAACACCAAGTTGCTAGTGTCAAGGAGGATAGCGGAGGTGTTGGATGAGAAGTTTGTCGACCAAAGGATTGCCTGATCGTTTACGTTGAGCACTGCGAGGTTCCCATTAGGAGGGATCTTTTAAAGGGTTGTCTCTGTTGCAGACCCACACTATTGTTTTATTTGGTATTTGGTGGAACCATATGCATACGTAGTATTTGGAAGGTGGATTCGTTGGGGAGAAGAATCCATGTGTGTATCTTTTGTTGTGGGAGATGAGGGTGTGGTTTTGGGAATGGATTGGCCTTGGAGAAGTGTGTCAATGTTGTTGTTCTGACATGAGCAACAGATAGCATGGAAGGATAGTAATAGCAGTGTTGCTGCTTTTGTGAAGAAGAATGGAGTGTGATGATGGGAGGAGGAGAGGAACGCCATGGTCAGCTGAGTATGCTTCTCTTGATCTTTAGGTTAACAGTGCTCTTTTGGATATTTATGTCAGGGATATACTATTAATTAGGTAAGAGCACCATTCAAGAGGTTAATTGGAAGTGTTGGATTTGATAAAGGTGCACAAAGATTAATGCTCACTTAAGCATCAAGCTTTTTATTCCGTGTGGAAATCAAATAATGTCGTCTGACCTTTGACTTTCTTCTATGGTTGTCGGTGCAGTCTAGAAAATCCACTAATCAATACGCTATTGGCCAAAAACCTATCCTTTTGTTATGTGCAATTGGTTGCTTCCTCGAAGATCTCGGATACATGAAACTGCTGGAACAAACCTTGAATTCCCTTTTCATTTCCAACTCCAATCATAGAACTATAGGATAGTGATAAATTTCTTAACACCTAAATTTTCGTTGTTGCCTTTTTGACTTTTTGGTTAGGTGTATGAACTATAGGATGTCATTGCTTTTAACATGCAATTTGATTTAAATGAAAGGACCATTTTTTTGCCAATTCAGCATCTCAAAATCACCACCATCCTCATCCACTCCTACCACTCTCCTTCTAATTTCCTCCAACATTAACTCCACCACAAATATTACAAAATCACCACCATCCTCTTCCATTTCTGCCACCCCCCCCTCCTATTCCCTCCAACATTAACTTTGCTACAAATGTATCCACCCTAATAGTATTGCCCTTTATAGCTACTATCAATCCATTCACCTCTCATCTCACGACTTTGTTGATACACCACCTTCCTCATCCACACCATCTCTATCCCTATGCAAAGGAATTTAATGCACTTCAAAGAAATAAAACGTGGTCAACGATGACTCTTGTGGGTAGTAACTCGGTGTATAAGATCAAAAGGAGGCAAGGTGGAACCATTAACGAATTTAAGGCATGATCTATAACAAAGTGCTTTCATGAACATTCAGTCCAATTGTAGAACTAGTCACCATTCATCTATTCTTAACCTCCATCTTGCTAACCATTAGCATATCAGGCAACTCGACATTCACAATGCTTCATTACATGATTTCTTAAAATGAAGATATCTACATGATTTAGCCTTAATGATTTATTCATGACGACTTTCTAGACTATTTTTGCATACTTAATAAGTCACTCAATGGGTTTAAATAAGCTCCAAGAGTCTGGTTGTAAAACCATACAACTTTTCTACAACAACATGAATCTGTTGGTTCTAAGAAATGTACCTTCCTATAAATTAAACGAGCCAATGGTCATCTTATGTACTTCTTGATATACATTGATGATATTTTTCCTTATTAGTTCATTCAAGCCTTTTCTCAACCACATTCTTGAATCAATGAAGGCTAAATTTTCACTTTGCAATAAGGGATTTCCAACATACTTCTTCGGTATTGAATTTATTCAAAGTAAAGGACTCCATCTCCCTAGTCAAAACTATATTTTTGATTTATTTATCAAATTTCAATTTGATGGTCTTCATTCTTAAAAGTCACCAGCATTTACATTTTCAACCTCCATTCTAGTAGCAGATAATGGTCCTCTTTTCCATGATGTCATTGTACATCGTCAAATACTTGGGAGTCTTCATTATGCTACTTTTACTAGACCAAAGTTGGCATTTACAATAAATAAGCATTCTTAATTCATGCATAAACCTACTACTACACACTATGAAACTTTGGAACATCTACTTTGTTACAAGGACTCTCAATTCTATGGATTGTTCTATAGCTCCAATTTGTGTAAATCCCTTATAGCATAATCAGATGCAAATTGGTTAAATTGTGTTAATGATTGCAAATCAACAACTAGCTTTGTGGTATTTCTTAGCTTTAATACCATCTCATGTACCTTTGCAGGCACAAGCTCCATCCCTTGGTTGCAGATCTCTCTTGCATGGCTCGCAACTTCAGTGGGCTCCACCAACGACCCTCCTCCTATTGACCTCCCTCAACAACATCAACTGCCGCACCCTCCTTTTCCTTATAGCCTCTTCCTTAACCTCTCCTGCCTGTCATGCATCCATCTCCTTCCCTGACGACGATCGACCCTTGTCTGTGTGGGCCAGCACTAGCACCATCTGGGAGGACGTCCTTGACCACTGCCTCCACTCTACCGGCAATGCCTCCTACTCCTAGGCCAACTACCTCTACCTCCCCGTTGAAGGCACCCTCTCCTATAGCGGCATCACCATCCAATGCTTCCTCCACAACCCCATGGCTCGCAACATCGCCAAACTTGAGCTCATCACTAGTTGCAGCGACCTCCTCGTTTGCTTCCCCTCCCACCACCCAAACCCCTTCCACATCTCCCTACTCGCACCTGCATCCCCTTCTACCCCACCCTAAATATGGTATTCCTTCAATCATATGGTCAAATGTCACTTCTCCCTATATGTAAGGAGGCTTCAATTAGGTTTAATGAAGCAGGAATATATGGTCATAAAAGAACAATTTTGTAGGAACATCTATATAAATACCAAAGGAAGGTGTGAGCTATCCTCCTCTCCTTTGCTTTGTTGTTTACTTTTTATTATAAGTTACAAATCATGATCCTTCCTTATAAATGACGGATTCTGATCTAATTCTCTTGCCTCTTTTTTTTTCTAACCTCAAGAGAGTTAATAGACATAACAATTAATAAAAAAAAGACGCTAGTTGCATCATTCCAACACGTCACCTCCATTTAAAAAGGAAAACACAAATCAAATTATTTTCATCTCTCCACACACTGAGCCATGCTTCACTCAATTCCAACGTAGTCTCTCTCGCTCTCCAACGTGTCTTTTTTTTTTCCTTTCTGTGAAGGTTAGTGTCACCTCCATTAAAAGAAAAACACACAAATCGAACCATTTTCGTCTCCCCACGCACCGAACCATCCCTCCCTCGAATCCAACGTCATCTCTCCTCCTCTCTCTCCACCACGTTTCTTTCTTTTCTCTCTCTCGAAAGATTAGGACGAGTGTATTGCCTTCATTTCTTAGAAATAAATAAATAAATAAGTTCCATCCATTAGATTTTTTTAAAGAACAACTTTATCCATTGGTGCTCCCAAAAAAAATATAATTTTCTAAAATATAACTTTATCTATTGGATCAAAAAATTATTCTAAAATAATAAATGGTAACTTTTATAATTCTTAATTATTCTCATAATCTATTTTTCCATTCTATTTCCATAATCCCTTTTTTACCTACCATATTTTCTCTTATTTGCAGGATTTTAAAAATCGGACCAGATCGATTGATCCAACTAGTTGAATCGGGAATCGACAGTGGATCGACTAGAGTCTTGAATCGGTGGAATCGGCCAAAATTCGATACAACCGACCTGATCGGTGAACCGAGACTAGTCGATCTGCCCATCCAACCAACTCCCAAAGGTGCAAGTCTTCCGTCCGCGACCTCCATCTTCTCCAAACTCCAAAGTTCGAAACCCAGCAAGTTCCAGCGTAGAAGCCCAACTGCAGCAGCCCAACCTTCGTCGAGTTGTCGACTTCCAACGCAGCAGCGTAGCCTTCATTGACTCCCACCGTCGCGCCACGTGCCATCGTCAGTTGCACACTCATGGCAGATGGATGGACGACAAAGAACATTAATTAATTTTTTGGCATACTATCCTGAATGAATTGTTTTCCTTAAATCAGTTAATACTTCTAATCATTCAAAAACATCAGAATATTTATATGGCTTATTCAAAGAAGTGATTGAATTTGTGGACTACAAAATGTTGCCAATTTTATCACAGATAATGCAGCTAACTATGCTACTGCTAGAAAAGTATTGAAATTAATTATGGCCATATTGATTGAAGCCCTTGTACAGCTCACCACATTGATCTTATTCTTGAGAAATTCAATGATTTGCCTTTTGTTCAGTTTGCTAAAATTGAGGGAAGAAAGATAAGAAAATTCATCTATAACCATGGCTATATCTTGAATGTGATGAGAAAACATTGTAAAAAAGAATTGGTTAGACCAATAGCCACTAGATTTGCAACAAATTTTCTTGCACTGCAGAGTTTATGTGAGCAAAAAGATTCCTTAATATCTATGGTTGCTTCTAAAAAGTGGTTGGAGCATAAGATATTAAAGACAAGAATTGCTAATGAGGTCAAAGACGACATATTAAGCTCCCAATTTTGGGATTTATGCTTCAAACTAATTAAGGTTGTTGAGCCTCTTGTAAAAATTTTGCATACGGTGGAAAGTGATGAGCGCCCTTCAATGGGCTACATTTATTGAAATGACCGTTTCCAAGGGTCATTTGGCATTTCTGGAATTCTTAGGGGTTTTTGTGCAATTTTAAACCCCCTGGATTTTAGTTGTGGGATTGGCAAGGGAAAGAGGAAACTTGTGGGGGCATTCCCGCAATTTTTCCCCAACCATCCTCCTACCCCCACGTCACTACCTCACCCCCATACGCATGACACCCCTCTCCCATGCATCTCCCCCATTCCTCCCCATTCCCTCTACCTCCACCATACCTCTCGCCATCCCTCCCCTACACCCCCAAGCATCCATAAACCCCCCCCCCCCTCTCCTCCTCTATTTGCTTGCCACACAGCAGCCGAAAGGAGAAGGAGAGCGAGGAGTAGCAAGACTCGGGAGGAGGAGGCTGGAGAGTGGCTCGCTGCGAGGAGGGGTGGAGGCTGCTGCAGCTAAAGCGAGAAGGAGCTCGCAAACGGTTCTGCGGAATCATTTTTCTGCAGAATCAAACGTTTGATTGGACGTTTGAAGGTAATACCAGACGTCTGATAGTGCGTAGTTTTCAAATATTTTTCCCTGTCGAGTTCTGATCGTGCATGTGTATGTTAGAGGTTGGGAAGGTGCACTAGTGCGAGGATCGATGTGGTTTCAGACGTCCGAGAGTGTTGCTAGACGTTTAAAGACCCTCTAAAACATCTGCACGGAGTTCCAGACATCTGAAAAAGGTGCAGAGAGCAAGGTAAGCCATTGCATTCGTTTAAGACGTCTGGGACTTTTCCCAAACGTCTGATTTTGGTCAAGGTTGGTGTTTTGAGGCCCATTTAGGGCCCAAACGGAGTCGATTTTCCGCAAACGAAATATCGTTGGTTTCCGTTCGAAATTCTCTACGTAATGGTATAGTGTCTATGCAGTTTTGAACTCATTTTGACATGTGGGTCAATGTGATAGGTCGTTCATTTGTGGTGTGCACAGGACCTGTGGAGGCTGCAAGCTCCGTCGATTGTTCCCCCACATCTCCCAGTTATCCCGGTAAAGTGATTCTCTCTAATCCTGGATTTAATAATTAAATTGCATGCTTTAGAATTATTCGATTGAAATAGATGAATGCATGCTATTTTGAAATATTCGATTGAACCCTAGGTTGTGAAATGAACCCTAGGGTTGAAATATATGAATGCATGCTACTTTGAAATATTCAATTGAACCCTAGGTTATGAAATGAACCCTAGGGATGAAATAGATGAATGCATGCTACTTTGAAATATTCGATTGAACCCTAGGTTATGAAATGAACACTAACATTGAAAGAAATGAATGCGCATTTAATGAATGATTAAATTATTGTGATGCTTCCTGAAAGTAGTAAACCATGAGCTGCCTATAATGAACCATGACATGAACGAAAATACATACGATGTACTGAATAATCGATTGCGAAATCTTGAGTTTCCTGTTATGCATTTAATGAATCAAATGTGGAAATGAGAAAGTCTATGTACGAATCCTATAGGAAATTTAGAAAGAAATCAAGAATAGAGTAATATGGAAGGTTTGATGGATCATGGAACATGTTGCCTACAGGTGGCTGTTCGGACCTGGTTATGGGAAGTGAGCTGACCCTTGTGTACACGGTATTAAGGAGAGCGACTGTCCCTTTTAGTGCAGAGAAGTGAGCTGGCCCTTGTGTACATTGTACAAAGGAGAGCACCTATTCCTTCAGTGTAGGGGAGAGCTAGCCGCCCCTTAGGTTGAATCCCGGGATTAGGATTGGTCACTCTACATCGACTCTTGTTTGTCCCTCACGTATATGGTACCGAGGTAAGCTACTTAGTGTAGGGGGAGCTAGCTGTCCCATGGGACCCAAGGTTAGGACTAGCCACCCTACACCGACTCTTGTTAAGCCCATTGGGCGAACCGGGACAGTTGGACGAGGGTACATGGACTGTGGAGGGGCGAGACCCTTGTTCTGAGAGGGTGAGGCCCTGTGCTATTCTGTGCTGTATATTTGGGTGTACTCGCTAGTGGAAACGATTGACCGCATGCTAGTACGGGGTAGCTACCTGTGCGCTTATCGCACATGCCATAGTCACCGCTACGTCACAACCATGACCTCGGGGTGGTAGACTAGGTGTAGGACTACCACGGGAGACTCTCTCGCCAGGAGAGTGCCACTTGTACATCTTGCATCACAGGAAAACTGCAAGTAAGATCGTTTCCTTTGGGAACAAGAAGATTAAGCAATGTTATGGATCCTGATTAGAGTACTTGACTCAGAAACACATAAATGAGATAAATGGAAACAGATGATAATAAATAACTAGCAATTGTATGATTAGTTAGTTGCTTGTTTAGTTGTATGTAAATAGCTCAGCCACCACTCTATTCAGCGTTAGTTGACCACAGATTTATATAACCATGTTTAGGTCAGGAATTCGAGCAGCCAGAGTCACGGGCTGCTGAGGGCACTAAACCTAGTCCAGCCCATCCATAGTCTTTTCTCCTATTCTGCTGCATGGTGTTTTTGTTAGTAGTGAGTACTTGTAGCATGTAGTTATGTTTTGTTATATTTTCTGTTGTGATGACTATATTCGTAACTGTATTTTTCTGCTTGTGATATGTAATATCCTTGAGATATGGTGTTATGTTTCCTTTACTGTCTGTTATGTACTTTCTGCTTAGTTGCATTGCACGTGTGATTGTTGAATGAGTATGCATTTGGTTGTTTCTCATTGGACAACTGGGTCTTGGGGTTAGTCGAGGCAAGTCATTCTCGGGTTCTATAGGGAGCCAAGAATGGGTCGTGACATTTATGCTGGGATGCGTGCAACGAGAGTAACAATCAAGGCCACATTTGATGATGATCAAAATGAATACAAGGAATATTTAAAGACATTTGATGAGAAGTGAGAAAAATCAGGTTGATCACCTTTTTCATGCTACAGCTTACTTTTTGAATCCCTAATTTTATTACAAGAACTCTACAGAGATTTCATAAGGGGAGCATAAGATAATGGCTTCTTTATTTGATGTTGTGCTTATGATGCTTCTTAACTAACAACCTAGTGTTGATCAAACAAACAAAGAGCTTGGAATGTATCGCAATGCTAGGAGAATGTTTGGTCATCCAATGGCAAAGCAGGCATATAATCAAATTTTTCCTAGTAAGTCATTATAGCTTCTAAAAATTTACTCAATTATTATTATTTATATTACTTCATGTTGTGAATCATGATTATTTATTTTTTATTATAGTTGAGTGGTGACAAAATTTTGGTTGAAAAGCTCCCACACATTGCAAAAAAAGATCATTAGATTATTAAGCCAGCCTTACAGCATGTGAGAGAAATTGAAGTGTATTTGAAAATATTCATACTGCAAAAAGGAACAAGTTATTATATACAAAGCTAAATGACCTTACATATGTGGAGTATAATTTGATATTTAGGTATAAAATTACAAATGAAGTTAACTTTTGTAATTTTATTGTATATATCATTTTTAACATATCATAATTGTTGATTTAAAATTCAAGGTAAAATCAAAATTGAAATCAATGGGATCCTATTTCATTTGAAGGGATGAACTTAATAGAGAAATAGATAGAGGAACCTAAGAATATCACTTTACAAGATTTAGAATCTTGGTTGGATAGGGAGGGGTTGAGAGATATATCTACAATGGTATTAGCTTATGCAAATTTTAATAGCTCAGAATTATATCTAAATTATTGTTACAGCTTAGTTTTTATTTTTTTATATACTACCCTTTATGTCTTTTAGTAGTTTCATTTTATTTTATAGTGTGATTGGATGTTTCATATTCAAAGTAACATTTTGTGATAATTTATTTAGTTTTTTATACATTAAATTTCAGTTTAACCAGGTTCAACTTGGTTGGACCAATACAAATCAAACCTAAGCTTGACCGATTCGATTTTAATAATGACGTCATTACCGGTTTAACCAATTTGAACGAACGGTTGAACCACTAAAAACCAAAACTGAAGCTTGATCGGTTCGACGACCGATCTGATTTTTAAACTCTTGCTTATTTGTGCTATCTCTCTCATTTTTGTTTGAGACAATTTATCTCTTTTTCATTTTCGTAAATGCAGGATTTCTTTTATTATCATACTCCTCCCTCCTCTTATCAAAGATTAAATGATATGCAAAAATCTTACATTAGTTTACTATTGTGGTGTTTTCTTTTTTTAAAATTAAAAACATTGAGTATATAATTCACAATGATTCATATATCTAAGAACTTACTTATCTATCACATATTACAAAAAATTGAAGAACTTTTGATGTTATCCATTCTCCCACGAGTGAAAGCAAGTATATATATTTCATATTATAATTTCATAATCATATATCTTACGAATAAAGATGTAGCTTAATTTAAAAAGAAAAGAATGGATTTGCTAGGTAAATAATTTTAAATTATTTAAATAAAAATTTATTACATCTCCTCAATAAAAATACATATAATTTCTTCACCATCCACCCTCGTCTCTTTTATCTTTTTTATTTTTTACCTTTTTTCACCGCTGGAAAGTGTGGACATGCTGCTAGTATACATAAACATCAAACACATTAGTGTATATATGCCTTATACAAAACTTTTCAGGATACATATGTATAAAAACCCCTTTTTTTTCACCTTTAGAAGCAAAGCTCAAAAAAGCGGGGGTTACAAGATGACTAATTGAGATTGGATAGTCTGGAGGCTGTCACATCCCATTTACATCACTGTTAGAACAATCTTGAGCAAGAATATGAGGTTAAAGCACATCATTTCACCGTAATGGGATACAGCCCTGCTTTTGGCAATTCCACGTAAATATTTGATTATTGAATACTTATTGAGGTTAAATCAAACATTTGATTTTTTCTTAGAATATGGCTATAGTTTGTCAAAAAAAAAGGGAAAAAAAAAGAATCGCTTGGGGGATGCTAATTAAGTGGAATGGGAACCTAACACATACCCAACAATCTTTTGTCAACCTACACAATACCGAATAAAGCAATTAATATTTAGTAATGACCAATGTTTGTGAAGGGATGGCATTCAATGACTTGCGCTAAAAAATAATCCTAGTAATAACATTTTCACAATAAATTTATATGGTCGTGCATGTAGTGGGAAAGCAGTAAAGGGCCTTAATGGATGAATTACATAACAGTTTCCCATCTGGATTCATTTATGGAAGCCACTCTTGAAGATAGGCACTTTCTCAAAAAGAGAACATTCATCTATGATCAAATATAAAGAAACCATATGGAAAATATAAATTCAAACATTGGTATAGTTGTATCAGACTATAAATAATAATGGCAATGTTAAGTACCTTACACTTTCTAAATAGGCCTTAAATCACACAGAAGTTATTAAAATAAAAAATGATGAATATCCTTGAAGAAAATGATTCTCAAATTAAATGGCAGCAAATTTAAGTAGCCCATGGTAAAAAAAAGAGTCAATCATTTTTAAATATTTAAACTTACAAAGTTTAATACAACTTCCCACCAAGATGAGCAACTCTTTCAACTTCCTCCTGAGATTGGTAGGAAAATCACAAGCTTGGAAAGAAGCAAGGAAGAAATTTAGCTTTGGCATCCTCATCATCCCATTCTAACTCATTCCACCATTCACTCAAACCTCGAATGACAAAGACCTCTACACGGTAGAGCACCCCCACGGGTTACATGATTTTCCCCATGATGAGAGCTTCATCATGAACCCTAACTAGTATAATTTGATCTAAATAAATGTGAAAAAGCTCCTACAAAATCTAAAGAGATGCCTAATTCAGAAAACTCTGAATTAAAGAATAAAACAAATAATAAGGGATAAAACTGTAATTTTACCAATGCAGTACACAAACAGGGTATCTAAGGGTCTAAACACAGGTCAAATAAGCTTAATAAGGAAGGAAGTGGGATATTCTAATCTGAAAAGGGTTATAGCAACTTCTAGGAATTAAATGACATCCTATAATCCTAAAACAAACCCGCTTTAATTCACGAGGTTCGAGGCAGGACAAAAATCAACTAAACCCTCTAAAATTCATAGAAAAATATTCCCTAGGGTCTAAAACCTTCAATTTGGCCCTTGCAACCTATTTTGACCTAAATTGAGAACCATGGCCAATTTATCACTTAATTTCGATTTTTGCGCAAATTGACCGGTCAAACGTGGTCAAACCAAAAATCAAATTTTACCATTAAAATCCTTATCTTCAAATTAGGCTGGTATAAAAATTTGAGCCTAAGAGAAGACCATCTTGACCGACTTTACAAATTGGTCCTCTTAAAATTACTTTTTGACCCTTATCTTTTGAAACCCTTGCAATTAGCCTCCTATCTTCTCCTTCGTTCTTTGCAGAACAGTCCCTCCTGCTACCCCACACAGGCATCATACCTCCGGCGACCTTACGCGGAGGATGGCACCCCGCAGGGTAAGGGGGCCGCTCTTAAGAACGAACGGGGGTTTCCCTGCGTCGTCCTATTTCGCAAGAACCCCCTACCTTGCCCTACAGCCGCCCATGCCTTTCGTGCGAACCCACGAAAGGAATGGGTCGATTTTCTGGCCATGCTCCGGTGATCCCTCCACGCCGCTGTCTCGAGACTCTCCCCTCGCCAACACCTTTATAAGGAGCGGCAGGGGCTGCCGTCCACTCCAAGCTACTTCTGGCCGAGAATACCCTCCTCTTTCGTCTCCTCTCTCTCTGGTCAGATTTCCCTAAGCTTCCGGCGAACCCTCAGCAAAGCCCACTCTGCCTTGTCGTCCCACGCCAGGCCACACCAGCTGGCGTCCTCAGATCTCTTCCTCGTCGCCGTCACTCCTTCCCTGGGCACCTTCGTCCTCAGCTCTGGCAGGCACGCGCTGGGCAATCTCCCTCTCCCCCTTCGTCGACTAAGTAGGTAGAAATCTTCTCCGTACTCTCCTCTCACTTTTCCCTTCTTGAATTAGTCTTTTAAACCCCTCGACTGCCACGACCACCTTCATCTGCTCCGCCTCCGGCCACCATCTCCGACGAGATCGCCCCACTTCCACAGACCGCTCCACCCCTCACCGACAAGCCCAGAAGCTTCCCCTCACTCCACTCTAGCGATTCCCCTACTCCATCCATCACCCTGCACACTCTATACACCCCCCGAACACACCCATTTTCATGCACGCAGTGTGCCCTATGTGCACGGCCACAGGCACGCTCGCATCTCGCTGACCCCCGCACTGCCTTCGCCACACTCCGACAAAGCCCCCTATGTTGTTTAACGTGGCCACGAGGCCGTTTTAGTGCCTTCAGGTTCTAGGGGCTTGCCGCCATTGACGAGCAGGTTGAAGCTACTTCGCGAGCTACTCCAGGCTGCAGCGCCCCAACCCCCAGGTCCAGCAGCTGTGGAACACCCTCACGCACACACTCGGGCTTGCAATTGGGGTCGAAGGCCTCTGTCGCTGCCCCAATTGGTCGAGCCTTCCTTCTGCAGACGCACGAAGATGCAGGTGGGACTTTAGTCCCACCTCGGAAGCCAACGCGCGCCGCACCAGTACAAAAGGAAAAAGTGACTGAGGCTATTCGCCTCAAGTCACACAGGGGTGAGGTCCCTCACCTATTCACATGCCTCATCCGCGGCACTGCCCACGCGGACTTGGTGACCCGACCCGACTATCCTACCTGTACACTTATCGCGCACCACCCAAGCCGGTGCGCCTGGACCCGGGCATGCGACCTGACTCGATTACCTAGCTCTGGGAGAGCTTTCCAAAGAGAGATCCAGAGAGAGAGAGATGCGGGGAAGGGGTAGGGGGTAGGTTTTCCTCTAATGTGTGTGTGCACAGGAAGGAAGAAAGAAGAAGAGAAGCAGCAGGTAGGACTTAGCCGCAAGGGAAAAGGAAGGAGGAAGAAGCAGACGAAAGAAGAAGAAAAAGGAAGGAAGTTGAAGGAAAAGAGGAGTGGCATTGTAGCAACCGAGCCGTTAAGTTGTCTGAGCGCTGAATCAGACATCGACGAAAGAGAAGGAGAGTTTGCAGTCGCAAAGAAGAAAAGAAAGAAAAGAGAAAAAGGAAGAAGCAGAGAAAAAGAAAAGAAAGAAAGAGAAGGCAGAAGCCTCTGAAGATGCAAAGGAAAAGAAAGAAGAAGAGGAAGGGCAGGAGCAGAAGGAAGAAGAAGAGCTGAAGAAGCAGGGACTTAGCCGTTGCAAGTAAGGAGAAGAAGAAAGAAGGAAATCAGAAAAGAAGAAAGGAGGACTTAGCAGAAAGCAGAAGCCTCTGTAGCCACAAAGAAGAAAAGAAAGAAAAGAGAAGAAGAAGACGCAGAGAAGAAAGAAAGAAGAAGAAGGGAAAGAAGACAAGCAGAGAAGAAGAAAAGAGGGAAGAGAAGAAGAAAAAGCCAAACTCTCTCTCTCTCTCTCTCCTTTGACTTACTTTTTTTGTAAAACATTATATTGTGAATTCATATGCTTCTAGAATTATAGTTTGCTCCCTGAGTTCGACCTCGGGAATCTTTCTATTCCGAGTAATAAATCATACTAGATTGGTAACCATTCTTGTTATATACTACAACGCATATAATAACGACATCAACAAGAATCGACACCACCCCACTCGACCTCTCTTGTCACTGATGTTCCAGGTATACTAGAATGGGGACTTGACCTCTTAAGTCTACCAGTTTTAATTAAGAGCAAGGGTGCTTAGAATTTCACTTGAACTTTAAGATGTGTTGAGTGCAAAAGTGACTTAATTTGAAGATTGGTTGACCCAAACAAGGTGGGCCAACTTCACCAGTATTGTCTTTGAAAATTTAGGTCTCTCTTTTTGTGTTCAAATGACTTTAAGAGCCTGATTTTAGGATTTTGCTTGAATAGATCAATTCAATTAAGGTTTAGGCACACATTGTTTGGAAAGATGATTTCTTGATTAAGCAAGTGTGTCTCTAAAAATCCTAAACTGGAATCCTTAATTGGCTCTAATTTTGTCCAATTTAATTTGTCCAAATGTGGTACCTAGGGCTCAAACAAGAATGTGATAGCCCTAGATACCTTAAGCTTTAAGTGGGTGCACAAATTAGGATTTGTTATCCAAAAATGTATCAACTCAGGCAACTTGATGAATTATCTATGGAAAGAATGTAAATAGCCCTAATTGATTTTTTTCCTTTTATCCTTTTCAGAATGAGGGGCTTAAGAGAGAGAGTAGTTAGAACTCACATGCCCCTGGTGTGTTTACTGTGTGGCTGACCTTCCTTGAGTGTATCTTCTCCTGAAACAACCACAGCAAAAGAGATATAGCAAGTTAGAATTTGAATCACGAATTGCAATCAAGAGTTCTAAATTGCCTGTTGCTCCCCAGCAACAGCGCCAAAATGTTCTTCGCGCTAAATCGGTATTTAAGATCGTCGTGTTGTAGTATAGCCAAAATAGCGCTCAAACAAATAAATTTTATTACTCTAAAAGGTTCCGAATTCGAACACAGGGAGCAATATGGAATTTAAAGCTCAAGATCACAATTTATAATGAAATCAATGATCAATGTGCAAAATAAGGAGGGTAAAATGGTGATTTAAATCACCAATTACCCTTATACAGTAATAGCAAGTAGAAGCACAATATCAATCTAGTTAATTATAGCTTTAGAAACTCAAATCAGACGTTTGAAGATGGGATCAGACGACTTAAGCATCTGATGCTACAGTGCTCCTCTTCCTTTCCCTTCTGATGTTCTTATTCTTTCTCTGCTTTTCTTCTTTCTTTCTTTCTCTGCTGTGGCTCCCTCTTCTCTTCTTCTTTTGCTCAGCCTCTTCTTCTTCTTCTTAGCCTCTTCTTCTTCTTTTGCTGCCTTCTTTTTCTGCTTAGCCTCTTCTTCTTCTTTTGCTGCCTTCTCCTTCTTCACACAGGGGAGGGGAACTTCTCAAATTGGCTAAGTGTCAGCCAATGTCCTCTGCAGCAAAACCCCCCTACCCCTGTGCAATCTCTCCTTCCCTTTCTCTCTTAGGCTCCGCCCTCCCAGGGCCTTTCTCAGGATATCAGGTTATCGAGTACACGCGCACCTGGGTCCAGGGCTACGGGCATGGTCGCAGCCGAGGAGTGCTTAGCTAGGCAGGTTAACGGGTCAGGCCAGGTCCATGGGCAAAGATCATGGACGAGGCATGCGTGGGTGAGGGGGACCTCACCCCGTGTTTGGAGGCAAATAGCCACAGACACTTTTGCAATTTATGCGGGCGCGGGGGCTAGTCAGCTTCCGAGGTGGGACTATCCCACCCTCCTTCCTTCGCGCAGCAGCAGCAGCAGCTTCCTTCATCAAATTGGCGCAGAGGGCTTGGTCAAAGACTCAAATTGACTAGCAGGGAAACTTCTTGCATTGAGCCCGTGTCACCTGAGACTTTGCCTGGGGTCTACAGGTGCTTGAAATGAGTTTCGAGCTTCGCTCGAAGCTTCGATATTGGCGGCGGAGACTTGGGACCTGCAAGCATGAAAATGGGCTAAGAGCCCCAGTTAAAACAGTTCATAAGCTTCGCCGTGAGGTGGGGAATTGAACGGCGATGTTCGTGAGGTATGGGAGTGCGTGAGGTGGCCGGACGATGATGGAAGGTGAGGTGCGAAAGTGCGGTGTTAGACGGAGCAGTGGGGAGGCTAATAGCCTCGAAGACCAGAGGGCTTTTGCTCTCTGGAACACGGTGGAGGTGTGGAGATGAACGGCGGTCGGATTGGTGGAGTGTAGTGGCCGTGTGAGCTCGCCGGAGGTATGCCAGCGAGGTGGAAGACGGAGGACGGTGAGGCAAGTCGGCGGTCGAAACGAAGTGGCAGATGTCTGAAAATGAAGAGGGGAAGTCGAGGAGTTGTTTAGGAGGGGTGGCAGATGAAGAAGAGCGGAATTGGTGCCAGTTAAGGTGTGGCTGACGTTGGAGACGAAGTTGCTTTGAGAGAGGCGGTCGGCGAGGATTAAGGGGGGTAGGAGCGCCGGCTGGTGTTGCGCAATGTGGAAGAAGACAAGGAAGAAGAGTTTGCCACTGGTATTGTGGTAAGATGATGAGGGAAAGCAGGGAGTGTCACCAGAGCTTGAAGAGCAAATCGGATGGAGGAGGGAAGAGGAATTTGAGGGATTCTCTGGTCGAATTCAAGCTTGAGGGATCGGGTAAGCCTGGGGAGTCTTTATATAGGTGTCAGGGGGTCGATTAGAGCTTGGAAGCCAAGCTTTCAAGCTTGGAAGGTCACCGGAGTTGGAAACCCAAATTTCTCATGCGTTCGCATGAGAAATTGGGACGGAATTGAAGCACAAGGATTGGTCTGATTGAAAGAGGATTTCAAGAGGAATCTCCGGTTCAATTTTGAGGAAGTTTCATCAATCAATTAAGGAGAAATCCTCGATTAATTGTCGCCAGAGTTGTAGGAGTAGGAGTTCTATGCAGTGGGGACCTCTTTGTAAAAATGACGAAAAAGTTGGGGACCTGTTTGAAAGAGTTTTGAAAGTTAAGGGTAGAAATGAAATTAGATAGGACCAATTTGCAAACTAAGTAAAGACAAGCTTATCTTGGGTCTAAATTTTTGTACAAACCTAATTTGGACCTAAGGAATCCAATGGTGAAGTTAGATTTTGGTTTTGACCATGTTTTATTGGGTAATTTATGTAAAAATCTAAATTAGGGCAAATGTCTATCTGTAATTCTATTTTGGGTCAAAATGGGTTCTGATGGTCAAATTGAAGGTTATAAATCCTAGAGAATATTTTTATATGAATTTTAGAGGGTTTAGGTGGATTTTATCCTAATCAGAACCTCGGTTAGTTAAGTGGATCTATTTTAGGGTTTCAAAAGTCATTTAATTATCAAAACACGTGCAAATCCTTTTTCTGATTGTTCTAGCCCACTTGTTATCTTTTTAAGACCAATTGACCTTCCTTCAACCCCTGAGAAAACCCGTGGTTATACTACATTCATGATAAGATGGTAAAATTACAGTTTTAACCCTAGTTTCTTATTTTTCCCTTAGAATGATTTTGCAATGACTTGTAACTCTCTGACGGTTATGTAGGAGTATTTACTAACTTAATTGGGTCAAAATGAGCTAGTTATGGCTCATGATGGTGTTCCCATCATACCCCCCATGCCTAGCTTTTGCTAGTCCCTTAGCAAAATTTTAAGGCATTAACTTAGATTCTAGACCATAAAACCTTTGATGCTTAAAAACTTTGCTGTGTGCTTCCTTTTGTAGATTAGGTTAGAATGCTGATAGTAGGCCTAGAGGTACTCAAGTACCAACCAAGATCCAGACCTAACCAGCTCTAGCCTCAGTCTGTCGCGAAGGTTTCTAAGGCTCATAGGAACTAACCTAAGGTTCGTTGAACTCCGCGATTAAAGCACCCATACTTGTAACATGTTTTAGCCCAGGTTCAGTTTGCAGTGCATTTTTATCAGAGAGAGATAGAGGAATTTTTATTTATTTTTGGAGAGTTTTCTCTCTCTTTTCTTTTTATTTCTAGCTTCGGATTAGCTTTACAACACGGTCTGTATCAGATTCCTAGTCCCCACCATCAATCCTCGCAGGGTCCCTGGCAATCGATGCTTCGAGATAGCACCGCCCATGGAAACCCCTAGAGCCATAGCTTTCGAGATTTTGAGATAATTCCGCCCATGGCGTTCTGTAGCTAAATCCAAACCCTGGCAATCGACATTTCGAGATAATGCCACCCATGGCATCTGAACAAGCACAGGGTGCTTACATGCCCCCGGTAGGATATGTAGATATCCTAGGAGACAAGCATCGAGGAGACGATACGTTATTACACATCTTCAAGGGGAATTTCCTACCTCTCCGCACTGGGAACTCGTTCAAATCAACTCGTGTTGATCAGCCACTCCTAATCTAGGTAACTTTTTCAGAACAAGTTTAACGCATTTGCGTGATTTTGATACTTAGGCGCACTGAACCAGACTATGTGTGGATTGGGGTGCTTAGGTTACCGAGTCCCGCAAACTAGAGGTTAGTTAACGAGGCTGAATAATTCCTAAGCCTTAGACCTGATACTTAAGCTTCACATTTTCCCTAATCACTTAAGGATTATCCAGATCTTAGCGGGTACTTGAATTTTTAAGCCTAGGATTAAAGCCCAAGAGGCCTACAATCAGCATTCCTACTAATCTCTTCTTTGTTTATTAGCACTTTTTGCATTTCATTTTCTTTCTTTTGATATGGTCTAGAACTAAGTCAATTCCTTAATCTTTTACTAATGACTATTTCTTTTTTTTTTTTTTCAAATTGTGCTCCTTTTTGACATTTTTATCTCCTCCCTTGTTCTCCTCAAATCTGATATGCCATCAGCATTTCCTCTCCTCTCATTTTTTCTTCTTTTTCAAGAATTTTTTATTTAATTTTTTGGGTATTTTTTGAATATGTGATTTTTTTTTTATGAAACCCTTTCTTGTGAAGTGATTTTCACGACGTTTTACACTTTAATACCCTCCCATGCCTATGATTTGCAATGTCCTCATTGTAAATTAGGTGGGTTCGAGTTTAGCTTAGATCATTCATTAGAATAGGTGTTGGGCGGGTGAATGGGTCGGAGTGACTTGTTGCGGACGATTTCAAGCTCAGGTACGGGTATCAGAGGTGGAGTCGGCTATTCTAATGGATGAACCCTAAAGTGCAATATGAGTTCAGCATAAGATGTGTCAAGACGGGTTTTGGGTTTTTCGAAAATGATGGGTTGCCTCTCGTTAAACGCTAAATTTAACGCCATCAGCCAGGAACAATGAGCTCAGGGAGATTGGAGGGTAAAAGATATCTCAGCTAAATTTGTATCGGTGAGTTCAATGAACGGTTTGAGTATCTGACCATTCACGATAAAAGGTTCTGAATCGTGGCTGAGTTAACTAATTTCGACAGCTTGATTTCCAAAGATTCATCAGACAAGGTATGGTCCAATCCATTTTAATCTGAGTTTTTCTGGGAACAATTTCAGTTTGGCGTCAAAGTGTAGGACTTTCTGACCAAGGAAAAAGATTTTTCTGGATATGTGCTTGTTGTGAAAGGCCTTAACCCGCTCTTTGTAAATTCGCGAGTTCTCATATGCGTCGTGGCGTAATTCATCGATCTCGCTCATTTGAAGCTTTCTATGGGTTCCTGCTTTAGAAAGATCGAGATTGCAGTTCCGTACTACCCAATAGGCTTTGTGCTCCAATTCAACTGGAAGGTGACATGCCTTCCCGTACACTAATCTGAAGGGAGACATGCCTAATTGGGTTTTGTGGGCGGTCCTATAAGCCCACAAAGCTTCCGGAAGTCAGGATGACTAATCTTTCCTGTCAGGTCAAACAGTGACCTGAAGGATTTTCTTGATCTCCTGATTTGATAGCTCAGCTAGACCGTTGGTTTGGGGGTGATAAGGAGTAGAGATTCGGTGCGATACCCCGTATTTGGTCATCAGTGATCAAAATTGAGCATTCGTGAAATGGGTCCCTCCATCAGAGATTATGGCACGTGGAATCCCGAATCGAGAAAGGATGTTCTGATGAATGAATTTGATGACCACCTTATGATCGTTGGTTTGGGTCGGAATGGCTTCGATCTATTTGGACACGTAGTCAACAGCAAGAAGAATGTATTCGAAGCCGTCCGAAATAGGGAAGGGTCCCATAAAATCAATCTCCCAGACATCAAAGATTTACCATACAAGAATCGGATGTAAGGGCATCATATCACAGTGGCTCATGTTGCCTAAGGTCTGGCAACAAGTGCATGCCTTATAGTGATTGTATGCATCTTTGAAAATCATGGGCCAATAGAAGCCACACTGGAGGACTTTTGCTGCGGTTTTATGACCAGAGAAGTGTCTACCGCATGCCTGGTCATGGCAAAAGGACAAAATGTCCTGAATTTCCACTTTCGGAACACATCGCTGGATGATCTGATCAGCACCAATGCAGATGAGATACGGGTCTCCCCAAAAGTAGTACTTAGCATTGGAAAGTAATTTGTCCTTCTTGGCTTTTGGCCAAGAAAATGGTATCTGATGTGATGCCAAGTAGTTTACTAGATCAGCAAACCATGGATGTCTTGTAATGATAGTCAGGAGGTGCTCATCGGGGAAAATGTTCAATAATGGGTCCGGAAGGGTTGATAATATCAGAAGGAAGGCAGGATAAGTGATCAGCTACCACATTCTGTTTCCCTACCTTGTCGCGAATCTCGAGATCAAATTCTTGCAACAGCAAGATCCAGCGGATTAGTCGAGGTTTCGCATCCTTCTTCGCAAGGAGATTCCTCACAGCAGTGTGATCTGAGTAAATGATAATATGGGAACCCAAAAGATACGATCTGAACTTTTCCAAGGCAAATACTACGGCTAGCAGCTCTTTCTCAGTAACTGTGTAGTTACGCTGAGCCTTATCAAGTGTTTTGCTAGCGTAGTAAATGACCACGGGTTTCCCATCTATTTTCTGCCCAAGTACCGCACCTACAGCATAATCAGATGCATCACACATGATCTCAAAGGGTTGAGACCAATCAGGAGGCTGCAGGATATGTGCTTGGGTAACTCGATCACGTAGGACTTCAAATGCCTGAGTGCATTCCTTGGTGATTTCAAAAGGGACATCCTTAAATAAGAGATTAGTCAGGGAGCGCACGATTTTTGAGAAATTAGGAATGAACCGACAGTAAAAATCAACGTGCCCCAAGAAGGATATGATGTCTTTGACCGAGCTAGGCATAGGGAGTTTGGAAATCAAATTCACCTTGGCTCGATCAACCTGGATGCCCTTTTCAGAGATAAGATGTCCCAGGACTATTCCCTCAGGTACCATGAAGTGGCTCTTTTCCCAGGAAAGAACCAAGCTCACATCGATGCACCGCCTAAGGATATGGACCAAGTGCAGGAGGCAATCGTCAAATGATTCACCAAATACCGAGAAGTCATCCATGAAGACTTCAAGGTACTCACATACCATATTTGAGAATATGGCAAGCATGCACCACTGAAAAGTAGAGGGTGCATTGCAAAGACTGAATGGCATCCTTCGGAATGTGTAAGTGCTGAAGGGACAGGTGAAGGTGGTCTTTTCTTGGTCCTCGGGATGGATTGTGACCTGGTTGTAGCGGGAGTACCCGACCAGAAAGCAGAAGAATCGATTTCCCGCTAGTTTCTCGAGAATTTGATCATTGAACGGTAGTGGGAAATGATCCTTCTTCATGGAGGAATTGAGTCTTCTGTAATCAATGCAAACTCTCCACGAGTTTGCTATACGAGTCGATATGGCTTCTCCAATTTCAGTCATGATGATGGTGAGCCCTGCCTTTTTAGGCACAACCCGGCTTGGACTCACCCACCGACTGTCGGAGATTGGGTAGATGATCCCTGCATCTAACCACTTGATAATCTTCTTTTTCACGACATCCTGTAGATTGGGATTCAGGCGTCTCTGTATTTCACGGGATGGTCGTGAGTAATCTTCAGTGTAGATGTGGTGTGTGCAGTATGAGGGGCTGATACCGGTGAGATTGTCAAGAGTCCCATCCAATGGCTCTTCGATGTTGCTGGATAACAGAAATCAAGCGTGTTTCCTGATCAGGTGTGAGTCGGGAGTTGATAATCACATGAAACGTCTAATTGGAACCCAAAAAGACGTATTTGAGATGATCGGGAAGAGGCTTTAATTCCAAAACTAGGTTTTCAGTAGCAGCGGGTAATTCAGGATGTGTGTCAGGAGCCAAAGAAGAAGCTATGGGTGTGTCTAGGTTGAGTTCGAGCTCCTCTAATTGCAGGTTTTGATCCTCTTGTGGTTGATCAGAAATAGTCGGGTTCTCTATGAAGTCGTCAACCACTGCTTCAATATCGCAAATTTGTTCTATGACTCCGCAATTAATTCCTTGTTAGGCTTTAAAGATGTCGATCTTTAGTGTCTTGCTTTCAAATTTTAATTCAATTTGGCCCTCCTCACAATTGATATTGGCCCTAGCAGTGGCCAGAAAGGGTCTTCTTAATATGATAGGTGTATTCACATTCTCAGAGTGTCCATGTCTAAAACGATGAAATCCACTGGGAAATAGAAATCATGCACCGTAACTATGACATCCTCGAGAATTCTTTTGGTGACTTAATTAATCGGTCTGCCAGTTGTAAAGTTATTTTAGTCGGTTTAAGTTCAGATTCCTCGAAGTAGTCTAGTACGGATGTGGGTATCAGATTTATGGAGGCTCCTAAGCTAATAAAGCTCGGTCAATCGTATATCGTCGATTTCACAGGAAATTAAAGGGGTGCCTATGTCTTTTTTCCTTAGGTGGGAGTTTGCTCAAAATGACAGAGCTGGCTTGCTCTAACAATACAATCAGATTCCCATCTTTGGTTCGCGGTTTATGCTTTGGTGTACATACGTCTTTCAAAAATCGTGCGTAAGCCGGTACGTGGCATACTGCATCCATCAAGAGGATGTTTATATGGACCTACTCAAAGAGCTTAACTAGTCCCTCCTCAGGTGCCACAGTTTTGGTTATCCTTTTTCCCTTGGTCAAGGCCTCAGGAAATGGAACCTTAGATGGTTCTTCTATAATGGGTCCAGGTTCTTGATCTGGGATCGAGGTGTCTTGGATGACTATCCTTGGGTTAGGGTTTGTATTACCAGACTTGGTTTGGCTTGGATAAGGTGGGTCCTGTGTTGTTTTGCCAGTGCAGGTAGTAACAGAATTTAATCCTACCTAGTTTTGGTTTGGAGTGGGTAGAAGAGGTGCTTGCTGCTGGTAACCTGTATATGATGTCGAAGCCTCCATCCCATTGGGTGATGGAGTAGAAGGGGCCTGATAAACAAAGTGAGCTTGGCCTAGATTTGGGTTCATAATGTGCCTCTGGTTTGACACGTTATTTGGATTAGGCAGAGGTTGTGAAGGAAGTGCACCAAGTTAGCAAGGATTTGCCATCTGGGCAAGTTGATTGTGAACCTCTGTGATCTCGTCTCTGTGCTATTTTTGCATAGCCGCATTCCTCTTCTAAATGTCAGCTAGAGTCTGAAGGATAAGAGTCATTTGATCTGTCTAAGTCGGCCTAGATTGATAAGTTGGGTTAGGTCGAGGTTGAGGCGGCTGATATGGACAAGGAGCTTGTGGTCGAGGCAGATATTGAGGTCTCTGATTTTGATTATTGCCTGATCACGTGAAGTTGGGATGATTACGCCATCCAGGGTTGTAGGTGTTTGAGAATGGATCATTTTGAATGTTGTTGAGGTACTCGCAGGTCTGAGGAACCTCGAGGAAATCAGAATATGAGGGTTCAGAGTTCCCCCAACTAGAGTAGGTGCATCCAGAGTTCCTCTGTAGCCAGAATCAGACGGAGGTGGATAGGGGCCCATCCCCTGAGAAGATCGGTGATAGATGTTGTGCACGGCCTCCCTTCCAGGGAGTGGTTGTGTGAACGGGTTTTGCACAGAGGTGTCTTGCTGCAAATGTCGAGTTAGCTCATCCACCTTCTTCTCAATAATAGAGACCTTGTCCATATGATTGGCCATCAGTTCCAAGTCGACGGAAGAGGACAGGCCCTGCGTCTCATGTGCTCCTTTTGGATTCGTCAATGCATAGGCATTCGTCCGATCGAACATGCCCATGGATTCATTATTGGAGTTCTCGCACATATTCTCGAGAATCTCCCACACGGTGTCTTTGTGTTGACCCATGATGTTTCCTCCACAAGTCGCATTGATGAATAATCTAATGTCCTCACGGAGTCCCTGGTAAAAAGATTACACTTGTTCCCATTTAGGAACTTCGTGATGGGGGCATTTTCGCATGAGATCTAGAAAATAATCTCATTCTTCGTGAAGTGGTTCTCTTGCTAGTTGTGTGAAATGTGTGATCTGGTGCCGTAAAGCATTTGTCCGACCAATAGGGAAGAACTTTCTCAGAAACTCAGATTGAAGTTCCACCCAGGTGTTGATCGGACGCGTTTGGGTTTGGTACCAGTGAGCAGCTTTATCCATGAGAGAGAAGGAGAACATTTTCATGATTAGAATATCCGATTTTGAGCTTCTGACCCGAAGGTCTGGGCCAGATTCTTGAGTTGTTTGATATGCTGGAAAGGATCTTCAGAATTATGCACATGGAATTTTGGAATGCCATGAATCATGTTGGGTTTGAGCTCAGTGTCAGGATCTCTAGCGGGGATTTGTACTTGAGGTTCGATAGCTACCGCAGTGGGATTGTAGTGATCTCACATCATTGGACGCTACGGTGGGTTTACAAAGGCTTGGAATAGATAATTGAAGTGCTGAAGTTGATTTTCAAGATTATTTCTTCTACAGGTTGTGCCATGATGATGGATGAAGGAGAATCAGGTTCAGATGAATCGAAAGAGATACCAATAAGATTGGGTTGTCGCACAAACAAGGAGGTCGAGGCTTGGCCTCAACGTGATGAGTGACTAAAGGAGGCCTCAAGGATGGTCTTAGAGACCTCCTCCGCGAACATGCACCGATGGAGTAGATGAGAGGTAGAATGTGATGGACCTAATCAAGACACCCAAAAATTTTTGGATGACTATAGAGGTTCGGGGCGGATGATACCCCTTAGCCAAAAAGCCGTCCACCTGAGAATTACCTGGGCAGCCAGAGAGGGAGAGTCCCGCAAAGACCCCTACACGGTAGAGCACCCCCATGGGTTACGGGGTTTCCCCCACTCGACCTCTCTTGTCACTGATGTTCCAAGTAGACCGGAATGAGGACTTGACCTCTTAAGTCTACTAGTTTTAATTAGGAGCAAGGGCGCTTAGAATTTCACTTGAACTTGAAGATGTGTTGAGTGCAAAAGTGACCTAATTTGAAGATTGGTTGACCCAAACAAGGTGGCTCAACTTCACCTGTATTGTCTTTGAAAATTTAGGTCCTCCTTTTAGTGTTCAAATCACTTTAAGAGCCTGCTTTTAGGGTTTTACTTGAATAGATAAATTCAATCAAGGTCTAGGCACACATTGTTTGGAAAGATGATTTCTTGATTAAACAAGTGTGTCTCTAAAAATCCTAAACTGGAATCCTTAATTGGCTCTAATTTGGTCCAATTTAATTTGTCCAAATGTGGTACCTAGGGCTTAAACAAGAATGTGATAGTCCCTAGATACCTTAAGCTTTAAGTGGGTGCACAAATCAGGATTTGTTGTCCAAAAATGTATCAACTCAAGCAACTTGATGAATTATCTATGGAAAGAATGCAAGTAGCCCTAATTGATTTTTTCCTTTTATCCTTTTCAGAATGAGGGGCTTAAGAGAGAGAGTAGTTAGAACTCACCTGCCCCTGGCGTGTTTATGTGCTGCTGATCTTCCTTGAATGTATCTTCTCCTGAAACAACCATAGCAAAAGAGATATAGAAAGTTAGAATCTAAATTAGGAATTGCAATCAAGAGTTCTAAATTTCCCATTGCTTCCCAGCAACGGCGCCAAAATGCTCTTCGCACTAAATCGGTATTTAAGATTGTCGTGTTATAGTATAGCCAAAATAACGCTTAAACAAATAAATTTTATTACTCGAAAAGATTCCGAGGTTGAACACAAGGAGCAATATGGAATTTAGAGCTCAAGATCACAATTTATAATGTAAATGAGCATAATAAAAAAGCTTAATGCAGAATGATATAAGAAATCAATGATCAATGTGCAAAATAAGGAGGGTAAAATGGTGATTTAAATCACCAATTATCCTTATACAGTAATAGCAAGTAGATGCACAATATCAATCTAGTTAATTATAGCTTTAGAAACTCAAATCAGATGTCTGAAGATGGGATCAAACAACTAAAACGTCTGATGCTACAGTGCTCCTCTTCCTTTCCCTTCTGATGTTCTTCTTCTTTATTTGCTTTTCTTCTTTCTTTTTTTTCTCTGTTGTGGCTCCTTCTCTTCTTCTTCTCAGCCTCTTCTTCTTCTCAACCTCTTCTTCTTTTGCTGCCTTCTTTTTCTACTTAGCCTCTTCTTCTTTTGCTGACTTCTCCTTCTTCACATAGGGGAGGGGAACTTCTCAAATTGGCTAAGTGTCAACCAATGTCCTCTACAGCAAAACACCCCCCTACCCCTGCTCAATCTCTCCTTCCCTTTCTCTCTTAGGCTTCGCCCTCCCAGGGCCTTTCTCAGGATATCGGGTTATTGGGTACACGTGCACCTGGGTCCAAGGCTACGGGCGTGGTCGCAGCCGAGGAGTGCTTGGCTAGGCGGGTTAACGGGTCAGGCCAGGTCCGCGGGCAGAGATCACGGACGAGGCATCCATGGGTGAGGGGGACCTCACCCCGTGTTTGGAGGCAAATAGCCACAGACACTTTTGCAATTTATGCGGACACGGGGGCTAGTTAGCTTCCGAGGTGGGACTATTCCACCCTCCTTCCTTCGCGCTAGCAGCAGCAGCAGCTTCCTTTGTCAAATTTGCATAAAGGGCTTGGTTAAAGACTCCAATTGACCAGCAGGGAAACTTCTTGGGTTGAGTCCGTGTCACCTGAGACTTTGCCTGGGGTCTGCAGGTGCTTGAAATGAGCTTCGAGCTTCACTTGAAGCTTCGGTAATGGCGGCGGAGACCTGGGACCTGCAAGCACAAAAATGGGCTAAGAGCCCCAATTAAAATAGTTCATAAGCTTCGTTGTGAGGTGGGGAATTGAACAGCGGTGTTCGTGAGGTGTGGGAGTGCGTGAGGTGGCCGGAAGGTGATGGAAGGTGAGGTGCGAAAGTGCGATGTTCGGCGGAGCAAGTGGGGAGGCTAATAGCCTCGAAGACCAGAGGGCTTTTGCTCTCTAGAACACAGCAGTGGTGTGGAGATGAACGGCGGTCGGATTGGTGGAGTGTAATGGCCGTGCGAGCTCGCCGGAGGTACACCGGCGAGGTGGAAGATGGAGGACGGTGAGGCGAGTTAGCGGTCAAAATGAAGTGGCAGATGTCTGAAAATGAAGAGGGGAAGTCGAGGAGTTGGCACCTGTTGAGGTGTGGCAGGCGTCGGAGACGAAGCTGCTTTGAGAGAGGCAGTTGGTGAGGATGAAGGGGGGGTAGGAGCACCGGCGGGTACTATGCAATGAGAAAGAAGATAAGGAGGAAGAGTCTGCCACTGGTATTGTGGTCAGAAGACGAGGGAAAGCAGGGAGTGTTGTCGGAGCTTGAAGAGCAAATCGACCGAAGGAGGGAAGAGGAATTTGAGGGATTCTCTAGTCGAATTCAAGCTTGAGGGATTAGGCAGGCCTGTGGAGTCCTTTATATAGGTGTCAGGGGTTGATTTGAGCTTGGAAGCCAAGCTTTCAAGCTTGGAAGGTCGCCAGAGTTGAAACCTAAATTTCTCATGTGTTTGCATGAGAAATTAGGAAATAATTGAAGCACAAGAATTGGGTCTGATTGAAAGAGGATTTCAAGAGGAATCTCCGGTTCAGTTTTGAGGAAGTTTTCATTAATCAATCGAGGAGAAATCCTCGATTGATTATCCCCGGAGTTGTAGGAGTAGGAGTTCTGTGCAATGGGGACCTCTTTGTGAAAATACAATAAAGTTGGGGACCTATTTGAAAGAGTTTGGAAAGTTAAGGGTAGAAATGAAATTAGACAGAAACTAATTTGCAAACTAGGTCAAGGACAAGCTTATCTTGGGTCCAAATTTTTGTACAAACCTAATTTGGACCCCTAAGGAATCCAATGGTGAAGTTAGATTTTGGTTTTGACCATGTTTGATTGGGTAATTTATGTAAAAACCTAAATTAGGGCAAATGTCTGTCTGTTATTCTATTTTGGGTGAAAACAGGTTCTGATGGTTAAATTGAAGGTTCTAAACCCTAGAGATTAATTTTTCTATGAATTTTAGAGGGTTTAGGTGGATTTTATCCTAATCAGAACCTCATTTAATTAAGCAGGTCTATTTTTAGGATTTCAAAAGTCATTTAATTCTTAAAACACGTGCAAACCCTTTTTCTGATTGTTTTAACCCACTTATTATCTTTTTAAGACTAATTGACCTTCTTTCAACCATTGAGAAAATCCGTGGTTGTACTGCATTCATGATAAGTTGGTAAAATTATAGTTTTAACCCTAGTTTCTTATTTTTCCCTTAGAATGATTTTACAATTACTTGTGACTCTTTGGCAGTTATGTAGGAGTATTTACTGACTTAATTGGGTCAAAATGAGCTAGTTATGGCTCATGATAGTGTTCCCATCACCCACCTAAGGCTCCTCGCCCTCCTACCTTGGAGGAGATCTCCGGAGCTCAACCCCCTACTACCGACAGCAGGGGATCGATCCCCAAGATCGTCCATCAGGTTACCTGGGCTATGAGGGGCATGCGCCCTCGGGCTTACGTCACCACCTTCCCCTTCACTAAGGAGGTGATGACGACCCCCCTTCCCAAAACATTCAAGCAGCCTGTCATGGTCCCGTATGATGGGACGGTGGAACCCAACATCTTCGTTGGGTGTTACTGCCAATGATGCTGGTGCACGGTTGCCCTGATGGAGTGCTTTACAGAGTATTCCCGACCTATCTGTCCGACATGGCCCACACGAGTGGTTCAACGAATTACCGATCGGACAGATCACCTGCTTCCAAGAACTAGCAAACAAGTTCTGCCAGTACTTCGCTGGACAACAAAGGGTTAGAGATAACCCCGAAAGGCTCTCCAAAATCCAACAGCGGAGAAACGAGCTCTTCCGATCATACTTAGATCGGTTAAAGGCCTAGTACTTTAAGTGCAAGCGACCTTACGACGTCATCGCTATCCAGTACTTCAAGTCAAGTCTCTTAACCCAGAGGTTCTGGTACGACATCAATGACTTTCTGTCTAGAGACATGGCGAAACTTTGGGATTGAGCCACGAGGTTTGCGGAGCAAGACGACTCCTTTTGGTCCTGCAACCGGCTCACCGAGGGATTAAAGGAGGATGCCAGCCCAGCTAGAGAGAGCGAGCCCTAGGCGACTTCCCCTCCTCCACACGTGGAATGGCCACTTTGGCAAGTGCAAGGCCAGCTTCCTAGAGCAGAGGAACGACAGGTCCGGTAGAGGTTGGAATGATGGACCCTGCCAAGCTAAGAGAGAGTATTTTGAAGAATACACTCCCCTTGCTATGAACCAGGCAGACACACTAACGGAAGTATGGTCTACGGACAATGACCTGCTTCCCCTGCTTAAGCCGATGAAGAAGAAGACCGACACCAGGCCCTACTGCAAATACCATAGGGCCCGGGGACATCCCGTAGAGGATTGCTGCGATCTGTGCAACCAGATAGAACTCCACATCCGACATGGGAACGTGGCCCACTTCGTTAGACAGAACAAGGGTTAGGATAAAGGCAAGGGCCCTGCCTAGGGCCCCGAGGATTACCACAAGGAGAGGCTCCAGCACCTCCGTGGAGTTAATGTGGTGATCGTCGAGGCCCCTAGACCCTGCAAGGTCGCCACCTGGCAGCTCGAGCAGACAGTATCTCCCCTGCTCCCACCGAGCAAGTGCCTTTGTCAGGTCCTAGCGGCCATGCCTGGGGCCTCTCAGCATCCTCACCTTCCCCCATTCGCAGTCGTGAAGGTCGAGGTCATCTTCGGTGTCAATGTCCACCAAAGCCGACAATCCTGACCCACTGGGTGACCGACCCTAACGACCTTCCCCATTCTTCAGTGGTGCGAGAAAGGCTCCATCAGGTAGGCAGCCTCGTTGCTGTTCACCTCTCTCCCCGACCTGGCAGAGCATACCGACACACTCCTGGTGACGTTGTTGGCTAGAAAGCGGCAACCTCGGCTCCTTGTTGATAAGGGAAGCACAGTGGATGTCCTCTTCCTCCAAACCCTATGCCAGCTAGGATTCTCGAAAGGGCACCTATATCCTTCAACTCATCCAGTGGTTGGTTTTGGCAACCACAAAGTGCTACTGAAGGGAGAAATTAATCTCCTATCCGTCTGCGACGCGGACAAGCACCTCAACCGTACGGCCACGTTCGTAGTGGCCAGGCTGACAGCAGCTTTCAATGGCATCATCGGTCGTCCCTTCACCCACCCTTCCAATCGATCCCTTCCTCCTACTTCCCGTTTGCACTTTTCCAGTCCCCACACAGAATAGAGATAGTGCACAAGGATGAGTCGATTGAGCAAGAACTCCTCCAGATCGAGCTAGAGTGGTCCTTGGAACCACAGCCCCCCAAAGCACGAAAGTGGGGGAAGAAGAGAAGCTAGGACCAAACAATCCAATGGGAGGTCACTCCTGAGGATCAGCTGGCAACCCCGGGGCTACAACCGGGCTCGTCAACCATGGCCATACAGTTATATCTCGACGACGTTGTTAAGCTCATCCGAGTCGGAGTGGACCTTGCCCCCTCCAAGGTTCGGGAGTTGCTACTCCTACTCAGGACCAACGCGGACATCTTTACCTGGTCTGCCAATGACCTAACCAAAGTCGACCTATCCCTGATCCAGCATCGCATGAATATTCAGGCGGGCACCCGCATGGTCAAGCAAGTGCACCAACACAAGTTGGCTGAGGCAGAGGTACAAAAACTCTTAGACGTAGGATTCATAGAAGAATCCCTGTACCCAGCTTGGCTAGGCCAATGGCTAGTGGCGCATGTGCGTCGATTTCACCAACCTCAATGAAGCCTACCCTAAGGACGAGTCCCCCCCCCCTGCCAAGGGTCGACTCCCTGGTAGGCTCTTGTAGTGATCAGTCCCACATATCCTTTTTGGATGCCTACAGCGGGTACCACCAAATCAGCTCGCCCCAGCCAATAGGCCCCACACATCCTTCATCATGGACAGGGGCCTATTCCAGTATAGAGTTATGCCCTTTGGCTTAAAAAATGTTGGAGCCACGTACCAGCATCTTGTAAACTTGATTTTCGCAAAAATAATAGGAAAATTATTTGAAGTGTATATCGATGACATGCTTGTGAAGGGATCAAACTTCCCACAACACTTAGAGTATTTGGCTGAGATGTTCCAAATTCTAAGGAACACCCATCTCTGCTTGAACCTTGATAAGTGCACCTTCAAGGTCTTGGCCGGAGAGTTCCTAGGATTCTTGGTCTCTAACCGAGGGATCGAGGCCAACCTAGAAAAGATCTACGTGATCGAAGACCTACAATCGCCAGGCATATTGAAGGGGTTGCAGTCGCTAGTCGGCAAGATCGCCTTGCTAGGCTGATTCTTGTCCAAAATCTTTGACAAATGCCTACCCCTTTTTGAATGTATAAAAAAGGGGAAAGGCTACAATGCTGCCCACTAGACTCCAAATTGCCAAAAAGCCCTTGACGAGGTCAAGGATGCACTTTGAAGTCCCCCCGTCCTGACGGCTCCCTAGCCTAGAGAAGTCCTCTCCCAATACTTAGCCACCTCAGCCTCGGCCGTCAGCACCATTTTAGTCAACGACTGGGCTGGAACCCAGTGCTCCGTGTACTTCATCAGCAAAACCTACCAAGGTGCTAATTCCAGGTACACGGTCGAGAAGTTGGGGCTAGCCCTTGTTACCACGACTCAGAAGCTACGCTCGTACTTCCAAGCTCACACGATAATGGTCCTATCAGACTACCCCTTCTGACGGATGCTCCACAGGCCCATGGGGTTGACACAGCAGATCAGATGGGCCATGGAGCTAGCAAAGTTCGACAACAAATATCACCCACGAAGGGTGATAAAGGTGCAAGTCTTGGCAGACTTCGTCGTCGAATTCACTGATCCCGATGCCTCCCTCTCACTCCCTTGGCGACTCTATGTCAACAGCTTGTCCATGACAACTGGGGCCAGGGTCGAGATACCCCTAACCACCCTAGATGGCACTACTCACAAGTACGCCATAAAATTGGGCTTCCTTGCATCCAACAACCAGGTGGAGTATGAGGCCATGATGGCAGGCATTCGAGTAGCAAAATCCATGGGGATCACTTTGCTGGAGGTTCACACGGACTCTCAGCTGGTTGCCAACCAAATAAATGGCGAATACTAGGCTTGAGATCCAAACATGATGCTATATGCGGATAAAGTCAAGGAGGAGTTAGAGGACTTCAAGACCATCTCCATTAGGAGGGTACCCTGAGCGGACAACCCCCTAGCAGACTTATTGGCAAAGCTTGCCACCGCCATCCCTTAGGGGCAAGATGAGGACATTTGCCTCCAGACCCTTCAAAAGCCAATTGTCCTTGCCTCCAGAACGATCACAATAGAGCCATCCGCCTCCTGGATCGTGCCTATCGTTACTTACATGAGCTCTAGTGAGCTACCCTCGGGAGAAACCCGACCCAAGGCCTTCTGCCTCAAGGCCTCTCGGTACACTCTGATTGAAGGGCAATTGTACAAGTGGGGGTACTCTACCCCCCTGCTACATTGCTTGACACAAGACGAGGCGACCAAAGCCCTTCAGGAGGCCCATGAAGGTGCCTGTGGAAACCACAAAGGGCACAAGGCACTCCTCGCCAGGCTATTCCAGGCGGGCTATTTTTGGCCCCCGATGAAGTAGCACTGCAAGGCCTTCGTGCACAAGTATGACAAGTGCTAGCAGTTCGCCACCCTACACCACTTGCCACTTAGGAAGCTGGTGCCCATCATGTCGCCCATCCCCTTCGCAAAATGGGGCATGGACTTCATCAATCTCTTTCTACCTGCGCCAGCTCAGAAGCGATTCATCTTGGTAGCCTTTGACTACTTTTATAAGTGGGTCCAAGCTAAGGCCATGGCCAGCCCTACAGCTGACAGGGTCATTTCCTTTGTCCGAAAGAGAATTATAGATCACTATGGGATACCTCACTGCATAGTCATGGACAATGGAACCCAATTTACCTGCACAAAATTTTAGAAATTTTGCACTAGCTGGGATATCTGCATGTGCTTCACCTCAGTAGGTCACCCCCAAGTGAACGAACAAGTTGAAGTAACCAACCGCACCATCATCTCAGCGCTCAAATGCTTGCTAGATTCAGCCAAAGGGAGATGGGCGGAGGAACTTCCTGACGTCCTTTGGAGCTACAGGACTTTCCAAAGGACGTCCACAGGCCACACACCGTTCAGTTTGGTATACAGCATGGAGGCCCGACTACTAACGATGATCAAATCTGCTTGGCCCTAGATCTCTTAGATGAACTAAGGGACAAAGCCTCTCATATGGCTCTCAAGCGCAAAGATGCGACCGCCGCCTCATACAATAAACGTGTCAGGATGCGAAATTCCTCCCTAGGAGACCTCGTCCTTCGTAAGTGCGAAATCTCCATGCCAACCCACTCGGGCAAAAGGCTAGACCCAACGTGGGAAGGGCCCTACAAAATTCGTAACAATAGTCCAGGTGACTTTACGAATTACAAGCCTTAGATGATAGGGATATCCCTCGCACTTGGCATGCGAACAACTTACAAATGTACCATACATAGAAAGCACAAAAGCAATAAAGAAAAGAAATCTTTCCCTTCATTCGAACAAGCCCTGTTTGGTTACATCTTTCAAAAAAAAAAAACAGAGAGAGGAAGAAGGAAAGAAAAAGCAAAAAGAAAGAAAGGGAGGCAACATCAAGAGGGTTCTACTCCCACGACTCAAATCTATCGGTCGACCAAAGGCGAAAGGCGAAGCGGACTGGCAACCCCCTTAGCTAGATCGGCGGCTTCAGCACAACCTCTTCAGTAACTGCCTGGTCCACTCTTACGTCGCAAGGATGCTTTGCAGACGATTCTACAGCATTGTCGTCAGCACCGGACCTAGTCCCCTTCAGGCAGTTGTATTTTGAGACCAGCTGGTCGATCGACCAGCTGCACACCACCTCTGCGGAAAGTCCCTTCCCTATGTGAGGGCCCGGATAGAATCTAGGGCCAGCTTCCCTATGTCACGGGCAAGCTCATCCCAGATCGGGCCCATAGACAGGTCCCAAGCATAAAAGTCCATGACCACGTCGATAGCCAGCTTTGCCCCCCCCCCCCCCCCCCGTCTCTTCCCCTGGTCCCGTCGGACTCTCTAAGTCTCACTCGATCGCAAGCACCTAGGCCTCAGGGAGGTCAGCCTTCAGCTTTGCTGCAACTGCCTCCGCCTCCTCTAGCCTCGCTCGCATCAAAGCAAGTAAATCAATGGACGTGATCAGGCGGACGCGCTCCTCCTCGAGGGCCTTCTCGTACACCTTCACGAAGGAAGAATGCGTGATCTTGAGCACCAACACCTCCTCCTTCAATGACGTAACATCGGATCGTGTAGCTGAGAGGCGCTCTGACATATCTCTCAAGGCCGTCAGGTAGGTGTGGTGCTTCCCCATGAGCTGCTCGTCCATCTCCTCCTCGGCGGCAACAACTCCCCGTAGTAGGGAGCGAGTCTTCAACTCTGCCTTTAAGCGAACCGCCTAGCTAGCAGCCTCCCTTCGGGAGCGGAGTCGTCGCTCCACCTCCCTCACCGCCTTCTCTGCCCTCTCCTGCACAGCAATAGCCTCTGCCACTTGCTGTAGTAATTGTCGGTGCTCTGCTTTGGCCGTGACAACCCACTAAGCTGCCAAGTCCGCCGAGTTGCCTAGGCTAGCCAGGGCAAAAAGGTCCAAGGGAACACCACCGCGTGGAATGCAGCATGAGACAAGCATTTCCGCCTAAAAGCCACCGACACATCAAAATACGAGTAGCAAGGCAAACAACAACTAAAAATAAGCCCCACGAGCTTACCACATGCATGCAATAAAAGAACAGGTGGTTCCAGTCCATGCCACGAGCACCAGAAGTGGCCCAAGACACGACCCCGTTCAGGTGCTTCAACACCTGTCTCTCTAGGTCGGGGTCTCGATTGGACATCCTTGGCTAAACTTCCGCTTGAGATCCAAGTGCGAACCTACCAAACGTGCCCTCTATCATGGATCCCCTGACGGACCCGATGATGCGCCCAATCATCCCTAAGCCCCCCTTCCCGAAAGGATCCACCAAAACCCAAACACTGGTTGAACTCCACTGGTAGTAGGGCTAGGTGAAAGCATCGTCGGTAGTAGGGCATGTCACTTCCCGAGATAGCAAGGCAAAAGCCCCTGGAGAAGATGACGAAGCAACAAACCAAGTGGTACCCTCAGGTTGAGCCTTTTCTCGGAGAGCCTCCACAGGAGAGTCTATAAGAGAAATCACCTCCTATGGCTTGGGCGAGGGTGCACCTCCTCCCTCTGCCTTGTCCAGACTTCGCAAGGAGGACGTCGCCGACTCGTCCCACAAAGGCTCCATGTGGTAGTCTTTCCTCCCCTGCTTCAAGGGGACCTTTGGTTCCTCCACGGCCCCCTCTTGGGCCTCCTCCTCCCGCTTCAGCCCCTGCCAATGAGTGGAATCACTCCCCTCCCAAGGTTCCGTGGTACTCTCCTCGCCTAGATGCGAGCCACGGTGAGTGACGTCGCCTTGACGCTTGAGCACCCCTAGCCGAGTGAACCGCTCAAAAGCTGCAAACCAAAACATTACATTACTCATGAGCGAGTACAAGGTACAACACATAAGTCATTGTCTACCTCCCCCCACTTACATGGCTTCAGCAGCTCATCTTCCACCCACGCCAATGCTTTCGAACCTCCTTCCACCTGAAATCTGACCGAGCGATCGGACCGAACTTAACTAGCTTCACCGCGTCCACCCGCACAGATGGGTCAAGATCCTCAGCTTGCGGTGGTTGGTCCTTCTCAGATGGACCTTGTCAAGTGGAAGGGACCCCAAGCCTCTCGACATTAGAAAGGAAAAAGAAGTGATGGTCTTGCCCCTTCAAATTATTAAGAAGGTCCACTATCCAGTATCCGGCTTGCCGGGTGTACAGCGTGTAGCTACTAGGGGAGGCTTGCCCTTCACTTTCAAGGGCATCAACCCAAAAAGTACGCGGAACAAAGTCAGGCGGAGAGCAATCCTCAAACAAAGGCAAAGAACGGTAAAAGCGTTCAGCACTAGCCAACAATTAAGGCTGAGCTACGAAAGGGCAAGGTGGTAAAAGCAGAGGAAGGAGGAAATAAAAGGATTCAAGGGGACTCGTAGACCATGCTCTATGGCATATTTGCATATGATAAACATGTCCGCTGTCCTGTTCGAGCATAGGTGGGTCTCGGATCCACAAGCCTCGAAAGGCACCCTGCCAAGCCCGTACTCCCCAAAAATGACGAAATAGTAGACTGACTATGAAAGTCTAAGGAAAAGCCGTACAAGGATCTCATCTCGACAGAGACCCTGGAGGAAGAGGAAGCAACGAACTTACCCTTGCTTGCGAAACCCAACATGGTGGCTTCCACCTTTAAGAGACCCTGACACGGCGGCGCTCCGACGAAGGACATCCCTTTACAACGCTCTAGCGAGAGTAAAAGCTCTCTGCATAGACACTCTCCGAGGTAGGTGGGTCATTAACCATGACCCCCCACTCCTATATATAGCCCCCACGGAGGGCGGTTCCCCCCTTGCAGGGCACGTTCTTCGAAAGAACAAAATCCCACCGTATCCGGCATGGACTCCAAATAAGCCGCCAAAAGAGAGGAAAATATCTGCATCATTATGAACAGTTAATACCCTTGTGCATGTCCCTACTACCACAACAAAAAGGGGGGGTCCCATCAATGGTTGACAGGTCGATTAAGGTCCCCACCTCATTGTAAGCGGCAATTAATGCCAGTCTCTTCATACGAAGAGACACCACTATCCTGACGTAACTGGCCATTACTTGGTGAAATAATGGGCCCATATGCCCTAGAGCCGCCTCTTAAGGTAGGCGACATAGCAAGCACACATGCCCTACAGCCACCTCTTGAGGCAGGAGAAATAGCCGGCCCACGCACTTCAGAGTCGCTGATTGTGTAGCAATTCACATCTCTAATTAGGTCATCTTATGCTATTTCCTAACATTAAGCATTTATATTAGATAGCTATGCATGCATCTTGTAAATACTAGCATTTATGCATTTTATGAAGAGGAAGATAGAGAGAGAGATGAGCATCCATTCATCCATTCCATCCCTTCCATTTCCACCTTATTACCATTTAAATCCCACCACTTATTCCTCCTAATAACAAGCTACATTAATATCCATGATACTTCAAGTGCATACATGCAAAATTCCCACACACAATTCCCACACCCCTACAGCCTTCCCTTGTCATCTTTTGCCCCCCATCATCAATATAACCCCCTTCACCTCACTCCTCACAGGTTGTCGACACCCATCACTCACCACACCTTAAGCCATTCCCTCCACCTCCACTCCCTAAGATGCACACACAACCATCACAACACACACAGCCGGCCACCTTACTTCCCTAGGCTCTCCTCTCTCCCCCTCTTCCCCTCCTCATTCTTAGTATTCTCTCACAAGTTGAGAGGAACACTGAGAGCAAAGGAGCATCCCTCTCGTGATTGCGAGTAGGAAGATGTGGTGTTTCTTCTTAGTTTTGTTTTATTTTCTTTTGTAGTTTTTATTTTGCTTTCTTTCTTTTTTTGCTCCATCGCCATTAGAGCAGCAGAGCTTGAAGCTCTAAAGCTCACACATCACCTTCACGCACTCCAGTCACCTTTGCGTGCCTCCCGCGCCTTTACCGAACATTTTGCGTGCGCTCCGTGCCTTTCCCCGCCTGTCCAAGCCCTCTTCCGCGCAGCTCCACTTTACCCTACGCATGCGGTCTAACCGGTAACCGCGCGGGGTAGCCGGTTGCTTTTTGCCATCGGCATTGTAGCCACGACCTCATGCAGCTATAGTGCGCTACAATGCATCACCGGCTTGTTTCTCACTTAGCCAGTGTTTACACGCGAAAAGCGACAGAAGGCGAGAATCATCCCTAGCAACGGTGCAAAAATTGTTTAGAAGAGCACGAAGTCAGGCTTAAAATAAATGCGTCATAGTGTAGTCGAAATCGCTTTGAAAACATATAAGAATTTTTATTACTCAAATGTTTAGTTCGAGGTCGAACACAGGGAGCAAATGGAATTTATTCACTAATCTCAATCAATGTAATTTGAACACTTAAATCTACTCAAAATCTAATTCAGAATGTAATGCAAGAGTTTATGAATAGAATTGTAGCAATAAAAGAGAAATTGAATCAGATGTAAAAATATTTGACTCTTCTTTTGGTTTGTTCTTCTCTTTCTCTTCTTCCTTTCTTTGGTTCTTCTTTCTTTCTCTGCCTTCTCCTTCTTGTGCTTCCTTCTTCTTCCTTCTTTTCTTTTCTTAGCTTTCCCTCTTTCTTCTTTTTCTTTTCTTTCCTTTGCGTGCTTGCCTTAGCTTCCTTTCTTTCTTTTCTTCTTTTTCTTCCTTTCCTCTGCGTGCTTACCTTAGCTTCTTTTTCTTTCCTTGTCTTCTTCCTTCTCTGCCTTTGTTCGTCAGCCGTACCCTTCTCTGCTGCAGTGCCTTTGCTTTTCTTCTCCTTTGATTTCTCTTAACTTCCTCAGCTTCTTCCTTAGCCTCTTCTTTAGTCGCACCTTCTCTGCTACAATGCTCGTCTTCCTTCCTTGTCTTCTGCCTTGAGCTTTGCCTTTGCTTTTCCTCCTTGGCTTCCTTAGCTTTCCTTCTTCTCTGCGGCTACACCTTCAGCTTCTCTTTCTCTTTTGCCTTCTTTGCCTTTCTTCTTTTCTCCTTCTTGGCTTATTCCTTCTTCTCCGCCTTAGCCTCCAAGTCCTTCTTCTTCTTCAGTAGATACCTCTTCCTTCTCCTTCTTCCTTTCCCTGCACACACGAGAGTCCAAAACCTACCCCTACCCTCCCCGCATACACTCTCTATTTCGCTCTTGGGTTCGCTCTCCCAAAGCCAGCCAATCGGGTATTCGGGTCGGGTTATGAGCACCTGGGTCGAAGCGCACCGATGTGGGTGGTACGCGAGGAGTGCTGGGTAAACGGGTCAGAGTGCTAGGTCCGTGGAGCGTGGGTTGCGGACGAGACGGGTTAGTGGGCAAGGGGACCTCACCCTGTGTTCTAAGGTGAATAGATGGAAACACAAAATCAATTTATGCTATGCACCTACGCTGAGAACTTCCGAGGTGGGACTAAAGTCCCACCCGCTTCTTCACGCGCGCGCAGGAGGAACACCCGTCCAATTGGGGCAGCTGCAGCCGATGAAGCCTCTGATTGCCAGTACGAAAGGTTCGTGGACTAATTCCATGCACCTGGTGCTTGTCTGCCTGGGGCGATGCGACCTGGAGTGAGCTAGCAAGCTCCTTCATGCCTACTCCAATGGCGGAAAGGGGTCGGACCTAAAACTCAACGATACAGCCTCGTAGCCCTGTCAAACCACTTGGGGAGCTTCGCCGTGTCACGACGAAGGTGATGTGGTGGGTGGCGTGGCGCAGAACGGCCTAGGCATGCATGCCTAGGTCGGACTATGATCGTGAAGGTGCGTGTGTTCGGTGGGTACTTGGGGAGGTGTTGGTGGTCAGTGAAGGTGTGGATGGTGATCAGTGAGTGATGGCGGAAGTTTTGAGGGGTCTGGCGAGGTGTGTGGAAGCGTGGAGCGATGGAAGTGCCTTCGCCGGTGGTCGGCCGGAGATGAAGAAGATGGTGGTGGTCTGTGGCGTCGAGGGGGTAAAAATAGAAATAAAGGAAGGGGAAATAAAGAGAAGAGGGAGAGGAAGAGTTATAACCTAACTAAGTGGATGAAAGGGGACAGGAAAGCGGCTAGCCGTACCTGTCGTCGCCTGATGAGAGACTCATCATGATCTCTAATTACCCCTAATTAACTAGTCTTCCTAGTTAATTAGCTAAGGTTATGAACATATAAGGGTTAATTATAGAATAAGGGATATTTAGTAAAGGACCTTAAAATAAGTTTAAAATGATATTTTATCATTCAATTAACATTATTAATAATTTAATTAACAATTGGACTCGAAATCTTATTAATCATTTCCTTAATTAATAAGTTAAGCATAATGTATAATAAGTATATAATAACTTAAGTAATTTTACTTAATCTAATAAATTAACTTAAAAAGGTCAAAAATGTAAATTCAAGGTGAAAACATAATATTTATCTTATTTACTAACATATATAAAAAGTTGAAAAAGATCTAAGTTAAAATAAACCTTTAAAACCTAAGTTTACATTTTGGTCCTTAAAACTCATTGCAATCGGGTCCTTAAGTTTCACATAGGTCCTTAGGTTTCATTACATTTAGGTCCCTTTTCATCTTCTTCTTCTTCATCCGAATGGATAGCTGACGATGAAGAGTGTCTCCACTGCGCGATCACCACCCTGCCGACATCAACCTTGGAGCTTAGGCTCACCACTCCATCTTTATCCATCGGTCTGGATTTCTCGAAAATCCTAATTTTTGATGAGAGTTAACCTCATCATCGTCAGAGATGATGCCGGAGGTTAAGCTCATCAAGCCTTTTCTCCGTCCAGACCTCACCATTCTCTTTGTCGCCAGCCACTATAAATACCCCCTCACCCCTCTAATTTCTGGTAAGTTGGCTCCCTTCCCTCTTCTTCACTGCAACCGACTTAGATAGGCTATTCTCTCTGAAACTCCGGCGACCTTCCATCTCACTCTCCGACTTCCTCCATCCATTCTAATCAGCTGAGGAGATTCGCCGTGGTCAACCGCATCTCTGGACACAGGCGCCGACCAAGGAATCCTCTACTTCACTTCAAATTCGCCTGCTGAAGATCTTCCTCTTACACCCTCTGATTTCGTCATCCGCTATGAACCTTCGATGGAACCCTATTGACCCCTTTGTCTAGGTAACAGTAGATTAGGAGTAGGAGTAGGAGTAGGATAGCTTATTTAGTTAGATAGTTAAATTAGAGTTAATTCTAGATTTTAGATTTCATCTTCTCCGACTTCGAGGAGCTCCTTGAGCTCGCCAGAGCCTTAATTTCATCTTTTAAACACACTGTTCACCTTCTTCTTTCATCCACAATCACTTCTAACCCATTTAAACATTTAATTGACCGCTTAATCGCCTAAATCAACTTCACCTCCACCGACTACTGTCACTGTCCATGGCGACAGTAGCTGAGTTTAGAATCACCTTCATAGGGTTCTCCATCACTTATTCATAACCTAAGGACCCTAATTGACACTTTAATAAGTAGAATTATCACATATAACTTAAACGCCTAATTTGTAATTAAGCTCCTGAGCTCGCTGTCCATGGCAGCTTAGGAGCAGTTCAAATCCTTAATTATATATATATTTATGATCGCAAGTATTTGTTGACTTGTTTTGACCACTCAATTGAGTGGTGAAACAAGTCCTGAGCTTAATCCAATCCAGATTTATGAAAAATGAATTTCACCGATAAACCTTAATTCCAATGAGCAAATGAAGAATTAATTGAGTCCCTAAGGTTCCTTGCAACCTCAGGAACCTTTTTAGACTAAAAATGGCACGTTTTTACAATCTGTACACAATTTATTCTTTTTCCGGACTCACCGGAGCTTCGGCAAGCTCCGGTGAGTCGTTTTCGACCTTTAGCCTATAGAACTTGTTGAGAAGCTCCAGAATGGTTCAATTATGATTCTTGATTAGTTTAAGGTCGTTTATTTGAAGATTAAGTGACTGGAGCTATAGATTGAGGTTCATCTTCTCCAACTCCGACGTAGTTTGAGAAGTTTGACAGATAGGTCTGAGGAGCATTTAGTGAACCTAGAAGCTTCAGTGCAGTGCACTGAAGCTATTCATATCTTCAAATCTGTGAAACAAACTTTCAGATGTTCTGATGAACAAACCAAATTAGGAGCTCAGGCGACAAGCCTGAAACCCTAATTTTTAGGGTTAGAACACCTTTCTGAGTGTCTAAATGAATTCCTGATGTTGAGGAGATGCTATTTGAGGTTTTAATTTCTTGGGAGAAGGCATTAATCAGAAAGTCAAAACTTGAAGCCTTTCAGTCAAACCTGAGGAGAAGAATTTGATTCTAAGCTCGATTTGAGGAATTGATGAGATAGAATTATTTCTGAGATCTTGTTGAATGATCTGAAAGAGATTTAAGTGTGCTCAGATGAGTGATTTGGTTGAAATTTAATTACTACCAGTTTGGGTTATTTTTGAACCCAAACTGATGATAGTGGTATTTTGATGAGATTCAATCTTAAATCCTACCCAGATTAGTTTGTTTTAATCCTTAGAATCTATTTTAACCAGTTAGATATGTTCTTAAGTGTCTGTTCACCTATTTTAAGTTGTGAATTCTATTCTCTAAAGCTTACAGAGAAGCTTGAAGCTTCTCTGTGTTTTCTGAAGGTCTTGAGAGCTCAAAACCTCCACCTGTAGCTGCGGAATCATATATAGAACCTATTCAGACCTTTAAATAAGAGAGACAAGTCCATCTGTGGACACTGTAAGCATTAACTTCACTTTTTAGGCAGTATAACCTGTAGGAACCCCCTTGTTTCACTCTTCACATTGAAGAGAAAAACATCCTCTAAACTTAAAATTGACCCTGCAACCTTGTAGAGCTACCTTAGAGCTTTCTATCAAGCTTTGAATTGCTTGATTTGGAGCTTTGAGTAGGGAGATATGGTCGATTGAAATCGGGTCTGGAAGGGGGAACATAGTCCCACATCGGTAGATTTCGAGCGAGCGCATGGGAACAAAAGGAATTTGTTGCATAGCTGATTCAGTCGTCAAGCACTCGGCGCGATCTGAACATCTGGCATCACAAGCATATGTGTGTGTGTGTTCTTGAGGATGTCATTGTTAGGGTCGGGATTTCTATTTCCCGGTGGATTTCGTAGTCTTGGATATGAATGCTCCAGAAATCCGAGAAACACACCAATCATACTAGGGAGACCCTTTCTAGCCACTACTAGGGCTAACATTAATTGTGAGGAGGGCTAAATTGAACTAAAATTTGGGAACCAAACACTAAAGATCGACATCTTTAAGGTCCAACAAGGGATTAATTGTGGAGTTATAGAACAAATATGTGATATCGAGGTTGTGGTTGACGATCGGTATATCGAGGAAAACCTGACTACTTCTGATCAACCACAAGAGGATCAAAATCAGCAATTAGAGGAGTCCGAACTCAACCTAGACACACCCATAACTCCTTCCCTTGCTGCTGACACCCAACCTGAACCACCCACTGCTACTGATAACCCTATTTTAAAACTAAAGCCTCTTCCCGATCATCTAAAGTACGTCTTTTTGGGTTCCAATCAGACGTTTCTTGTGATTATCAACTCCAGACTCACACCTGATCAGGAATCCCATCTAATTTTTATTCTCCAGCAACATCGAAGAGCCATTGGATAGACTCTCAATGATTTGACTGGTATTAGCCCCTCTTACTGTACACATCGCATCTATACTAAAAAGGGCACATGACCTTCCCGTGAAATGCAGAGACGTCTGAATTCTAATCTGCAGGAGGTCGTGAAAAAGGAGATCATTAAGTGGTTAGATGCTGGGATCATCTACCTAATCTCCGACAGTCAGTGGCTGAGTCCAATCCAGGTTGTGCCTAAGAAAGTAGGACTCACCGTGATTACGATTGAGACCGGAGAAGTCATACCGACCCGTGTAGCAAATTCGTGGAGAGTCTACATTGATTACAGAAGACTCAATACCTCTACGAAGAAGGATCATTTCCCACTACCGTTTATTGATCAGATCCTCGAAAAACTAGCAGGAAATAGGTTCTTCTGCTTTTTGGATGGGTACTCCAGTTACAACCAGGTGGCAATCCATCCTGAGGACCAAGAGAAGACCACTTTCACTTGCCCCTTCGGGATGCACACATTCCAAAGGATGCCTTTCGGTCTCTGCAATGCATCCGCTAGCTTGCCATATTCTCAGATATGGTAGGTGACTATCTAGAAGTCTTCATGGATGACTTCTTAATTTTTGCCGAATCATTTGACGATTGCCTCCTGCACTTGGTCCAGATCCTTAGGCGATGCATTGACGTGAATCTGGTTCTTTCCTGGGAAAAGAGCCACTTCATGGTGCCTGAAGGAATTGTCCTGGGAAATCTCATCTCCGAAAAAGGCATCCAGGTTGATCGAGCCAAGGTAAATTTGATTTCCAAACTCCCTATGCCTAGTTCGATCAAAGACATCTGATCTTTCCTGGCGTACGTCGATTTTTACCGTCGATTCATTCCAGACTTCTCGAGGATCGCGCACCCCCTGACTATTCTACTGTAACGAACGCGTGCCCCAGACGCCTTTTAAGACGTCTGAGAGGTGGCCCAGACGTCGGACCAGACGTCTGGGATCACATCCAGACGTCTGACCAGACGTCCGGGATCGTTTACAGACGTCTGGAGAACAGTTATGTTCGCACGGGAGATTCGTCTGCGCGCCTGTGCGTGCAGACCTGCGATTCCTCTCTCTCTCTCTGCGGCTGCAGGCGCGCTGCGACCACCTTCTCTCTCCTCCTCGCGCGGCCTTAAAAGGGTGCGCCTCCCCTCCCGTCTCCACCATCTCCTCCTTCTTCTCCTTCCTATGCGCGAGAGCGAGCGGACGCGAGGGCGGTAGCGGAAGCCGCAGTGAGCGCAGAGGAGGTGCGGCGTGCGAAGGCGGGGCTCTGCCGTGAGGGCGAGCTCGCCGGAGCGGCTTGGCCGGCCGATGGAGGGCGCAGGGGGCGCGGAGCGACGCGGAGAGGGACCTGCTGCGGTCGAAGCATTGGACGCGCGAGGTGCGACGCGGGCGGCGTCGCGAGCGGAGGCCGAGCAGGGTTCTGATTCTGGAAAAAATTCCAGAATCAGACGTCTGGGTTGATATCCAGACGGCAAGGTCGACGTCTGTAAGATCATACAGACGTCTGAAAGGTGAGTTTCCGCTTTCTTCTTCCTTCTTGTCGACTGACCGTACTGAGGGAGGGGGGTTGGCCGTGCGCAGGTTCGCTGATTCGCCATCCTTTGCGAATCAGACGTCTGTAAGTTGTACCAGACGGCGGGAGTGACCTACAGACGTCCGTGTGGACCATCGGACGTCTGGGGTATAGGACAGACGTCCCCGCAGACTTCTAGACGTCCGGGGAACCAAGCTGAACAGGTAATTCTCTGATCCACCGTTTAAGACGTCTGGAAGGAGTTCCAGACGTCTGATTTTGCACAGTATCGTCTTTCTCGACCCGTTTAGGGCCCGTTTGGGCTCCGTTTTCCGCGATTCGAGTTGCGTTCGTTTCAGAATTAATTCCTCTACCCGCCTACAGTAGCTATACACTGTTCTGAGACACTCCTTGTGTTTGATCCTTGTGATAGGACCTCGTTCGGTTGCAGTCTTGAGAGTCGCGGAGGCACGCGGGATTCCCGATCACGCCCCCACTACTCCCGTTGTACCTGGTAGAGTGGCTTAAGTTATTTTTTAAAATCTGTTAAAGCATGGAACCATAACTAGAATCTAGGACATTGCATGAATCCTAGGAATGAGAAATGTATGGAATGATAGCTCCTAGGTGATGCATGAATCCTAGGGCTGGAAAACTAGTTGTATGCTAGATCCTAGGATGTGGCATGAATCTTAGGATGGAAAAACTAGTGGAATGTATAATACTGCAGTCTTGGAAAAATGGAAAGGAATATAAAGCTGCCTGTAATTTGAATTAACAGCTGCCTGTTATGAATAAAGAAACATGTTTGAGATCATGGATTTTGAGAACGTGAATCTGGAAAGTGAAACATATGATGTTCTGAGATAAAGAGCTGGAACCCTATGGGGAATTAGGAGTGGAACTCCTGGAAAGAAAAAGGAATGGAGCTGAGATGTAGTTTGTACTGTCCCTTGGGTACGCAGTACCAAGGGAAGTACCTGTACCTGTTTAGTGCAGAGTGGGGCCAGCCGCCCCAGGGACCCGGGGTTAGGATTGGCCGCTCTGTACCGACTTGTTGGCCCTCGTGTACGTAGTACCGAGGAGAGCTAGTAGTGTTAGGAGAGTACTAGCTACCCCACGGGCCCCGGGGTTCTGCTAGCCTCCTTCACCGACTTGTTAGGCCCACTAGGGCAAACCAGGGTAGTCAGGCGAGGGTGCGCGGACTGTGGAGGGGCAAGGCCCCGGTTTGGTTACTGTGGAGGGGTTGGACCCCTGTTACTGAGAGGGCTCTGCCCTGGTTCCGTGCTGTGCTTTGGGCGCACCCGTTAACGGAAACGACTGACCGCGTGCCAGTGCGGGCTAGCTACCTGTGCTTTTATCGCGCATGCCGTAGTCACCGTTACGTCTGTCAGTGACCTTGGGGTGGTTGACTGAGGGTAGGATCACCACGGGGGACTCTCCCGGCCAGGAGAGCACCACGTGCTACTTCTACTTTTGGAAAAGACTGCAATCAAGATCGTTCCCACGAGGACATTCGAGATCAAGTAAAGGATCTGAGAAATAAATGAAATAGTGAGAAAAATTGAAAGATGTGAATAAAGGAAGTAATAGAACATAACAGCTACTGTACACTCTACTGTTGCCTTTAGTTAGTTTGCCACTTTACTCAGCGTTTTGCTGACGTGTTACACTCGTTACCTTTTTCAGGACCAGGTGTTGAGCAGCCAGGGTCGGCGGCTGCAGAGGACGCTGGGCCGAGTAGGGTCCAGTAGAGTTACCACAGCCTTTTGTACCTCTTTTGTTTCTGTTCTAGTGAGTAATTTTGTTTCCGCTGTACCTTCTTTACCTGCAGTTTCTGTTATATGATAAATGCTGTTTTACTGTTGTGGTGGTACCTACTGTAGTAGTTTCGTTCCTTACTGCTGTACTTTCTTACTGTTAGTTATATTCATGCTGAATGTGGTTTATTTTACTGTCTTTTGGTTACTTCCTCGTTGGACGACTAGGTCTTGGGATTAGTCGAGTCGGTCCGGTTCTTGTGTCTCGTAGGGACTCGGGAACCGGGTCGTTACATCTACTATCTAAGGATGTCCCTTTTGAAATCTCCAAGGAGTGCACTCAAGCATTTGAGATCCTGCATGATCGAGTTACCCAAGCTCTGATCCTACAATCTCCTGATTGGTCTCAACCCTTTGAGATCATGTGCGATGCATTTGATTTCACTGTAGGTGTGGTACTTGGGTAGAAAATTGATGCATCTCACCTGCTCACTCGGCCTCGTCCGCGACACATACCCACGGACCTGGTCGACTCGATAACCCAACCTGCACTCCTCGATCACCACCGCATGCCGGTGAGCCTGGACCCGGGTACGCACCTAATCCGATAACCAGAATACCCATGGCTCTGGGAGAGCGGATCCTAAGGGAGAAAGAGAGAGGAGAGTCGCGCAGGAAGGGGGAGGGTTTTGCTACAGAAACATTCGGCTGACACTTAGCCAAATTCAGAAGAGAGCTAAAGCCAAAGAAGAAGAAGAGGAGGATCGCAGAGCTAAAGAGAAAGCAGCTAAAGGCAGAAGAAGAGGTGAAGGCCTGAACGGAAGGGCCAGAGAAGGAGAGCTAAAGGCACAGAGGAGAAAGGAGAGAAAGAAGAAGTGAAGGCCTGAGAAAAAGAAGAAATAGAACCTACGGAAGAAAGGAAGAGCCAGAGAAGGAAGAAGAAAAGACAAAGAAGAGAATCACTTTAAGTCGTCTGATTTCCAAATCAAACGACAGATCTTAGCTCTCATTTCATACATATACATTGAGTTCCTTAGTTGATATTGTAGGAGTATTTGGTGATTTAAATTACCATTTTACTCCCATCTTTTTGCACACTGATACTGATATTATTGCAAATTCTTTTAGTTTGAATTGTGATCTTGATTTCTAAATCCCATATTGCTCCCTGTGTTCGACCTCGGAATCTTTTTGAGTAATAAAACTCTACTTGTTTTCAAAGTGATTTTGACTATACTACAACGCTTCATTTTAAACTCGATTTTGCCGTGTTAAACATCTACCATGGAGTTTCTACTCCAAGGGTTACTCTCTCAGCAAGCAGATGCTAGCTCGTGAGTAAGGGGCATATGATGAGGGGCAAAAAATGCCCTTGAACCCGAAACCCCACGATAGGCTCAAAACTAAGGGTCCGGCCCAAGAAACCTTGGATAAAGGTGAAGTTCAGAGATTTGACCTGCCTAAATCCAAAGGAACCCCTAGCAGACGGATGTGGCAGTCCACTTGGCCGGCACATAAGTAGGCGGGCATGGTCGGACCAAGAGAGACCTTGCCATTGGATGTTTGGCGAAGGGTACAGTAGGCCTATGCCGCTAATAAATGCTGACACTAGCAGCCACCATTAATGACCTAGCAGCGTATCTTCTTAGGAAATCTCGCTGGAAGCACAATCCACTGAGAAGATCCTGATAGGAGCTTGAGAGTGCCACCCCCGCGAGGATATATAGATAGGTGGGAAGGTGCGTTAGCCTTCCCCCAAGTGATCTGAGTGAAACAAAGTGATTGTATACTTTATAAACACAAAAGAATTCTAGTGCATAGTTGGGAGTCTCATCCTTTCCCTAGACGTACACCTCTTAACGTGGAGCTGGGTAACCAACTCTTGTGTTTCCTTCGTGTGATTGCTCCATTGGGTTACCCATTCTAAGGAGTCTGACCCCTTTGAGTTGGATCCTTCGTCCCCACGAAGGAGCTGATCATACTCTATATGGCCAGTGGTAATGATTACTTGTAACTTCCTCCCTGGTTGTGTATGAGATCATCATTCATGATGCTGGCCCTATTAATCCCCAGTCCAAAACAACCAGGAAATGCAATAGATGTTTATCTCTAGCCATTAATCAATGAACTAAAACAGTTGTGTTACATCAGCGTGAAGACGTACGATGTAGAAAAGAAAGAATTTTACAATATGCATACAGCACTGTTGTAGACCATAAACGACTTCCCAACATACGCAAATTTGTCAGGTTGGAGCACTAAAGAAAAGCTTGCTTGCCCAGTCTGTATGAAAGATACTCATCACCTATGACTGCCAGAAGGTAAGAAATTCTATTGCTTAGGGCATCGCAAATTTCTACCTATTGAACATAGATGGCGAACGTCACAGTTCAGGGGTAAATTTGAAGGCAGGATATATTAGTATTAAAAGAAAAATCTAAAGAATAAACTTAGTATAGATTCTATTAGGTTGCTGGATCAGGTTATAATGGAGAGATTACAAGAAATGGGTGAGATACGGTTGGGTCGACCATTCAAACAAGACCAGACGGCCTTGAGAAATTATGGATTTTGAAAGAAAAGCAATTTCTTTATGGAGCTGCCATACTGGAAAGATCTTACACTACATCATAATTTAGATGTTATGCACATCGAAAAGAATGTGATGGATAGCATCTCAAAAATATTAAATCTGACCAATGATCCAAAGGACACAGTGAAAACAAGAAAAGACATGAAGAGTTGGGGGATAAGTCCGGAGCTGCATATCCATGAGGACGATGGCTTCTTCCCACCTGCTATTTATAGCTTGAATCAATATTAGAAGAGTAGACTGTTCTCCTTCTTAAAGGAAATTCGGGTGTCTGATGATTTTTCCTTGCAACCTTCTCGCTGTGTGAATGAAGCGTAGAAAAAGATATTTGGCTTGAAAAGTCATGACTCCCATGTTTATATGCAAATATTGTTTCCACTAGCGATACAGGAAATGCTACCTGAGCCAGTTGTTGATTCATTCACAAAGATGAGTAGATTTTTAAAAGCTGTTTATTCGAAGACGCTACAAAATGATACGCTGGATCACTGGGATAAACAAATAGTTATTACTCTCTGTAAGATGGAACAAATTATTCTCCTATCCTTCTTCGATGTAATGCTTCATCTCACGTTGCATCTTGCAAATAAATCGAGAATCAGTGGACCTATACAATTCAGATAGATATATCCTGTGGAGCATTTTTTGAAAAAACCTCAAGATTATATTTTAAACAAAGTAAAGCCAGAAGATTCAATTGTAGAAGGTTATCTTGTGGAGGTGTGTATAAATTTTACCTCCATGTACATGAATGAAATAGACAACCGCTTTAATAAACTTCGAAGGAACTATGAGGGGGAATACAATGATAATAATGAAGAATGTTTATCGATTTTTGATATTAGAAGAAGATCAATTCTTCATATAGAGTACAAGACAATTTCAGAAAATGATAGATATTTGGCACATCCATATATTTTAAAACAAATTCCTGAAATTGATCCATTCTACGAGGAATTCGAACAATTACCTCATTCAAGGACATCTGAATTTGGCTTCTTAGATTGTTTTAAAGATCGAGTTAATCAATTAAAAGAGGATAACGACTCACGATGGATATCAGATTTTGCCAAAAATTATTCGAAGGTGACTTTGCACCAGTGCAATCTCATTTTGCACAAGTGAAAAATTATTCCAAAGGTGATGTTGGTAACACCATCATCCTTCATATCTAACTTAATTTTCTTAGATTAAATTCACTTTATTAACCAACAAAAGGGTATAACTTAATAATATGAAGAGTTGGGAGGAATGACATCGAAGTTGATTAATTTTGTTATTTTAACAAACAATTATAAATGCAGAATAGCTAAAGGGAAACATCATGATGAATTAAATGTCAATTAAGCTTAAATTTCCTAAAAGTGATTTGATGTTCAGTAATTTAAGATTTTCATTCAAATTGAGTGTTAATCTTTAATTAAAAATCCTAATTTTGATCCTACTTCAAGTAGAACAACTCCAACAGAAATAAATATAATATAAACCCTCTAAAATTCATTTAAAAATATTTTATAAGTTTTGGAACAGTCAATTTGACAATCAGAATACGTTTTGACCTAAAATAGACTTTAGGTGGGTTTTTGATATATTTTAGGTCTAAACATAAATTAATAATGCAAACATCACCAAAATCCAAAATTTAAGTCGCCATTAAATCTCTTAGACCTAAATTAGGCTACAATAAAAAGTTGGACTCATTTGGACTTCATCTTAGCCTAATTTGCATTTTAACCCCTAAAAACCCAATCTCTTGCAGAAAGCCCCCTAACTCTTCATCTTCACGTTTTAGTCCCTACCAGCAGTAGATTGAGCAGCTCTTGGATGCCAACTTTGGAGATTCGTATCTCCCAATTTACGCAACGAAATCCCACCAAAATTGGTAGGGAGATTTCTCATCCATAGCTCTTCAATTTCGTGATCTTTCAAGCCAATCTTACCATCTCTGGAGACCATGATTCGAGGCTAAAACCCTCGCCGGAGTTCACTCAAGTCTTCCATTTCAAGGTCGTGATACGGCTCCAATCGTCACCACCATGAGCCTATAAAGCTCTGCAGCCTTCATGCGAACTTCCTTGTCTCATTTTAGTGCGCCATTACCCCCTCTTCTTCCTCCTCGACGTCACCATTAATGACCTTGGAGCTCCTCCATCTCCTTCCTCCGCCGCTCCTCCGAAGAAATTGGCTGAGGGCTTCTTCTCCCCTCGTCGTCGCTGAGCTTCCCATCAAAGAAGCAACCTCCAATACCCCTTCGTCTGCTCCAACTCTGGTGTACACTTTGGCCGCCCTTCTCTCTCGACGATCGACCTCTTTTCCTCCTCCTAAGTACTTTTCTCTCTTCCTTTTCCCCTCTATATTAGTTTAGGCTTCTTAACACCAAGATTCAACCTCTCCAGCGTCCTCGACGCCGTCATCTTCTCCATCCACGACCAATTTCAAGCCACAACTCCGACGACACGTCCTTGCCGTTCCACGCACCATCGCTCATCCTCGACTACTATGGAAGCTTCAATAGTTTGAGGGGAACAAAGCCCCTCAACCAATTTGGAGTTTTGACCACTCTAGACATCCACCGAACACACCTACCTCAAGCCGTCGTTGTCGTGTCCACCGACTCCGCTTCGGCCTCCTCGCACAAAATCAACCCTACCATCACCTTCAGAGAATCAAAGCGGAGCTTCTCGACCTATTAGTTGTGAGCTTCGACGTGGTTCTCACATGGTCAACCAACCCACCAGACACACTGACCACGTCGCTCTAGCCCCCGCCTCCGTTGTCCTCGTCACCAACCATCACCGTCAAAAGATTCATGAAGCCGCGTGGAAACCATTACCACCTCGGCAAGGAGTTTCATGCTTGGACGATCACCTTCCTCATCGACCACATCAAGCTCTACGTTCCCTGTTGGCAAACGAAGAAGAGGAAGAGGAGGAAGAAGAAGAGCAGAGGCTTGGATGCAAGAAAAGAAAGGTTCCTAGCGCCCCGCTTGCAAGGATTTCTAGGGACCAGGTTGTAAGTACTAAGCTTTAAGGGGATAATTTGAAGACTTTGTGTTATTGAGGAAATTGTTTCGCTTATGGGATATTTGGGGTTTCATTGATATATTATATCCAAATATTTGTGACATGTATTTTTAGTGCTCAAGCCTATTACTTAGTGATTTCTTTTAGTTAAGCACTAATTAATACACAAGTCCTCAAGTGACACATTAAGTTGAGAGGTTAATATGTATATGTTGAGCTAGATTTCGCACATAAAAATCAAGCATCATTAAATCTAATTCATGAGCCTCAATTAGTGTAAATAACTAAATAGTGGTATTCGTGCATTAGCTTGCTCCTCGTATTTGACCTCAGAATACATTATTTTTTATAAATTTTAAATGTTAATCACACTTTTATCAACTATACTATAATGCAATTATTTTTAAAACATGGTAGAAGCATGTTAATAGGTGATTTGGTGGTTTTGCACTCATGCAAAGTGACTTTGGCCTATGGGTTTAGGATTTAGGGTTTAGGTTTATGGAAAGTGGTTTCATCTATGAGAAGTGATTTTTCACCTTAAGGCTTAGGATTTAGTCTTTAGTGTTTAAGGTTTAACCCTAAATGCTAAAGACTAAACCCTAAATCCTAAAGTGAAAAAAACACCTATCATAAGTAAAGAAATACTTGGAATTTAATTTTGCATTGGTGCAATTTCTTACTTTGCACTGGTGTAATCTAACCCTAAACTCTAAAGACTGAATCCTAAATCCTAAGGTGAAAAATCACTTGTCATAGGTGAAGAAACACTTGAAAATTAATTTTGCACTGGTGCAAAATTATTTCGAAGGTGATATGGTGGTTTTGCACCGGTGCAAAGTGATTCTGATGGTGATTTGAGTTGGTTGCACTCATATAAAAGTGAGTAATTGTTAATTTCAACAGTGGTGGATCCTACCACGTGTGTGTACTTTTTTTGCATAAAAAAGAGATACAACAAGTGAGAATTCTCTACGTGTCACTTTTTATGTCAATTTTTGCATTTCCCAACTCACATCCTATTTCTTATTAGTATTGTTTCTTGATAAACCTTCACTAATGATACATTCTTGCAGGTTTAATATCTCGGTGCACAGGTGCTTCTTTGATTGTTATTTGAGGTTATCTTAAGTCTACCATCATTTAGCTTGGAAACCATGTCTAAGAGGAAAAATTGCCACAAAAGAAATCCACTCAGAAGGAGCTTTTTGCTCCAATATGTGAATTCATTCGATCAAAAATGTATTGAAGTCGGAAATTAAAACAATTGTCTTTCCTAAATGTCATATGCATAAAAGATTTTAAAAAGTTTTTATTTGTTACATGGTGGCTTGCTTCTTAGTGACAAATTTTGAATATTGTATCTTACTTTGTTACATGATGGCTTCTTTTTTAATGTCAAACTTTGAATATTGTACACACATCCTTGCATTAATTTATGACTTTGACCTGTTAGTTAAGTACAACTATACTATTGCAATACACTCTACAACCATGGTTAACATAAAAAATATTGCAAAAGAGAGAGAAAGATGATGATTTGCATCTTCAAAATCAAATGAAATTTGTGCTTTGTTGCTCATTATCCTTTACGTATGTATTTGCTTATTAAATATGTTATTTTCTTGAAACTAATATGTTTCGTAATATTCAATAACAATGTATAATTTGTTTTAATCATATAAGTGGAGGCTTATAAATATCTAGATGTCAATCTAAAAGCCTACACATCTGAGCAAGAAGCTATGGGTTTATCTATAGGTCAAAGATGCAAATAATAGATGTGTTCCAATCTAAGCAAATGTGAGTCCATTGTTGAGCCTCTGGTGGAAGGGTAATAAGGTTTTCTCTATCATGGAGGAGGAATAAGGCTTTTGTTCATGGTTGGAAATTGTTTCAAAATCCTTAAATTTTCCTTTGCTATTATCTTGGTATTATCTGATTTTTTTGGCCTTCTTACTCTTTTATTTCAACTTTGATCCTTATAATCTTTCCTAGGTTTTTGGCCCTCTTTGATTTGGGTGATGATGATTGCTTAACAAAACTACTTTTGATGCTCAAAATGCATTTTTCTAATTATTTTGCAATTTAGATAAATGCGTGTTTTATAATAATAAGATATTTGCCAGTTGAAGAGAGAGATAAAGTTGCAGAGGAAGTAACTTAGTGTTGAAGTGCTCTTTTGTTTGCAAATATCAAGGAAGACAAAGCTCATATTGTTAGTGCATAGGTGAAATGACTATTTTCAAGGGTTGTCTGGAAATTTTTTAGAATTTTAGGGGTGTTGATGTAATTTTAAACCCTCTGGGTTTTACTTTGTGGGCTCTGCGAGAAAAGGAGGCTTTTGCGGGGACAACTTTGCAAAATGCCCCTCACCTCCACTCAACCCACACACAGACACACCCTTAAACCCTAACCCTTCTCCTTAAAAACCCCCCAACCCTTTGCAGCCAACACCACCTCCCCACATCTCCAATGCCACCAAACCACGACCTCCAACCCTCCAGTTGCACAGCCGTCGGCCCTCTCATCTCCTCTTCCACCTTGCGACTGAGAAGAGGAGAGGAAAGAAGCAAGAGGAGCATAGAGGGCACCCCTCTGTTTGATCCACCACCCTCGTCCACCTCCTTCCCTTCCCCTTACAGCCGTGCATGGAGGAGAAGGAGAAGAGGGGAGTCGGAGAAGCGTGCGGAGGGGGAGAAAAAGGGGGCAGCAGGAGAGAGCGTGGGGGAGGGAGAGCAGCAGGAAGAGCAGTTGCTGCAGCTCTGCGGGCAAAGAGGAGGTGTTCGCGAGAAGAAGAGCTTCGCAAGGAAGCTCTGTGCATGGTTATTTCCGCATTATTAGATGTCTGCAACCTCTATCAGACGTTTGGAGGGGTCGTCAGATGCCCGGAGAGAGCTCAAGATGTCTGATAGCACGTAGAGTGCCAAGGTACGTCCTCTGCACGAGCATGCATGCATATACGGAGGGTGAGTTGTCGTTGTTGTGGCTGCGTGTGCATGTGCAAGTACGAGGGTGTTGGAAAGGCACGTGGCATGACATTTGAGGTGCTTTAAGATGTCTAGAGGCCGTGCCAGATGACCAACTGCTCTTCCAAACATCCGGGAGCAGTGTCAGACGTTTGGAGACCCCCTCAGATGGTTGTGTAGGGTAGCAGACGATGGGTACAGACGCAGGAGAGTAAGGTGAGATACTGCATTCTTTTAAGATGTCTGAGACTTGCCCCAAACATCTGATTTTGGTTAGTGTGCGTGTTTTTGGGCTAGTTCAGGGCCCAAATGGAGTCGATTTTACGAAAACAAAGTATCGTTGGTTTTCTTTCAAAATGCTTTACGTGTTAATATAGTGCCTATACTATTTTGAACTTGTTTGACATATTGGTCAACATTATAGGTCTCTAGTCCATAGTGTACACGAGACCCGCGAAGATGTCGGGATCCACCGTTCGAGCCCCCATGCCACCCGTATACCCTAGTAGGGTGGTCCTCTCTACTCCTGTGATTAAAGTGCATGCTATATTAGAAATATCTGATTAAACCCTAGGATATGAAATGAACCCTAGGGCAGAGGAGGATGAATGTACATTACTTAAATCGTGCTTGTTATACTCTGAAATGCATGTTAAAGTCCTTACTGTGAACAATTAAATATTAAATTGATGTGGTGATTGTTTAATTTGTTGAATCACGAGCTACCTATTATACGATTAAGAACTGGAATGTGAATGGAGAAATATGTCATATCATGAAATAAAACGAATGCTAATGCACGAACCCTATGGGGAAATAGGAATGGAATCAAAGTTTTGTGATATGGAAATTTGATGTATGATGGAACCTGTTTCCTATGGGCGTGTTGGTTGGCTGTTCAGACTTGGGTATGGAAAGTGAGCTAGCCCTCGCGTACGTGGTACCGAGGAGAGCTACTATCACCTTAATGTATGGGGGAGCTAGCTACCCCTTGGGTTGGGACTTGGGGTTAAAACTGGTCACCCTACACCGACTCCTATTAGGTCCACTAGGCAAACTCGGATAGTCGGGCGAGGGTTCACAGACTGTTGAGGGGTGTGGCCCTTGTTCTGTTCTATGTTGTACGTTTGGCCGTACCTATTAGCGGAAACGACTGACCGCATGCCAGTGCGAGGTAGCTACCCGTGCACTTATCGCGCGTGTCGTAGTCACTGCTACGTCGCAGCCATGACCCTGGGGTGCTAGACTGGGTGTAGGACTACCATGGGGTACTCTCCCGGCCAAGAGAGTGCCATATGTATATCCTGCATCGCGGGAAAACTGTATCAAGATCGTTCCCTTAGGGAACAAGTAGATTAAGAAACGTTGTGGACCCTTATTAGAATAACCGAATCAGAAACGCATAAATGATGTAAATGGAAACAGATGAAAATACATAATTGAAAAATTGTATGATTAGTTAGCTTTTTCTCCCTTGATGTTTAATTGCATGTAAATTACATATATGCCACTCTACTCAGCGTTAGTTGACCACAGATATATATAACCGTATTCAGGTCAGTGAGTTGAGCAACCAGCGCCACCGGTTGCAGAGGGTGCTGGGCCCAGTCGAGCCTAGCCGTAGTGTACTTTCTCTGCTTTCCGTTGCAGAGGTCCTTTTGTTGGTAGTGAGTATCTTCAATGTAAGAGTGCATGTTTTTGTTATGTTTCTCTCTGCTTTAGTGTAATGGCTATGTCTGTAATTGTACTCTTCTGCTTGTGGCATGTAGTACCTTTGGGATTTCTCTTATATTTTCCATTACTGCCTATTATCTATTTTTTACTTAGTTACATTGCATGTGTGGTTGTGGAATGATTTGTGCATTTGGTTATTTCTCGTTAGACGATTGGGTCTTGAGATTTAGTCGAGGTAGGTCGTTCTCGGGTTCCGTAGGGAGCTAGGATTGGGTCGTAACAATAAGTATTAATGTTCTTGATTTTGATGATAACAAAATATGTTTATATTATTTTGTTCTTGGAGAACTAATATTTCAGGTATACAGGATGAGTTACTTATCAAAGGAAAAATATTCAAGCAAGACGGAGGACCTAGTCTCCAGGAGAGTTAAAATTGAAGACCGAAGATTGAAAGAGAAAGAAGATCTTAGTTCTAGAGTCTTTAAATCTATTGTTTGAATAACGTATTTTATTTTCTTATTTTAGATTTGATGTAAAAGAGCCCAAGTATATTTTTCAAGCCCTAAGTAACACCTACGTAGCACTTGGACACGTAGAAAAGCCTTAGACTTAAAAACAAAACCAAGATAGAAATATCCTTCAAAATACAAAAGCAATAACGTAGTCAGATGACCTAAAATAGTAAATAAGTTATCCAACCTCTTGGCTAGTTGACGCCTGAATTGGACGTTGGCTCTCAATCTTCACCTTGCTCTATGAGATGACCAATAAACTCATTAGATGACCTAACACGCCCGCAGACATCTAATATAATTTTCAATTGACCTATACATATTTGTTGGTTCCTTGGAAACCTAAATCAAAGATTAACACATCAACAACCAACAAGATCACCATACGGCTGAATCTTTAACCAAACGATCTTGTAAACCTCATTTCAATTCTAGTAAAATCACTTCTTAGAAATTAGACGTCTAACCTATATACTAAATGATCTATTAGTCAAAATAAGCCATAAGATCATTTGATCAGGCGTTCATTGGGTGAAACTTTTGTGGCCTATCTTTTGGAGCCTTTTCTATGACGATACACAATGTCTCTCAGTTGTTTGACCACACTAAATTAGATGTCTAACTCACCTATTAGATGTCTGATACTATTCTAACTGTTGCAAATCTCTGTGCAACTAATTTATGACTTATGGGATCTTTTCTCAAATCTCTTCTAACAACCATTTGAACTTACCAACCCCACTTAAATTCTTCCTAACACTTATATAAATACTCTAGTGGGTTCCCCTTGCCACACACACACCTGATACAATACTCCCTACTCTTTCTACTTAAATTGAAGATTAACTTGCAAGACTCCTCAAGAAACTTGCCACCTACTTAGTGCTTACAATTGCTCTCATTGCTTAACTCTTGAGCACTCATCATCTCTACTCAAGCACTTCATAGAACATCTAAAGCAAAATTTCTTAAACCTATAAAAGCTAGAATTCTTCTCTACCTTGTGGCTCTACAGGGTTTTTGTATTTTAGTTTTCTTTGTTGTAATTGAGTATTTAGGTTGTCAGATCCTCGTCTCTTCCTGTGTGGAGGAGCAAAACTCTTCAGTTAGGATCGAAGAGGGGTTTTGTAATTGAAGTACACCGCCCTCAATTTAAAGTGATGTAGATAGTAGATTCGATCAATTGGAAAAATCCTAAGTTGTGAAGAGTTAGTGGTAGTTTATATCCTTGGGGGTTTTCACTTGAAAATTATTTATATCTTGTGTGGTGATTGTAATTGTGCATCATTTTAATTCTCTTATATTTATTTGATTGCACTAATCACTCCACCCACCCTCTCTAGTGCACTCTCACACACGTTGTCAATGCATCACCGCTTGCAATGTCAAAATGTTTATGGAAAAGTCAACCAATGATGGAAGTAACCCTAAATCTTTTGCTAAAGAAAATTACAAAATGTTATTGCAGTTTGTTTGCCTTATTTTTTTCGTAAATGAACAACAAAACAACAATAAATGGTTAGATGTATAGAGTAGGAAATAGGAAATATGAAAGAGTTAGGAAGGATCGACGGGTTAAATAAACATGGAAATACAAAGTTTGCATGGTGCAGGCTTTCTAATGAAATAAATCTTTCTTAGTAGAGCTAAGATTGCCGCTTAGAAGAATTTTTCTAGAATCATCAATGTATATAAGTAAAAGTAAAATATCTAAAAAATTGTAGGTAGAAAATTGTCTCAAGGTGAGTTAGTGCTACTCATCCATTTCAATCTCGAATGGATTACAAGCCAAAAAAATTGCAATTACGATGGTCAAGTTCCCTCTCCATATGTACAAAAAATACTTAAAGGCATTTTCATGGGGAAAAAAAAAAAAAGAATATTTTTATCTAAACTGACATTGTGTGATATCTTATGGGATACCAAGCATTAGCATTTAAGTTACTTGAATTGGATGCATCAACAAATATTGATGTGGAGCTTTCGGACAAGTTATCAGGGTATCTTTCAACTGAGAATGCAAGTTGCTTGGGTGAGGGTAAGGATGCATTTTCTGTTGTCAACATGGACACGAGTGACTGTGTTGATGGTCTATCAAATGCGCTTTCCTGCACGCAGAGCAGTGCAATCTGAATGCATCTGAGCACCTCTTGTTCGGAGAAGTTGCTGCCCATGGCATCATCCAACAATTCTTGGCTCTTACCTTCCAACCATTGTTGCCATACCTTTAACATATGAAACATTTTGGAAACATAAAAGGGTGATTCTCCAAATTAAGAGAAGTGGATAAGAGTTTGTTTTCACATTTTGAAAAGGAGATTCTCTAAATGATATATATATATCCCTGTAGAATTTTATGATCTTAACTTGAAACATGAATTTAGAGGTCTTCCAAATTCACTTGTAATGTTCTGTGGTCAAATCCAAGAGTGTTTTAGACACGTACTAGTCATATTACTATAATTAAGAGTTAGATAAGTGGATTGCAAGTAAGATGATTTCCGCAAATAAGACTCTAATACATCAAATTTTTATCCAAAAAGAAATTCTCATGCTTCATTGTTTTTTTGTGTTCTAGATCAAATTACTGCTACGAGGGTGTCTGAAAGTGGCCCCATTGGATTAGTGGAAGTGAAAAACTTCTTTAATTGTAGATTCTATGGAAAATACCATGTACTTGTAGTTGAATGTTTATTATTTTTTTATCAAATGAAATGGATGGTAAAGAACCAAAGTATTTGGTAAATTGGGTCAAAAGTCACCATAAGATATTAACATTATATTTTTTGTATTGCAATAATGATGATTATTTGGATAATTTTCTTTTCCTTTTTTTTGCTTTGGAGAAAAGTTATATCATATCTTATCATCGATCTACCGATTGAAATAGACAAAAATGTGGAATCTAAGTGAAGGACTGGATACTTACATAGCCTAATAGGTTGAATGATTTCTTGTGCGGGTAATATCCAGTGACTTTTTTCCCTGTGATTATTTCTAACATTATGACACCAAAGCTAAAAACATCAGATTTCTCTGAAAATAAGCCATCGAATGCGTATTCCGGCGACATATACCCCCTGCATCCAAATGAAATTTAGATTATGTTAGATTACCCAAAAGAAATTTTACCTTTAAAGAAATTCACATTTATATGTGGTTAATTTGATTCCATAGCTTACAACGTTCCAATCACTCTTTCAGTATTTGCCTCATTCTGGTTGTTCTCTATGGTCTTAGCAAGACCAAAATCAGAAATTTTTGGATTCATGGCATCATCCAATAATATGTTACTTGTCTTTAAATCTCGGTGGATGATGCGCAGGCGTGAGTACTTATGGAGGTAGAGTAGCCCTTGAGCAATCCCATGGATGATGTCAAGGCGCTTTGCCCAACTTAATTCTCCTTTCAACAAAGGATCTAAAAGATTGTGAAATAATAATTAGATGAGAATGCTAAAATTTGGGACATTGCTAAGATTAAAAGACTTACCAAATATAAATTTGTCCAGGCTTTTGTTGGGCATGTTTTCGTAGATGAGCATCTTCTCATTATCATGAATGCACCATCCCAATATCCTAACTAAGTTTCTATGTTGAAGCCTTGCAATGAGCTCCACTTCATTTCTAAATTGTGTAAATCCTTGATTGGAGCACCTAGATAGCACCTTTATAGCTATCTCCTGTCCTCCAAACAACTTACCCTAAAAATAAATGACATATTAGTTCATGTTACCTTGGCTTATGTAGATATGCATAAATTTTACCAAGAAGGCCATGGTAGGTCCAATTGTGAAACTATTGCCAACGTATGAGATTTTCTGAGTAAAGGAGTTGAAGGATTTACCAATTGTGAAATGATGGAAATGTCTCTGAGGACACCTTGAAGTTGGATGTTTGGCCTCTTGGAACAAAGGTAACGTCCTAATCTTTTATGAGTGACATTTTACATGTCCAAAATACATAAATTTGACGTGATTGCTAATTAAAGCAGCAACAACATGAGAGATAAATCTTTTTACTTTCCAATGAATGTTATTTAAGCTTCCTTGCATTTAATATTTAGGATGCAAGTTAGAAACATAAAAGTTTATGTAAAAAGTGATGTAGAGGATTGTGAATGTGATCTTCACTTGATGTAATTTCTTTTTATGTAAAAAAAGTACTCACACGTGGTGAGGTCTACCACTATTGAAGCCAACAACAAACCACTTTTGTATGATCACAAACCACTCAAATCACCTTTGAAACCACTTTACACCAGTGGAAAACTATTTTGCACTTTTGAAATAATTTTACATCGGTGCAAGATAAGATTTCATCGATGCAAAATTAAATTCTAAGTATTTCTTCACCTATGAGAAGTGATTTTACACTTGAAAAGTAAATTTTCACCTTAGGATTTAGGATTTAGTCTTTAGTGCTTCCTAAACATTAAAGACTAAACCCTAAACCCTAAGGTGAAAATTCACTTTTTAAGTGTAAAATCACTTCTCATAAGTGAAACCACTTTACATAAACCTAAACACTAAACCCTAAATCCTAAATCTTAAATCCTAAACTTATAAGTAAAAATCACTTTGCTCCTGTACAAAACCACTAGATCACCTTTGGAATAATATTGCATCGATACAAAATGAGATTGTATCGATGCAAAGACACCTTAAAATAATTTATCACCGATGCAAAGTAATTTATTACCGGTGCAAAGTTATTTATCGCCAATGGGTTTTAGTTCAAAGTAATGTGGTGATTTTTTTCAATATGATGGGACCCATTACGTAACAAACCTGTCATTCTTTTGTTTATTTACATTAAATATCAATTATCAAATAGAATCCACGTTCACACCACCTTACGTCATTTTTTACGTCAACTTTTACATTTTTCTACATTTTAATTAATATTTATTACATTTGCACTAAAAATTATTTATCACGTATATTTTTTTATTTTATTTGATATGTTTACATTTAAGGCCAAGTATTCTTTATTTATTCAATGCATATGTTGTAAATGATCACCAAGAACTTAATGGGCATTCACTTTGACCTAGATTGGGCCAACTTGTGCAGCAAAGGCTAATCATGAAAGGAGCCCTATTGATGTGAGGGGTTCTGGAGCATGACTTTGATTCCATCAAATGTCAGTTCCTAGTTTGTTAGATTATATTCATATGTAGTTTATACCTAGTTTAAAATCAAAATGTACAACTCTGTTTGAAGACAGATATGACATTGGTTTTGAGATTGTTTCACTCCAAAAACATTTAGACACTAATTTTGGAATATTGAATGCTAATAAAGCATTTTAACTTTGATTAAGATGATGGTGGAAATAATGCTCTCATGTGCAATCAAAGAACTTGAGAAAATTACAAAGTCATGTACCTTGTACACGGGACCAAAGCCACCTTCTCCAATCTTATTCTCTATGGAGAAGTTATTAGTGGCAACTGCTAATTTGTTGAAGTCCAATGCTGGTAATCTTTCAGATTTCTTCGCACCAAGAGTATCAGGGATCTTCAATTCTTCAAACACCACAATCTCACTCTTTCCTATACAAAAATAAAGAACATGGAAAATATGTTTCATACTTAAAAGAAGGAAGAATAATAGGAAAACAGTAAGTTGTCTATATCCCACTGTTTTGGTGGTAAAAAATTTCTTGTGTCTTACTTCTCTGTATGGATCTCTTCTCATGCAGGTAGAGAAAAATCCCCAGTAGAACTATCCCAAGAGCAAGTAGCGGTAGGATTATAGAAAGAGCAATGGTTTTGCCTTTGGATGAGGATCCATATGTTTCTAGAAAGCAAGAGAGAAAAAAAAATGTAAAGGCCATTTAGTACAATGATCATCCACTTGAGTTACGAACATGTGAAATTAACATCAAAAGAACTTGCATGGAACATGCATATTTATCCTATCAACAAAGCTTGAATAAATTCTTTCTTTCAATTGCTAATTTGGGAAGCCCACGACAACAACCAAGAGACATTACAAACTTTAATATTCATAGAAACAAAACAAAAATCCTTTAAGAGATGGTTCTTTCGATGTTTAAACCTCTCATGCCATTTGTTGGTATTAATAAGTGGTGAATTTTCATTGTTGTTACACATTGTCTTGTCGAGAAGTGCACATCATTCCAACAAATGTGTTGTATGTATTTTTGTATTCTAATTGTATTCTTAAGGAACTAGATTTTAATGCTTGGCCTTACCGTCATCCACTAGAATTTGAATTGTTTTTTACTTGACCACCCTGAGGATATTATGATCGGAACATGAGAATTTACGTTCAGATCATCTTCCACGCATTATCGATCTCTAGAATTGAATTATTCAGGAGACTCCATTATGTGACAAACCAATCACAAAGAAATATTAAATAATATTTTAGACACAACAATTCAAACAAAATATTTCTTTTCATATTGCATTCTTCACCCTTCATACTTTCAATTAACTTAAATTCAGGCATGTTAGCGTACCGAGAATATGAGACAAACATCTATATGTTTAAATTCATGCAAATGCTCCTGTAAACATGTCAAATTAATATGACTTGGTTCTTTTAGAGCATTTTTGTTTGCAAGGAGAAGTAATGTTAGGTTTAATCATAAATGAGTTAAACCATGAAACTTGAAGCATAGAATACCATTACAAATGGCATATTTCAAGCATAGAAAATTATCTAGTATATGTAATTCCCCTTGTAACTTGCAAAATCTATTGAACAAAATCTTGATTACAATTTGAGATTGCTCTCGGTTATTATGTATTTTGGATTCATAAATGTACTTAACTAACGCACCAACTTTATCCTATAAGGCATTTTTATGCGTAAGAAGCAATGTTATGCTTATTCATGATTGAGTCAAATTACAAAACTTTAAGCACGAAAATCAACTCGAAAGAGATCTTACATATTCTGAGTGTAGCAAAACATATAATACATGAGATCACATCAATAATTCAAGAAATCTTCTTATAGAAATCTTGATCATAATTTGAGAATTCTCTTCTATCTCTATAAATTACAAGATCGATCTCATCTAAACCGGCATTGTATACTTGGTACATGATTCCGGAATCAATTGAGTTGGTGCACTAAAATCAGTCCACCCTATGGTGCACTAACAAAAGGGCACTCAGCTTTGATAACAAAGTGGACCATATGCATATGCTCGTGGACATGTTATCTATGGAACAAACATTCATTGACATTGAAGCTTATTACCTTGATTTGACAACCACAAGATCACAAGTATCAATCTTCTGATTAATAAGCACTCTCATGTGCACCAATAAAGGAAATTGATTCAACATTCATGCTCACGAGTTAACCTACGTGACACCGATATTGATCCAATTTTTCATTTCTAAATGCAAAAGAAAAAGTTTGCAGGTGGAGTTGCGGAATTACTTTTGGTGAGGGACCAAGTTATGCTTATTAATGCAATGCCATTGATTGTGGGGAGTAAAAATTTTGGAAATCTATTAAAATTAATGCTTAGTTTGATGGTGGGAATATATTTTATGGGATAATTTGTTTTGTAATTGGATTATTTTAAAATTCAGTTAGAAATGACATTGCATGTTCGACATCAAGTGGTATGTGTGAGATGCAGAGATAAGACTTAACTCTTAAAATACACTTATCTTACCTCCATCTTAGGATGACTTATCTGGGATTCGATCTTAGATAATTTAATGGGATTATCCTAAATTATGTAGGATGGGGAAGGATGACCTAAGATGGGGAGGGATGACCTAACCTATAGGGTAAGCACGTCCCATCCCTTCCACGGGGTAGTTTATCCTAAATTAAGTCCTTCTAACTTAGGTTGAGTAGTTCTACAATAAAATTACATTAAAAAAAAAAAAATTCAAGAAGGATGTCACTGCCTCTATTTGCACCTAATGACATCGCACCTTTGGGTCGCCGAAAGCACCAATATCGAGAAATCAATCTTATTTCAATAATAAATCGATGAAGTAATGAATAAAATAGAATGGTTGTTCGAAATTTTCACGCGGTACCGTGAAATATGCAGGAAGGAAAAGGTGTGAGCCCCTTTGTATACACTCAGTGTGTACGCATATGGGTGTCCACCAATCACCATCCAGAAAGGAAGGAACGTACCCAACTCGGAAGCCGCGAGCCGCAAGTAGAGGTCCTCTCCATCACCGACGCCGTCCATCGTCTTCGCATCCACGAGCTCCCCTTCCCACACGAGACACCTCGTCCTACTCCCGATCACGCTCTTGTTAGCGAATGCGTACGCCGTGCACCCGCACCTCCTCGTACACCACCCCTCGCACTCCTCCCTACTCGCGTCCCTCACCATCTCAAACCCATCCGGCAAAAACACGCCACTCACCTTCGCAAACCCATCGCCATCCCCACACTCCAACTCCACCTCCCTCTTACACCCACCTTTGTAATTCCCCTCTCGCCACTCCTCCACCGACTTCGGGACGTACCCACGTAAGCACACGCACTCCACACCCGTCGAGTTGAGGCCGCACGCCGCGTTCGCCCCGCAGGAGTTGTAGTATTGGCAGGCTCTCGGGTCCTGCTTCAGCGATCGCCAGGTGTTCGACGTCGGTTCCCAGAGGAAGAGCCGGTCGACACCTTCCGGGTCCAGCGTCACCCGCAAGGTCTTCGACCCCTCTCCCATCCGGAAGTAGTAGTTGATGGATTGGTTGTTGAAATCCCGTAGGAACCCCACGAAGGACGAGCTTGCGTCGTCGCGGGCCGCCGTGAAGGTCTTGCCCGTGAAGACGGCACCGCGCCTCCGGACTTGGGTGCCCTTCCAGAGCTTTAGCTGGAGGGTGGTGTTTGGGTCCAACGCAAGTGAGAATTCGCCGGGGGACGGGTCGTGAGGAGTCCTCCATGAGACCAGCCTGTTGCCTGTTCTGGTGCTCAGGTTTATGTAGAGTTTCATATCTGGGAGGAGGGTGTCACTTGGGTGGTCAAAGCTTTGCCATATCATGTTGTTGGTAAAATTATTGTAAGTATCATTGCCAATCCTCTGCAGCACCAAGTTGCCGGTGTCGAGGAGGACGGCGGAGGTGTTGGCATCGATGGAGGAGATGTTTGTCGACCAAAGGATTGCCTGATTGTTTGCGTTGAGCACCGCGAGGTTCCCATCGGGTGTGATGGTGAAGGAGCCTGAGAAGGGTTCCGTCAGTGGATTCTCTCTGTTGCAGACCCATACCACTGTCCTGTTTGGTATCTGGTGGAACCATATGCCTATGTAGTATTTGGAAGGTGGATTGGTTGGGGAGAAGAATCCAAGTACGTATCTTTTGTTGTGGGAGACGAGGGTGCGGTTTTGGGAGATGGATTGGCCTTGGAGAAGTGTGTCGGTGTTGTTGTTCCGACATGAGCAACAGATAGCATGGACAGACAGTAATAGTAGTGCTGCCGCTTTTGTGAAGAAGAAGTGTGGAGTGTGATGATGGGTGGAGGAGAGGAAGGCCATGGCAGTTTAAAGGGGGAGCTCTTCTTGCTACTGGGCTGTTGTTGGTGCCATATTGGAGATTTGTGTTATGGAGTTATGGAGTGTGTTCTAAAAGCAAAGATAGAGATGGCAACTGTAGAAGGATTTTGTACCATGTGGAAAACTTTGGCAATGCCTTGGACTTGTTTAATTGTTGATGTGCAATTGGCTGTTTGTTTCCTTGGAGATTCAGACTGTGGAAAATTGCAAAGGGACACCTTCCCTTTTCTTTTGTCCTTCCAGGGAAAGATGCAGCAATTCAGTTTGGTCCTTGAGAGCTTCTAACTGACACAAGTCCTTGCAGGATAAGTATAATTTCTTAGCGTCGAAGCTTTTGATGATGTAATTGGGCTTTTTGATAGGTGCCAAATTTACATGTTTGTTTGCAAAGGAACATTCTTTACGGTTCAATGGAGAGATGCAACTCACATTTGTCAGTGGAGATTGAGTTCTTCCTCCTCCAGCCCTGAAGTTGTTGGAAAAATTGATTACACTGCAGTTTAATTAATTGAGAGGATCATATTGTCACTGTGGCTAACTTCAATCTCAAGGCACTAGCTATGATGGAAGCAAAGATACATTGTGACTGGTGTTCAAAGGAGTTTGTGGCTACGAAAATGGTGTTGACATCATGATGGCGGCATGCCCACTGCGATTTATAGTATGCATATGACAGTGATCAACTTCAACATGATTTGTCCATCAAGATATGGTTGAACAAGGGGGACTCTTAATTTTGATGGGAGTGATCAGGTTTCAGTTCTCAATCCCTACGTTACTTGGGGGATTGGTATGTTGAGGATGGCCAATTGCCCACAATTTTTCAATTAGAAAAGTTGAAAGTCCATGTATTTCCCATGAGAAAGCTACACACACTCCTGGAATAACATGGAGAAGTGGGCAAAGAGGCCAACAACGCCCCTCTTTTGTCATGGAGCAGTTTCTGAACAACCACGATTGTGGATTGGGTCGTGGTGTATGAAGGGGGCGTGGATGGTCCATTGCTTAAAGATCAAAGGGTGAATAGGAAAAGTGGCAAAAGAAAAACGAACTCCAATAAGAATTGGTTTTTTGAAGCTATTGAAAAGAAGCATCGAAGAAATATCTCATCAGGATATGGTCTGATACCAAGGCTCCTAATTTTGACAAGAGAGATTTAGATTCGAGTCTTCATCCATGCATTACTTGGAGGATTAGGGTGGTTAATTTTTTCCCATTTTGCCAAATGAAATTTTAAGGCATGAACAAAAAAAATTGGATGAGATCACAAGAAGTTATAGTTTATGGGCTAAATGATTCACTCTTAACTTTCTGAGTGTATTCTTTCTGCATAAGAGATACATTACGGAAAATTAATCCGAATGGTCACTTCTTTGACTCAAGTGGTGTTTTGGAGTGACTCTGCATCGTGGAAAATTAAGCCGAAAGGTCACTTCTTTGACTCAAGAGGTGTTTTGGAGTGACTTTGCTTTGTTTTCAGTTCTTTAATATTAGTTAGTTATTGAGGAATCGTCACGAATGAAAGTTGGATTGCATTTGGTCGGACCCACATTTGATTGAGTCCTCGACGACGCGTAGTCTTGAGTATCTATGGAGGTAGGGTAGCCCTTCTATTATGAGTTGCACATAAATTTGGGGCCGATCCTTACCTGTGTTCTTTTCCGTCATACTCAATTATGAATTTTGGGCATACTTGTTTGAGACTTAGCCTCAAATTGGTATGGTAGTTTCCTAAGATAGGAAACCTCCCAATTCTTTCTTCTTTAGGGTTGTTTTTGCAAATGAGTCATCTCACTGCTTAAGATTACTTCTGTAGTTACATTAGGTCAACCTTTCTAAAATCGCTCCCGCAAATCTTTCATACATTCATCCCCCTAAACAAGATTCCAACATGAGACGTCTCACCTCCTAGAGAGCTATCACACCAATCGGGATATACTTGATGGGCAACCGCTTGCTTTACTCATCTATAAAATGGACATTATGATAATTAGTTTTCGGACTACATCCAAGAGAGCGTCACTAGAAAGTGAACAAAATGTGATCTTCATGGATGGAAACTTGAGTAGAATAATTATGGTGCTCCTAATGTTGTTCTAAGTCTTTATATGGAAAGAAAGAGAAGTGTTCGCTGACTTTCAGAATGAGGTCCAACGTAATTGTTACAATAAAGGGAGAGGTTTGTGAATGCATGATTAGCGATGCAAATGGATCCGGTTTGGATTGGATTTATCTAAATTCATATCTATATTCATTTACCAATCACTTGTTTTTATGTGAATGCTTTCTTATTTCTAATTTTCTTGGATTTATTACATTTCTCGTGTTCTACAAATTCTTTAATAGACTTTGGGACCTTGACGATGGCCTCCGAGGTACCTCAAACAACATCATCTGTGCGAAACATTGACAAGAAACTTAGTGGACTTATCTAAGAGAAGAGGTGGAGGAAATATGGAAGGAGACTGACCAAGATAGGCAGAGGATGGTGGGGACGACGGCACTTGTCGACGGTCGTTCCATGTTGGTGTGGTTGCGAAGTTGGTGGTACGTGATGGTGCAACCACTTGCACCCATCACTGATGGAGAAGGAGCGAGGAGGAGAGGCTATTGCAGAAGGTGGAGGGCTGGCGGGGCCGTTGGGGTCACCGGTAGGAAGCATGGCCTGCGGGGAGGTGGCGGCAACGATAGGGGGGGCCACTTGCGTGCATGCGTGGGTGCGTGCACTGTGTGCGGGCGGTGGAGAACGAAGAAGAGAGAGTGATCGGGGTTGGCTGCAGTTAGTGTGGACCGACGTGGCACTGGCAAGGGCCACCGTGGTCGACGATGTCGAGGGGAGGGGATTGTGTCACATGATGCAATGGGTGCACTACGTGCACAGTGCCACGAAGGAAGGAAGAAGCGAAGGTGGGAGAAGAAGACGAGGGGAAGAGTTAGAAAAATTGTCTAAAAAGAATAGAGTATTAAATTTGAGCAACATTGAAGTTGTAAAGAATTGAAGAACAAATGATAAATTAAGAAAGCATGTATGCTATGAATAGTTATCATCATATCTTGTAAAGGGGATTATCTTTTTGGTTCCTAATTATAGGAAATGATTTTTAGCTATACAATTCTAAGCTTTCGACAAGAAATTTGACTTCAGGCTTAAAGTTTGACGTGTAAGCTTTTTTTCCCTTAATGTTATTATTAATTGTTTAACATAGACCTAGATTTCAAAACGTAGGCACTTATAATCTAACAGATAGGTCCCTACTTATTGTTTAGGAATGTTAGATCGTGTTAATCACTAAACTTCATTACTAATCAATACAGAGAAAATTGAATTGCAATTACTAATCAAAAAATTAGAATTACCCGTTAAACATATTCGATAAAATTGGAATGATAGACAAAAGATTAGCATGATACCCGTGCAAGGATGACAATCACAAATCAAAAAATGGTTAGTTTAATCAAAAAATAATTAAACTACAAGTATTGATCTGATTAATGGACTACTTATTTTGAAGAGAACTTCTGCAGGTAAAACAATAGTAGCTCAATTTTATGAAGGAACAACGTCTAATTTCATCATTTTTGCCTATATGTTTTACTCTCGTATTAACATTAATTAAGAGTATATCTGGAAGTGTTCTCCTTCCAAAAGTAGAATTCTTTTGAAAAATGTCTTGAGATTTAACTTCTACAAAGAATACAATGACCAAATAACTGAAATCACTTCAAATCCCATCTTATGTATTTGGTTTCGACATTTTGTTTGTCTTGATTTATAAAATAAAGTAGATGATGTACAACCAAAATAGTTAGAAGACTTCGTCAAGAATCACCATATGATCCTTAGAATATTGACGGATATTTTATTGGATGTTTTTTTACAGAGACTAGAATATTAATGGATGTTTGGACAATGTTTTTTCTTTGACAAAAAAAAAGAAACCTCTTACTTAACCTTGATCTAGTCATAAAATAAATTGCAATACACTTGATATTGAAGTGAAAGAGTGGGCTAATGATAACTCTTTTTGTTTTAGACGTAGACCCTTCTTTCTCAAAAAAAATAAAAAGTAAAAAATGATCATATCCTTAGTCATAGTGATATAAATCAATGTAAGTAAAAGGTAATTTATTTGATAGGATTCTTTATAAATGTGAGCAAAAGGTAAAAAGAGAAAGAAAATTGTATCCTGTAGATGCAAAATTTCAAAAGTTGGTTACGGAACTTACCTAACTCCGACTTTGTGAGGTGAAGGTAGAGGTCATCCACTACAATGTCAGGGTCAACCACCTTCCCACACGAGACATCTTGTCTTGCTCCCAATCACTCTTGTGTTCGCAAATGTGTATGTCGTACACTCGCACCTCTCTGCGCACCACCCCTCACACTATTTCCTACTTGTGTCCCTCACCAACCCAAACCCATCCAGCAACATCACCCCACTCACATTTGCAAACCCTTCACCATCCCCACACCCCAACTCTACCTTCCTCCTACACCAACCTTTATAATTCCCCTCCCACCACTCCTTCGCCGACTTCGGGACATACCCATGTAAGCATAGGACTCCAAAGCCTCGACGTTGAGGTCACAGTGCATTCGACCCGCAGGGGTCATAGTACCTACAAGGGTGAAGGTCTGAGGTGACCTCTCGGCACATGTTCAATATCGGTTCCCAGAGTAAGTTGAGAGAGCATCATCCATAGCATCTTCGACCCCTCCGCGGTCTTGTAGGAGGAAATGGAGCTGTTGTTAGAGTCCACCATCATTCCAATGAAGGAATCGCCTTCGCTACCATGAGATGCGAAAAAGTTCTTGGTGCTGAAGATGTTGCTCCGCAACCAGACTTGGGTTCCCCCCCCACCAGGTCATTAGCTAGAGGGCGGTTGTGGGTTCAAACCCAATGGAGAATTCACCTCGGGATGGGTCATGGGGATTTCTCCATGAGACCAGCTTGTTGCTTGTTCTGGTGCTTAGGTTCATGTAGAGCTTCATGTTTGGGAGGAGGGTGTCACTTGGGTGGTGATGTGGGATGAAAATAGCCCTTGCGGAATAAAGTATAATCGGCTCTTGGATCCAGATCCGCCTGGCCCGACCCACCAGAGGATTCGATTTGACCAAAGCCAGAGAGGTGGTGGAAAAAGTCCATGACGCCCACATTAGCAATAACCATGGTGTTACTGATGGCCATGCCCTGACAACGGACGTACCAGAGAGTCCGATAAGATCGTTGAAGAAGATCTTATCGCGCTAAGATACTTGTATTATAAATAGAGGAGGGAGATCCCCCCAAGGGCAATCCATGAGATATAATTTGAGAGAGAAACTCTGAGAGATTATAGTACCACCATTTCTAGTGGATTTTACAAGAGCCTTGCCTTCCCCCAGACATACACCTCTTGTGGTGGAACTGGGTCACCAATCTCCTTGTTTCTCTTGTGATGAATTGCTTGAGATTGCTTGTTTGTGGTTATGTTACATTTTCTACGTCAACAAATTTTTTGATGACCATCGGTGGCCTTGACGACGGCCCTTGAGGCCCATCAGGTGGTCAAAGCTTTGCCATATGATGCTGTTGGTAAAATTATTATTGTTATCATTAGCAATTCTCTGCAACACCAAGTTGCTAGTGTCAAGGAGGATAGCGGAGGTGTTGGATGAGAAGTTTGTCGACCAAAGGATTGCCTGATCGTTTACGTTGAGCACTGCGAGGTTCCCATTAGGAGGGATCTTTTAAAGGGTTGTCTCTGTTGCAGACCCACACTATTGTTTTATTTGGTATTTGGTGGAACCATATGCATACGTAGTATTTGGAAGGTGGATTCGTTGGGGAGAAGAATCCATGTGTGTATCTTTTGTTGTGGGAGATGAGGGTGTGGTTTTGGGAATGGATTGGCCTTGGAGAAGTGTGTCAATGTTGTTGTTCTGACATGAGCAACAGATAGCGTGGAAGGATAGTAATAGCAGTGTTGCTGCTTTTGTGAAGAAGAATGGAGTGTGATGATGGGAGGAGGAGAGGAACGCCATGGTCAGCTGAGTATGCTTCTCTTGATCTTTAGGTTAACAGTGCTCTTTTGGATATTTATGTCAGGGATATACTATTAATTAGGTAAGAGCACCATTCAAGAGGTTAATTGGAAGTGTTGGATTTGATAAAGGTGCACAAAGATTAATGCTCACTTAAGCATCAAGCTTTTTATTCCGTGTGGAAATCAAATAATGTCGTCTGACCTTTGACTTTCTTCTATGGTTGTCGGTGCAGTCTAGAAAATCCACTAATCAATACGCTATTGGCCAAAAACCTATCCTTTTGTTATGTGCAATTGGTTGCTTCCTCGAAGATCTCGGATACATGAAACTGCTGGAACAAACCTTGAATTCCCTTTTCATTTCCAACTCCAATCATAGAACTATAGGATAGTGATAAATTTCTTAACACCTAAATTTTCGTTGTTGCCTTTTTGACTTTTTGGTTAGGTGTATGAACTATAGGATGTCATTGCTTTTAACATGCAATTTGATTTAAAAGAAAGGACCATTTTTTTGCCAATTCAGCATCTCAAAATCACCACCATCCTCATCCACTCCTACCACTCTCCTTCTAATTTCCTCCAACATTAACTCCACCACAAATATTACAAAATCACCACCATCCTCTTCCATTTCTGCCACCCCCCCTCCTATTCCCTCCAACATTAACTTTGCTACAATTGTATCCACCCTAATAGTATTGCCCTTTATAGCTACTATCAATCCATTCACCTCTCATCTCACGACTTTGTTGATACACCACCTTCCTCATCCACACCATCTCTATCCCTATGCAAAGGAATTTAATGCACTTCAAAGAAATAAAACGTGGTCAACGATGACTCTTGTGGGTAGTAACTCGGTGTATAAGATCAAAAGGAGGCAAGGTGGAACCATTAACGAATTTAAGGCATGATCTATAACAAAGTGCTTTCATGAACATTCAGTCCAATTGTAGAACTAGTCACCATTCATCTATTCTTAACCTCCATCTTGCTAACCATTAGCATATCAGGCAACTCGACATTCACAATGCTTCATTACATGATTTCTTAAAATGAAGATATCTACATGATTTAGCCTTAATGATTTATTCATGACGACTTTCTAGACTATTTTTGCATACTTAATAAGTCACTCAATGGGTTTAAATAAGCTCCAAGAGTCTGGTTGTAAAACCATACAACTTTTCTACAACAACATGAATCTGTTGGTTCTAAGAAATGTACCTTCCTATAAATTAAACGAGCCAATGGTCATCTTATGTACTTCTTGATATACATTGATGATATTTTTCCTTATTAGTTCATTCAAGCCTTTTCTCAACCACATTCTTGAATCAATGAAGGCTAAATTTTCACTTTGCAATAAGGGATTTCCAACATACTTCTTCGGTATTGAATTTATTCAAAGTAAAGGACTCCATCTCCCTAGTCAAAACTATATTTTTGATTTATTTATCAAATTTCAATTTGATGGTCTTCATTCTTAAAAGTCACCAGCATTTACATTTTCAACCTCCATTCTAGTAGCAGATAATGGTCCTCTTTTCCATGATGTCATTGTACATCGTCAAATACTTGGGAGTCTTCATTATGCTACTTTTACTAGACCAAAGTTGGCATTTACAATAAATAAGCATTCTTAATTCATGCATAAACCTACTACTACACACTATGAAACTTTGGAACATCTACTTTGTTACAAGGACTCTCAATTCTATGGATTGTTCTATAGCTCCAATTTGTGTAAATCCCTTATAGCATAATCAGATGCAAATTGGTTAAATTGTGTTAATGATTGCAAATCAACAACTAGCTTTGTGGTATTTCTTAGCTTTAATACCATCTCATGTACCTTTGCAGGCACAAGCTCCATCCCTTGGTTGCAGATCTCTCTTGCATGGCTCGCAACTTCAGTGGGCTCCACCAACGACCCTCCTCCTATTGACCTCCCTCAACAACATCAACTGCCGCACCCTCCTTTTCCTTATAGCCTCTTCCTTAACCTCTCCTGCCTGTCATGCATCCATCTCCTTCCCTGACGACGATCGACCCTTGTCTGTGTGGGCCAGCACTAGCACCATCTGGGAGGACGTCCTTGACCACTGCCTCCACTCTACCGGCAATGCCTCCTACTCCTAGGCCAACTACCTCTACCTCCCCGTTGAAGGCACCCTCTCCTATAGCGGCATCACCATCCAATGCTTCCTCCACAACCCCATGGCTCGCAACATCGCCAAACTTGAGCTCATCACTAGTTGCAGCGACCTCCTCGTTTGCTTCCCCTCCCACCACCCAAACCCCTTCCACATCTCCCTACTCGCACCTGCATCCCCTTCTACCCCACCCTAAATATGGTATTCCTTCAATCATATGGTCAAATGTCACTTCTCCCTATATGTAAGGAGGCTTCAATTAGGTTTAATGAAGCAGGAATATATGGTCATAAAAGAACAATTTTGTAGGAACATCTATATAAATACCAAAGGAAGGTGTGAGCTATCCTCCTCTCCTTTGCTTTGTTGTTTACTTTTTATTATAAGTTACAAATCATGATCCTTCCTTATAAATGACGGATTCTGATCTAATTCTCTTGCCCTCTTTTTTTTTCTAACCTCAAGAGAGTTAATAGACATAACAATTAATAAAAAAAAGACGCTAGTTGCATCATTCCAACAAGTCACCTCCATTTAAAAAGGAAAACACAAATCAAATTATTTTCATCTCTCCACACACTGAGCCATGCTTCACTCAATTCCAACGTAGTCTCTCTCGCTCTCCAACGTGTCTTTTTTTTTTCCTTTCTGTGAAGGTTAGTGTCACCTCCATTAAAAGAAAAACACACAAATCGAACCATTTTCGTCTCCACACGCACCGAACCATCCCTCCCTCGAATCCAACGTCATCTCTCCTCCTCTCTCTCCACCACGTTTCTTTCTTTTCTCTCTCTCGAAAGATTAGGACGAGTGTATTGCCTTCATTTCTTAGAAATAAATAAATAAATAAGTTCCATCCATTAGATTTTTTTAAAGAACAACTTTATCCATTGGTGCTCCCAAAAAAAATATAATTTTCTAAAATATAACTTTATCTATTGGATCAAAAAATTATTCTAAAATAATAAATGGTAACTTTTATAAATTCTTAATTATTCTCATAATCTATTTTTCCATTCTATTTCCATAATCCCTTTTTTACCTACCATATTTTCTCTTATTTGCAGGATTTTAAAAATCGGACCAGATCGATTGATCCAACTAGTTGAATCGGGAATCGACAGTGGATCGACTAGAGTCTTGAATCGGTGGAATCGGCCAAAATTCGATACAACCGACCTGATCGGTGAACCGAGACTAGTCGATCTGCCCATCCAACCAACTCCCAAAGGTGCAAGTCTCCCGTCCGCGACCTCCATCTTCTCCAAACTCCAAAGTTCGAAACCCAACAAGTTCCAGCGTAGAAGCCCAACTGCAGCAGCCCAACCTTCGTCGAGTTGTCGACTTCCAACGCAGCAGCGTAGCCTTCATTGACTCCCACCGTCGCGCCACGTGCCATCGTCAGTTGCACACTCATGGCAGATGGATGGACGACAAAGAACATTAATTAATTTTTTGGCATACTATCCTGAATGAATTGTTTTCCTTAAATCAGTTAATACTTCTAATCATTCAAAAACATCAGAATATTTATATGGCTTATTCAAAGAAGTGATTGAATTTGTGGACTACAAAATGTTGCCAATTTTATCACAGATAATGCAGCTAACTATGCTACTGCTAGAAAAGTATTGAAATTAATTATGGCCATATTGATTGAAGCCCTTGTACAGCTCACCACATTGATCTTATTCTTGAGAAATTCAATGATTTGCCTTTTGTTCAGTTTGCTATAATTGAGGGAAGAAAGATAAGAAAATTCATCTATAACCATGGCTATATCTTGAATGTGATGAGAAAACATTGTAAAAAAGAATTAGTTAGACCAATAGCCACTAGATTTGCAACAAATTTTCTTGCACTGCAGAGTTTATGTGAGCAAAAAGATTCCTTAATATCTATGGTTGCTTCTAAAAAGTGGTTGGAGCATAAGATATTAAAGACAAGAATTGCTAATGAGGTCAAAGACGACATATTAAGCTCCCAATTTTGGGATTTATGCTTCAAACTAATTAAGGTTGTTGAGCCTCTTGTAAAAATTTTGCATACGGTGGAAAGTGATGAGCGCCCTTCAATGGGCTACATTTATTGAAATGACCGTTTCCAAGGGTCATTTGGCATTTCTGGAATTCTTAGGGGTTTTTGTGCAATTTTAAACCCCCTGGATTTTAGTTGTGGGATTGGCAAGGGAAAGAGGAAACTTGTGGGGGCATTCCCGCAATTTTTCCCCAACCATCCCCCTACCCCCACGTCACTACCTCACCCCCATACGCATGACACCCCTCTCCCATACATCTCCCCCATTCCTCCCCATTCCCTCTACCTCCACCATACCTCTCGCCATCCCTCCCCTACACCCCCAAGCATCCATAAACCCCCCCCCCTCTCCTCCTCTATTTGCTTGCCACACAGCAGCCGAAAGGAGAAGGAGAGCGAGGAGTAGCAAGACTCGGGAGGAGGAGGCTGGAGAGTGGCTCGCTGCGAGGAGGGGTGGAGGCTGCTGCAGCTAAAGCGAGAAGGAGCTCGCAAACGGTTCTGCGGAATCATTTTTCTGCAGAATCAAACGTTTGATTGGACGTTTGAAGGTAATACCAGACGTCTGATAGTGCGTAGTTTTCAAATATTTTTCCCTGTCGAGTTCTGATCGTGCATGTGTATGTCAGAGGTTGGGAAGGTGCACTAGTGCGAGGATCGATGTGGTTTCAGACGTCCGAGAGTGTTGCTAGACGTCTAAAGACCCTCTAAAACATCTGCACGGAGTTCCAGACATCTGAAAAAGGTGCAGAGAGCAAGGTGAGCCATTGCATTCGTTTAAGACGTCTGGGACTTTTCCCAAACGTCTGATTTTGGTCAAGGTTGGTGTTTTGAGGCCCATTTAGGGCCCAAACGGAGTCGATTTTCCGCAAACGAAATATCGTTGGTTTCCGTTCGAAATTCTCTACGTAATGGTATAGTGTCTATGCAGTTTTGAACTCATTTTGACATGTGGGTCAATGTGATAGGTCGTTCATTTGTGGTGTGCACAGGACCTGTGGAGGCTGCAAGCTCCGTCGATTGTTCCCCCACATCTCCCAGTTATCCCGGTAGAGTGATTCTCTCTAATCCTGGATTTAATAATTAAATTGCATGCTTTAGAATTATTCGATTGAAATAGATGAATGCATGCTATTTTGAAATATTCGATTGAACCCTAGGTTGTAAAATGAACCCTAGGGTTGAAATATATGAATGCATGCTACTTTGAAATATTCAATTGAACCCTAGGTTATGAAATGAACCCTAGGGATGAAATAGATGAATGCATGCTACTTTGAAATATTCGATTGAACCCTAGGTTATGAAATGAACACTAACATTGAAAGAAATGAATGCGCATTTAATGAATGATTAAATTATTGTGATGCTTCCTGAAAGTAGTAAACCATGAGCTGCCTATAATGAACCATGACATGAACGAAAATACATACGATGTACTGAATAATCGATTGCGAAATCTTGAGTTTCCTGTTATGCATTTAATGAATCAAATGTGGAAATGAGAAAGTCTATGTACGAATCCTATAGGAAATTTAGAAAGAAATCAAGAATAGAGTAATATGGAAGGTTTGATGGATCATGGAACATGTTGCCTACAGGTGGCTGTTCGGACCTGGTTATGGGAAGTGAGCTGACCCTTGTGTACACGGTATTAAGGAGAGCGACTGTCCCTTTTAGTGCAGAGAAGTGAGCTGGCCCTTGTGTACATTGTACAAAGGAGAGCACCTATTCCTTCAGTGTAGGGGAGAGCTAGCCGCCCCTTAGGTTGAATCCCGGGATTAGGATTGGTCACTCTACATCGACTCTTGTTTGTCCCTCACGTATATGGTACCGAGGTAAGCTACTTAGTGTAGGGGGAGCTAGCTGTCCCATGGGACCCAAGGTTAGGACTAGCCACCCTACACCGACTCTTGTTAAGCCCATTGGGCGAACCGGGATAGTTGGACGAGGGTACATGGACTGTGGAGGGGCGAGACCCTTGTTCTGAGAGGGTGAGGCCCTGTGCTATTCTGTGCTGTATATTTGGGTGTACTCGCTAGTGGAAACGATTGACCGCATGCTAGTACGGGGTAGCTACCTGTGCGCTTATCGCACGTGCCATAGTCACCGCTACGTCACAACCATGACCTCGGGGTGGTAGACTAGGTGTAGGACTACCACGGGAGACTCTCTCGCCAGGAGAGTGCCACTTGTACATCTTGCATCACAGGAAAACTGCAAGTAAGATCGTTTCCTTTGGGAACAAGAAGATTAAGCAATGTTATGGATCCTGATTAGAGTACTTGACTCAGAAACACATAAATGAGATAAATGGAAACAGATGATAATAAATAACTAGCAATTGTATGATTAGTTAGTTGCTTGTTTAGTTGTATGTAAATAGCTCAGCCACCACTCTATTCAGCGTTAGTTGACCACAGATTTATATAACCATGTTTAGGTCAGGAATTCGAGCAGCCAGAGTCACGGGCTGCTGAGGGCACTAAACCTAGTCCAGCCCATCCATAGTCTTTTCTCCTATTCTGCTGCATGGTGTTTTTGTTAGTAGTGAGTACTTGTAGCATGTAGTTATGTTTTGTTATATTTTCTGTTGTGATGACTATATTCGTAACTGTATTTTTCTGCTTGTGATATGTAATATCCTTGAGATATGGTGTTATGTTTCCTTTACTGTCTGTTATGTACTTTCTACTTAGTTGCATTGCACGTGTGATTGTTGAATGAGTATGCATTTGGTTGTTTCTCATTGGACAACTGGGTCTTGGGGTTAGTCGAGGCAAGTCATTCTCGGGTTCTATAGGGAGCCAAGAATGGGTCGTGACATTTATGCTGGGATGCGTGCAACGAGAGTAACAATCAAGGCCACATTTGATGATGATCAAAATGAATACAAGGAATATTTAAAGATATTTGATGAGAAGTGAGAAAAATCAGGTTGATCACCTTTTTCATGCTACAGCTTACTTTTTGAATCCCTAATTTTATTACAAGAACTCTACAGAGATTTCATAAGGGGAGCATAAGATAATGGCTTCTTTATTTGATGTTGTGCTTATGATGCTTCTTAACTAACAACCTAGTGTTGATCAAACAAACAAAGAGCTTGGAATGTATCGCAATGCTAGGAGAATGTTTGGTCATCCAATGGCAAAGCAGGCATATAATCAAATTTTTCCTAGTAAGTCATTATAGCTTCTAAAAATTTACTCAATTATTATTATTTATATTACTTCATGTTGTGAATCATGATTATTTATTTTTTATTATAGTTGAGTGGTGACAAAATTTTGGTTGAAAAGCTCCCACACATTGCAAAAAAAGACCATTAGATTATTAAGCCAGCCTTACAGCATGTGAGAGAAATTGAAGTGTATTTGAAAATATTCATACTGCAAAAAGGAACAAGTTATTATATACAAAGCTAAATGACCTTACATATGTGGAGTATAATTTGATATTTAGGTATAAAATTACAAATGAAGTTAACTTTTGTAATTTTATTGTATATATCATTTTTAACATATCATAATTGTTGATTTAAAATTCAAGGTAAAATCAAAATTGAAATCAATGGGATCCTATTTCATTTGAAGGGATGAACTTAATAGAGAAATAGATAGAGGAACCTAAGAATATCACTTTACAAGATTTAGAATCTTGGTTGGATAGGGAGGGGTTGAGAAATATATCTACAATGGTATTAGCTTATGCAAATTTTAATAGCTCAGAATTATATCTAAATTATTGTTACAGCTTAGTTTTTATTTTTTTATATACTACCCTTTATGTCTTTTAGTAGTTTCATTTTATTTTATAGTGTGATTGGATGTTTCATATTCAAAGTAACATTTTGTGATAATTTATTTAGTTTTTTATACATTAAATTTCAGTTTAACCAGGTTCAACTTGGTTGGACCAATACAAATCAAACCTAAGCTTGACCGATTCGATTTTAATAATGACGTCATTACCGGTTTAACCAATTTGAACGAACGGTTGAACCACTAAAAACCAAAACTGAAGCTTGATCGGTTCGACGACCGATCTGATTTTTAAACTCTTGCTTATTTGTGATATCTCTCTCATTTTTGTTTGAGACAATTTATCTCTTTTTCATTTTCGTAAATGCAGGATTTCTTTTATTATCATACTCCTCCCTCCTCTTATCAAAGATTAAATGATATGCAAAAATCTTACATTAGTTTACTATTGTGGTGTTTTCTTTTTTTAAAATTAAAAACATTGAGTATATAATTCACAATGATTCATATATCTAAGAACTTACTTATCTATCACATATTACAAAAAATTGAAGAACTTTTGATGTTATCCATTCTCCCACGAGTGAAAGCAAGTATATATATTTCATATTATAATTTCATAATCATATATCTTACGAATAAAGATGTAGCTTAATTTAAAAAGAAAAGAATGGATTTGCTAGGTAAATAATTTTAAATTATTTAAATAAAAATTTATTACATCTCCTCAATAAAAATACATATAATTTCTTCACCATCCACCCTCGTCTCTTTTATCTTTTTTATTTTTTACCTTTTTTCACCGCTGGAAAGTGTGGACATGCTGCTAGTATACATAAACATCAAACACATTAGTGTATATATGCCTTATACAAAACTTTTCAGGATACATATGTATGAAAACCCCTTTTTTTTCACCTTTAGAAGCAAAGCTCAAAAAAGCGGGGGTTACAAGATGACTAATTGAGATTGGATAGTCTGGAGGCTGTCACATCCCATTTACATCACTGTTAGAACAATCTTGAGCAAGAATATGAGGTTAAAGCACATCATTTCACCGTAATGGGATACAGCCCTGCTTTTGGCAATTCCACGTAAATATTTGATTATTGAATACTTATTGAGGTTAAATCAAACATTTGATTTTTTCTTAGAATATGGCTATAGTTTGTCAAAAAAAAAGGGAAAAAAAAAGAATCGCTTGGGGGATGCTAATTAAGTGGAATGGGAACCTAACACATACCCAACAATCTTTTGTCAACCTACACAATACCGAATAAAGCAATTAATATTTAGTAATGACCAATGTTTGTGAAGGGATGGCATTCAATGACTTGCGCTAAAAAATAATCCTAGTAATAACATTTTCACAATAAATTTATATGGTCGTGCATGTAGTGGGAAAGCAGTAAAGGGCCTTAATGGATGAATTACATAACAGTTTCCCATCTGGATTCATTTATGGAAGCCACTCTTGAAGATAGGCACTTTCTCAAAAAGAGAACATTCATCTATGATCAAATATAAAGAAACCATATGGAAAATATAAATTCAAACATTGGTATAGTTGTATCAGACTATAAATAATAATGGCAATGTTAAGTACCTTACACTTTCTAAATAGGCCTTAAATCACACAGAAGTTATTAAAATAAAAAATGATGAATATCCTTGAAGAAAATGATTCTCAAATTAAATGGCAGCAAATTTAAGTAGCCCATGGTAAAAAAAAGAGTCAATCATTTTTAAATATTTAAACTTACAAAGTTTAATACAACTTCCCACCAAGATGAGCAACTCTTTCAACTTCCTCCTGAGATTGGTAGGAAAATCACAAGCTTGGAAAGAAGCAAGAAAGAAATTTAGCTTTGGCATCCTCATCATCCCATTCTAACTCATTCCACCATTCACTCAAACCTCGAATGACAAAGACCTCTACACGGTAGAGCACCCCCACAGGTTACATGATTTTCCCCATGATGAGAGCTTCATCATGAACCCTAACTAGCATAATTTGATCTAAATAAATGTGAAAAAGCTCCTACAAAATCTAAAGAGATGCCTAATTCAGAAAACTCTGAATTAAAGAATAAAACAAATAATAAGGGATAAAACTGTAATTTTACCAATGCAGTACACAAACAGGGTATCTAAGGGTCTAAACACAGGTCAAATAAGCTTAATAAAGAAGGAAGTGGGATATTCTAATCTGAAAAGGGTTATAGCAACTTCTAGGAATTAAATGACATCCTATAATCCTAAAACAAACCCGCTTTAATTCACGAGGTTCGAGGCAGGACAAAAATCAACTAAACCCTCTAAAATTCATAGAAAAATATTCCCTAGGGTCTAAAACCTTCAATTTGGCCCTTGCAACCTATTTTGACCTAAATTGAGAACCATGGCCAATTTATCACTTAATTTCGATTTTTGCGCAAATTGACCGGTCAAACGTGGTCAAACCAAAAATCAAATTTTACCATTAAAATCCTTATCTTCAAATTAGGCTGGTATAAAAATTTGAGCCTAAGAGAAGACCATCTTGACCGACTTTACAAATTGGTCCTCTTAAAATTACTTTTTGACCCTTATCTTTTGAAACCCTTGCAATTAGCCTCCTATCTTCTCCTTCGTTCTTTGCAGAACAGTCTCTCCTGCTACCCCACACAGGCGTCATACCTCCGGCGACCTTGCGCGGAGGATGGCACCCCGCAGGGTAAGGGGGCCGCTCTTAAGAACGAACGGGGGTTTCCCTGCGTCGTCCTATTTCGCAAGAACCCCCTACCTTGCCCTACAGCCGCCCATGCCTTTCGTGCGAACCCACGAAAGGAATGGGTCGATTTTCTGGCCATGCTCCGGTGATCCCTCCACGCCGTTGTCTCGAGACTCTCCCCTCGCCAACACCTTTATAAGGAGCGGCAGGGGCTGCCGTCCACTCCAAGCTACTTCTGGCCGAGAATACCCTCCTCTTTCGTCTCCTCTCTCTCTGGTCAGATTTCCCTAAGCTTCCGGCGAACCCTCAGCAAAGCCCACTCTGCCTTGTCGTCCCACGCCAGGCCACACCAGCTGGCGTCCTCAGATCTCTTCCTCGTCGCCGTCACTCCTTCCCTGGGCACCTTCGTCCTCAGCTCTGGCAGGCACGCGCTGGGCAATCTCCCTCTCCCCCTTCGTCGACTAAGTAGGTAGAAATCTTCTCCGTACTCTCCTCTCACTTTTCCCTTCTTGAATTAGTCTTTTAAACCCCTCGACTGCCACGACCACCTTCATCTGCTCCGCCTCCGGCCACCATCTCCGACGAGATCGCCCCACTTCCACAGACCGCTCCACCCCTCACCGACAAGCCCAGAAGCTTCCCCTCACTCCACTCTAGCGATTCCCCTACTCCATCCATCACCCTGCACACTCTATACACCCCCCGAACACACCCATTTTCATGCACGCAGTGTGCCCTATGTGCACGGCCACAGGCACGCTCGCATCTCGCTGACCCCCGCACTGCCTTCGCCACACTCCGACAAAGCCCCCTATGTTGTTTAACGTGGCCACGAGGCCGTTTTAGTGCCTTCAGGTTCTAGGGGCTTGCCGCCATTGACGAGCAGGTTGAAGCTACTTCGCGAGCTACTCCAGGCTGCAGCGCCCCAACCCCCAGGTCCAGCAGCTGTGGAACACCCTCACGCACACACTCGGGCTTGCAATTGGGGTCGAAGGCCTCTGTCGCTGCCCCAATTGGTCGAGCCTTCCTTCTGCAGACGCACGAAGATGCAGGTGGGACTTTAGTCCCACCTCGGAAGCCAACGCGCGCCGCACCAGTACAAAAGGAAAAAGTGACTGAGGCTATTCGCCTCAAGTCACACAGGGGTGAGGTCCCTCACCTATTCACATGCCTCATCCGCGGCACTGCCCACGCGGACTTGGTGACCCGACCCGACTATCCTACCTGTACACTTATCGCGCACCACCCAAGCCGGTGCGCCTGGACCCGGGCATGCGACCTGACTCGATTACCTAGCTCTGGGAGAGCTTTCCAAAGAGAGATCCAGAGAGAGAGAGATGCGGGGAAGGGGTAGGGGGTAGGTTTTCCTCTAATGTGTGTGTGCACAGGAAGGAAGAAAGAAGAAGAGAAGCAGCAGGTAGGACTTAGCCGCAAGGGAAAAGGAAGGAGGAAGAAGCAGACGAAAGAAGAAGAAAAAGGAAGGAAGTTGAAGGAAAAGAGGAGTGGCATTGTAGCAACCGAGCCGTTAAGTTGTCTGAGCGCTGAATCAGACATCGACGAAAGAGAAGGAGAGTTTGCAGTCGCAAAGAAGAAAAGAAAGAAAAGAGAAAAAGGAAGAAGCAGAGAAAAAGAAAAGAAAGAAAGAGAAGGCAGAAGCCTCTGAAGATGCAAAGGAAAAGAAAGAAGAAGAGCTGAAGAAGCAGGGACTTAGCCGTTGCAAGTAAGGAGAAGAAGAAAGAAGGAAATCAGAAAAGAAGAAAGGAGGACTTAGCAGAAAGCAGAAGCCTCTGTAGCCACAAAGAAGAAAAGAAAGAAAAGAGAAGAAGAAGACGCAGAGAAGAAAGAAAGAAGAAGAAGGGAAAGAAGACAAGCAGAGAAGAAGAAAAGAGGGAAGAGAAGAAGAAAAAGCCAAACTCTCTCTCTCTCTCTCCTTTGACTTACTTTTTTTGTAAAACATTATATTGTGAATTCATACGCTTCTAGAATTATAGTTTTCTCCCTGAGTTCGACCTCGGGAATCTTTCTATTCCGAGTAATAAATCATACTAGATTGGTAACCATTCTTGTTATATACTACAACGCATATAATAACGACATCAACAAGAATCGACACCACCCCACTCGACCTCTCTTGTCACTGATGTTCCAGGTATACTAGAATGGGGACTTGACCTCTTAAGTCTACCAGTTTTAATTAAGAGCAAGGGTGCTTAGAATTTCACTTGAACTTTAAGATGTGTTGAGTGCAAAAGTGACTTAATTTGAAGATTGGTTGACCCAAACAAGGTGGGCCAACTTCACCAGTATTGTCTTTGAAAATTTAGGTCTCTCTTTTTGTGTTCAAATGACTTTAAGAGCCTGATTTTAGGATTTTGCTTGAATAGATCAATTCAATTAAGGTTTAGGCACACATTGTTTGGAAAGATGATTTCTTGATTAAGCAAGTGTGTCTCTAAAAATCCTAAACTGGAATCCTTAATTGGCTCTAATTTTGTCCAATTTAATTTGTCCAAATGTGGTACCTAGGGCTCAAACAAGAATGTGATAGCCCTAGATACCTTAAGCTTTAAGTGGGTGCACAAATTAGGATTTGTTATCCAAAAATGTATCAACTCAGGCAACTTGATGAATTATCTATGGAAAGAATGTAAATAGCCCTAATTGATTTTTTTCCTTTTATCCTTTTCAGAATGAGGGGCTTAAGAGAGAGAGTAGTTAGAACTCACATGCCCCTGGTGTGTTTACTGTGCGGCTGACCTTCCTTGAGTGTATCTTCTCCTGAAACAACCACAGCAAAAGAGATATAGCAAGTTAGAATTTGAATCACGAATTGCAATCAAGAGTTCTAAATTGCCTGTTGCTCCCCAGCAACAGCGCCAAAATGTTCTTCGCGCTAAATCGGTATTTAAGATCGTCGTGTTGTAGTATAGCCAAAATAGCGCTCAAACAAATAAATTTTATTACTCTAAAAGGTTCCGAATTCGAACACAGGGAGCAATATGGAATTTAAAGCTCAAGATCACAATTTATAATGAAATCAATGATCAATGTGCAAAATAAGGAGGGTAAAATGGTGATTTAAATCACCAATTACCCTTATACAGTAATAGCAAGTAGAATCACAATATCAATCTAGTTAATTATAGCTTTAGAAACTCAAATCAGACGTTTGAAGATGGGATCAGACGACTTAAGCATCTGATGCTACAGTGCTCCTCTTCCTTTCCCTTCTGATGTTCTTATTCTTTCTCTGCTTTTCTTCTTTCTTTCTTTCTCTGCTGTGGCTCCCTCTTCTCTTCTTCTTTTGCTCAGCCTCTTCTTCTTCTTCTTAGCCTCTTCTTCTTCTTTTGCTGCCTTCTTTTTCTGCTTAGCCTCTTCTTCTTCTTTTGCTGCCTTCTCCTTCTTCACACAGGGGAGGGGAACTTCTCAAATTGGCTAAGTGTCAGCCAATGTCCTCTGCAGCAAAACCCCCCTACCCCTGTGCAATCTCTCCTTCCCTTTCTCTCTTAGGCTCCGCCCTCCCAGGGCCTTTCTCAGGATATCAGGTTATCGAGTACACGCGCACCTGGGTCCAGGGCTACGGGCATGGTCGCAGCCGAGGAGTGCTTAGCTAGGCGGGTTAACGGGTCAGGCCAGGTCCATGGGCAAAGATCATGGACGAGGCATGCGTGGGTGAGGGGGACCTCACCCCGTGTTTGGAGGCAAATAGCCACAGACACTTTTGCAATTTATGCGGGCGCGGGGGCTAGTCAGCTTCCGAGGTGGGACTATCCCACCCTCCTTCCTTCGCGCAGCAGCAGCAGCAGCTTCCTTCATCAAATTGGCGCAGAGGGCTTGGTCAAAGACTCAAATTGACTAGCAGGGAAACTTCTTGCATTGAGCCCGTGTCACCTGAGACTTTGCCTGGGGTCTACAGGTGCTTGAAATGAGTTTCGAGCTTCGCTCGAAGCTTCAATATTGGCGGCGGAGACTTGGGACCTGCAAGCATGAAAATGGGCTAAGAGCCCCAGTTAAAACAGTTCATAAGCTTCGCCGTGAGGTGGGGAATTGAACGGCGATGTTCGTGAGGTATGGGAGTGCGTGAGGTGGCCGGACGATGATGGAAGGTGAGGTGCGAAAGTGCGGTGTTAGACGGAGCAGTGGGGAGGCTAATAGCCTCGAAGACCAGAGGGCTTTTGCTCTCTGGAACACGGTGGAGGTGTGGAGATGAACGGCGATCGGATTGGTGGAGTGTAGTGGCCGTGTGAGCTCGCCGGAGGTATGCCAGCGAGGTGGAAGACGGAGGACGGTGAGGCAAGTCGGCGGTCGAAACGAAGTGGCAGATGTCTGAAAATGAAGAGGGGAAGTCGAGGAGTTGTTTAGGAGGGGTGGCAGATGAAGAAGAGCGGAATTGGTGCCAGTTAAGGTGTGGCTGACGTTGGAGACGAAGTTGCTTTGAGAGAGGCGGTCGGCGAGGATTAAGGGGGGTAGGAGCGCCGGCTGGTGTTGCGCAATGTGGAAGAAGACAAGGAAGAAGAGTTTGCCACTGGTATTGTGGTAAGATGATGAGGGAAAGCAGGGAGTGTCACCAGAGCTTGAAGAGCAAATCGGATGGAGGAGGGAAGAGGAATTTGAGGGATTCTCTGGTCGAATTCAAGCTTGAGGGATCGGGTAAGCCTGGGGAGTCTTTATATAGGTGTCAGGGGGTCGATTAGAGCTTGGAAGCCAAGCTTTCAAGCTTGGAAGGTCACCGGAGTTGGAAACCCAAATTTCTCATGCGTTCGCATGAGAAATTGGGACGGAATTGAAGCACAAGGATTGGTCTGATTGAAAGAGGATTTCAAGAGGAATCTCCGGTTCAATTTTGAGGAAGTTTCATCAATCAATTAAGGAGAAATCCTCGATTAATTGTCGCCAGAGTTGTAGGAGTAGGAGTTCTATGCAGTGGGGACCTCTTTGTAAAAATGACGAAAAAGTTGGGGACCTGTTTGAAAGAGTTTTGAAAGTTAAGGGTAGAAATGAAATTAGATAGGACCAATTTGCAAACTAAGTAAAGACAAGCTTATCTTGGGTCTAAATTTTTGTACAAACCTAATTTGGACCTAAGGAATCCAATGGTGAAGTTAGATTTTGGTTTTGACCATGTTTTATTGGGTAATTTATGTAAAAATCTAAATTAGGGCAAATGTCTATCTGTAATTCTATTTTGGGTCAAAATGGGTTCTGATGGTCAAATTGAAGGTTATAAATCCTAGAGAATATTTTTATATGAATTTTAGAGGGTTTAGGTGGATTTTATCCTAATCAGAACCTCGGTTAGTTAAGTGGATCTATTTTAGGGTTTCAAAAGTCATTTAATTATCAAAACACGTGCAAATCCTTTTTCTGATTGTTCTAGCCCACTTGTTATCTTTTTAAGACCAATTGACCTTCCTTCAACCCCTGAGAAAACCCGTGGTTATACTACATTCATGATAAGATGGTAAAATTACAGTTTTAACCCTAGTTTCTTATTTTTCCCTTAGAATGATTTTGCAATGACTTGTAACTCTCTGACGGTTATGTAGGAGTATTTACTAACTTAATTGGGTCAAAATGAGCTAGTTATGGCTCATGATGGTGTTCCCATCATACCCCCATGCCTAGCTTTTGCTAGTCCCTTAGCAAAATTTTAAGGCATTAACTTAGATTCTAGACCATAAAACCTTTGATGCTTAAAAACTTTGCTGTGTGCTTCCTTTTGTAGATTAGGTTAGAATGCTGATAGTAGGCCTAGAGGTACTCAAGTACCAACCAAGATCCAGACCTAACCAGCTCTAGCCTCAGTCTGTCGCGAAGGTTTCTAAGGCTCATAGGAACTAACCTAAGGTTCGTTGAACTCCGCGATTAAAGCACCCATACTTGTAACATGTTTTAGCCCAGGTTCAGTTTGCAGTGCATTTTTATCAGAGAGAGATAGAGGAATTTTTATTTATTTTTGGAGAGTTTTCTCTCTCTTTTCTTTTTATTTCTAGCTTCGGATTAGCTTTACAACACGGTCTGTATCAGATTCCTAGTCCCCACCATCAATCCTCGCAGGGTCCCTGGCAATCGATGCTTCGAGATAGCACCGCCCATGGAAACCCCTAGAGCCATAGCTTTCGAGATTTTGAGATAATTCCGCCCATGGCGTTCTGTAGCTAAATCCAAACCCTGGCAATCGACATTTCGAGATAATGCCACCCATGGCATCTGAACAAGCACAGGGTGCTTACATGCCCCCGGTAGGATATGTAGATATCCTAGGAGACAAGCATCGAGGAGACGATACGTTATTACACATCTTCAAGGGGAATTTCCTACCTCTCCGCACTGGGAACTCGTTCAAATCAACTCGTGTTGATCAGCCACTCCTAATCTAGGTAACTTTTTCAGAACAAGTTTAACGCATTTGCGTGATTTTGATACTTAGGCGCACTGAACCAGACTATGTGTGGATTGGGGTGCTTAGGTTACCGAGTCCCGCAAACTAGAGGTTAGTTAACGAGGCTGAATAATTCCTAAGCCTTAGACCTGATACTTAAGCTTCACATTTTCCCTAATCACTTAAGGATTATCCAGATCTTAGCGGGTACTTGAATTTTTAAGCCTAGGATTAAAGCCCAAGAGGCCTACAATCAGCATTCCTACTAATCTCTTCTTTGTTTATTAGCACTTTTTGCATTTCATTTTCTTTCTTTTGATATGGTCTAGAACTAAGTCAATTCCTTAATCTTTTACTAATGACTATTTCTTTTTTTTTTTTCAAATTGTGCTCCTTTTTGACATTTTTATCTCCTCCCTTGTTCTCCTCAAATCTGATATGCCATCAGCATTTCCTCTCCTCTCATTTTTTCTTCTTTTTCAAGAATTTTTTATTTAATTTTTTGGGTATTTTTTGAATATGTGATTTTTTTTTTATGAAACCCTTTCTTGTGAAGTGATTTTCACGACGTTTTACACTTTAATACCCTCCCATGCCTATGATTTGCAATGTCCTCATTGTAAATTAGGTGGGTTCGAGTTTAGTTTAGATCATTCATTAGAATAGGTGTTGGGCGGGTGAATGGGTCGGAGTGACTTGTTGCGGACGATTTCAAGCTCAGGTACGGGTATCAGAGGTGGAGTCGGCTATTCTAATGGATGAACCCTAAAGTGCAATATGAGTTCAGCATAAGATGTGTCAAGACGGGTTTTGGGTTTTTCGAAAATGATGGGTTGCCTCTCGTTAAACGCTAAATTTAACGCCATCAGCCAGGAACAATGAGCTCAGGGAGATTGGAGGGTAAAAGATATCTCAGCTAAATTTGTATCGGTGAGTTCAATGAACGGTTTGAGTATCTGACCATTCACGATAAAAGGTTCTGAATCGTGGCTGAGTTAACTAATTTCGACAGCTTGATTTCCAAAGATTCATCAGACAAGGTATGGTCCAATCCATTTTAATCTGAGTTTTTATGGGAACAATTTCAGTTTGGCGTCAAAGTGTAGGACTTTCTGACCAAGGAAAAAGATCTTTCTGGATATGTGCTTGTTGTGAAAGGCCTTAACCCGCTCTTTGTAAATTCGCGAGTTCTCATATGCGTCGTGGCGTAATTCATCGATCTCGCTCATTTGAAGCTTTCTATGGGTTCCTGCTTTAGAAAGATCGAGATTGCAGTTCCGTATTACCCAATAGGCTTTGTGCTCCAATTCAACTGGAAAGTGACATGCCTTCCCGTACACTAATCTGAAGGGAGACATGCCTAATTGGGTTTTGTGGGCGGTCCTATAAGCCCACAAAGCTTCCGGAAGTCAGGATGACTAATCTTTCCTGTCAGGTCAAACAGTGACCTGAAGGATTTTCTTGATCTCCTGATTTGATAGCTCAGCTAGACCGTTGGTTTGGGGGTGATAAGGAGTAGAGATTCGGTGCGATACCCCGTATTTGGTCATCAGTGATCAAAATTGAGCATTCGTGAAATGGGTCCCTCCATCAGAGATTATGGCACGTGGAATCCCGAATCGAGAAAGGATGTTCTGATGAATGAATTTGATGACCACCTTATGATCGTTGGTTTGGGTCGGAATGGCTTCGATCTATTTGGACACGTAGTCAACAGCAAGAAGAATGTATTCGAAGCCGTCCGAAATAGGGAAGGGTCCCATAAAATCAATCTCCCAGACATCAAAGATTTACCATACAAGAATCGGATGTAAGGGCATCATATCACAGTGGCTCATGTTGCCTAAGGTCTGGCAACAAGTGCATGCCTTATAGTGATTGTATGCATCTTTGAAAATCATGGGCCAATAGAAGCCACACTGGAGGACTTTTGCTGCGGTTTTATGACCAGAGAAGTGTCTACCGCATGCCTGGTCATGGCAAAAGGATAAAATGTCCTGAATTTCCACTTTCGGAACACATCGCTGGATGATCTGATCAGCACCAATGCGGATGAGATACGGGTCTCCCCAAAAGTAGTACTTAGCATTGGAAAGTAATTTGTCCTTCTTGGCTTTTGGCCAAGAAAATGGTATCTGATGTGATGCCAAGTAGTTTACTAGATCAGCAAACCATGGATGTCTTGTAATGATAGTCAGGAGGTGCTCATCGGGAAAATGTTCAATAATGGGTCCGAAAGGGTTGATAATATCAGAAGGAAGGCAGGATAAGTGATCAGCTACCACATTCTGTTTCCCTACCTTGTCGCGAATCTCGAGATCAAATTCTTGCAACAGCAAGATCCAGCGGATTAGTCGAGGTTTCGCATCCTTCTTCGCAAGGAGATTCCTCACAGCAGTGTGACCTGAGTAAATGATAATATGGGAACCCAAAAGATACGATCTGAACTTTTCCAAGGCAAATACTACGGCTAGCAGCTCTTTCTCAGTAACTGTGTAGTTACGCTGAGCCTTATCAAGTGTTTTGCTAGCGTAGTAAATGACCACGGGTTTCCCATCTATTTTCTGCCCAAGTACCGCACCTACAGCATAATCAGATGCATCACACATGATCTCAAAGGGTTGAGACCAATCAGGAGGCTGCAGGATATGTGCTTGGGTAACTCGATCACGTAGGACTTCAAATGCCTGAGTGCATTCCTTGGTGATTTCAAAAGGGACATCCTTAAATAAGAGATTAGTCAGGGAGCGCACGATTTTTGAGAAATTAGGAATGAACCGACAGTAAAAATCAACGTGCCCCAAGAAGGATCTGATGTCTTTGACTGAGCTAGGCATAGGGAGTTTGGAAATCAAATTCACCTTGGCTCGATCAACCTGGATGCCCTTTTCAGAGATAAGATGTCCCAGGACTATTCCCTCAGGTACCATGAAGTGGCTCTTTTCCCAGGAAAGAACCAAGCTCACATCGATGCACCGCCTAAGGATATGGACCAAGTGCAGGAGGCAATCGTCAAATGATTCACCAAATACCGAGAAGTCATCCATGAAGACTTCAAGGTACTCACATACCATATCTGAGAATATGGCAAGCATGCACCACTGAAAAGTAGAGGGTGCATTGCAAAGACTGAATGGCATCCTTCGGAATGTGTAAGTGCTGAAGGGACAGGTGAAGGTGGTCTTTTCTTGGTCCTCGGGATGGATTGTGACCTGGTTGTAGCGGGAGTACCCGACCAGAAAGCAGAAGAATCGATTTCCCGCTAGTTTCTCGAGAATTTGATCATTGAACGGTAGTGGGAAATGATCCTTCTTCATGGAGGAATTGAGTCTTCTGTAATCAATGCAAACTCTCCACGAGTTTGCTATACGAGTCGATATGGCTTCTCCAATTTCAGTCATGATGATGGTGAGCCCTGCCTTTTTAGGCACAACCCGGCTTGGACTCACCCACCGACTGTCGGAGATTGGGTAGATGATCCCTGCATCTAACCACTTGATAATCTTCTTTTTCACGACATCCTGTAGATTGGGATTCAGGCGTCTCTGTATTTCACGGGATGGTCGTGAGTAATCTTCAGTGTAGATGTGGTGTGTGCAGTATGAGGGGATGATACCGGTGAGATTGTCAAGAGTCCATCCAATGGCTCTTCGATGTTGCTGGATAACAGAAATCAAGCGTGTTTCCTGATCAGGTGTGAGTCGGGAGTTGATAATCACATGAAACGTCTAATTGGAACCCAAAAAGACGTATTTGAGATGATCGGGAAGAGGCTTTAATTCCAAAACTAGGTTTTCAGTAGCAGCGGGTAATTCAGGATGTGTGTCAGGAGCCAAAGAAGAAGCTATGGGTGTGTCTAGGTTGAGTTCGAGCTCCTCTAATTGCAGGTTTTGATCCTCTTGTGGTTGATCAGAAATAGTCGGGTTCTCTATGAAGTCGTCAACCACTGCTTCAATATCGCAAATTTGTTCTATGACTCCGCAATTAATTCCTTGTTAGGCTTTAAAGATGTCGATCTTTAGTGTCTTGCTTTCAAATTTTAATTCAATTTGGCCCTCCTCACAATTGATATTGGCCCTAGCAGTGGCCAGAAAGGGTCTTCTTAATATGATAGGTGTATTCACATTCTCAGGAGTGTCCATGTCTAAAACGATGAAATCCACTGGGAAATAGAAATCATGCACCGTAACTATGACATCCTCGAGAATTTCTTTTGGTGACTTAATTAATCGGTCTGCCAGTTGTAAAGTTATTTTAGTCGGTTTAAGTTCAGATTCCTCGAAGTAGTCTAGTACGGATGTGGGTATCAGATTTATGGAGGCTCCTAAGCTAATAAAGCTCGGTCAAATCGTATATCGTCGATTTCACAGGAAATTAAAGGGGTGCCTATGTCTTTTTCCTTAGGTGGGAGTTTGCTCAAAATGACAGAGCTGGCTTGCTCTAACAATACAATCAGATTCCCATCTTTGGTTCGCGGTTTATGCTTTGGTGTACATACGTCTTTCAAAAATCGTGCGTAAGCCGGTACGTGGCATACTGCATCCATCAAGAGGATGTTTATATGGACCTACTCAAAGAGCTTAACTAGTCCCTCCTCAGGTGCCACAGTTTTGGTTATCCTTTTTCCCTTGGTCAAGGCCTCAGGAAATGGAACCTTAGATGGTTCTTCTATAATGGGTCCAGGTTCTTGATCTGGGATCGAGGTGTCTTGGATGACTATCCTTGGGTTAGGGTTTGTATTACCAGACTTGGTTTGGCTTGGATAAGGTGGGTCCTGTGTTGTTTTGCCAGTGCAGGTAGTAACAGAATTTAATCCTACCTAGTTTTGGTTTGGAGTGGGTAGAAGAGGTGCTTGCTGCTGGTAACCTGTATATGATGTCGAAGCCTCCATCCCATTGGGTGATGGAGTAGAAGGGGCCTGATAAACAAAGTGAGCTTGGCCTAGATTTGGGTTCATAATGTGCCTCTGGTTTGACACGTTATTTGGATTAGGCAGAGGTTGTGAAGGAAGTGCACCAAGTTAGCAAGGATTTGCCATCTGGGCAAGTTGATTGTGAACCTCTGTGATCTCGTCTCTGTGCTATTTTTGCATAGCCGCATTCCTCTTCTGAATGTCAGCTAGAGTCTGAAGGATAAGAGTCATTTGATCTGTCTAAGTCGGCCTAGATTGATAAGTTGGGTTAGGTCGAGGTTGAGGCGGCTGATATGGACAAGGAGCTTGTGGTCGAGGCAGATATTGAGGTCTCTGATTTTGATTATTGCCTGATCACGTGAAGTTGGGATGATTACGCCATCCAGGGTTGTAGGTGTTTGAGAATGGATCATTTTGAATGTTGTTGAGGTACTCGCAGGTCTGAGGAACCTCGAGGAAATCAGAATATGAGGGTTCAGAGTTCCCCCAACTAGAGTAGGTGCATCCAGAGTTCCTCTGTAGCCAGAATCAGACGGAGGTGGATAGGGGCCCATCCCCTGAGAAGATCGGTGATAGATGTTGTGCACGGCCTCCCTTCCAGGGAGTGGTTGTGTGAACGGGTTTTGCACAGAGGTGTCTTGCTGCAAATGTCGAGTTAGCTCATCCACCTTCTTCTCAATAATAGAGACCTTGTCCATATGATTGGCCATCAGTTCCAAGTCGACGGAAGAGGACAGGCCCTGCGTCCTCATGTGCTCCTTTTGGATTCGTCAATGCATAGGCATTCGTCCGATCGAACATGCCCATGGATTCATTATTGGAGTTCTCGCACATATTCTCGAGAATCTCCCACACGGTGTCTTTGTGTTGACCCATGATGTTTCCTCCACAAGTCGCATTGATGAATAATCTAATGTCCTCACGGAGTCCCTGGTAAAAAGATTACACTTGTTCCCATTTAGGAACTTCGTGATGGGGGCATTTTCGCATGAGATCTAGAAAATAATCTCATTCTTCGTGAAGTGGTTCTCTTGCTAGTTGTGTGAAATGTGTGATCTGGTGCCGTAAAGCATTTGTCCGACCAATAGGGAAGAACTTTCTCAGAAACTCAGATTGAAGTTCCACCCAGGTGTTGATCGGACGCGTTTGGGTTTGGTACCAGTGAGCAGCTTTATCCATGAGAGAGAAGGAGAACATTTTCATGATTAGAATATCCCGATTTTGAGCTTCTGACCCGAAGGTCTGGGCCAGATTCTTGAGTTGTTTGATATGCTGGAAAGGATCTTCAGAATTATGCACATGGAATTTTGGAATGCCATGAATCATGTTGGGTTTGAGCTCAGTGTCAGGATCTCTAGCGGGGATTTGTACTTGAGGTTCGATAGCTACCGCAGTGGGATTGTAGTGATCTCACATCATTGGACGCTACGGTGGGTTTACAAAGGCTTGGAATAGATAATTGAAGTGCTGAAGTTGATTTTCAAGATTATTTCTTCTACAGGTTGTGCCATGATGATGGATGAAGGAGAATCAGGTTCAGATGAATCGAAAGAGATACCAATAAGATTGGGTTGTCGCACAAACAAGGAGGTCGAGGCTTGGCCTCAACGTGATGAGTGACTAAAGGAGGCCTCAAGGATGGTCTTAGAGACCTCCTCCCGAACATGCACCGATGGAGTAGATGAGAGGTAGAATGTGATGGACCTAATCAAGACACCCAAAAATTTTGGATGACTATAGAGGTTCGGGGCGGATGATACCCCTTAGCCAAAAAGCCGTCCACCTGAGAATTACCTGGGCAGCCAGAGAGGGAGAGTCCCGCAAAGACCCCTACACGGTAGAGCACCCCCATGGGTTACGGGGGTTTCCCCCACTCGACCTCTCTTGTCACTGATGTTCCAAGTAGACCGGAATGAGGACTTGACCTCTTAAGTCTACTAGTTTTAATTAGGAGCAAGGGCGCTTAGAATTTCACTTGAACTTGAAGATGTGTTGAGTGCAAAAGTGACCTAATTTGAAGATTGGTTGACCCAAACAAGGTGGCTCAACTTCACCTGTATTGTCTTTGAAAATTTAGGTCCTCCTTTTAGTGTTCAAATCACTTTAAGAGCCTGCTTTTAGGGTTTTACTTGAATAGATAAATTCAATCAAGGTCTAGGCACACATTGTTTGGAAAGATGATTTCTTGATTAAACAAGTGTGTCTCTAAAAATCCTAAACTGGAATCCTTAATTGGCTCTAATTTGGTCCAATTTAATTTGTCCAAATGTGGTACCTAGGGCTTAAACAAGAATGTGATAGTCCTAGATACCTTAAGCTTTAAGTGGGTGCACAAATCAGGATTTGTTGTCCAAAAATGTATCAACTCAAGCAACTTGATGAATTATCTATGGAAAGAATGCAAGTAGCCCTAATTGATTTTTTCCTTTTATCCTTTTCAGAATGAGGGGCTTAAGAGAGAGAGTAGTTAGAACTCACCTGCCCCTGGCGTGTTTACTGTGCTGCTGATCTTCCTTGAATGTATCTTCTCCTGAAACAACCATAGCAAAAGAGATATAGAAAGTTAGAATCTAAATTAGGAATTGCAATCAAGAGTTCTAAATTTCCCATTGCTTCCCAGCAACGGCGCCAAAATGCTCTTCGCACTAAATCGGTATTTAAGATTGTCGTGTTATAGTATAGCCAAAATAACGCTTAAACAAATAAATTTTATTACTCGAAAAGGTTCCGAGGTTGAACACAAGGAGCAATATGGAATTTAGAGCTCAAGATCACAATTTATAATGTAAATGAGCATAATAAAAAGCTTAATGCAGAATGATATAAGAAATCAATGATCAATGTGCAAAATAAGGAGGGTAAAATGGTGATTTAAATCACCAATTATCCTTATACAGTAATAGCAAGTAGATGCACAATATCAATCTAGTTAATTATAGCTTTAGAAACTCAAATCAGATGTCTGAAGATGGGATCAAACAACTAAAACGTCTGATGCTACAGTGCTCCTCTTCCTTTCCCTTCTGATGTTCTTCTTCTTTATTTGCTTTTCTTCTTTCTTTTTTTCTCTGTTGTGGCTCCTTCTCTTCTTCTTCTCAGCCTCTTCTTCTTCTCAACCTCTTCTTCTTTTGCTGCCTTCTTTTTCTACTTAGCCTCTTCTTCTTTTGCTGACTTCTCCTTCTTCACATAGGGGAGGGGAACTTCTCAAATTGGCTAAGTGTCAACCAATGTCCTCTACAGCAAAACACCCCCTACCCCTGCTCAATCTCTCCTTCCCTTTCTCTCTTAGGCTTCGCCCTCCCAGGGCCTTTCTCAGGATATCGGGTTATTGGGTACACGTGCACCTGGGTCCAAGGCTACGGGCGTGGTCGCAGCCGAGGAGTGCTTGGCTAGGCGGGTTAACGGGTCAGGCCAGGTCCGCGGGCAGAGATCACGGACGAGGCATCCATGGGTGAGGGGGACCTCACCCCGTGTTTGGAGGCAAATAGCCACAGACACTTTTGCAATTTATGCGGACACGGGGGCTAGTTAGCTTCCGAGGTGGGACTATTCCACCCTCCTTCCTTCGCGCAGCAGCAGCAGCAGCTTCCTTTGTCAAATTTGCATAAAGGGCTTGGTTAAAGACTCCAATTGACCAGCAGGGAAACTTCTTGGGTTGAGTCCGTGTCACCTGAGACTTTGCCTGGGGTCTGCAGGTGCTTGAAATGAGCTTCGAGCTTCACTTGAAGCTTCGGTAATGGCGGCGGAGACCTGGGACCTGCAAGCACAAAAATGGGCTAAGAGCCCAATTAAAACAGTTCATAAGCTTCGTTGTGAGGTGGGGAATTGAACAGCGGTGTTCGTGAGGTGTGGGAGTGCGTGAGGTGGCCGGAAGGTGATGGAAGGTGAGGTGCGAAAGTGCGATGTTCGGCGGAGCAGTGGGGAGGCTAATAGCCTCGAAGACCAGAGGGCTTTTGCTCTCTAGAACACAGCAGTGGTGTGGAGATGAACGGCGGTCGGATTGGTGGAGTGTAATGGCCGTGCGAGCTCGCCGGAGGTACACCGGCGAGGTGGAAGATGGAGGGACGGTGAGGCGAGTTAGCGGTCAAAATGAAGTGGCAGATGTCTGAAAATGAAGAGGGGAAGTCGAGGAGTTGGCACCTGTTGAGGTGTGGCGGGCGTCGGAGACGAAGCTGCTTTGAGAGAGGCAGTTGGTGAGGATGAAGGGGGGTAGGAGCACCGGCGGGTACTATGCAATGAGAAAGAAGATAAGGAGGAAGAGTCTGCCACTGGTATTGTGGTCAGAAGACGAGGGAAAGCAGGGAGTGTTGTCGGAGCTTGAAGAGCAAATCGACCGAAGGAGGGAAGAGGAATTTGAGGGATTCTCTAGTCGAATTCAAGCTTGAGGGATTAGGCAGGCCTGTGGAGTCTTTATATAGGTGTCAGGGGGTTGATTTGAGCTTGGAAGCCAAGCTTTCAAGCTTGGAAGGTCGCCAGAGTTGGAAACCTAAATTTCTCATGTGTTTGCATGAGAAATTAGGAAATAATTGAAGCACAAGAATTGGTCTGATTGAAAGAGGATTTCAAGAGGAATCTCCGGTTCAGTTTTGAGGAAGTTTCATTAATCAATCGAGGAGAAATCCTCGATTGATTATCCCCGGAGTTGTAGGAGTAGGAGTTCTGTGCAATGGGGACCTCTTTGTGAAAATACAATAAAGTTGGGGACCTATTTGAAAGAGTTTTGAAAGTTAAGGGTAGAAATGAAATTAGACAGAACTAATTTGCAAACTAGGTCAAGACAAGCTTATCTTGGGTCCAAATTTTTGTACAAACCTAATTTGGACCTAAGGAATCCAATGGTGAAGTTAGATTTTGGTTTTGACCATGTTTGATTGGGTATTTTATGTAAAAACCTAAATTAGGGCAAATGTCTGTCTGTTATTCTATTTTGGGTGAAAACAGGTTCTGATGGTTAAATTGAAGGTTCTAAACCCTAGAGATTATTTTTCTATGAATTTTAGAGGGTTTAGGTGGATTTTATCCTAATCAGAACCTCAGTTAATTAAGCAGGTCTATTTTTAGGATTTCAAAAGTCATTTAATTCTTAAAACACGTGCAAACCCTTTTTCTGATTGTTTTAACCCACTTATTATCTTTTTAAGACTAATTGACCTTCTTTCAACCATTGAGAAAATCCGTGGTTGTACTGCATTCATGATAAGTTGGTAAAATTATAGTTTTAACCCTAGTTTCTTATTTTTCCCTTAGAATGATTTTACAATTACTTGTGACTCTTTGGCAGTTATGTAGGAGTATTTACTGACTTAATTGGGTCAAAATGAGCTAGTTATGGCTCATGATAGTGTTCCCATCACCCACCTAAGGCTCCTCGCCCTCCTACCTTGGAGGAGATCTCCGGAGCTCAACCCCCTACTACCGACAGCAGGGGATCGATCCCCAAGATTGTCCATCAGGTTACCTGGGCTATGAGGGGCATGCGCCCTCGGGCTTACGTCACCACCTTCCCCTTCACTAAGGAGGTGATGACGACCCCCCTTCCCAAAACATTCAAGCAGCCTGTCATGGTCCCGTATGATGGGACGGTGGAACCCAACATCTTCGTTGGGTGTTACTGCCAATGATGCTGGTGCACGGTTGCCCTGATGGAGTGCTTTACAGAGTATTCCCGACCTATCTGTCCGACATGGCCCACACGAGTGGTTCAACGAATTACCGATCGGACAGATCACCTGCTTCCAAGAACTAGCAAACAAGTTCTGCCAGTACTTCGCTGGACAACAAAGGGTTAGAGATAACCCCGAAAGGCTCTCCAAAATCCAACAGCGGAGAAACGAGCTCTTCCGATCATACTTAGATCGGTTAAAGGCCTAGTACTTTAAGTGCAAGCGACCTTACGACGTCATCGCTATCCAGTACTTCAAGTCAAGTCTCTTAACCCAGAGGTTCTGGTACAACATCAATGACTTTCTGTCTAGAGACATGGCGAAACTTTGGGATTGAGCCACGAGGTTTGCGGAGCAAGACGACTCCTTTTGGTCCTGCAACCGGCTCACCGAGGGATTAAAGGAGGATGCCAGCCCAGCTAGAGAGAGCGAGCCCTAGGCGACTTCCCCTCCTCCGCACGTGGAATGGCCACTTTGGCAAGTGCAAGGCCAGCTTCCTAGAGCAGAGGAACGACAGGTCCGGTAGAGGTTGGAATGATGGACCCTGCCAAGCTAAGAGAGAGTATTTTGAAGAATACACTCCCCTTGCTATGAACCAGGCAGACACACTAACGGAAGTATGGTCTACGGACAATGACCTGCTTCCCCTGCTTAAGCCGATGAAGAAGAAGACCGACACCAGGCCCTACTGCAAATACCATAGGGCCCGGGGACATCCCGTAGAGGATTGCTGCGATCTGTGCAACCAGATAGAACTCCACATCCGACATGGGAACGTGGCCCACTTCGTTAGACAGAACAAGGGTTAGGATAAAGGCAAGGGCCCTGCCTAGGGCCCCGAGGATTACCACAAGGAGAGGCTCCAGCACCTCCGTGGAGTTAATGTGGTGATCGTCGAGGCCCCTAGACCCTGCAAGGTCGCCACCTGGCAGCTCGAGCAGACAGTATCTCCCCTGCTCCCACCGAGCAAGTGCCTTTGTCAGGTCCTAGCGGCCATGCCTGGGGCCTCTCAGCATCCTCACCTTCCCCCATTCGTAGTCGTGAAGGTCGAGGTCATCTTCGGTGTCAATGTCCACCAAAGCCGACAATCCTGACCCACTGGGTGACCGACCCTAACGACCTTCCCCATTCTTCAGTGGTGCGAGAAAGGCTCCATCAGGTAGGCAGCCTCGTTGCTGTTCACCTCTCTCCCCGACCTGGCAGAGCATACCGACACACTCCTGGTGACGTTGTTGGCTAGAAAGCGGCAACCTCGGCTCCTTGTTGATAAGGGAAGCACAGTGGATGTCCTCTTCCTCCAAACCCTATGCCAGCTAGGATTCTCGAAAGGGCACCTATATCCTTCAACTCATCCAGTGGTTGGTTTTGGCAACCACAAAGTGCTACTGAAGGGAGAAATTAATCTCCTATCCGTCTGCGACGCGGACAAGCACCTCAACCGTACGGCCACGTTCGTAGTGGCCAGGCTGACAGCAGCTTTCAATGGCATCATCGGTCGTCCCTTCACCCACCCTTCCAATCGATCCCTTCCTCCTACTTCCAGTTTGCACTTTTCCAGTCCCCACACAGAATAGAGATAGTGCACAAGGATGAGTCGATTGAGCAAGAACTCCTCCAGATCGAGCTAGAGTGGTCCTTGGAACCACAGCCCCCCAAAGCACGAAAGTGGGGGAAGAAGAGAAGCTAGGACCAAACGATCCAATGGGAGGTCACTCCTGAGGATCAGCCGGCAACCCCGGGGCTACAACCGGGCTCGTCAACCATGGCCATACAGTTATATCTCGACGACGTTGTTAAGCTCATCCGAGTCGGAGTGGACCTTGCCCCCTCCAAGGTTCGGGAGTTGCTACTCCTACTCAGGACCAACGCGGACATCTTTACCTGGTCTGCCAATGACCTAACCAAAGTCGACCTATCCCTGATCCAGCATCGCATGAATATTCAGGCGGGCACCCGCATGGTCAAGCAAGTGCACCAACACAAGTTGGCTGAGGCAGAGGTACAAAAACTCTTAGACGTAGGATTCATAGAAGAATCCCTGTACCCAGCTTGGCTAGGCCAATGGCTAGTGGCGCATGTGCGTCGATTTCACCAACCTCAATGAAGCCTACCCTAAGGACGAGTCCCCCCCCCTGCCAAGGGTCGACTCCTTGGTAGGCTCTTGTAGTGATCAGTCCCACATATCCTTTTTGGATGCCTACAGCGGGTACCACCAAATCAGCTCGCCCCAGCCAATAGGCCCCACACATCCTTCATCATGGACAGGGGCCTGTTCCAGTATAGAGTTATGCCCTTTGGCTTAAAAAATGTTGGAGCCACGTACCAGCATCTTGTAAACTTGATTTTCGCAAAAATAATAGGAAAATCATTTGAAGTGTATATCGATGACATGCTTGTGAAGGGATCAAACTTCCCACAACACTTAGAGTATTTGGCTGAGATGTTCCAAATTCTAAGGAACACCCATCTCTGCTTGAACCTTGATAAGTGCACCTTCAAGGTCTTGGCCGGAGAGTTCCTAGGATTCTTGGTCTCTAACCGAGGGATCGAGGCCAACCTAGAAAAGATCTACGTGATCGAAGACCTACAATCGCCAGGCATATTGAAGGGGTTGCAGTCGCTAGTCGGCAAGATCGCCTTGCTAGGCTGATTCTTGTCCAAAATCTTTGACAAATGCCTACCCCTTTTTGAATGTATAAAAAAGGGGAAAGGCTACAATGCTGCCCACTAGACTCCAAATTGCCAAAAAGCCCTTGACGAGGTCAAGGATGCACTTTGAAGTCCCCCCGTCCTGACGGCTCCCTAGCCTAGAGAAGTCCTCTCCCAATACTTAGCCACCTCAGCCTCGGCCGTCAGCACCATTTTAGTCAACGACTGGGCTGGAACCCAGCGCTCCGTGTACTTCATCAGCAAAACCTACCAAGGTGCTAATTCCAGGTACACGGTCGAGAAGTTGGGGCTAGCCCTTGTTACCACGACTCAGAAGCTACGCTCGTACTTCCAAGCTCACACGATAATGGTCCTATCAGACTACCCCTTCTGACGGATGCTCCACAGGCCCATGGGGTTGACACAGCAGATCAGATGGGCCATGGAGCTAGCAAAGTTCGACAACAAATATCACCCACGAAGGGTGATAAAGGTGCAAGTCTTGGCAGACTTCGTCGTCGAATTCACTGATCCCGATGCCTCCCTCTCACTCCCTTGGCGACTCTATGTCAACAGCTTGTCCATGACAACTGGGGCTAGGGTCGAGATACCCCTAACCACCCTAGATGGCACTACTCACAAGTACGCCATAAAATTGGGCTTCCTTGCATCCAACAACCAGGTGGAGTATGAGGCCATGATGGTAGGCATTCGAGTAGCAAAATCCATGGGGATCACTTTGCTGGAGGTTCACACGGACTCTCAGCTGGTTGCCAACCAAATAAATGGCGAATACTAGGCTTGAGATCCAAACATGATGCTATATGCGGATAAAGTCAAGGAGGAGTTAGAGGACTTCAAGACCATCTCCATTAGGAGGGTACCCTGAGCGGACAACCCCCTAGCAGACTTATTGGCAAAGCTTGCCACCGCCATCCCTTAGGGGCAAGATGAGGACATTTGCCTCCAGACCCTTCAAAAGCCAATTGTCCTTGCCTCCAGAACGATCACAATAGAGCCATCCGCCTCCTGGATCGTGCCTATCGTTACTTACATGAGCTCTAGTGAGCTACCCTCGGGAGAAACCCGACCCAAGGCCTTCTGCCTCAAGGCCTCTCGGTACACTCTGATTGAAGGGCAATTGTACAAGTGGGGGTACTCTACCCCCCTGCTACATTGCTTGACACAAGACGAGGCGACCAAAGCCCTTCAGGAGGCCCATGAAGGTGCCTGTGGAAACCACAAAGGGCACAAGGCACTCCTCGCCAGGCTATTCCAGGCGGGCTATTTTTGGCCCCCGATGAAGTAGCACTGCAAGGCCTTCGTGCACAAGTATGACAAGTGCTAGCAGTTCGCCACCCTACACCACTTGCCACTTAGGAAGCTGGTGCCCATCATGTCGCCCATCCCCTTCGCAAAATGGGGCATGGACTTCATCAATCTCTTTCTACCTGCGCCAGCTCAGAAGCGATTCATCTTGGTAGCCTTTGACTACTTTTATAAGTGGGTCCAAGCTAAGGCCATGGCCAGCCCTACAGCTGACAGGGTCATTTCCTTTGTCCGAAAGAGAATTATAGATCACTATGGGATACCTCACTGCATAGTCATGGACAATGGAACCCAATTTACCTGCACAAAATTTTAGAAATTTTGCACTAGCTGGGATATCTGCATGTGCTTCACCTCAGTAGGTCACCCCCAAGTGAACGAACAAGTTGAAGTAACCAACCGCACCATCATCTCAGCGCTCAAATGCTTGCTAGATTCAGCCAAAGGGAGATGGGCGGAGGAACTTCCTGACGTCCTTTGGAGCTACAGGACTTTCCAAAGGACGTCCACAGGCCACACACCGTTCAGTTTGGTATACAGCATGGAGGCCCGACTACTAACGATGATCAAATCTGCTTGGCCCTAGATCTCTTAAATGAACTAAGGGACAAAGCCTCTCATATGGCTCTCAAGCGCAAAGATGCGACCGCCGCCTCATACAATAAACGTGTCAGGATGCGAAATTCCTCCCTAGGAGACCTCGTCCTTCGTAAGTGCGAAATCTCCATGCCAACCCACTCGGGCAAAAGGCTAGACCCAACGTGGGAAGGGCCCTACAAAATTCGTAACAATAGTCCAGGTGACTTTTACGAATTACAAGCCTTAGATGATAGGGATATCCCTCGCACTTGGCATGCGAACAACTTACAAATGTACCATACATAGAAAGCACAAAAGCAATAAAGAAAAGAAATCTTTCCCTTCATTCGAACAAGCCCTGTTTGGTTACATCTTTCAAAAAAAAAAAACAGAGAGAGGAAGAAGGAAAGAAAAAGCAAAAAGAAAGAAAGGGAGGCAACATCAAGAGGGTTCTACTCCCACGACTCAAATCTATCGATCGACCAAAGGCGAAAGGCGAAGCGGACTGGCAACCCCCTTAGCTAGATCGGCGGCTTCAGCACAACCTCTTCAGTAACTGCCTGGTCCACTCTTACGTCGCAAGGATGCTTTGCAGACGATTCTACAGCATTGTCGTCAGCACCGGACCTAGTCCCCTTCAGGCAGTTGTATTTTGAGACCAGCTGGTCGATCGACCAGCTGCACACCACCTCTGCGGAAAGTCCCTTCCCCTATGTGAGGGCCCGGATAGAATCTAGGGCCAGCTTCCCTATGTCACGGGCAAGCTCATCCCAGATCGGGCCCATAGACAGGTCCCAGGCATAAAAGTCCATGACCACGTCGATAGCCAGCTTTGCCCCCCCCCCCCCCGTCTCTTCCCCTGGTCCCGTCGGACTCTCTAAGTCTCACTCGATCGCAAGCACCTGGGCCTCAGGGAGGTCAGCCTTCAGCTTTGCTGCAACTGCCTCCGCCTCCTCTAGCCTCGCTCGCATCAAAGCAAGTAAATCAATGGACGTGATCAGGCGGACGCGCTCCTCCTCGAGGGCCTTCTCGTACACCTTCACGAAGGAAGAATGCGTGATCTTGAGCACCAACACCTCCTCCTTCAATGACGTAACATCGGATCGTGTAGCTGAGAGGCGCTCTGACATATCTCTCAAGGCCGTCAGGTAGGTGTGGTGCTTCCCCATGAGCTGCTCGTCCATCTCCTCCTCGGCGGCAACAACTCCCCGTAGTAGGGAGCGAGTCTTCAACTCTGCCTTTAAGCGAACCGCCTAGCTAGCAGCCTCCCTTTGGGAGCGGAGTCGTCGCTCCACCTCCCTCACCGCCTTCTCTGCCCTCTCCTGCACAGCAATAGCCTCTGCCACTTGCTGTAGTAATTGTCGGTGCTCTGCTTTGGCCGTGACAACCCACTAAGCTGCCAAGTCCGCCGAGTTGCCTAGGCTAGCCAGGGCAAAAAGGTCCAAGGGAACACCACCGCGTGGAATGCAGCATGAGACAAGCATTTCCGCCTAAAAGCCACCGACACATCAAAATACGAGTAGCAAGGCAAACAACAACTAAAAATAAGCCCCACGAGCTTACCACATGCATGCAATAAAAGAACAGGTGGTTCCAGTCCATGCCACGAGCACCAGAAGTGGCCCAAGACACGACCCCGTTCAGGTGCTTCAACACCTGTCTCTCTAGGTCGGGGTCTCGATTGGACATCCTTGGCTAAACTTCCGCTTGAGATCCAAGTGCGAACCTACCAAACGTGCCCTCTATCATGGATCCCCTGACGGACCCGATGATGCGCCCAATCATCCCTAAGCCCCCCTTCCCGAAAGGATCCACCAAAACCCAAACACTGGTTGAACTCCACTGGTAGTAGGGCTAGGTGAAAGCATCGTCGGTAGTAGGGCATGTCACTTCCCGAGATAGCAAGGCAAAAGCCCCTGGAGAAGATGACGAAGCAACAAACCAAGTGGTACCCTCAGGTTGAGCCTTTTCTCGGAGAGCCTCCACAGGAGAGTCTATAAGAGAAATCACCTCCTATGGCTTGGGCGAGGGTGCACCTCCTCCCTCTGCCTTGTCCAGACTTCGCAAGGAGGACGTCGCCGACTCGTCCCACAAAGGCTCCATGTGGTAGTCTTTCCTCCCCTGCTTCAAGGGGACCTTTGGTTCCTCCACGGCCCCCTCTTGGGCCTCCTCCTCCCGCTTCAGCCCCTGCCAATGAGTGGAATCACTCCCCTCCCAAGGTTCCGTGGTACTCTCCTCGCCTAGATGCGAGCCACGGTGAGTGACGTCGCCTTGACGCTTGAGCACCCCTAGCCGAGTGAACCGCTCAAAAGCTGCAAACCAAAACATTACATTACTCATGAGCGAGTACAAGGTACAACACATAAGTCATTGTCTACCTCCCCCCACTTACATGGCTTCAGCAGCTCATCTTCCACCCACGCCAATGCTTTCGAACCTCCTTCCACCTGAAATCTGACCGAGCGATCGGACCGAACTTAACTAGCTTCACCGTGTCCACCCGCACAGATGGGTCAAGATCCTCAGCTTGCGGTGGTTGGTCCTTCTCAGATGGACCTTGTCAAGTGGAAGGGACCCCAAGCCTCTCGACATTAGAAAGGAAAAAGAAGTGATGGTCTTGCCCCTTCAAATTATTAAGAAGGTCCACTATCCAGTATCCGGCTTGCCGGGTGTACAGCGTGTAGCTACTAGGGGAGGCTTGCCCTTCTTCACTTTCAAGGGCATCAACCCAAAATGTACGCGGAACAAAGTCAGGCGGAGAGCAATCCTCAAACAAAGGCAAAGAACGGTAAAAGCGTTCAGCACTAGCCAACAATTAAGGCTGAGCTACGAAAGGGCAAGGTGGTAAAAGCAGAGGAAGGAGGAAATAAAAGGATTCAAGGGGACTCGTAGACCATGCTCTATGGCATATTTGCATATGATAAACATGTCCGCTGTCCTGTTCGAGCATAGGTGGGTCTCGGATCCACAAGCCTCGAAAGGCACCCTGCCAAGCCCGTACTCCCCAAAAATGAAGAAATAGTAGACTGACTATGAAAGTCTAAGGAAAAGCCATACAAGGATCTCATCTCGACAGAGACCCTGGAGGAAGAGGAAGCAACGAACTTACCCTTGCTTGCGAAACCCAACATGGTGGCTTCCACCTTTAAGAGACCCTGACACGGCGGCGCTCCGACGAAGGACATCCCTTTACAACGCTCTAGCGAGAGTAAAAGCTCTCTGCATAGACACTCTCCGAGGTAGGTGGGTCATTAACCATGACCCCCCACTCCTATATATAGCCCCCACGGAGGGCGGTTCCCCCCTTGCAGGGCACGTTCTTCGAAAGAACAAAATCCCACCGTATCCGGCATGGACTCCAAATAAGCCGCCAAAAGAGAGGAAAATATCTGCATCATTATGAACAGTTAATACCCTTGTGCATGTCCCTACTACCACAACAAAAAGGGGGGGTCCCATCAATGGTTGACAGGTCGATTAAGGTCCCCACCTCATTGTAAGCGGCAATTAATGCCAGTCTCTTCATACGAAGAGACACCACTATCCTGACGTAACTGGCCATTACTTGGTGAAATAATGGGCCCATATGCCCTAGAGCCGCCTCTTAAGGTAGGCGACATAGCAAGCACACATGCCCTACAGCCACCTCTTGAGGCAGGAGAAATAGCCGTCCCACGCACTTCAGAGTCGCTGATTGTGTAGCAATTCACATCTCTAATTAGGTCATCTTATGCTATTTCCTAACATTAAGCATTTATATTAGATAGCTATGCATGCATCTTGTAAATACTAGCATTTATGCATTTTATGAAGAGGAAGATAGAGAGAGAGATGAGCATCCATTCATCCATTCCATCCCTTCCATTTCCACCTTATTACCATTTAAATCCCACCACTTATTCCTCCTAATAACAAGCTACATTAATATCCATGATACTTCAAGTGCATACATGCAAAATTCCCACACACAATTCCCACACCCCTACAGCCTTCCCTTGTCATCTTTTGCCCCCCATCATCAATATAACCCCCTTCACCTCACTCCTCACAGGTTGTCGACACCCATCACTCACCACACCTTAAGCCATTCCCTCCACCTCCACTCCCTAAGATGCACACACAACCATCACAACACACACAGCCGGCCACCTTACTTCCCTAGGCTCTCCTCTCTCCCCCTCTTCCCCTCCTCATTCTTAGTATTCTCTCACAAGTTGAGAGGAACACTGAGAGCAAAGGAGCATCCCTCTCATGATTGCGAGTAGGAAGATGTGGTGTTTCTTCTTAGTTTTGTTTTATTTTCTTTTGTAGTTTTTATTTTGCTTTCTTTCTTTTTTTGCTCCATCGCCATTAGAGCAGCAGAGCTTGAAGCTCTAAAGCTCACACATCACCTTCACGCACTCCAGTCACCTTTGCGTGCCTCCCGCGCCTTTACCGAACATTTTGCGTGCGCTCCGTGCCTTTCCCCGCCTGTCCAAGCCCTCTTCCGCGCAGCTCCACTTTACCCTACGCATGCGGTCTAACCGGTAACCGCGCGGGGTAGCCGGTTGCTTTTTGCCATCGGCATTGTAGCCACGACCTCATGCAGCTATAGTGCGCTACAATGCATCACCGGCTTGTTTCTCACTTAGCCAGTGTTTACACGCGAAAAGCGACAGAAGGCGAGAATCATCCCTAGCAACGGTGCAAAAATTGTTTAGAAGAGCACGAAGTCAGGCTTAAAATAAATGCGTCATAGTGTAGTCGAAATCGCTTTGAAAACATATAAGAATTTTTATTACTCAAATGTTTAGTCCGAGGTCGAACACAGGGAGCAAATGGAATTTATTCACTAATCTCAATCAATGTAATTTGAACACTTAAATCTACTCAAAATCTAATTCAGAATGTAATGCAAGAGTTTATGAATAGAATTGTAGCAATAAAAGAGAAATTGAATCAGATGTAAAAATATTTGACTCTTCTTTTGGTTTGTTCTTCTCTTTCTCTTCTTCCTTTCTTTGGTTCTTCTTTCTTTCTCTGCCTTCTCCTTCTTGTGCTTCCTTCTTCTTCCTTCTTTTCTTTTCTTAGCTTTCCCTCTTTCTTCTTTTTCTTTTCTTTCCTTTGCGTGCTTGCCTTAGCTTCCTTTCTTTCTTTTCTTCTTTTTCTTCCTTTCCTCTGCGTGCTTACCTTAGCTTCTTTTTCTTTCCTTGTCTTCTTCCTTCTCTGCCTTTGTTCGTCAGCCGTACCCTTCTCTGCTGCAGTGCCTTTGCTTTTCTTCTCCTTTGATTTCTCTTAACTTCCTCAGCTTCTTCCTTAGCCTTTTCTTTAGTCGCACCTTCTCTGCTACAATGCTCGTCTTCCTTCCTTGTCTTCTGCCTTGAGCTTTGCCTTTGCTTTTCCTCCTTGGCTTCCTTAGCTTTCCTTCTTCTCTGCGGCTACACCTTCAGCTTCTCTTTCTCTTTTGCCTTCTTTGCCTTTCTTCTTTTCTCCTTCTTGGCTTATTCCTTCTTCTCCGCCTTAGCCTCCAAGTCCTTCTTCTTCTTCAGTAGATACCTCTTCCTTCTCCTTCTTCCTTTCCCTGCACACACGAGAGTCCAAAACCTACCCCTACCCTCCCCGCATACACTCTCTATTTCGCTCTTGGGTTCGCTCTCCCAAAGCCAGCCAATCGGGTATTCGGGTCGGGTTATGAGCACCTGGGTCGAAGCGCACCGATGTGGGTGGTACGCGAGGAGTGCTGGGTAAACGGGTCAGAGTGCTAGGTCCGTGGAGCGTGGGTTGCGGACGAGACGGGTTAGTGGGCAAGGGGACCTCACCCTGTGTTCTAAGGTGAATAGATGGAAACACAAAATCAATTTATGCTATGCACCTACGCTGAGAACTTCCGAGGTGGGACTAAAGTCCCACCCGCTTCTTCACGCGCGCGCAGGAGGAACACCCGTCCAATTGGGGCAGCTGCAGCCGATGAAGCCTCTGATTGCCAGTACGAAAGGTTCGTGGACTAATTCCATGCACCTGGTGCTTGTCTGCCTGGGGCGATGCGACCTGGAGTGAGCTAGCAAGCTCCTTCATGCCTACTCCAATGGCGGAAAGGGGTCGGACCTAAAACTCAACGATACAGCCTCGTAGCCCTGTCAAACCACTTGGGGAGCTTCGCCGTGTCACGACGAAGGTGATGTGGTGGGTGGCGTGGCGCAGAACGGCCTAGGCATGCATGCCTAGGTCGGACTATGATCGTGAAGGTGCGTGTGTTCGGTGGGTACTTGGGGAGGTGTTGGTGGTCAGTGAAGGTGTGGATGGTGATCAGTGAGTGATGGCGGAAGTTTTGAGGGGTCTGGCGAGGTGTGTGGAAGCGTGGAGCGATGGAAGTGCCTTCGCCGGTGGTCGGCCGGAGATGAAGAAGATGGTGGTGGTCTGTGGCGTCGAGGGGGTAAAAATAGAAATAAAGGAAGGGGAAATAAAGAGAAGAGGGAGAGGAAGAGTTATAACCTAACTAAGTGGATGAAAGGGGACAGGAAAGCGGCTAGCCGTACCTGTCGTCGCCTGATGAGAGACTCATCATGATCTCTAATTACCCCTAATTAACTAGTCTTCCTAGTTAATTAGCTAAGGTTATGAACATATAAGGGTTAATTATAGAATAAGGGATATTTAGTAAAGGACCTTAAAATAAGTTTAAAATGATATTTTATCATTCAATTAACATTATTAATAATTTAATTAACAATTGGACTCGAAATCTTATTAATCATTTCCTTAATTAATAAGTTAAGCATAATGTATAATAAGTATATAATAACTTAAGTAATTTTACTTAATCTAATAAATTAACTTAAAAAGGTCAAAAATGTAAATTCAAGGTGAAAACATAATATTTATCTTATTTACTAACATATATAAAAAGTTGAAAAAGATCTAAGTTAAAATAAACCTTTAAAACCTAAGTTTACATTTTGGTCCTTAAAACTCATTGCAATCGGGTCCTTAAGTTTCACATAGGTCCTTAGGTTTCATTACATTTAGGTCCCTTTTCATCTTCTTCTTCTTCTTCATCCGAATGGATAGCTGACGATGAAGAGTGTCTCCACTGCGCGATCACCACCCTGCCGACATCAACCTTGGAGCTTAGGCTCACCACTCCATCTTTATCCATCGGTCTGGATTTCTCGAAAATCCTAATTTTTGATGAGAGTTAACCTCATCATCGTCAGAGATGATGCCGGAGGTTAAGCTCATCAAGCCTTTTCTCCGTCCAGACCTCACCATTCTCTTTGTCGCCAGCCACTATAAATACCCCCTCACCCCTCTAATTTCTGGTAAGTTGGCTCCCTTCCCTCTTCTTCACTGCAACCGACTTAGATAGGCTATTCTCTCTGAAACTCCGGCGACCTTCCATCTCACTCTCCGACTTCCTCCATCCATTCTAATCAGCTGAGGAGATTCGCCGTGGTCAACCGCATCTCTGGACACAGGCGCCGACCAAGGAATCCTCTACTTCACTTCAAATTCGCCTGCTGAAGATCTTCCTCTTACACCCTCTGATTTCGTCATCCGCTATGAACCTTCGATGGAACCCTATTGACCCCTTTGTCTAGGTAACAGTAGATTAGGAGTAGGAGTAGGAGTAGGATAGCTTATTTAGTTAGATAGTTAAATTAGAGTTAATTCTAGATTTTAGATTTCATCTTCTCCGACTTCGAGGAGCTCCTTGAGCTCGCCAGAGCCTTAATTTCATCTTTTAAACACACTGTTCACCTTCTTCTTTCATCCACAATCACTTCTAACCCATTTAAACATTTAATTGACCGCTTAATCGCCTAAATCAACTTCACCTCCACCGACTACTGTCACTGTCCATGGCGACAGTAGCTGAGTTTAGAATCACCTTCATAGGGTTCTCCATCACTTATTCATAACCTAAGGACCCTAATTGACACTTTAATAAGTAGAATTATCACATATAACTTAAACGCCTAATTTGTAATTAAGCTCCTGAGCTCGCTGTCCATGGCAGCTTAGGAGCAGTTCAAATCCTTAATTATATATATATTTATGATCGCAAGTATTTGTTGACTTGTTTTGACCACTCAATTGAGTGGTGAAACAAGTCCTGAGCTTAATCCAATCCAGATTTATGAAAAATGAATTTCACCGATAAACCTTAATTCCAATGAGCAAATGAAGAATTAATTGAGTCCCTAAGGTTCCTTGCAACCTCAGGAACCTTTTTAGACTAAAAATGGCACGTTTTTACAATCTGTACACAATTTATTCTTTTTCCGGACTCACCGGAGCTTCGGCAAGCTCCGGTGAGTCGTTTTCGACCTTTAGCCTATAGAACTTGTTGAGAAGCTCCAGAATGGTTCAATTATGATTCTTGATTAGTTTAAGGTCGTTTATTTGAAGATTAAGTGACTGGAGCTATAGATTGAGGTTCATCTTCTCCAACTCCGACGTAGTTTGAGAAGTTTGACAGATAGGTCTGAGGAGCATTTAGTGAACCTAGAAGCTTCAGTGCAGTGCACTGAAGCTATTCATATCTTCAAATCTGTGAAACAAACTTTCAGATGTTCTGATGAACAAACCAAATTAGGAGCTCAGGCGACAAGCCTGAAACCCTAATTTTTAGGGTTAGAACACCTTTCTGAGTGTCTAAATGAATTCCTGATGTTGAGGAGATGCTATTTGAGGTTTTAATTTCTTGGGAGAAGGCATTAATCAGAAAGTCAAAACTTGAAGCCTTTCAGTCAAACCTGAGGAGAAGAATTTGATTCTAAGCTCGATTTGAGGAATTGATGAGATAGAATTATTTCTGAGATCTTGTTGAATGATCTGAAAGAGATTTAAGTGTGCTCAGATGAGTGATTTGGTTGAAATTTAATTACTACCAGTTTGGGTTATTTTTGAACCCAAACTGATGATAGTGGTATTTTGATGAGATTCAATCTTAAATCCTACCCAGATTAGTTTGTTTTAATCCTTAGAATCTATTTTAACCAGTTAGATATGTTCTTAAGTGTCTGTTCACCTATTTTAAGTTGTGAATTCTATTCTCTAAAGCTTACAGAGAAGCTTGAAGCTTCTCTGTGTTTTCTGAAGGTCTTAAGAGCTCAAAACCTCCACCTATAGCTGTGGAATCATATATAGAACCTATTCAGACCTTTAAATAAGAGAGACAAGTCCATCTGTGGACACTGTAAGCATTAACTTCACTTTTTAGGCAGTATAACCCGTAGGAACCCCCTTGTTTCACTCTTCACATTGAAGAGAAAAACATCCTCTAAACTTAAAATTGACCCTGCAACCTTGTAGAGCTACCTTAGAGCTTTCTATCAAGCTTTGAATTGCTTGATTTGGAGCTTTGAGTAGGGAGATATGGTCGATTGAAATCGGGTCTGGAAGGGGGAACATAGTCCCACATCGGTAGATTTCGAGCGAGCGCATGGGAACAAAAGGAATTTGTTGCATAGCTGATTCAGTCGTCAAGCACTCGGCGCGATCTGAACATCTGGCATTACAAGCATATGTGTGTGTGTGTTCTTGAGGATGTCATTGTTAGGGTCGGGATTTCTATTTCCCGGTGGATTTCGTAGTCTTGGATATGAATGCTCCAGAAATCCGAGAAACACACCAATCATACTAGGGAGACCCTTTCTAGCCACTACTAGGGCTAACATTAATTGTGAGGAGGGCTAAATTGAACTAAAATTTGGGAACCAAACACTAAAGATCGACATCTTTAAGGTCCAACAAGGGATTAATTGTGGAGTTATAGAACAAATATGTGATATCGAGGTTGTGGTTGAGGATCGGTATATCGAGGAAAACCTGACTACTTCTGATCAACCACAAGAGGATCAAAATCAGCAATTAGAGGAGTCCGAACTCAACCTAGACACACCCATAACTCCTTCCCTTGCTGCTGACACCCAACCTGAACCACCCACTGCTACTGATAACCCTATTTTAAAACTAAAGCCTCTTCCCGATCATCTAAAGTACGTCTTTTTGGGTTCCAATCAGACGTTTCTTGTGATTATCAACTCCAGACTCACACCTGATCAGGAATCCCATCTAATTTTTATTCTCCAGCAACATCGAAGAGCCATTGGATAGACTCTCAATGATTTGACTGGTATTAGCCCCTCTTACTGTACACATCGCATCTATACTAAAAAGGGCACATGACCTTCCCGTGAAATGCAGAGACGTCTGAATTCTAATCTGCAGGAGGTCGTGAAAAAGGAGATCATTAAGTGGTTAGATGCTGGGATCATCTACCTAATCTCCGACAGTCAGTGGCTGAGTCCAATCCAGGTTGTGCCTAAGAAAGTAGGACTCACCGTGATTACGATTGAGACCGGAGAAGTCATACCGACCCGTGTAGCAAATTCGTGGAGAGTCTACATTGATTACAGAAGACTCAATACCTCTACGAAGAAGGATCATTTCCCACTACCGTTTATTGATCAGATCCTCGAAAAACTAGCAGGAAATAGGTTCTTCTGCTTTTTGGATGGGTACTCCAGTTACAACCAGGTGGCAATCCATCCTGAGGACCAAGAGAAGACCACTTTCACTTGCCCCTTCGGGATGCACACATTCCAAAGGATGCCTTTCGGTCTCTGCAATGCATCCGCTAGCTTGCCATATTCTCAGATATGGTAGGTGACTATCTAGAAGTCTTCATGGATGACTTCTTAATTTTCCTGCACTTGGTCCAGATCCTTAGGCGATGCATTGACGTGAATCTGGTTCTTTCCTGGGAAAAGAGCCACTTCATGGTGCCTGAAGGAATTGTCCTGGGAAATCTCATCTCCGAAAAAGGCATCCAGGTTGATCGAGCCAAGGTAAATTTGATTTCCAAACTCCCTATGCCTAGTTCGATCAAAGACATCTGATCTTTCCTGGCGTACGTCGATTTTTACCGTCGATTCATTCCAGACTTCTCGAGGATCGCGCACCCCCTGACTATTCTACTGTAACGAACGCGTGCCCCAGACGCCTTTTAAGACGTCTGAGAGGTGGCCCAGACGTCGGACCAGACGTCTGGGATCACATCCAGACGTCTGACCAGACGTCCGGGATCATTTACAGACGTCTGGAGAACAGTTATGTTCGCACGGGAGATTCGTCTGCGCGCCTGTGCGCGCAGACCTGCGATTCCTCTCTCTCTCTCTGCGGCTGCAGGCGCGCTGCGACCACCTTCTCTCTCCTCCTCGCGCGGCCTTAAAAGGGTGCGCCTCCCCTCCCGTCTCCATCATCTCCTCCTTCTTCTCCTTCCTGTGCGCGAGAGCGAGCGGACGCGAGGGCGGTAGCGGAAGCCGCAGTGAGCGCGGAGGAGGTGCGGCGTGCGAAGGCGGGGCTCTGCCGTGAGGGCGAGCTCGCCGGAGCGGCTTGGCCGGCCGATGGAGGGCGCAGGGGGCGCGGAGCGACGCGGAGAGGGACCTGCTGCGGTCGAAGCATTGGACGCGCGAGGTGCGACGTGGGCGGCGTCGCGAGCGGAGGCCGAGCAGGGTTCTGATTCTGGAAAAAATTCCAGAATCAGACGTCTGGGTTGATATCCAGACGGCAAGGTCGACGTCTGTAAGATCATACAGACGTCTGAAAGGTGAGTTTCCGCTTTCTTCTTCCTTCTTGTCGACTGACCGTACTGAGGGAGGGGGGTTGGCCGTGCGCAGGTTCGCTGATTCGCCATCCTTTGCGAATCAGACGTCTGTAAGTTGTACCAGACGGCGGGAGTGACCTACAGACGTCCGTGTGGACCATCGGACGTCTGGGGTATAGGACAGACGTCCCCGCAGACTTCTAGACGTCCGGGGAACCAAGCTGAACAGGTAATTCTCTGATCCACCGTTTAAGACGTCTGGAAGGAGTTCCAGACGTCTGATTTTGCACAGTATCGTCTTTCTCGACCCGTTTAGGGCCCGTTTGGGCTCCGTTTTCCGCGATTCGAGTTGCGTTCGTTTCAGAATTAATTCCTCTACCCGCCTACAGTAGCTATACACTGTTCTGAGACACTCCTTGTGTTTGATCCTTGTGATAGGACCTCGTTCGGTTGCAGTCTTGAGAGTCGCGGAGGCACGCGGGATTCCCGATCACGCCCCCACTACTCCCGTTGTACCTGGTAGAGTGGCTTAAGTTATTTTTTAAAATCTGTTAAAGCATGGAACCATAACTAGAATCTAGGACATTGCATGAATCCTAGGAATGAGAAATGTATGGAATGATAGCTCCTAGGTGATGCATGAATCCTAGGGCTGGAAAACTAGTTGTATGCTAGATCCTAGGATGTGGCATGAATCTTAGGATGGAAAAACTAGTGGAATGTATAATACTGCAGTCTTGGAAAAATGGAAAGGAATATGAAGCTGCCTGTAATTTGAATTAACAGCTGCCTGTTATGAATAAAGAAACATGTTTGAGATCATGGATTTTGAGAACGTGAATCTGGAAAGTGAAACATATGATGTTCTGAGATAAAGAGCTGGAACCCTACGGGGAATTAGGAGTGGAACTCCTGGAAAGAAAAAGGAATGGAGCTGAGATGTAGTTTGTACTGTCCCTTGGGTACGCAGTACCAAGGGAAGTACCTGTACCTGTTTAGTGCAGAGTGGGGCCAGCCGCCCCAGGGACCCGGGGTTAGGATTGGCCGCTCTGTACCGACTTGTTGGCCCTCGTGTACGTAGTACCGAGGAGAGCTAGTAGTGTTAGGAGAGTACTAGCTACCCCACGGGCCCCGGGGTTCTGCTAGCCTCCTTCACCGACTTGTTAGGCCCACTAGGGCAAACCAGGGTAGTCAGGCGAGGGTGCGCGGACTGTGGAGGGGCAAGGCCCCGGTTTGGTTACTGTGGAGGGGTTGGACCCCTGTTACTGAGAGGGCTCTGCCCTGGTTCCGTGCTGTGCTTTGGGCGCACCCGTTAACGGAAACGAATGACCGCGTGCCAGTGCGGGCTAGCTACCTGTGCTTTTATCGCGCGTGCCGTAGTCACCGTTACGTCTGTCAGTGACCTTGGGGTGGTTGACTGAGGGTAGGATCACCACGGGGGACTCTCCCGGCCAGGAGAGCACCACGTGCTACTTCTACTTTTGGAAAAGACTGCAATCAAGATCGTTCCCACGAGGACATTCGAGATCAAGTAAAGGATCTGAGAAATAAATGAAATAGTGAGAAAAATTGAAAGATGTGAATAAAGGAAGTAATAGAACATAACAGCTACTGTACACTCTACTGTTGCCTTTAGTTAGTTTGCCACTCTACTCAGCGTTTTGCTGACGTGTTACACTCGTTACCTTTTTCAGGACCAGGTGTTGAGCAGCCAGGGTCGGCGGCTGCAGAGGACGCTGGGCCGAGTAGGGTCCAGTAGAGTTACCACAGCCTTTTGTACCTCTTTTGTTTCTGTTCTAGTGAGTAGTTTTGTTTCCGTTGTACCTTCTTTACCTGCAGTTTCTGTTATATGATAAATGCTGTTTTACTGTTGTGGTGGTACCTACTGTAGTAGTTTCTTTCCTTACTGCTGTACTTTCTTACTGTTAGTTATATTCATGCTGAATGTGGTTTATTTTACTGTCTTTTGGTTACTTCCTCGTTGGACGACTAGGTCTTGGGATTAGTCGAGTCGGTCCGGTTCTTGTGTCTCGTAGGGACTCGGGAACCGGGTCGTTACATCTACTATCTAAGGATGTCCCTTTTGAAATCTCCAAGGAGTGTACTCAAGCATTTGAGATCCTGCATGATCGAGTTACCCAAGCTCTGATCCTACAATCTCCTGATTGGTCTCAACCCTTTGAGATCATGTGCGATGCATTTGATTTCACTGTAGGTGTGGTACTTGGGTAGAAAATTGATGCATCTCACCTGCTCACTCGGCCTCGTCCGCGACACATACCCACGGACCTGGTCGACTCGATAACCCAACCTGCACTCCTCGATCACCACCGCATGCCGGTGAGCCTGGACCCGGGTACGCACCTAATCCGATAACCAGAATACCCATGGCTCTGGGAGAGCGGATCCTAAGGGAGAAAGAGAGAGGAGAGTCGCGCAGGAAGGGGGAGGGTTTTGCTACAGAAACATTCGGCTGACACTTAGCCAAATTCAGAAGAGAGCTAAAGCCAAAGAAGAAGAAGAGGAGGATCGCAGAGCTAAAGAGAAAGCAGCTAAAGGCAGAAGAAGAGGTGAAGGCCTGAACGGAAGGGCCAGAGAAGGAGAGCTAAAGGCACAGAGGAGAAAGGAGAGAAAGAAGAAGTGAAGGCCTGAGAAAAAGAAGAAATAGAACCTACGGAAGAAAGGAAGAGCCAGAGAAGGAAGAAGAAAAGACAAAGAAGAGAATCACTTTAAGTCGTCTGATTTCCAAATCAAACGACAGATCTTAGCTCTCATTTCATACATATACATTGAGTTCCTTAGTTGATATTGTAGGAGTATTTGGTGATTTAAATTACCATTTTACTCCCATCTTTTTGCACACTGATACTGATATTATTGCAAATTCTTTTAGTTTGAATTGTGATCTTGATTTCTAAATCCCATATTGCTCCCTGTGTTCGACCTCGGAATCTTTTTGAGTAATAAAACTCTACTTGTTTTCAAAGTGATTTTGACTATACTACAACGCTTCATTTTAAACTCGATTTTGCCGTGTTAAACATCTACCATGGAGTTTCTACTCCAAGGGTTACTCTCTCAGCAAGCAGATGCTAGCTCGTGAGTAAGGGGCATATGATGAGGGGCAAAAAATGCCCTTGAACCCGAAACCCCACGATAGGCTCAAAACTAAGGGTCCGGCCCAAGAAACCTTGGATAAAGGTGAAGTTCAGAGATTTGACCTGCCTAAATCCAAAGGAACCCCTAGCAGACGGATGTGGCAGTCCACTTGGCCGGCACATAAGTAGGCGGGCATGGTCGGACCAAGAGAGACCTTGCCATTGGATGTTTGGCGAAGGGTACAGTAGGCCTATGCCGCTAATAAATGCTGACACTAGCAGCCACCATTAATGACCTAGCAGCGTATCTTCTTAGGAAATCTCGCTGGAAGCACAATCCACTGAGAAGATCCTGATAGGAGCTTGAGAGTGCCACCCCCGCGAGGATATATAGATAGGTGGGAAGGTGCGTTAGCCTTCCCCCAAGTGATCTGAGTGAAACAAAGTGATTGTATACTTTATAAACACAAAAGAATTCTAGTGCATAGTTGGGAGTCTCATCCTTTCCCTAGACGTACACCTCTTAACGTGGAGCTGGGTAACCAACTCTTGTGTTTCCTTCGTGTGATTGCTCCATTGGGTTACCCATTCTAAGGAGTCTGACCCCTTTGAGTTGGATCCTTCGTCCCCACGAAGGAGCTGATCATACTCTATATGGCCAGTGGTAATGATTACTTGTAACTTCCTCCCTGGTTGTGTATGAGATCATCATTCATGATGCTGGCCCTATTAATCCCCAGTCCAAAACAACCAGGAAATGCAATAGATGTTTATCTCTAGCCATTAATCAATGAACTAAAACAGTTGTGTTACATCAGCGTGAAGACGTACGATGTAGAAAAGAAAGAATTTTACAATATGCATACAGCACTGTTGTAGACCATAAACGACTTCCCAACATACGCAAATTTGTCAGGTTGGAGCACTAAAGAAAAGCTTGCTTGCCCAGTCTGTATGAAAGATACTCATCACCTATGACTGCCAGAAGGTAAGAAATTCTATTGCTTAGGGCATCGCAAATTTCTACCTATTGAACATAGATGGCGAACGTCACAGTTCAGGGGTAAATTTGAAGGCAGGATATATTAGTATTAAAAGAAAAATCTAAAGAATAAACTTAGTATAGATTCTATTAGGTTGCTGGATCAGGTTATAATGGAGAGATTACAAGAAATGGGTGAGATACGGTTGGGTCGACCATTCAAACAAGACCAGACGGCCTTGAGAAATTATGGATTTTGAAAGAAAAGCAATTTCTTTATGGAGCTGCCATACTGGAAAGATCTTACACTACATCATAATTTAGATGTTATGCACATCGAAAAGAATGTGATGGATAGCATCTCAAAAATATTAAATCTGACCAATGATCCAAAGGACACAGTGAAAACAAGAAAAGACATGAAGAGTTGGGGGATAAGTCCGGAGCTGCATATCCATGAGGACGATGGCTTCTTCCCACCTGCTATTTATAGCTTGAATCAATATCAGAAGAGTAGACTGTTCTCCTTCTTAAAGGAAATTCGGGTGTCTGATGATTTTTCCTTGCAACCTTCTCGCTGTGTGAATGAAGCGTAGAAAAAGATATTTGGCTTGAAAAGTCATGACTCCCATGTTTATATGCAAATATTGTTTCCACTAGCGATACAGGAAATGCTACCTGAGCCAGTTGTTGATTCATTCACAAAGATGAGTAGATTTTTAAAAGCTGTTTATTCGAAGACGCTACAAAATGATACGCTGGATCACTGGGATAAACAAATAGTTATTACTCTTTGTAAGATGGAACAAATTATTCCCCTATCCTTCTTCGATGTAATGCTTCATCTCACGTTGCATCTTGCAAATAAATCGAGAATCAGTGGACCTATACAATTCAGATAGATATATCCTGTGGAGCATTTTTTGAAAAAACCTCAAGATTATATTTTAAACAAAGTAAAGCCAGAAGATTCAATTGTAGAAGGTTATCTTGTGGAGGTGTGTATAAATTTTACCTCCATGTACATGAATGAAATAGACAACCGCTTTAATAAACTTCGAAGGAACTATGAGGGGGAATACAATGATAATAATGAAGAATGTTTATCGATTTTTGATATTAGAAGAAGATCAATTCTTCATATAGAGTACAAGACAATTTCAGAAAATGATAGATATTTGGCACATCCATATATTTTAAAACAAATTCCTGAAATTGATCCATTCTACGAGGAATTCGAACAATTACCTCATTCAAGGACATCTGAATTTGGCTTCTTAGATTGTTTTAAAGATCGAGTTAATCAATTAAAAGAGGATAACGACTCACGATGGATATCAGATTTTGCCAAAAATTATTCGAAGGTGACTTTGCACCAGTGCAATCTCATTTTGCACAAGTGAAAAATTATTCCAAAGGTGATGTTGGTAACACCATCATCCTTCATATCTAACTTAATTTTCTTAGATTAAATTCACTTTATTAACCAACAAAAGGGTATAACTTAATAATATGAAGAGTTGGGAGGAATGACATCGAAGTTGATTAATTTTGTTATTTTAACAAACAATTATAAATGCAGAATAGCTAAAGGGAAACATCATGATGAATTAAATGTCAATTAAGCTTAAATTTCCTAAAAGTGATTTGATGTTCAGTAATTTAAGATTTTCATTCAAATTGAATGTTAATCTTTAATTAAAAATCCTAATTTTGATCCTACTTCAAGTAGAACAACTCCAACAGAAATAAATATAATATAAACCCTCTAAAATTCATTTAAAAATATTTTATAAGTTTTGGAACAGTCAATTTGACAATCAGAATACGTTTTGACCTAAAATAGACTTTAGGTGGGTTTTTGATATATTTTAGGTCTAAACATAAATTAATAATGCAAACATCACCAAAATCCAAAATTTAAGTCGCCATTAAATCTCTTAGACCTAAATTAGGCTACAATAAAAAGTTGGACTCATTTGGACTTCATCTTAGCCTAATTTGCATTTTAACCCCTAAAAACCCAATCTCTTGCAGAAAGCCCCCTAACTCTTCATCTTCACGTTTTAGTCCCTACCAGCAGTAGATTGAGCAGCTCTTGGATGCCAACTTTGGAGATTCGTATCTCCCAATTTACGCAACGAAATCCCACCAAAATTGGTAGGGAGATTTCTCATCCATAGCTCTTCAATTTCGTGATCTTTCAAGCCAATCTTACCATCTCTGGAGACCATGATTCGAGGCTAAAACCCTCGCCGGAGTTCACTCAAGTCTTCCATTTCAAGGTCGTGATACGGCTCCAATCGTCACCACCATGAGCCTATAAAGCTCTGCAGCCTTCATGCGAACTTCCTTGTCTCATTTTAGTGCGCCATTACCCCCTCTTCTTCCTCCTCGACGTCACCATTAATGACCTTGGAGCTCCTCCATCTCCTTCCTCCGCCGCTCCTCCGAAGAAATTGGCTGAGGGCTTCTTCTCCCCTCGTCGTCGCTGAGCTTCCCATCAAAGAAGCAACCTCCAATACCCCTTCGTCTGCTCCAACTCTGGTGTACACTTTGGCCGCCCTTCTCTCTCGACGATCGACCTCTTTTCCTCCTCCTAAGTACTTTTCTCTCTTCCTTTTCCCCTCTACATTAGTTTAGGCTTCTTAACACCAAGATTCAACCTCTCCAGCGTCCTCGACACCGTCATCTTCTCCATCCACGACCAATTTCAAGCCACAACTCCGACGACACGTCCTTGCCGTTCCACGCACCATCGCTCATCCTCGACTACTATGGAAGCTTCAATAGTTTGAGGGGAACAAAGCCCCTCAACCAATTTGGAGTTTTGACCACTCTAGACATCCACCGAACACACCTACCTCAAGCCGTCGTTGTCGCGTCCACCGACTCCGCTTCGGCCTCCTCGCACAAAATCAACCCTACCATCACCTTCAGAGAATCAAAGCGGAGCTTCTCGACCTATTAGTTGTGAGCTTCGACGTGGTTCTCACATGGTCAACCAACCCACCAGACACACTGACCACGTCGCTCTAGCCCCCGCCTCCGTTGTCCTCGTCACCAACCATCACCGTCAAAAGATTCATGAAGCCGCGTGGAAACCATTACCACCTCGGCAAGGAGTTTCATGCTTGGACGATCACCTTCCTCATCGACCACATCAAGCTCTACGTTCCCTGTTGGCAAACGAAGAAGAGGAAGAGGAGGAAGAAGAAGAGCAGAGGCTTGGATGCAAGAAAAGAAAGGTTCCTAGCGCCCCGCTTGCAAGGATTTCTAGGGACCAGGTTGTAAGTACTAAGCTTTAAGGGGATAATTTGAAGACTTTGTGTTATTGAGGAAATTGTTTCGCTTATGGGATATTTGGGGTTTCATTGATATATTATATCCAAATATTTGTGACATGTATTTTTAGTACTCAAGCCTATTACTTAGTGATTTCTTTTAGTTAAGCACTAATTAATACACAATTCCTCAAGTGACACATTAAGTTGAGAGGTTAATATGTATATGTTGAGCTAGATTTCGCACATAAAAATCAAGCATCATTAAATCTAATTCATGAGCCTCAATTAGTGTAAATAACTAAATAGTGGTATTCGTGCATTAGCTTGCTCCTCGTATTTGACCTCAGAATACATTATTTTTTATAAATTTTAAATGTTAATCACACTTTTATCAACTATACTATAATGCAATTATTTTTAAAACATGGTAGAAGCATGTTAATAGGTGATTTGGTGGTTTTGCACTCATGCAAAGTGACTTTGGCCTATGGGTTTAGGATTTAGGGTTTAGGTTTATGGAAAGTGGTTTCATCTATGAGAAGTGATTTTTCACCTTAAGGCTTAGGATTTAGTCTTTAGTGTTTAAGGTTTAACCCTAAATGCTAAAGACTAAACCCTAAATCCTAAAGTGAAAAAAACACCTATCATAAGTAAAGAAATACTTGGAATTTAATTTTGCATTGGTGCAATTTCTTACTTTGCACTGGTGTAATCTAACCCTAAACTCTAAAGACTGAATCCTAAATCCTAAGGTGAAAAATCACTTGTCATAGGTGAAGAAACACTTGAAAATTAATTTTGCACTGGTGCAAAATTATTTCGAAGGTGATATGGTGGTTTTGCACCGGTGCAAAGTGATTCTGATGGTGATTTGAGTTGGTTGCACTCATATAAAAGTGAGTAATTGTTAATTTCAACAGTGGTGAATCCTACCACGTGTGTGTACTTTTTTTGTATAAAAAAGAGATACAACAAGTGAGAATTCTCTACGTGTCACTTTTTATGTCAATTTTTGCATTTCCCAACTCACATCCTATTTCTTATTAGTATTGTTTCTTGATAAACCTTCACTAATGATACATTCTTGCAGGTTTAATATCTCGGTGCACAGGTGCTTCTTTGATTGTTATTTGAGGTTATCTTAAGTCTACCATCATTTAGCTTGGAAACCATGTCTAAGAGGAAAAATTGCCACAAAAGAAATCCACTCAGAAGGAGCTTTTTGCTCCAATCTGTGAATTCATTCGATCAAAAATGTATTGAAGTCGGAAATTAAAACAATTGTCTTTCCTAAATGTCATATGCATAAAAGATTTTAAAAAGTTTTTATTTGTTACATGGTGGCTTGGTTCTTAGTGACAAATTTTGAATATTGTATCTTACTTTGTTACATGATGGCTTCTTTTTTAATGTCAAACTTTGAATATTGTACACACATCCTTGCATTAATTTATGACTTTGACCTGTTAGTTAAGTACAACTATACTATTGCAATACACTCTACAACCATGGTTAATATAAAAAATATTGCAAAAGAGAGAGAAAGATGATGATTTGCATCTTCAAAATCAAATGAAATTTGTGCTTTGTTGCTCATTATCCTTTACGTATGTATTTGCTTATTAAATATGTTATTTTCTTGAAACTAATATGTTTCGTAATATTCAATAACAATGTATAATTTGTTTTAATCATATAAGTGGAGGCTTATAAATATCTAGATGTCAATCTAAAAGCCTACACATCTGAGCAAGAAGCTATGGGTTTATCTATAGGTCAAAGATGCAAATAATAGATGTGTTCCAATCTAAGCAAATGTGAGTCCATTGTTGAGCCTCTGGTGGAAGGGTAATAAGGTTTTCTCTATCATGGAGGAGGAATAAGGCTTTTGTTCATGGTTGGAAATTGTTTCAAAATCCTTAAATTTTCCTTTGCTATTATCTTGGTATTATCTGATTTTTTTGGCCTTCTTACTCTTTTATTTCAACTTTGATCCTTATAATCTTTCCTAGGTTTTTGGCCCTCTTTGATTTGGGTGATGATGATTGCTTAACAAAACTACTTTTGATGCTCAAAATGCATTTTTCTAATTATTTTGCAATTTAGATAAATGCGTGTTTTATAATAATAAGATATTTGCCAGTTGAAGAGAGAGATAAAGTTGCAGAGGAAGTAACTTAGTGTTGAAGTGCTCTTTTGTTTGCAAATATCAAGGAAGACAAAGCTCATATTGTTAGTGCATAGGTGAAATGACTATTTTCAAGGGTTGTCTGGAAATTTTTTAGAATTTTAGGGGTGTTGATGTAATTTTAAACCCTCTGGGTTTTACTTTGTGGGCTCTGCGAGAAAAGGAGGCTTTTGCGGGGACAACTTTGCAAAATGCCCCTCACCTCCACTCAACCCACACACAGACACACCCTTAAACCCTAACCCTTCTCCTTAAAAACCCCCCAACCCTTTGCAGCCAACACCACCTCCCCACATCTCCAATGCCACCAAACCACGACCTCCAACCCTCCAGTTGCACAGCCGTCGGCCCTCTCATCTCCTCTTCCACCTTGCGACTGAGAAGAGGAGAGGAAAGAAGCAAGAGGAGCATAGAGGGCACCCCTCTGTTTGATCCACCACCCTCGTCCACCTCCTTCCCTTCCCCTTACAGCCGTGCATGGAGGAGAAGGAGAAGAGGGGAGTCGGAGAAGCGTGCGGAGGGGGAGAAAAAGGGGGCAGCAGGAGAGAGCGTGGGGGAGGGAGAGCAGCAGGAAGAGCAGTTGCTGCAGCTCTGCGGGCAAAGAGGAGGTGTTCGCGAGAAGAAGAGCTTCGCAAGGAAGCTCTGTGCATGGTTATTTCCGCATTATTAGATGTCTGCAACCTCTATCAGACGTTTGGAGGGGTCGTCAGATGCCCGGAGAGAGCTCAAGATGTCTGATAGCACGTAGAGTGCCAAGGTACGTCCTCTGCACGAGCATGCATGCATATACGGAGGGTGAGTTGTCGTTGTTGTGGTTGCGTGTGCATGTGCAAGTACGAGGGTGTTGGAAAGGCACGTGGCATGACATTTGAGGTGCTTTAAGATGTCTAGAGGCCGTGCCAGATGACCAACTGCTCTTCCAAACATCCGGGAGCAGTGTCAGACGTTTGGAGACCCCCTCAGATGGTTGTGTAGGGTAGCAGACGATGGGTACAGACGCAGGAGAGTAAGGTGAGATACTGCATTCTTTTAAGATGTCTGAGACTTGCCCCAAACATCTGATTTTGGTTAGTGTGCGTGTTTTTGGGCTAGTTCAGGGCCCAAATGGAGTCGATTTTACGAAAACAAAGTATCGTTGGTTTTCTTTCAAAATGCTTTACGTGTTAATATAGTGCCTATACTATTTTGAACTTGTTTGACATATTGGTCAACATTATAGGTCTCTAGTCCATAGTGTACACGAGACCCGCGAAGATGTCGGGATCCACCGTTCGAGCCCCCATGCCACCCGTATACCCTAGTAGGGTGGTCCTCTCTACTCCTGTGATTAAAGTGCATGCTATATTAGAAATATCTGATTAAACCCTAGGATATGAAATGAACCCTAGGGCAGAGGAGGATGAATGTACATTACTTAAATCGTGCTTGTTATACTCTGAAATGCATGTTAAAGTCCTTACTGTGAACAATTAAATATTAAATTGATGTGGTGATTGTTTAATTTGTTGAATCACGAGCTACCTATTATACAATTAAGAACTGGAATGTGAATGGAGAAATATGTCATATCATGAAATAAAACGAATGCTAATGCACGAACCCTATGGGGAAATAGGAATGGAATCAAAGTTTTGTGATATGGAAATTTGATGTATGATGGAACCTGTTTCCTATGGGCGTGTTGGTTGGCTGTTCAGACTTGGGTATGGAAAGTGAGCTAGCCCTCGCGTACGTGGTACCGAGGAGAGCTACTATCACCTTAATGTATGGGGGAGCTAGCTACCCCTTGGGTTGGGACTTGGGGTTAAAACTGGTCACCCTACACCGACTCCTATTAGGTCCACTAGGCAAACTCGGATAGTCGGGCGAGGGTTCACAGACTGTTGAGGGGTGTGGCCCTTGTTCTGTTCTATGTTGTACGTTTGGCCGTACCTATTAGCGGAAACGACTGACCGCATGCCAGTGCGAGGTAGCTACCCGTGCACTTATCGCGCGTGTCGTAGTCACTGCTACGTCGCAGCCATGACCCTGGGGTGCTAGACTGGGTGTAGGACTACCATGGGGTACTCTCCCGGCCAAGAGAGTGCCATATGTATATCCTGCATCGCGGGAAAACTGTATCAAGATCGTTCCCTTAGGGAACAAGTAGATTAAGAAACGTTGTGGACCCTTATTAGAATAACCGAATCAGAAACGCATAAATGATGTAAATGGAAACAGATGAAAATACATAATTGAAAAATTGTATGATTAGTTAGCTTTTTCTCCCTTGATGTTTAATTGCATGTAAATTACATATATGCCACTCTACTCAGCGTTAGTTGACCACAGATATATATAACCGTATTCAGGTCAGTGAGTTGAGCAACCAGCGCCACCGGTTGCAGAGGGTGCTGGGCCCAGTCGAGCCTAGCCGTAGTGTACTTTCTCTGCTTTCCGTTGCAGAGGTCCTTTTGTTGGTAGTGAGTATCTTCAATGTAAGAGTGCATGTTTTTGTTATGTTTCTCTCTGCTTTAGTGTAATGGCTATGTCTGTAATTGTACTCTTCTGCTTGTGGCATGTAGTACCTTTGGGATTTCTCTTATATTTTCCATTACTGCCTATTATCTATTTTTTACTTAGTTACATTGCATGTGTGGTTGTGGAATGATTTGTGCATTTGGTTATTTCTCGTTAGACGATTGGGTCTTGAGATTTAGTCGAGGTAGGTCGTTCTCGGGTTCCGTAGGGAGCTAGGATTGGGTCATAACAATAAGTATTAATGTTCTTGATTTTGATGATAACAAAATATGTTTATATTATTTTGTTCTTGGAGAACTAATATTTCAGGTATACAGGATGAGTTACTTATCAAAGGAAAAATATTCAAGCAAGACAGAGGACCTAGTCTCCAGGAGAGTTAAAATTGAAGACCGAAGATTGAAAGAGAAAGAAGATCTTAGTTCTAGAGTCTTTAAATCTATTGTTTGAATAACGTATTTTATTTTCTTATTTTAGATTTGATGTAAAAGAGCCCAAGTATATTTTTCAAGCCCTAAGTAACACCTACGTAGCACTTGGACACGTAGAAAAGCCTTAGACTTAAAAACAAAACCAAGATAGAAATATCCTTCAAAATACAAAAGCAATAACGTAGTCAGATGACCTAAAATAGTAAATAAGTTATCCAACCTCTTGGCTAGTTGACGCCTGAATTGGACGTTGGCTCTCAATCTTCACCTTGCTCTATGAGATGACCAATAAACTCATTAGATGACCTAACACGCCCGCAGACATCTAATATAATTTTCAATTGACCTATACATATTTGTTGGTTCCTTGGAAACCTAAATCAAAGATTAACACATCAACAACCAACAAGATCACCATACGGCTGAATCTTTAACCAAACGATCTTGTAAACCTCATTTCAATTCTAGTAAAATCACTTCTTAGAAATTAGACGTCTAACCTATATACTAAATGATCTATTAGTCAAAATAAGCCATAAGATCATTTGATCAGGCGTTCATTGGGTGAAACTTTTGTGGCCTATCTTTTGGAGCCTTTTCTATGACGACACACAATGTCTCTCAGTTGTTTGACCACACTAAATTAGATGTCTAACTCACCTATTAGATGTCTGATACTATTCTAACTGTTGCAAATCTCTGTGCAACTAATTTATGACTTATGGGATCTTTTCTCAAATCTCTTCTAACAACCATTTGAACTTACCAACCCCACTTAAATTCTTCCTAACACTTATATAAATACTCTAGTGGGTTCCCCTTGCCACACACACACCTGATACAATACTCCCTACTCTTTCTACTTAAATTGAAGATTAACTTGCAAGACTCCTCAAGAAACTTGCCACCTACTTAGTGCTTACAATTGCTCTCATTGCTTAACTCTTGAGCACTCATCATCTCTACTCAAGCACTTCATAGAACATCTAAAGCAAAATTTCTTAAACCTATAAAAGCTAGAATTCTTCTCTACCTTGTGGCTCTACAGGGTTTTTGTATTTTAGTTTTCTTTGTTGTAATTGAGTATTTAGGTTGTCAGATCCTCGTCTCTTCCTGTGTGGAGGAGCAAAACTCTTCAGTTAGGATCGAAGAGGGGTTTTGTAATTGAAGTACACCGCCCTCAATTTAAAGTGATGTAGATAGTAGATTCGATCAATTGTAAAAATCCTAAGTTGTGAAGAGTTAGTGGTAGTTTATATCCTTGGGGGTTTTCACTTGAAAATTATTTATATCTTGTGTGGTGATTGTAATTGTGCATCATTTTAATTCTCTTATATTTATTTGATTGCACTAATCACTCCACCCACCCTCTCTAGTGCACTCTCACACACGTTGTCAATGCATCACCGCTTGCAATGTCAAAATGTTTATGGAAAAGTCAACCAATGATGGAAGTAACCCTAAATCTTTTGCTAAAGAAAATTACAAAATGTTATTGCAGTTTGTTTGCCTTATTTTTTTCGTAAATGAACAACAAAACAACAATAAATGGTTAGATGTATAGAGTAGGAAATAGGAAATATGAAAGAGTTAGGAAGGATCGACGGGTTAAATAAACATGGAAATACAAAGTTTGCATGGTGCAGGCTTTCTAATGAAATAAATCTTTCTTAGTAGAGCTAAGATTGCCGCTTAGAAGAATTTTTCTAGAATCATCAATGTATATAAGTAAAAGTAAAATATCTAAAAAATTGTAGGTAGAAAATTGTCTCAAGGTGAGTTAGTGCTACTCATCCATTTCAATCTCGAATGGATTACAAGCCAAAAAAATTGCAATTACGATGGTCAAGTTCCCTCTCCATATGTACAAAAAATACTTAAAGGCATTTTCATGGGGAAAAAAAAAAAAAGAATATTTTTATCTAAACTGACATTGTGTGATATCTTATGGGATACCAAGCATTAGCATTTAAGTTACTTGAATTGGATGCATCAACAAATGTTGATGTGGAGCTTTCGGACAAGTTATCAGGGTATCTTTCAACTGAGAATGCAAGTTGCTTGGGTGAGGGTAAGGATGCATTTTCTGTTGTCAACATGGACACGAGTGACTGTGTTGATGGTCTATCAAATGCGCTTTCCTGCACGCAGAGCAGTGCAATCTGAATGCATCTGAGCACCTCTTGTTCGGAGAACTTGCTGCCCATGGCATCATCCAACAATTCTTGGCTCTTACCTTCCAACCATTGTTGCCATACCTTTAACATATGAAACATTTTGGAAACATAAAAGGGTGATTCTCCAAATTAAGAGAAGTGGATAAGAGTTTGTTTTCACATTTTGAAAAGGAGATTCTCTAAATGATATATATATATCCCTGTAGAATTTTATGATCTTAACTTGAAACATGAATTTAGAGGTCTTCCAAATTCACTTGTAATGTTCTGTGGTCAAATCCAAGAGTGTTTTAGACACGTACTAGTCATATTACTATAATTAAGAGTTAGATAAGTGGATTGCAAGTAAGATGATTTCCGCAAATAAGACTCTAATACATCAAATTTTTATCCAAAAAGAAATTCTCATGCTTCATTGTTTTTTTGTGTTCTAGATCAAATTACTGCTACGAGGGTGTCTGAAAGTGGCCCCATTGGATTAGTGGAAGTGAAAAACTTCTTTAATTGTAGATTCTATGGAAAATACCATGTACTTGTAGTTGAATGTTTATTATTTTTTTATCAAATGAAATGGATGGTAAAGAACCAAAGTATTTGGTAAATTGGGTCAAAAGTCACCATAAGATATTAACATTATATTTTTTGTATTGCAATAATGATGATTATTTGGATAATTTTCTTTTCCTTTTTTTTGCTTTGGAGAAAAGTTATATCATATCTTATCATCGATCTACCGATTGAAATAGACAAAAATGTGGAATCTAAGTGAAGGACTGGATACTTACATAGCCTAATAGGTTGAATGATTTCTTGTGCGGGTAATATCCAGTGACTTTTTTCCCTGTGATTATTTCTAACATTATGACACCAAAGCTAAAAACATCAGATTTCTCTGAAAATAAGCCATCGAATGCGTATTCCGGCGACATATACCCCCTGCATCCAAATGAAATTTAGATTATGTTAGATTACCCAAAAGAAATTTTACCTTTAAAGAAATTCACATTTATATGTGGTTAATTTGATTCCATAGCTTACAACGTTCCAATCACTCTTTCAGTATTTGCCTCATTCTGGTTGTTCTCTATGGTCTTAGCAAGACCAAAATCAGAAATTTTTGGATTCATGGCATCATCCAATAATATGTTACTTGTCTTTAAATCTCGGTGGATGATGCGCAGGCGTGAGTACTTATGGAGGTAGAGTAGCCCTTGAGCAATCCCATGGATGATGTCAAGGCGCTTTGCCCAACTTAATTCTCCTTTCAACAAAGGATCTAAAAGATTGTGAAATAATAATTAGATGAGAATGCTAAAATTTGGGACATTGCTAAGATTAAAAGACTTACCAAATATAAATTTGTCCAGGCTTTTGTTGGGCATGTATTCGTAGATGAGCATCTTCTCATTATCATGAATGCACCATCCCAATATCCTAACTAAGTTTCTATGTTGAAGCCTTGCAATGAGCTCCACTTCATTTCTAAATTGTGTAAATCCTTGATTGGAGCACCTAGATAGCACCTTTATAGCTATCTCCTGTCCTCCAAACAACTTACCCTAAAAATAAATGACATATTAGTTCATGTTACCTTGGCTTATGTAGATATGCATAAATTTTACCAAGAAGGCCATGGTAGGTCCAATTGTGAAACTATTGCCAACGTATGAGATTTTCTGAGTAAAGGAGTTGAAGGATTTACCAATTGTGAAATGATGGAAATGTCCCTGAGGACACCTTGAAGTTGGATGTTTGGCCTCTTGGAACAAAGGTAACGTCCTAATCTTTTATGAGTGACATTTTACATGTCCAAAATACATAAATTTGACGTGATTGCTAATTAAAGCAGCAACAACATGAGAGATAAATCTTTTTACTTTCCAATGAATGTTATTTAAGCTTCCTTGCATTTAATATTTAGGATGCAAGTTAGAAACATAAAAGTTTATGTAAAAAGTGATGTAGAGGATTGTGAATGTGATCTTCACTTGATGTAATTTCTTTTTATGTAAAAAAAGTACTCACACGTGGTGAGGTCTACACTATTGAAATCAACAACAAACCACTTTTGTATGATCACAAACCACTCAAATCACCTTTGAAACCAATTTACACCAGTGGAAAACTATTTTACACTTTTAAAATAATTTTACATCGGTGCAAGATAAGATTTCATCGATGCAAAATTAAATTCTAAGTATTTCTTCACCTATGAGAAGTGATTTTACACTTGAAAAGTAAATTTTCACCTTAGGGTTTAGGATTTAGTCTTTAGTGCTTCCTAAACATTAAAGACTAAACCCTAAACCCTAAGGTGAAAATTCACTTTTTAAGTGTAAAATCACTTCTCATAAGTGAAACTACTTTACATAAACCTAAACACTAAACCCTAAATCCTAAATCTTAAATCCTAAACTTATAAGTAAAAATCACTTTGCTCCTGTACAAAACCACTAGATCACCTTTGGAATAATATTGCATCGATACAAAATGAGATTGTATCGATGCAAAGACACCTTAAAATAATTTATCACCGATGCAAAGTAATTTATTACCGGTGCAAAGTTATTTATCGCCAATGCGTTTTAGTTCAAAGTAATGTGGTGATTTTTTTCAATATGATGGACCCATTACGTAACAAACCTATCATTTTTTTATTTATTTACATTAAATATCAATTATCAAATAGAATCCACGTTCACACCACCTTACGTCATTTTTTACGTCAACTTTTACATTTTTCTACATTTTAATTAATATTTATTACATTTGCACTAAAAATTATTTATCACGTATATTTTTTTATTTTATTTGATATGTTTACATTTAAGGCCAAGTATTCTTTATTTATTCAATGCCTATGTTGTAAATGATCACCAAGAACTTAATGGGCATTCACTTTGACCTAGATTGGGCCAACTTGTGCAGCAAAGGCTAATCATGAAAGGAGCCCTATTGATGTGAGGGGTTCTGGAGCATGACTTTGATTCCATCAAATGTCAGTTCCTAGTTTGTTAGATTATATTCATATGTAGTTTATACCTAGTTTAAAATCAAAATGTACAACTCTGTTTGCAGACAGATATGACATTGGTTTTGAGATTGTTTCACTCCAAAAACATTTAGACACTAATTTTGGAATATTGAATGCTAATAAAGCATTTTAACTTTGATTAAGATGATGGTGGAAATAATGCTCTCATGTGCAATCAAAGAACTTGAGAAAATTACAAAGTCATGTACCTTGTACACGGGACCAAAGCCGCCTTCTCCAATCTTATTCTCTATGGAGAAGTTATTAGTGGCAGCTGCTAATTTGTTGAAGTCCAATGCTGGTAATCTTTCAGATTTCTTCGCACCAAGAGTCTCAGGGATCTTCAATTCTTCAAACACCACAATCTCACTCTTTCCTATACAAAAATAAAGAACATGGAAAATATGTTTCATACTTGAAAGAAGGAAGAATAATAGGAGAACAGTAAGTTGTCTATATCCCACTGTTTTGGTGGTAAAAAATTTTATGTGTCTTACTTCTCTGTATGGATCTCTTCTTACACAGGTAGAGAAAAATCCCCAGCAGAATTATCCCAAGAGCAAGTAGTGGTAGGATTATAGAAAGAGCAATGGTTTTGCCTTTGGATGAGGATCCATATGTTTCTAGAAAACAAGAGAGGAAAAAAAAAATGTAAAGGTCATTTAGTACAATGATCATCCACTTGAGTTATGAACATGTGAAATTACCATCAAAAGAACTTGTATGGAACATGCATACTTATCCTATCAATGAATCTTGAATAAATTCTTTCTTCCAATTGCTAATTTGGGAAGCCCACGACAACAACCAAGAGACACTACAAACTTCAATATTCATAGAAACAAAACAAAAATACTTTAAGAGATCGTTCTTTCGATGTTTAAACCTCTCATGCCATTTGTTGGTATTAATAAATGGTGCATGTTCAATGTTGTTAACTATGAAGCATGTTTAAGCCACATTGTCTTATTGAGAAATGCACATCATTCCAACAAATGTGTTGTATGGATTTTTGTATTCTTAAGGAACTAGATTTTAATGCTTGGCCTTACCATCATGCTCTGAAATTTGAATTGTTTTTTGCTTGACCACCCTAAAGATATTATGATTGGAACATGAGAATTTGCGTTCAGATCATCTTCCACACATTATTGATCTCTAGAATTGAATTATTCACAAGGCTCCACTATGTGACAAACCAATCACAAAGAAATATTAAATAATATTTTAGACACAACAATTCAAACAAAATATTTCTTTTCATATTGCATTCTTCGCCCTTCATACTTTCAATTAACTTAAATTCAAGCATGTTAGCATACTGGGAATATGAGACGAACATCTATCGGTTAAAATTCATGCAAATGCCCCTATAAACATGTCAAATTTAATATGACTTGGTTATTTTAGAGCATTTTCGTTTGCAAGAAGTAATATTAGGTTTAATCATGATTGAGTTAAACCATGAAATTTGAAACATAGAATACCATTACAAATGACGTATTTCAAGCATAGAAAATTATCTAGTATATGGAATTGCTCTGGTAACTTGCAAAATCTATTGACAAAAATCTTGATTGCAATTTGAGATTGCTCTACCAACTAATATGCTATTATGTATTTTGGATTCATAAATGTACTTAACTAACACACCAATTTTACCTTGTAAGGCATTTTTATGCACAAGAAGTAATGTTATGCTTAATCATGATTGAGTCAAATTACAAAACTTTAAGCATGAAAATCAGCTCAAAAGAGATCTTAAATATTCCAAGTGTAGCAAAACACCTAATGTATGGGATCACATCAATAATTCAAGCAATCTTCTTGTAGAAATCTTGATCACAATTTGAGAATTCTCTTCCATCTATATAAATAAAAAGATCGATCTCATCTAAATCGACATTATATACTTTGTACACGATTTTGAAATCAACTGGGTTGGTGCACTCAAATCAATCCACCCTATGGTGCACTAACAAAAGGGCACTCAGCTTTGATAACAAAGTGGACCATGTGCATATGCTCATGAACATGTCATCTATGGAACAAACATTCATTGACATTGAAGCTTATTACCTTGATTTGACAATCACAAGATCACAATTGCCCATCTTCCGATTAATAAGCACTCTCATGTGCACCAATAAAGAAAATTGATTTGACATTCATGCTCATGAGTTAACCTACATGACATCGACATTGATCCAATCTTTCATTTCTAAACGCAAAAAAAAAAGTTTGCTGGTGGAGTTGGGAATTACTTTAGGTGAGGGACCAAGTTATGCTTATTAATTTTTTTTTTAAAATAAAAAGGAGAGTTATCGTCCTGCGATAGCAGTGTGGAAGTTGTACTTATTAATGCAATGCCATTGATTGTGGGGAGGAAAAATTGACGAAATCTATTAAAATTAAGGCTTAGTTTGATAGTGGGAATATATTTTATGGGATAATTTTTTGTAATTGGATTATTTTGAAATTCGGTTAGGAATGACATTGCATGTTCGACATCAAGTGGTATGTGTGAGATGCAGAGATAAGACTTAATTCTTAAAATACACTTATCTTACCTCCATCTTAGGATGGCTTATCGGGGGTTCAATCCTAGATAATTTGATGGGATTATCCTAAATTATGTAGGATGGGGAAGGATGACCTAAGATGGGGAGGGATGAGCACGTCCCATCCCTTCCACAAGTAATTTATCCTAAATTAAATCCTTCTAACTTAGGTTGAGTAGTCGTACAATAAAATTAAAAAAAAAAAAAAAAATCAAGAGGGATGTCACTGCCTCTCTTTGCACCAGTTGACATAGCACCTTTGGGTCGCCGAAAGCACCAATATCGAGAAATCTTATGTCAATAATAAATCAATGAAGTATTGAATAAAATAGAATGGTTGTTCGAAATTTTCTCGCGGTACCATGAAATATGCAGGAAGGAAAAGGTGTGAGCCCCTTTGTATACCGTACGCATATGGGTGCTCACCAATCACCATCCAAAAAGGAAGGAACGTACCCAACTCGGAAGGCGCGAGCCGCAAGTGGAGGTCCTCTCCATCACCGACGCCGTCCATCATCTTCGCATCCACGAGCTCCCCTTCCCACACGAGACACCTCGTCCTACTCCCGATCACGCTCTTGTTCGCGAATGCGTACGCCGTGCACCCGCACCTCCTCGTACACCACCCCTCGCACTCCTCCCTACTCGCGTCCCTCACCATCTCAAACCCATCCGGCAAAAACACGCCACTCACCTTCGCAAACCCATCGCCATCCCCACACTCCAACTCCACCTCCCTCTTACACCCACCTTTGTAATTCCCCTCTCGCCACTCCTCCACCGACTTCGGGACGTACCCACGTAAGCACACGCACTCCACACCCGTCGAGTTGAGGCCGCACGCCGCGTTCGCCCCGCAGGAGTTGTAGTATTGGCAGGCTCTCGGGTCCTGCTTCAGCGATCGCCAGGTGTTCGACGTCGGTTCCCAGAGGAAGAGCCGGTCGACACCTTCCGGGTCCAGCGTCACCCACAAGGTCTTCGACCCCTCTCCCATCCGGAAGTAGTAGTTGATGGATTGGTTGTTGGAATCCAGTAGGAACCCCACGAAGGACGAGCTTGCGTCGTCACGGGCCGCCGTGAAGGTCTTGCCCGTGAAGACGGCACCGCGCCTCCGGACTTGGGTGCCCTTCCAGACCTTTAGCTGGAGGTTGTTGTTGGGGTCCAACCCAAGGGAAAATTCGCCGGGGGACGGGTCGTGAGGAGTCCTCCATGAGACCAGCCTGTTGCCTGTTCCGGTGTTCAGGTTCATGTAGAGTTTCATGTCTGGGAGGAGGGTGTCACTTGGGTGGTCAAAGCTTTGCCATATGATGTTGTTGGTAAAATTATTGTAAGTATCATTGGCAATCCTCTGCAACACCAAGTTGCCGGAGTCGAGGAGGACGGCGGAGGTGTTGGCATCGATGGAGGAGATGTTTGTCGACCAAAGGATTGCCTGATTGTTTGCGTTGAGCACCGCGAGGTTCCCATCGGGTGTGATGGTGAAGGAGCCTGAGGAGGGTTCCGTCAGTGGATTCTCTCTGTTGCAGACCCATACCACTGTCCTGTTTGGTATCTGGTGGAACCATATGCCTATGTAGTATTTGGAAGGTGGATTGGTTGGGGAGAAGAATCCAAGTACGTATCTTTTGTTCTGGGAGATGAGGGTGCGGTTGTGGGAGATGGATTGGCCTTGGAGAAGTGTGTCGGTGTTGTTGTTCTGACATGAGCAGCAAATAGCATGGGCAGACAGTAATAGCAGTGCTGCCGCTTTTGTGAAGAAGTGTGGAGTGTGATGATGGGTGGAGGAGAGGAAGGCCATGGCAGTTTAAAGGGGGAGCTCTTCTTGCTATTGGGCTGTTGTTGGTGCCATATTGGAGATTTGTGTTATGGAATTATGGAGTTGCCATATTGGAGATTTGTGTTATGGAATTATGGAGTGTGTTCTAAAAGCAAAGATAGAGATGGCAACTGTAGAAGGATTTTGTACCATGTGGAAAACTTTGGCAATGCCTTAGACTTGTTCAATTGTTGGTGTGCAATTGGCTCTTTGTTTCCTTGGAGATTCGGACTATGGAAAATTGCAAAGGGACACCTTCCCGTTTCTTTTGTCCTTCCAGGGAAAGATGCAGCAATTCAGTTTGGTCCTTGAGAGCTTCTAACTGACACAAGTCCTTGCAGGATAAGATGTAATTGGGCTTTTTGATAGGTGTCAAATTTACACGTTTGCTTGCAAAGGAACATTCTTTACGGTTCAATGGAGAGATGCAATTCACATTTGTCACTGGAGATTGAGTTCTTCCTCCTCCAGCCCTGAAGTTGTTGGAAATATTGATTACACTGCAGTTTAATTAATTGAGAGGATCATATTGTCACTGTGGCTAACTTCAATCTCAAGGCACTAGCTATGATAGAAGCAAAGATACATTGTGACTGGTGTTCAAAGGAGTTTGTGGCTACGAAAATGGTGTTGACATCATGATGGCAGCATGCCCACTGCGATTTATAGGATGCATATGACAGCGATCAACTTCAACATGATTTGTCCATCAAGATATGGTTGAACAATGGGGACTCTTAATTTTGATGGGAGTGATCAGGTTTCAGTTCTCAATCCCTACGTTACTTGAGGGATTGGTATGTTGAGGATGGCCAATTGCCCACAATTTTTCAATTAGAAAAGTTGAAAGTCCATGTATTTCCCATGAGAAAAGCTACACACACTCCTAGAATAACATGGAGAAGTGGGCAAAGAGGTCAACAACGCCCCTCTTTTGTCATGGAGCAGTTTCTGAACAACCACGATTGTGGATTGGGTCGTGGTGTATGAAGGGGGCGTGGATGCTCCATTGCTTAAAGATCAAAGGGTGAATGGGAAAAATGGCAACTTATCTTGTATAAGGCACTATGATCTCCCAAGGAAAGAAAAACGAACTCCAATAAGAATTGGTTTTTTGAAGCTATTGAAAAGAAGCATCGAAGAAATATCTCGTCAAGATATGGTCCAATAGCAGGGCTCCTGATCATCCGTGTATTACTTGGAGGATTGATGTGTGAAGGGTGACTAATTATTGCCCATTTTGCCAAATGAGATTTTGAGGCATAAACAAAAAAATTGGATGAGATCACAAGAAGTTCTAGTTTATGGGCTAAATGATTCACTCTTAACTTTCTGAGTGCATTCTTTCTGCATAAGACATACATTGCGGAAAATTAAGCCGAATGGTCACTTCTTTGACTGAAGAGGTGTTTTGGAGTGACTTTGCATTGCGGAAAATTTAGCCGAAAGGTCACTTCTTTGACTCAAGAGGTGTTTTGGAGTGACTTTGCTTTGTTTTCGGTTCTTTAATATTAGTTAGTTATTGAGGAATCGTCACGAATGAAAGTTGGATTGCATTTGGTCGGACCCACATTTGATTGAGTCCTCGACGACTCGTAGTCTTCAGTATCTATGGAGGTAGGGTAGCCCTTCTATTATGAGTTGCACATAAATTTGGGGCCGATCCTTACCTGTGGTCTTTTCCGTCATACTCAATTATGAATTTTGGGCATACTTGTTTGAGACTTGGCCTCAAATTGGTATGGTAGTTTCCTAAGATAGGAAACCTCCCAATTCTTTCTTCTTTAGGGTTGTTTTTGCAAATGAGTCATCTCACTGCTTAAGATTACTTCTGTAGTTACATTAGGTCAACCTTTCTAAAATCGCTCCCGCAAATCTTTCATACATACATCCCCCTAAACAAGATTCCAACATGAGACGTCTCACCTCCTAGAGAGCTCACACCAATTGGGATATACTTGATGGGCAACCTCTTTGCTTTACTCATCTATAAAATGGACATTGCGATAATTAATTTTCGGACTACATCCAAGAGAGCGTCACTAGAAAGTGAACAAAATGTGATCTTCGTGGATGGAAACTTGAGTAGAACAATTATGGTGCTCCTGATGTTGTTCAAGTCTTTATATGGAAAGAAAGAGAAGTGTTTGCCGGCTTTCAGAATGAGGTCCAATGTAATTGTTATAATAAAGGGAGCGGTTTGTGAATGTATGACTAGGGATGCAAATGGATTGAATTTGAATTGAATTTAACTAAATTTATATCCGTGTTTATTTATAAAATTTATATCTATACCTTACCTGTTTACCTATCGAATACAAAAATTTAAATCTATATCCATATCCATCGAATACTTATTTATAAATTGATATTACGATAAAATCGTGTCAAATTAAAGTTAAAGAAGAGAAAAAATCTATAACAAAATTCATTAATTATTTATTTTTAACAAGTTCTTAACATAAGAACTTAGATTATTCTAATTTTATTAATTTCTACTAAAATTATTACAAAAAAAATCTTTCAAGGGAAATACATCAAAAATAAAAATACGAAAAATACAAAAAAAGACTAAATCAGGTACCTTTCAAATAAAAAATCATCATCTCCAAAATAAATATTTAATGGAAACCTTAGAAGCATTCCCAATCTTTAAAATCATGAAGAGAATCATGAAAAAGATTAATGTTGGAAGAATGATGGACTTATGATGAGACTGATATATATCTCAAGTAAATGAGGATTTTATTTGGATATTCGGATTAGATAATCGGATATAGATTCATACTCATACCCATACTTAAATCCGATCAAATTTTTTAGATAAAATCCATATCAAATCCAATTGCATTCAAATCAAATTTTACCCATTTTCTTCAAATCAGATTGCCAAAACTTACACCCCTATGCATGAGGTTTGTTAGCGTTCTCTTCTCATAGGTTTAAGGGTCCGCAGGATTTACGTTACTCTCCACACTTTTGTAGTGCCCCCGTCTCATGTTGATATTTTAATACGAGAGGGGGATGGGTCAGTTTGCGCGTAAGCTGGAGAACCACTTCATATATTCTTACCATGAAAGTAGGAGGCTGTTCTTCGGTCAAAATGAATTGACGTCCTTATCTTATGCCGCCTTTGTAGAATTTTCATGACATTCTTCTCATGGGTTTGACACGGTGAACTCTCACATGTACAAGTTCTTCGATCAAAAGTGAAAAAAAAAAAAAAAAAAAAAAAACAAGATATGGAGAATAGCTATGTATTTTTACATATATAACCTTGAAGAATGCATGTAACTCGAGAACTATTATTGCAAAATATCTATTTACATACAAGCCCTCATATCCATTATTTTATTTACACCATCAGCCCCTCCATCTCTTTCCTTTAATGATGCCCAATTAATTCTAACGTTTATAGGCAAAAATGAAAGCAAAATACGTACTCGTGTGCTTAAAACATTTCCTCTCCCGCAATATATTTTCCTTGTTCCTCTCGGTCAAGCTATACTTTTCCCTTCTTTGCATCTACCAACACACTTTTTTTTTTTTGTAAGGATGAAACTTTATTAATTGGTAGAAGTAACATTCAACGCTACACCCTCTCAGGAGAGGAGCGCAACTCACCAGAAAGGGAGTAATACTTCACTCTAGAAGGCAAAAAAATAAAAACAAAAAATGCACAAACACTACTTCTAAGAGTTACCCCACGCAATGATTTACGTAAAATAGGATAATACTAGTAGACATGAGCTGGTAAGGAGTCCAATCATGTTGAGTTCGGATTCTAGCATGACTCATAAATAGGAAACAACACAACACAACCAACAGATGGTCAACACGAAAGGGAGCCATGGTCACAGAGGTAACATCCCATTGGAGATGCACCAACGGCCACCAAGGAGAAACTGTGTCCGAAGTCCCCATCCAAGAAACAAAATCGGGGGGCAAGGGCTATCCATAGGTTGAAGTCGATGCCAACGGGAGGAATGTAACGACCCGATTTTCGAATCCCTACGAGACACGAGAATCGGATCGACTTAACTAATCCCAAGATCCAGTCGTCCAACGAAAAAGTAACCAAAAGAACAGTAAAATAAATCACATTCACCATGTATATAACTAGGAGTAACAAAATACAGCAGTAAAGAAAGGAAATACTACAGTATACAACATCACAACAAAAGAGAAATAAACATATACATAACATGAAGCTTACAATAAAGAGAATACAGGGAATAACAGAAAACTACTCACTACAGCGGAAAGAAAAGTACAGAAGGTACTACATGTAACGCTACTGGACTCTATTTGGCCCAGCGCCCTCTGCAGCCGCTGACTCTGGCTGCTCAACACCTGGTCCTGAAAAGGTAACAAGGGTGACACGTCAGCGAAACACTGAGTAGAGTGGCAACTAAAAGCTAAAGAAGTAGTAGAATGTACAGTAACTGTTATATTTTCTTTCTTTATTTATATTTTTTCCATTTATTCACTGTTGATTTATTTATCAGATCCTTCTCTTGATCTTGAATGTTCCTTGTGAGAACGATCTTGATTGCAGTCTTTTCCGAAAAGTAGAAGTAACACGTGGTGCTCTCCTGGCCAAGAGAGTCCCCCGTGGTGGTCCTACCCTTAGTCAACCACCCCAAGGTCGCTGACAGACGTAACGGTGACTACGGCACGTGCGATAAGCGCACAGGTAGCTACCCCGCACTGGCATGCAGTCAGTCGTTTCCGTTAACGGGTGCGCCCAAAGCACAGCACGGAACCGGTATAGGGCAGAGCCCTCTCAGTAACAGGGGTCCAGCCCCTCCACAGTAACCAAACAGGGGTCCTGCCCCTCCACAGTTCGTGCACCCTCGCCTGACTACCCAGGTTTGCCCCTTGGGCCTAACAAGTCGGTGTAGGAGGGCTAGCAGAACCCCGGGGCCCATGGGGTAGCTAGTGCTCTCCCTACACTAGTAGCTCTCCTTGGTACTGTGTACACGAGGGCCAAAAGTCAGTACAAAGTGGCCAGTCCTAACCCCGGGTCCCTGGGGCAGCTAGCTCCACTCTGCACTAAACAGGGGGACGGTTGCTCTCCGTGGTACTCCGTACTCAAGGGCCAGCTCACTTCTCCAATTCTATTCCATTCACTTTCCAGGAGTTCTACTCCTAATTCCCCGTAGGGTTCATACTCTTTTAACTCAGCCAATTTAGGTTTCACCGGTCCAGCTTTATATTCGTACAATTCATGTTCTCAACCATATTTATCCATTCATAACAAGCCGCTGTTAACCAATTTACAGGCAGTTATCGTTTCCTTTTCAGTTTTCCAAGACTGCAATGTATATATTCAACTAGTTTTCCAGTCCTAAGATTCATGCCATATCCTGGAATCTATCATTCAATCTAGTTTTCCAGTCATAAGATTCATGCAATATCATAGGATCTATCATTCAATCTAATTCTTCAGCCCTAGGGTTCATGCAATGCCCTAGACTCTATTAATTGTTTCATAAAGGTATAATTTTTTATAATTAAATTAAAGGGCCACTCTACCCGCAAAATCGGAGTACTGGGGGCGTGATCGGTAATCCCGCGCGCCTCCGCAACCCCCAGAGCCGCAACGGAACGGGGTCATAATACAAGGATCAAAGACAAGGAGCCACTCAAAATAGTATATAATTACTGTAAATAGGTAGAGGAATTAAATCTGGGAAGAACGAAATTTGAAACGTGGAAAACGGACTCCGAACGGACCCTAAACGGGTTAAAAACGATGAGTCTGTCCAAAATCAGACGTCTGGAACTTCTTCCAGACGTCTGGAACTTCTTAAAAGGTCGATCAGGTCATACCTCGGTCTGCGCAGTCCTTCAGATGTCCAGAAGCCCGCTGGATCGTCTGGTCTTGGTTTCCAGACGTCCGATTGTCACCCCGGACGTCTGGAGGTCCTCTCTGTCGTCTGGTACTGTGGCCAGACGTCTGATCCGTGTGGAATGGCGAGCCCTCGCGCCCTCCCGAACAGAACCTGCGCACACACACACCCGCTCTCATCACGAAGAGGCGCAGAAGAACGTAGCGGACGGCTGCATGGCCGTACATGCGTAAAAGAAGGTAGGAAAATATTGTACCTGTCAGACGTCTGGACCTTCCTCCAGACGACTTTGGCGTCGTCTGGACGTAAGTCCAGACATTTGATTCTGGGAAATTTTCCTAGAATCAGGACCCTTTTCGCCCTCCGTTCGCGACGCACGACCGCACCGCGCCACGCCCGCCTGCTGCCTGAGCTGCAACAGCTCCTTCGCGACACCCCACGCTCGCTGCTCTCCCGTCGGCCGGCTCTAGCTGCCCCGGCAAGCTCGCACCTTCGCGGTCGAGCTTTCTTCTTCCTCTCGCAACACTCCTTCCCGCACGCTCGCAGCAGCCGCTGTTGCCGCACTCGATCGCTCATGCTCTCGCTGGCAGGGAGAAGGAGAAGAGAAGACAGTGGAGTGAGGGTGAGGGAGAGGGGGAGCGTTCTTATAAGGCAGCCACGGGGAGAGAGAAGAAGGAAAGCGGCGCCATCTGCAGCTAGAGTCTACGGCTGTAGAGGGTGCTGGGCCTAGTGGAGCCCAGCAGTTATACTTTTGTTGTACCTTATTTTCTGTAGTAGTGAGTATTTTGTTACACTTTTGTACTCTTTTATTATAGACTTCATATTCCTGTATCTGTTTAAATTCTCTACTGTTGTGGTGGTGTGTACTGTAGTAGTTTATTTCTTTACTGTTGTACTTTGTTACTTTTAGTTACTTGCATGGTGAATGTAGTTTATTTTACTGCTTTTTGATTACTTTCTCGTTGGACGACTGGGTTTCGGGATCTGTCGAATCGATCCGATTCTCGTGTTCTGTAGGGATTCGAAAATCGAGTGGTAACACCACCCCAACACCTTCTACGTCTCCCTACTCATGCCCGCATCCCCCTCTACCCCACCCTAAATATGGTATTCCTTCAATCATATGGTCAGATGTCACTTCTCCCTATATACAAGGATGTTTCGGCTAGGTTTAATGAAGTAGGGATATATGGTCGTAACAGAATAATTTTGTAGGGACATCTATATAAATACTAAAAAAAGGTGTGAGCTGTCCTCCTCTCCCTTGCTTTATTGTTTACCTTTTATTATAAGCTACAAATCGTAATCCTTCTTTCCCGGTAAAGGATAAATTTTGCTCAATCCCGTTACCCTCCCTTTTTTTTAACCTCGATAGAGTTAATCAAATATAAAAATTAATAAAAAAAAAAAGCGCTAGCTGCATCATTCCAACGCGTCACCTCCATTTAAAAATGAACAAACAAATCAAATTATTTTCTTCTCTCCACACACTGAACCATGCTTCACTCAATTCCAACGTAATCTCTCTCGCTCTCCACCACGTGTCTTTTTTTTTTTTTCTTCTGAGGGCTTGTGTCACCTCCATTTAAAAGAAAAAAAAAAAACACAAATCGAACCATTTTCGTCTCTCCACGCACTGAACCATCCCTCCCTCCAACCCAACGTCATCTCTCCTCCTGTCTCTCCACCACCTTTCTTTCTTTTCTCTCTCGAAAGATTCGGACGAGTGTATTGCCTTTATTTCTTAGAAATAAATAAATAAATAAGCTCCATCCATTAAATTTTTTTAATAACAACTTTATCCATTGGCACTCCCAAAAAATACATAATTTTTTAAAACATAACTTTATTCATTGGATAAAAAATTTTTCTAAAATAATAAATGATAACTTCTATAAATTCTTAATTATTCTAATCTATTTTCCTATTCTATTTCTATAATCCCTTTTTCACCTACCATATTTTCTCTTATTTGCAGGGTTTTAAAAATCAGATCGAATTGACTAGTCCAACTAGCTGAACTGAGAATCGACGATGGACCGACTGGAGTCTTGAATCGGTGGAATCGGCCAAAACTTGATCCAACTGACCTGATTGGTGAACCAGGACTGGCCGATCTACCCATCCAACTAACTCCCACAGGTGCAAGTCTCCCGTCCATGACCTCCATCTTCTCCAAACTCCAAAGTTCGAAACCCAGTGAGTTCCAACGCAGAAGCCCAACTACAGTAGCCCAACCTTCGTCGAGTTGTTGACTTCCAACGCAGCAGCGTAGCCTTCATCGACTCCCATTGCTGCGCCACGTGCCATCGTCAGTTGCACACTCATGGCAGATGGATGGACGACAAAGAACATTAATTAATTTTTTGGCATACTATCCTAAATGAATTGTTTTCCTTAAATCAGTTAATGCTTCTAATCATTCAAAAACATCAGAATATTTATATGGCTTATTCAAAGAAGTGATTGAATTTGTAGACCGCAAAATGTCATTAATTTTATCACAGATAATGCAGCTAACTATACTATTGCTAGAAAAGTATTGAAATATAATTATGGCTATATTGATTTGAGTCCTTGTGCAGCTCACTGCTTTGGTCTTATTTTTGAGAAATTCGATGATTTGCCTTCTGTTCAGTTTGCTATAATCGAGGGAAGAAAGATAACAAAATTCATCTAGAACCATGGCTATATCTTGAATTTGATGAGAAAACATTGTAAAAAAGAATTGGTTAAACCAATAGCCACTAGATTTGCAACAAATTTTCTTGCACTGTAGAGTTTATGTGAGCAAAAAGATTCCTTAATATCTATGGTTGCTTCTAAAGAGTAGTTGGAGCATAAGATACTAAAGACAAGAATTACTAATGAGGTCAAAAACGTCATATTAAGCTCCCAATTTTGGGATTTATGCTTCAAACTAATTAAGGTTGTTGAGCCTCTTGTAAAAATTTTGCGGATGGTGGAAAGTGATGAACGCCCTTCAATGGACTACATTTATTGAAATGACTGTTCCCAATGGTCGTTTGGCGTTTTTGAAATTCTTAGGGGTTTTTGTGCAATTTTAAACCCCCTTGATTTTAGTTGTGGGATTTGCAAGGGAAAGAGGAAACTTGCGGGGGTGTTCCCACAATTTTTGCCCAACCATCCCCCTACCCGCACGTCACTACCTCACCCCTCACCCCCATACGCACGACACCCCTCTCCCATACATCTCCCCATTCCTCCCCATTCCCTCCACCTCCACCATACCTCTCGTCATCCCTCCCCCATGCCCCCAAGCATCCATAAAACCCCCCCTGCTCCTCTATTTGCTTGCCACACAACAGCCAAAAGGAGGAGAGGGAGAGCGGGGAGCAGCAGGACTCAGGAGGAGGAGGCTGGAGAGTGGCTCGCTACGAGGAGGGGTGGAGGCTACTCCAGCTGAAGCGAGAAGGAGCTCGCAAACGGTTCTGCAGAATCAGACGTCTGGAGAGACCATTAGACGTCTGGTCGGACGTCCGGAGGTAATACCAGACGTCTGATAGTACGTAGTTTTCAAATATTTTTCCCTGCCGAGTTCTGATCGTGCATGCGTTTGTCAGAGGTTGGGAAGGTGCACTGGGCCAAGAATCGATGTGGTTTTAGACGTCTGAGAGTGTTGCTAGACGTCTGAAGACCCTCTCAGACATCTGCATGGAGTTCCAAAGGTCTGAAAAAGGCACAGAGAGCAAGGTAAGCCACTGCGTTCATTTAAGACATCTGGGACTTTTCCCAAACATCTGATTTTAGTCAGGGTTGGTGTTTTTGGGCCTGTTTAGGGCCCAAACGGATTCGATTTTCCACAAACGAAATATTGTTGGTTTCTATTCGAAATTCTCTATGTAATGGTATAGTGTCTATACAGTTTTGAACTCATTTTGACATGTGAGTCAATATGATAGGTCGTTCGTTTGTAGTGTGCACGGGACTTATGGAGGCTGCGAGCTCTGTCAATTGTGCCCCCACATCTCCCAGTTATCCTAGTAGAGTGATTCTCTTTAATCTTGGATTTAATAATTAAATTGCATGCTTTAGAATTATTTGATTGAACCCTAGGTTGTGAAATGAACCCTAGGGCTGAAATAGATGAATGCATGCTACTTTGAAATATTCGATTGAACCCTAGGTTATTAAATGAACACTAACGTTGAAAGAAATGAATGCGCATTTAATGAATGATTAAATTACTATGATGCTTCCTGAAAGTAGTAAACCATGAGCTGCCTATAATAAACCATGACATGAACGAAAATACATGTGGTGTACTAAATAATCGATTATGAAATCTTGAGCTTCCTGTTATGCATTTAATGAATCAAATGTGGAAATGAGAAAGTCTATGTACGAACCCTATAGGGAATTTAGAAAAAAATCAATAATACAGTAATATGGAAGGTCTGATGGATCATGGAACATGTTGCCTATGGGTGGCTATTCGAACCTAGTTATGGGAAGTGAGTTGGCCCTTGTGTACATGGTGCGACTCGAATAGGTTCTGTTAATATGGTGATATTGTCATTGAAATTACTATAGTGAGTTAACCTAAATCGAGTCTACACTAGTTTCACAAAAATTTTTTAACCTGGCCTACTTGATTTTATCTTGGTCGCTTTTAGGCCTAGGGTCGATCTCAGGGAGGCAGGAATTTGAAGATCAAGGAGTTTTACGCCTTTCCTAAAACGTATCTCTTTCTTGCGTTTATTATGTTTTTTGATTTTTTCTATTTTTAAGATTTTTGTTGGTGATAATGTTGTCCTTGAGGTACACCCTCAAAAATTAAGTCATTGGCCTTGAGCCAAATGGTTCTTGGCTTGTAGCCAACTAGGGGTTCCCAAAAATCGATCTTGTTATTCGCAAGATCAAGTACCTGCAAGACAAGAATTATCTTTTCTCTTTTACTCTTTTTTTATCTTTTTAATAGTAAGAAATAAAAGAAAACAGAGTAAGTTACTAGGGAAGAAAGAAACACTTAGCTTAGTATATAAATGCATAGATGTATAGTAGATACAGAATATATATATGGGTATATAGTTATATATTATGTATATAGAGGTGGAGGTGGAAGTGAAAATGGAATGTAGCACGGTGTCAAGTTAGTCCACGTCTAGTAAGACGCAACCAACAAGACTGAGCGCCGCGTGAAGTGTGGAGCGGATGTGTGGTAGTGAGGGTGGAGTCGCTTGCTTTGCTCGGATATCGGGGAATATCAGCAACTGGTGCGAATATTCCCGTGATATGATGCGCGGTGGAGGGACGAGTGCACGGGAGTATGGGTGGTGTTTGTGAGGTGTATAGATGGATATGGGTAAATGGATGTATATGTAAGTATATATATATGTGTATGTATATATATATCTATATATATTTATAAACATGTATATATATTTATGTAAGGATGTGAGTGGATATATATGTGTGTGTGTGTGAGTGTGAGTGTGTGTGTACTAGTGTGTGTGTGTGTGTACGAGTGTGTGTGTACAAGTGTGTGTGTGCGTACGCTGAAGGAGGAGGGGAGCGCAGCAGATAAGTCGTCTGCCGCGCTGCCCCGACGTTTGATGCACAAGGGTACAGAGGCACAGGAGAGAGAGCACGCATGTGGAGCCGAGTGAAGCACAGCGCTCTCTACTACGTGGGTGGCCGCGGGCGAGGCGCAGCACGCTGCGCAGTGCAGTGCACAGCGCTGCGAGTGTGCGCTGTGGGCGGGTGATGTTACGAATGTGTGCCCCGGACGTATTTTAAGACGTCTGGGAGGTGGCCCAGACGTCTGACCAGACGTCTGGGATTACATCCAGACGTCTTGCCAGACGTCTGGGATGGTTTACAGACGTTTGAAAAATCGTTATCTTCCACACGCGCGAGTCGTCTGCGCGCCTGCGCGCGCAGACCGCATATTCGCCTTTCCTCCCTCCGCGGCTGCAGATTCCCCTGCCGCGAATCCTTCTCTCTCCTCTCCGTGCAGCCTTAAAAAGGGCACGCCTCCCCTCCCGTCTCCACCGTCTCCTTCCTCTTCTCCTTCCTGTGCGCGAGAGCGAGCGAGCGCGAGGGCTGCAGCGGCGGCCGCAGTGAGCGCGGAGGAGGTGCGGCGTGCGAGGGCGGAGCTCTGCCGTGAGGGCGAGCTCGTCGGAGTGGCTTGGCCGGCCGGCGGAGGGCGCAGGGGGCGCGGAACGACGCGGAGAGGGACCTGCTGCGGTCTGAGCAGCAGACGCGCGAGGTACGATGCGGGCGGCGTCGCGAGCAGAGTCCGGGTCGCGCCCTGATTCTGGAAAAATTTCCAGAATCAGACGTCTGGGTTGATAGGCAAACGGCGAGGACGACGTCTGGTAGCTCATACAGATGTCTGAAATGTGAGTATTTCGTTTTCTTCTTCCTTCCTGTCGACTGACCGTACTGAGGGAGGGAGTTGGCTGTGCGCAGGCTCGCTGATTCGCCATCCTTTGCGAATCAGACGTCTGGAAGTTGTACCAGACGGCTTGAGTGACCTCCAGACGTCCGGGGTGACCATCGGACGTCTGGGAGATAGGCCAGACGTTCCTGCAGACTTCTGGACGTCTGGGAAACCACGCTGAACAGGTAATTCTCTGATCCACTTTTTAAGACGTCTGGAAGAAGTTCTAGACGTCTGATTTTGCACAGTATCGTCTTTTTCGACCCGTTTAGGGCCCGTTTGGGCTCCGTTTTCCGCGATTCGAGTTGCGTTCTTTTCAGAATTAATTCCTCTACCCGTCTACAGTAGCTATACACTGTTTTGAGACACTCCTTGTGTTTGATCATTGTGATAGGATCTCGTTCAGTTGCAGTCTTGGGAGTCGCGAAGGCACGCGGGATTCCTGATCACGCCCCCATTACTCCCGTTGTACCTGGTAGAGTGGCTTAAGCTATTAAAATCTGTTAAAGTATGGAACCTTAACTAGAATCTAGGACATTGCATGAATCCTAGGAATGAGAAATGCATGGAATGATAGCTCCTAGGTGATGCATGAATCCTAGGGCTGGAAAACTAGTTGTATGCTAGATCCTAGGATGTGGCATGAATCCTAGGATGGAAAAACTAGTGGAATGTATAATACTGCAGTCTTGGAAAAATGGAAAGGAACATAAAGCTGCCTGTAAATTGAATTAACAGCTGCCTGTTGTGAATAGATAACGTGGTTGAGAACATGGATTGTAAGAATGTGAAACTGGAAAGTGAAACCTGGATGTTTGAGTAAAAAGGATGGAACCCTACGGGGAAGTAGGAGTAGAACTCCTGGAAGGTGAATGGAATAGTTTTGGGGAAGTGAGCTGGCCCTTGAGTACGGAGTACCAAGGAGAGCGACTGTCCCCCTGTTTAGTGCAGAGCGGAGCTAGCTGCCCCAGGGACCCGGGGTTAGGACTGGCCACTCTGTACCGACTTGTTAGCCCTCGTGTACGTAGTACCGAGGAGAGCTAGTAGTGTTAGCAGAGTACTAGCTACCCCACGGGCCCCGGGGTTCTGCTAGCCTCCTTCACCGACTTGTTAGGCCCACTAGGGCAAACCAGGGTAGTCAGGCGAGGGTGCGCGGACTGTGGAGGGGCAAGGCCCCGGTTTGGTTACTGTGGAGGGGTTGGACCCCTGTTACTGAGAAGGCTCTGCCCTGGTTCTGTGCTGTGCTTTGGGCGCATCCATTAACGGAAACGACTGACCGCGTGCCAGTGCAGGCTAGCTACCTGTGCGTTTATCGCGCGTGCCGTAGTCACTGTTACGTCTGTCAGTGACCTTGGGGTGGTTGACTGAAGGTAGGATCACCACGGGGGACTCTCCCGGCCAGGAGAGCACCACGTGCTACTTCTACTTTTGGAAAAGACTGCAATCAAGATCGTTCCCACGAGGACATTCGAGATCAAGTAAAGGATCTGAGAAATAAATGAAATAGTGAGAAAATTGAAAGATGTGAATAAAGGAAGTAATAGAACATAACAGCTACTGTACACTCTACTGTTGTCTTTAGTTAGTTTGCCACTCTACTCAGCGTTTTGCTGACGTGTTACACTCGTTACCTTTTTCAGGACCAGGTGTTGAGCAGCCAGGGTCAGCGGCTGCAGAGGACGCTGGGCCGAGTAGGGTCCAGTAGAGTTTACCACAGTCTTTTGCACCTCTTTTGTTTCTGTTATAGTGAGTAGTTCTTGTTTCCGTTGTACTTTCTTTACCTGCAGTTCTTGTTATATGATAAATGTTGTTCTACTGTTGTGGTGGTATCTACTGTAGTAGTTTCTTTCCTTACTGCTGTACTTCCTTACTGTTAGTTATATTCATGTTGAATGTGGTTTATTTTACTGCTCTTTTGGTTACTTTCTCGTTGGACGACTAGGTCTTGGGATTAGTCGAGTCGGTCCGGTTCTCGTGTCTCGTAGGGACTCGGGAACCGGGTCGTTACAGGTGAGGCGCGACGATCGGCTGGCGCGGGTAGCAGGCGAGGAGAGAGAGCACTGCGCTACCGGCTAAGTGAGAAACGAGCCGGTGGCTACAGTGTCCGCAGAGAGGCGTGAACAGTGCGCTACAGTGCGGGTGAGAAGCGGTGACCGGGTGGAGGCGGTTTTGCGTGCGCGGGCACGCTGTGGAGCACCTGCGCGCATGGAAAAAGGGTGAGCGTGCTCTGCAGGCGAGCGCGCGGTGATCGGTGGAGTTTGCAGGCAAGCGTGCGGTGAGCTGGAGCTTCTGGGCTTGAGAGCTTGAAGCTCTGGCTAATGGCGGAGGAGACAAAAGGCAGTGAAGCAAAAGGCAAAGCCACCACGCCCACCTGCTCACGAAAGAGTTGGGCGGTGGTGGAACTCACAGTGGTGGTCTGAGACCGCTGTGGGTTTTCTTCTGCGCACGGTGTGCCTCTTCTCAGCTTGAGAAGAGGTACTGTGTATGGAGAGGGAGAGGGGAGGAGGTTTGGCCTAAAGGTGAGGTTAATCTCCTCCGGTCATGCCCGCAGCAAGGGAGAGAGCAAGGTGTTTTAAAGAGGAGAAGGCATGCCATAGCCATGCTGCTAGCAGGAAGAGAGGTGCGCACACCCTGCCATGCTGTTGGCAGGAGGAGAGGTGCGGAGAGGTGCGCATGCCCTATAGTCGCATAAGAAAATACAAAAAATAAAAAAAATGAAAAATGGTGAAATTGCAATGCCACACTTAAGGAAGATGTTAATTAATAGATGGCCAATTATTCTCACTCTCCTCCCCTCTTTATAAATGCATGCAGGTGTATATTTACAAATGTAATTACAGCTATATAAGATGCAATGGCAGTGCTAGGAAATAACACAAGATGGCATATTTACTGGTGTATTTTTGCTGTGCAAACAGTATACGGTACCAAGGAGAGCGACTGTCCCTTTTAGTGCAGAGAAGTGAGCTAGCCCTCGTGTACGTTGTACTAAGGAGAGCAACTATCCCTTTAGTGTAGAGGGGAGCTAGCTGCCCCTTGGGTTGAGACCCGGGGTTAGGACTGGTCACTCTACATCCACTCCTATTTGTCCCTTGTGTATGTGATACTGAGGTGAGCTACTTAGTGTATAGGGGAGCTAGCTACCCCACGGGACCCGGGGTTAGGATTAGCCATCCTGCACCAACTATTGCTAGGCCCACTGGGTGAACTGGGATAGTCAGACGAGGGTGCATGGACTGTAGAGGGGTGAGACCCCTGTTCTGAGAAAGTGAGGCCCTGTGCTGTTCTGTGCTGTACATTTGGGCGTACCCGCTAGCAGAAATGACTAACCACGTGCCAGTGCGAGGTAGCTACCCGTGCATTTATCGCGCTTGCCATAGTCACCGCTACGTTGCAACCGTGACCTCGGGGTGGTAGACCAGGTGTAGGATTACCACAGGAGACTCTCTTGCCAGGAGAGTGCCACTTGTACATCTTGCATCACGGGGAAACTACAAGCAAGAACATTCCCTTTGGGAACAAGAAGATTAAGCAATGTTATGGATCCTGATTAAAGTACTTGACTCAGAAACACATAAATAAGATAAATGGAAACAGATGATAATAAATAACTAGTAATTGTATGATTAGTTAGTTGTTTGTTTAATTGCATGTAAATGGCTTAGTCACCACTCTACTCAGCGTTAGCTGACCATGGATTTATATAAACATGTTTAGGTCAGGGATTCGAGCAGCTAGAGCCACGGACTGCTGAGGGTGCTGGGCCCAGTCGAGCCCAGCCATAGTCTTTTCTCCTGTTCCGCTGCAAGGTGTTTTTGTTAGTAGTGAGTACTTGTAGCATGTAATTATGTTTTGTTATATTTTCTGTTGTGATGGTTATGTTCGTAACTATACTTTTCCGTTTGTGACATGTAATATCCTTGAGATATAGTGTTCTGTTTCCTTTACTGTCTGTTACATACTTTCTGCTTAGTGCATTGCACGTGTGGTTATGGAATGAGTATGCATTTGGTTGTTTCTCATTGGACGATTAAATCATGGGGTTAGTCAAGATGAGCCGTTCTTAGGTTCTGTAGGGAGCCAGGAACAAGTTGTGACATTTATGCTGGGATGCGTGCAACAAGAGCAACAATCAAGGCCACATTTGATGATGATCAAAATGAATACAAGGAATATTTGAAGATATTTGATGAGAAGTGAGAAAAATCAACTTCATCACCCTCTTCATGCTCCAGCTTACTTTTTTAATCCCTAATTTTATTACAAGGACTCTACAGAGATTTCATAAGGGGAGCATAAAATAATGGCTTCTTTTTTTGATGTTGTGCTTATGATGCTTCTTGACCAACAACCTAGTGTTGATCAAACAAACAAAGAGCTTGGAATGTATTGCAATGTTAGGAGAACGTTTGGTCATCCAATGGCAAAGTAGGCATATAATCAAATTTTTCCTACTAAGTCATTATAGCTTCTAAAAATTTACTCAATTATTATTATTTATATTACTTTACGTTATGAATCATGATTATTTATTTTTTATTAGAGTTGAGTGGTGGCAAAATTTTGGTTGAAAAGCTCCCACATATTGCAAAAAATGGCCATCAAATTATTAAGTCAGACTTACAGCATGTAAGAGAATTGAAATGTATTTAAAAATATTCATACTGCAAAAAGGAACATGTTATTATATACAAAGCTAAATGACCTTGCATATGTAGAGTACAATTTGAGATTAAGGTATAAAATTACAAATGAAGTTAACTTTTTTAATTTTATTTGTATATGTCATTTTTAACATATCATAATTGTTGATTTGAAATTCAAGGGAAAATCAAAATGAAAATCAATGGGATCCTATTTCATTTTAAGGGATGAACTTAGTAGAGAAATGGACAAAGGAACCTGAGAATATCACTTTACAAGATTTAGAAGCTTGGCTGGATAAGGAAAGGTTGAGACATATATCTGCAATGGTATTAACTTATGCAAATTTTAATAGCTTACAATTATATCTAAATTATTGTTACAGCTTAGTTTTTATTTTTTTATATACTACCCTTTATGTCTTTTAGTAGTTTTATTTTATTTTATAGTGTGATTAGATGTTTCATATTCAAAGTAACATTTTGTGATAGTTTATTTAGTTTTTTATATATTAAATTTTGATTTAATCCGATTCAACTCGGTTGGACCAATACAAATCAAACCTAAACATGACCGATTCGATTTTTTCCAGTCCGATTCTAATAATGATGTCATCACCAGTTTAACCGATTTGAACCAACGGTTGAACCACTAAAAACCAAAACTGAAGCTTGACCAGTTCGACGATCGGTCCGATTTTTAAACCCTTGCTTATTTGTACTATTTCTCTCATTTTTGTTTGAGACAATTTATCTCTTTTTCATTTTCGTAAATGTAGGATTTCTTTTATTGCTATACTCCTCTCTCCTCTTATCAAAGACTAAATGATATGCAAAAATGTTACATTAATTTGCTATTGTGATGTTTTCTTTTTTCAAAATTGAAAACATTGAGCTATATAATCTATAATGATTCATATATCTAAGAACTCACTTATCTATGATATATTACAAAAAATTGAAGAACTTCTGATATTATCCATTCTCCCACGAGTGAAAGTAAATATATATATTTCATATTATAATTTCATAACCATATATCTTATGAATAAAGATGTAGCTCAATTTAAATAGAAAAGAATGGATTGGCTAGATAAATAATTTTTAATTATTTAAATAAAAATTTATTACATCTTCTCAATAAAATTACATATAATTTCTTCGCCACCCACCCTCGTATTTTTTAAATTTTTTATTTTTTACCTTTTTTCACCGCTGCAAAGTGTGGACATGCTAGTAGTATACATAGATATCAAAAACATGAGTGTATATATGACTTATACAAACTTTTCGAGGATACATATGTATAAAAACCCCTTTTCTTCACCTTAGAAGCAAGGCTCAAAAAAGCGGGGGTTGCAAGATGACTAATTGAGATTGGATAGTCTGGAGGCTGTCACATCCCATTTACATCACTGTTAGAACAATCTTGAGCAAGAATACGACGTTAAAGCACATCATTTCACCTTAATGGGATACAACCCTGCTTTTGGCAATTCCACGTAAATATTTGATCATTGAATATTTATTGGGGTTAAATCGAACATTTGATTTTTTTTCTTAGAATATGGCTATAAGTTTCTGGATTTAACCCGTTTGTCAGAAAAAGGAAAAAAAAATCGCTTGGGGGATGGTAATTAAGTGGAATGGGAACCTAACCCATACCCAACAATCTTTTGTCAACCAGCACAATACCGAATAAAGCAATTAATATTTAATAATGACCGATGTTTGTGAAGGGATGGCATTCAATGACTTGCGCTAAAAAATAATCCTAGTGATAACATTTTCACAATAAATTTATATTGTCGTGCATGTAGTGGGAAAGCAGTAAAGGGCCTTAATGGATGAATTAGATAACAGTTTTTCAACTGGATTCAATTATGGAAGCCACTCTTGAAGATATGCACTTACTCAAAAAGAGAACATTCATCCATGATCAAATATAAAGAAATCATATGGAAAATACAAATTCAAACATTGGTACAATTGTGTCAGATTATAAATAATAATTGCAATGTTAAGTATCTTACACTTTTTAAATAGGCCTTAAATCACATAGAAGTTATTGAAATAAAAAATGATGAATATCTTTAAAGAAATTGATTCTCAAACTAAATGGCAGCAAATTTAAATAGCTCAAAGTAAAACAAAGAGTCAATCATTTCTAAATATTAAAACTTACAAAGTTTAATACAACTTCCCACCAAGATGACCAACTCTTTCAACTTCCTCTAGAGATTGGTAGGAAAATCACAAGCTTGGAAAGAAGTAAGGAAGAAATTTAGCTTTGGCATCCTCATCATCCCATTCTAACTCATTCCACCATTCACTCAAACCTCGAATTGCCACTAGGTTGTTCGCGCTTTGCTCATTGAATGGAAGTTTCTTCAGTTCTTTGCAAGATCTAATACGGAGCATTTCTAAAGAAGGAAAGAGCAATGCTTCACCGGAGATGAGGCTCAAGGACTTGCAACTAGTTATGGTCAACTCTTTTAGGCACGAAAGAGGTGTGACCATAGATAGGGAAGGTGACGTTTCATCTTGAGAGAACAATATATGCAAATTTTCACAATGTTCCACCCTTAGCACCTCAAGGCTCGGGATTTGTGCAACCCATGTTAAGTCTTCTACTCCTTGACATAGTATCAAATGTAGGTAAGAGAGCATTGGAAAGTGATAAGAAGGAAGCATCTTCACCCTTAGTTCCTCTACACATTTAAGAGATAGCTTGCATAGGCTTTGAAATCGAACCCTTATTTCCAACTTGCGCATGTTATTCACAGCAAGAGTCTTAATTCTCTCACTCAAAATCCTTAAGAATATATTTTGAAGGGAAAGGTCCATCTCATATATAGAATGCAATTCCACACGAGTTATTGAACTTATCAGAGTTGTATAATCCACAAGGCTTCGAAGAAGTGGCTCCTTTATAGAAATGGCAACATTACATAGTCTTTCCCCTGTCAAGTCCTCAAGGTCCCGTAATGTCATGGTTCTATTAGAAATTTGGTGGCTATCTTCCTCTTCAAACCAACTCCAATCATAGTTTGAACCCAGTATATCTAGAGTTTCCAACTTGGATAGCCTTGAGATGCTTTTGTAAGGAATATAATAGAGACCCAAAGTATACCTCAATATCAATTGGACCAACTGTTGCAGATCTCCCATCTCCTCAGGTAATCTCTTAACTTGTGTACTCTCCATGTTAAGATACTTTAAGCAAGTGAGATGGCCTATTGATCTTGGAATCTCTCTTATGGCACAATTGGATAGATTAAGAACCCTTAAATATGGCATACAAGTAAAAAACTGTTCATCAATATTGACCACTTTTCCCATTTCCCATAACAAAGTGAGTAGCTTACCACAATTAGGTAAAACACCACCTGGGATCTCTTCAAGATTACTGCAAACCATTGATATCCTTTTAGCTTGTTGCCATCGGTTAAAGAAGCCAGGAAGGTCCTCACCAGATTGACTACGAGGTGACCACCGCAAGAAAAAGCTTGATTTATCCTGCTCACCATCAATCAGCCACACCGCCATATCATGAACACAATCATGCAATTGGATGGAATCTTCTTCTTGTTGTATCAACAAACCAGCATCGACGAGGCGAGAAATCATCCCCTGAGCCCTGATTCGAGCGAGCTCTCTACGAGCGTAGATCGTATCGAAGAACCCCTCAGCAATTAGAAGTTCTATTAGATATTCCTTGGACATGTTGTGGCCTTTGGGATAGAACGAGCAATACAAGAGAACCTCGCGCAAGGCATCATTCTCTAATCTATCAAAGCTGAACTTCAATGCGAAGAGCACCCTGTCCATACCTTGAAATGCATCGGCCAATTGCTTGAGCTCCATCTTGGCGTTTCTCCATTCGCGAGCTTCCCTTGCTCTCATCATCGTCCTCCCTATGATCGAGATTGCAAGAGGTAAGCCACGACACCTATTTGCAACCTCTCTCGCCAAAGGTTTGATGGAAGGATCATCAAGGAGATCCTTATTGACCACATGCAGAGAAAATAGCTCCCAAGACAAATCAGGACTTAACAATTCCATCTCAACAATGTCCCCATCACTTGCCTCCATGTCATAGCACACCTGTTTGGATCTTGTGGCCATCACCACTTTCTGTTTCTTCGTTCTCAAAGGAGGGATCCCGATTTCTGCCAATTCCAACCTATCCCAAACACCATCCATCAGCAACAGGAAGCTCGCTACATCCAAAAAATCATGTAAAATCATTGACTTGGATTCCCCACGGCCCTGAGTGCTAAGACCCAACTTCTGAATGAGCCGCTCTTGAATCTCGACTGCATCCATATCCTTGGATACGGTCACCATAACAACAACGTCAAACCCACTGCTTGGGTTCCTGCAAAAGTAATTGCTGATTTTTCTCAAGAGGGTAGTCTTCCCAAGACCACCCATGCCACATATTCCAATAACACTGGCTTCATCTCCATTGATGAGATCCAAAGCCCTAGAAAACTCCACTTCCTGGCCAACCATTGGAGGGTAGATAGGAACCTCGTCCACCATGGTGGCTACCACCTTGATCAACTGGTGGTCATCAACCTCGAACCTCGTCCCATCTTCTATAAGGGTGCATGCATCCTCGAGCAGCTCATCTGCCTCTCTCACGAGCTCCACGAAGGGACGTCGAGCCCTCCTAACGAAGGACTCGGCGAACTCCTCCGACGATTTGAGGAACCCTTCCACATTCTCGAACCAACGCCTCGCTCCGTCGCTGCGCTCCACCCTTTGATGCTTGAGAAGTAGATGGCTGAACTTCGAATCCAACTCCACCATCAAAGATCTCACCGTTCCCGTCTTCCTGCTGAGGGACTCGGCCTTCGCTTCAAGAGAAGATGGGATCTTTTCAGAGGATGGAACGACCAGTTGCTCGTCTGCGAAGCTCTTGCCCTCCGATGCCAAGTTCCTCGCTTGCTCGAGCAATTCGACCGCCCTTTTCGCGAGCTTGTAGTTTGACCAACAGCCACATTTGATGCTGCAGGAAGGCACCCTTGCTGCGAATGACTCGGCGAAGGTGGTGGATAGATGGAGGAAGGAACCGACGCTTTGGAACCAATGCTCAACTTGGCTGCTCAGCTCGTTATATGGATCGGATGACAAGCACTCGTTCACCCTTCTCTGAAGGTCTTGCTTCATGCATTGAAGTGCCTCAGTCTCGTTGGAGAGAGATTCGGCGTTTGTTTGAAGATTTCTGAGAGCATGGGCCATGGATGGATAAGGAAATTGTTAGAGATGGAGGTGGTCGATGTGGGGAGGATAGTAATAGGACTATTGTAGAGATTAGAAATTGAGTAGAGATAGCTATTGGAACGTTGGATTTCACGTTGAAGAGGAAAGCACTTAGACAGAGACGTTGCAATCACGTATGAAATATTCCACCAGAAAATTTAGCTGTCGGCACGAATGATGCAACTATGAGGCCACGCATGTAATTAAAAAAAAAAAAAAAGGAATTCTCGTTGAAAATATACAAATACCTCCTAAGGTCTCAGGGCGCGGATCCCCTACTGTAACAATAGGGATGCTGCACGTAGACCGTCCCACCTTTGGATTGGCATCTAAACGGCGAGGAGCGTGCCCATGATTTTTGATATTGGGGTAGGGAGGGAAGGACGTTTCGCCCTTGGATTCTGATCCAAGGATGGAGGGTCGTGTGGAGCCTCTGTTGTTTTTTAATTTTTTTTTTTTTTAAATGAGAAACTTCGTCAAGGGAAAAGAAAGGCACAATCGGATTCGGTTCAGAAAGCGAGGAAAGAAAGGGTAGAACCCTGCAACAAAAGGATAGTAAAACAAAACTAAAAACAAGAAGGGAGAAACGAAAGCATCTAAGGTATAATTTCCATAGTAGGAAAAACCTACTCCACGAATCGAAGAAGACATCGGCGACTTCGCTTATAAGTGATGATAGGCCAAAGATGAACTAATTATTTACTCGATCATGATAAGTCTGATATCACACGTGGTGTTATAGAAGGAGGTTGGGAATGCCAAAATCTGAGATGAGATGACATCAAGGAGCGGATCGACTGGTGAACGTCAACAACTACTAATGATATAAGTGCGACGATCACGACTATCCATGAGCAGCAGCTGAGAATGTTATTCGTATACCAGAATTTGTTGCATTGGCCTCCTTTATAGACCATCCCAATTACAGACATAGCCTCAAGAAATAATAAAATATACGGTTGCTACTCTTTTGCAGTTATGCCCTTATATATCTACATAATCGAGCAAAGGCAGCAGCAGGCAAAGGCTTACTAACCCGAAAGCTCTTAATCCACTGTTAAGCAAGCCAACTAATGTTTTAGGTGGGAAAAGCAGGAGAGGCACATAATTTAATATTCCATAGCGGTTATAGTCCGACTGGTATACCTTTATTGGTGACGACTTTAATATAAATGCATGTCTATTTTTCAAAAAAAAATTTATTTCTCTAACTAAGAAATAACTTAGATCACCTTTAAGTTTGTTATGCACTCGTCTCATTTCCTTTCGTTTCCTAGTTTAACTTAAGTTTTGAGGGTGAAACTTTCTTTAAGTTTGTTATGTTAAAATGACCCTTCCCAAGGGCCCCTGCGGAATTTTTCAAACTTTCGGGGTGCTTCTTGATATTTTCACTCCCCTAACTTTTGCTCGTAGGACCCATGGAAATATTTCCAAGAACTTGAGAGTTTTCCTATAATGTTCCCTTACCCACCATACCCCTTCGAGCCCTTAAGACCCACCTATAAAAACCCCCCAACACTCTCCCACCCCATTTACCCCACTGCAAATGGCACTCCCCACCTTTGTCCAAGCTTTGGGAAGGAGAGGGGGAGCGAGGGAAGGAGAGAAGGAGACGAGTGGGAGGGGGGCTCACAATCGAGCTCCAACGCTGCGCCGATGCGAGGTAGCGTGGCGAAGCTACAGCCGCGTAAGGGCGTGAGGAAGGGGAGGTGTTGCTGTGCATGAGCTTCGGGGGCAAGCTGTAGCTATGCGTGTGCTGCTAAGGTTGTGGGTGGGAAGGAGCAGCCGTGCGGAGTCGAGCGCAAAGTTACTACACGAGGAAGAAGGTGCATCGGATGTCCGAAGCAAGTCTCAAACGGCCGGGATGTACCCTAGACATCTAAAGGGAGTGCAAGTCACGAGGTGGGGTCTGTCAACATGATAGTGCCATGGGCACATTGCGCGAGGAGCCACAGGCATCAGAGCTCGCAAGCTATGTTGAGCACTGTGCGTGCAGGCGGGTTTGAGGCTCTTGGATGTCCAACGGATTGGGCAGACGCCAGGAGAGCCAGGCGAACATTCGATGGAGCTGCCAGATGCCCGGGGCAAGTCTCAGGCGGCTAGGACAGACGCCTGAAGTCCAGGAGGGAGGTACTGACGATATAAGACGTCTGGAGTGTATGCCAGATGTCTAATATGAGAACCAGGCAGGTTTTGGACAGGCAGACGGTCGATTCAAACGGACCAAATCGCCCTGGTCTAGTTCAAGTGAACCAAGGGGGTTTTTAGGCTGGTTTAGGACCCAAACGGAGTCTATTTATACGTGACAGGTATCATCGAAAAGCTCTCGATTTTCCCCACCTTCCTAGATCATTTCTACATTGTTCTAAGACTGTTTTAGCACACTAAAAGTTCTACCCAGTTATTTAATACTCCTTTTGGCCTTTGATTCAGTATAGGCTCTGAGTCCAGGGTGCAAGCAAGACTTGCGAGGACATCTAGGTTGGTTCCTCGTGCCCCCATATCTCTCATGTACCTAGGTAGAGTGACCCTTTCTGATTCTATCGTTAATTCTAGGAATAAATGCATGCTATATATTGAATAGTAGATGTGTTCTCTAGTTTGAAATGCTAAGTGTGAATGAGAAATGACGTGATACTTGTTTCAAAATCAAAACAAACTTAGCACTGAAACAAAGAACTGTTGCCTACTATATTTTCAATTAATCTGTCTCTTGATGAAATTTAAATACATGTGGTAATGCTTGTTACTTGCTTATGCCTGAAATGGAGTTATTCTAGATATGGAACGTGTATGAATCTTAGGGTAAATCAAATGGTAGAATCGTCTGCTGTGGTGGAACTCGGAGATTAATGAAATGATTTATACGTTTATGAGACACGAGTATTGATGGGGGAGTGAGCTGGCCTTCGAGTATGCACGTACCGAGGAGAGCTAACCGCCTCTTTGTGTAGGGAGAGAACTGATCACCCTCGGGTTGGGACCTAGGATAGGCATGACCTTCCTACACCGACTCCTATGAGGCCTGAGGGGCCAACCGAGATAGTTTGGGCGAGGGTACGTAGACTGGTGAGGGCACGGCCCTGTTATGTTCTGTGTTGTACGGCTTAGAATGTACCTGTTGTTGGTGCTAGAGCACCACGATCATTTGTTTTGATGATAACAAAACACGTCTTATTTAACATTTGCAATTTGAGTCCTAGATTTCAGGTCAATTGCAAATGAGGACGTGTTTAGACGGAGTTCGAGCTCGCATTCAGGACGGATTGGAAGAGCTTGACGGAAAACGGAGGAGGTTCGCGTGGAGCGAAAGATTGGAGATGGAAGACAAGAAGAATATGATAGATTCTTTTTTTATCCTTTCATGTATCTCTTGTATTTATTTTCTTACTCTTTTTGATTCCTTAGAACATTATGTTAAAGAGCCTCAAAGTACCCTAAAAGTAGTCCTAGGAACACCTGCACAACCCTAGGATACTTAGGTTTTCTGTAGAATACTTAGAAAACCAATATAGGGCTCAAACAGCATTTCCAGACGTCTAATTCCCAAATCAGACGTCTGATAAAGAATTTTAAGACGTCTGACTGTTGTTTCAGACGTCTGATAACTGTTAGGCTGGACATAGTTAGTTCTGTCTGATGAAATCAGACGTCCAGACCTTAGACCAGACATCTTAGAAGACGTCTGATGACTTTGCCAGACGTCCAGTTAGTGGACCGTTGGCTAGCTTAGAAAACACTCAAGATTATGACCGTTAGAGCCTTATCAGACGTCCATAGGACTTACCAAACGTCTGATAAATGACCGTTTTGCCTCGGCTGACCCAAAATCTCTTCTCAGAGATTTTCTAGCCATTGCAACGTTTGGAAATCAATTCCCACGGTAAAAGTAGGTTTCCAGACGTCCAGACTTAGTGCCAGACGTCCTGTATGTCGTCTGATGGACTTGCACAAAAACCCTGTTTAGATCTGATTCAAGTCAGGAAGAAACCCGCATAGAATCAGACGTCTGACCTTGGAATCAGACGTCTTAAAGTGGCCTTCCAGACGTCTGATACCAGAGTTAGACGTCTGATAACCCTGTCAAATGCAATCATTGTCCTGATTTCGGCCTGATTCTCTTGGGCTTTGCACCCAACGGCTATGGAAGCTTTTCCAAGCCTTCCAAAGCCTTCCTAAGGCCTCTATAAATAGAGGGGAACCTTTGTAACACACACACAACAAGAGAAACACAAGAAACACTTTGCAATACACTAAGATCAAGTATTTCCACTCTCTTGTGTCCAAGAAGCACTTTCTCTCTAAGCTCAAACTCCATCATCTTGAGAGCATCATTCCCGTTGCGCACCCGCTCTCCCGGCGTTGATAACGAGAGCGACGTAGCGCCATCGCGTGGCACACGCACCGCGTCATCGTCGACGCACTCCTTGCAAAGGGGAGTTTCCTATTTCCTATAGAAGCTAGGTTTAATTTTGTTGGCTCTATAGGACTGTTGTTTTATTTTATCTTTGTATTTTGGTTGGGTATTCGCTTTGCGAATTCCCGTCTCCTTCGTGGGACAAAATCCTTCTCGTGGAGAGAAGGGGTTGAGGAACGCTACCCTCGTACTTGTAGCGTGGTTGTATTGAGGTTGAATCACCCTCGTTCAAAGTGATTCGGTTAGTGGATTTGATCAACTTGGTTGATCGGAAAATCCTAACTCGAGAGGGTTAGGTGGTGGTTTTCACCCGGTTTGGGTTTCCACCTAAAAAATTCTTTGTGTACATTGTGCGATTGCTTATTTTTGTGAGATTGCTTTATATTTTTATTTCCGTAAGTTTAATACGTCACCCCTCCTGGTAGGGAAGAACCTTCAATTGGTATCAGAGCAGGTCTCGCATTTTCGGCGTTACAAACCGGCGAGGATCTAAACATGGAGGGAAGCTGTTCCACAAGTAGGATTTCCGAGGGGCAGTCCACAACCCGTCCGCCGTTCTTCGACGGGAACAACTACAGCTACTGGAAGCTGAGGATGAAGACGTGGCTCCAAGCCACTGATTTCGAGGTATGGGGATGTTGCGAAACCCCATACGAGATCTCGAAGCGACCCCAAGGAGGCTACTCGCAGGTGCAGATTCTAGAGCTCTCACTCAACGCAAAGGCAATGAATGCCCTGTATTGCGCGTTGAGTCCGGAAGAGTTCGAGAAAATCCAAGAGTGCACCACCGCCCACGAGATATGGAGGAGGTTGGAAGGCACTCATGACGATTCCAGCTCGGAGGAAGAAGAAGAAGAAAAGGAAGAAACCGCTTGCTTTGGTTTCATGGCCAGAGGAAGCAATAGCGACAGCGACAGCGAAAGCGACTCCGACAATGAGGTAAACCTGGATTTACAAGAAGCTTTTAATGAACTTTTTGAGATTAGTAAATCACTTAGGGTAGAAAATAAAAGCATTAAAAAGAACCTTAGCTTTCTTAAATCTGAAAATGATAGGTTAGAAATAAAACTTAAGGATCTAGAAGCTAATCCTAGAATTGATAACCTATTGTTAGAAAATCAAGACCTCATCAATGAAAATAATAAATTGATTGAGGAAAATGATAGTCTAAAAATAGAAATTTCTGATTTAAAGACTAAGATGGATATTATAGAAAAAGAAATCGCATGTCTTAGGGAAAATTCTAACAAATTAATCAACAAAGTTGATAATTTTTATTGCCCTAAGGTTGAGAAAGGATCTCCATCAAGGAGACCTTCTAACAAATCCGGATCCAAGCTCACTTGGATACCGAAGAAAAAATTAGAATCTTGTTTTGTAGGGTTCAGGGATGACTACAACATAAAGGACTGGACCTACAAACTAAAGGCTGGTCAACTCAAATTGGGAGAACCAAGGAGTAGACCAAGGAGGAGAACAAGAAGACCGACGAGACGGCGAACAAACGACGGACCCGCCGCACGTCGACCACCAGATTTTAGACCGGCGCCAATGCCCGGGCCTCCAAGCTACGGATGGGAGCCCCATCCGATGTGGCATCCACCACCACCATTCGGGCCATTTTATTGGCCATGGTAGGTGAGGTAAAACCCTTTACCCTATCTTTTTATCAGTAGCATTTAGATAGGGGGAGTTAAAAATTTTATGAGCAAATTGTCAATTTTTAAGGGGGAGAAATAAGGTAGCTAAATTTCCTTTAGTAAGGGGGAGAAAAATAATAGCTATCTTGTTGTTACAAAAAGGGGAGAATATTACCTGTGTCAAAATAAATTCATAGAAGAGCATGTTTTAAGGGGGAGTTATAGGAAATATAAAATCAATCAAACCTTTTTGATAATGTCAAAAAGGGGGAGGATTTTTTGTATTATTATTTACGGTTTTGTCATCATCAAAAAGGGGGAGATTGTTGGTGCTAGAGCACCACGATCATTTGTTTTGATGATAACAAAACACGTGTTATTTAACATTTGCAATTTGAGTCCTAGATTTCAGGTCAATTGCAAATGAGGACGTGTTTAGACGGAGTTCGAGCTCGCATCCAGGACGGATTGGAAGAGCTTGACGGAAAACGGAGGAGGTTCGCGTGGAGCGAAAGATTGGAGATGGAAGACAAGAAGAATATGATAGATTCTTTTTTTATCCTTTCATGTATCTCTTGTATTTATTTTCTTACTCTTTTTATTCCTTAGAACATTATGTTAAAGAGCCTCAAAGTACCCTAAAAGTAGTCCTAGGAACACCTGCACAACCCTAGGATACTTAGGTTTTCTGTAGAATACTTAGAAAACCAATATAGGGCTCACACAGCATTTCCAGACCTCTAATTCCCAAATCAGACGTCTGATAAAGAATTTTAAGACGTCTGACTGTTGTTTCAGACGTCTGATAACTGTTAGGCTGGACATAGTTAGTTCTGTCTGATGAAATCAGACGTCCAGACCTTAGACCAGACGTCTTAGAAGACTTCTGATGACTTTGCCAGACGTCCAGTTAGTGGACCGTTGGCTAGCTTAGAAAACACTCAAGATTATGACCGTTAGAGCCTTATCAGACGTCCATAGGACTTACCAGACGTCTGATAAATAACCGTTTTGCCTCGGCTGACCCAAAATCTCTTCTCAGAGATTTTCTAGCCGTTGCAACGTTTGGAAATCAATTCCCACGGTAAAAGTAGGTTTCCAGACGTCCAGACTTAGTGCCAGACGTCCTGTATGTCGTCTGATGGACTTGCACAAAAACCCTGTTTAGATCTGATTCAAGTCAGGAAGAAACCCGCATAGAATCAGACATCTGACCTTGGAATCAGACGTCTTAAAGTGGCCTTCCAGACGTCTGATACCAGAGTTAGACGTCTGATAACCCTGTTAAATGCAATCATTGTCCTGATTTCGGCCTGATTCTCTTGGGCTTTGCACCCAACGGCTATGGAAGCTTTTCCAAGCCTTCCAAAGCCTTCCTAAGGCCTCTATAAATAGAGGGGAACCTTTGTAATACACACACAACAAGAGAAACACAAGAAACACTTTGCAATACACTAAGATCAAGTATTTCCACTCTCTTGTGTCCAAGAAGCACTTGCTCTCTAAGCTCAAGCTCCATCATCTTGAGAGCATCATTCCCGTTGCGCACCCGCTCTCCCGGCGTTGATAACGAGAGCGACGTAGCGCCATCGCGTGGCACACGCACCGCGTCATCGTCGACGCACTCCTTGCAAAGGGGAGTTTCCTATTTCCTATAGAAGCTAGGTTTAATTTTGTTGGCTCTATAGGACTGTTGTTTTATTTTATCTTTGTATTTTGGTTGGGTATTCGCTTTGCGAATTCCCGTCTCCTTCGTGGGACAAAATCCTTCTCGTGAAGAGAAGGGGTTGAGGAACGCTACCCTCGTACTTGTAGCGTGGTTGTATTGAGGTTGAATCACCCTCGTTCAAAGTGATTCGGTTAGTGGATTTGATCAACTTGGTTGATCGGAAAATCCTAACTCGAGAGGGTTAGGTGGTGGTTTTCACCCGGTTTGGGTTTCCACCTAAAAAATTCTTTGTGTACATTGTGCGATTGCATATTTTTGTGAGATTGCTTTATATTTTTATTTCCGCAAGTTTATTACGTCACCCCTCCTGGTAGGGAAGAACCTTCACCTGTTAGCAGAAAGGACTAACCATGTACCAGTGCAACGTAGCCTCGTGTGGGTTTATTGCGTATGCCGTAGTTACCGCTTTGTCGTGACCATGACCCCAGGGTGGTAGATCGGGTGTCTGGCAAACACGGGGTAGTATCTCGACCAGGAGAGCACCACATGCACGTTCTACACCGCGAGAGTAGTATATCAAGATCGTTCCGTTAGGGAACAAGTGAATCAAGAGATTGTGAGAACTTTTTCTAGATTACTCGAGATCATGAATGTAATAACTAAAAATGGAAATAAAACATACAAGATGCCTGTAAATTTATTACTTTTCCCTTAAATGTTGATTAGTTTATTACACACATGTCACCCTACTCAGCTTTAGCTGACTTCTACTACTTGTATGTAAGGTAGGGGAGTGAGCAGCCAGTTTCACCAACTGCAGAGAGAGCTAGGCTCAGCTGAGCCCAACCTTAGTTTTCCCGTCTTCTTTTCGCTATTTCATGTTTTCCTTTTTAGTTGTAGTGAGTACTTAGTTGTTCAAAACTGTTAGCTTTCTCCTTTTTGTGTTCTCATCTGTTTTAGTTGTGATGGCTACATTTAGACACTGTGTTATTTTTGTGAGAATGGACTCAAGTGCGTGAGACATGTTTATCTTTCTGTTACCGTTAATTTCTACCTCTCTTGCTATGATTGCATGAATAGAAATGTTAAGGTTTTTAATTATTTCTCGTTGAATGATCGAATCTTGGGGTATTTGACGTGAAACGTCCGGGTTCCCAAGGTGAAATGGACTCAATTCACGATAATTAATCTCTCGAATCCAATAGTTACCGAGGGTGACCATGGCGAACAATAGTTAGATTGTGTTATTTCACCACATCTTGTTGGTGGTGGATCCTACGTATGCGCATCATCTATTTATATTTTAAAATAATATAAATATTTAGACTATAAAATTCAAATAGCTTCGAAATTAAATTTTTATTACATATAGTTCACCTATATGTTGTGAGAAATTAAGTTTTGTTTGGTTATTGGAATTTAAAAAAAAAAGTAAGAGGGGAAACATAAAAAATATGTAATCAAGAGAAGAATTGTTGTCTTTTTCTTTTTGTTTAGGTGGACAAAGAAATTGTATTAAATGTTTAAGATTTGAAAAATGTCAATTCAAGAAATCATAGGAGATAAAAATTAAAATTGAAAGAGAAAATAGAACAATTCCACTCATGCTAAAAATCGCTATATAATAATTACGAAATAAATAGCTTCAAATAAAGAAGTTGGACCTCTATTTGAATAAATGAAATATAACAATTGCTGGTTTTCGTTTTTGGTCGGGGGGGGTGTGGGGGGGTTGTGGGTGGGGTTGGGAAGCATGATAAATGATAATTAGATTGTGTTAAGACACAAGTACATTTGAGTGGATTCTCAATAACTATACTTAAGATAAGTAGAATTAGTGCAAGCAAACATAAAGAGGCATTGAATTTATAAGGTTTACATTAGGTGAGATCTTTAATGCCGTGGTGATCCAAAGAGTTTTCAGGTATTGCTTGGTGAAGGATGCCACTTATGCCACGCTGCATCATCTATTTGTATTTTGCAACAATATATATCTTTGGACTATAAAATTCAAATAGCTTCAAAATTAAATTTCTATTACATATATTTCACTTATATCTCGTGAGAAATTAGGTTTTGTTTGGTTATCGGAACTAAAAAAAAAAAATGTAAGAGAGGAACCATATAAAATATGTAATCAATTGAAGAATTAATGTCTTTTTCTTGTTTGAGTGGACGAAGGAGTTGGATTAAATGTTTGAGATGAGAAATATGACAAGTCAAGAAATTTCAGGGGATAAAAATTGAAATTGAAAGGGAAAATAGAATAATTCCATTCAGGCTAAAATTTGATATATAATAATTATGAAATAAATAACTTTGAATAAAGAATTTGAAGCTCTACTTGATTTACAACAATTGTTGGAACTAGTTACCGAGGAAACCATGGTTAATGGTAATTAGATTGTGTTGGGTCACAAGCACATCCGAGTGGGTTCTCAACAACTATGCTTAAGATAAGTAGAATGAGACCAAGCAAGCATAGGGAGGCATTGAATTTATAAGGTTTACATTGGGTGGAATCTTTAATGCCACTTTCTAGATGCATGTTTAGGTCTCTTCATCAATCTTAGTTTAGAAGTAAGGTGGTGATCCAAAAAGACTTCAGGTATTGGCTAGTAATGGGTCTCGAATGGCCACCAACAGATTTGTTAGCGTAGGAAGTGCTACTTAGTCATTAATCGTCCATCACATAAGAAGGTAGAGCAACAATCAAGCATACACAGAGAAGAATAAAGGTTTAGTGACCTAATTTCACCGTAAGGGATATACGTCTAGGGGGAGGATGGAGCTCTCAACTATGCACTAAAATCCATGGGGATTACATGGAATTACATGATTTTGCTCCCTCTCACGGGGAGGAGCCCCCTCTCTTCTGAGGGGCTCCTTCTCTATTTATAATATGGGGGAGGAGGCTGCCCTACTCGATGGGCTCTGGTCCCCTAGTTGTCAGGGTACATGATAGCTGCCAGGGTATAGGTGATCAGGCTCATCTTATCGTATCTTCTGCCTACGTTGCGCTGAATCTTTTGGTAGGTCGGGCGGGCTTTGGTTGAGATCCGGCTGGTCTGAGGTAGGGCGAGCTAACCTTGTTCCGATTGTAGGCCTTATAGTCAGGCAGCCGGATCCTCTATTGGGTTACGTGTGGAGTTTTGGATATGAGGGCCATTTTTTCCCCTCTTCATATGCCCCCACTCTCTAGCTAGTGTGAACTGTTGAGAGAGTAGTGAGAATGGCTAAAACTCCGCGGTAGATGATGCCCCCAAATGGTCGTCCTGCTGTACTACAACGGGGGGAACATTTTATGGTGAAGGAGATGAGTGGCCTTCGCTTGCTTCCAGTTGCTTAGAAGAGGTCTCTTGTATGAGCCCGAGTTCACATTGGCCTTAAGAGCCGGTGTCGCTTGAACATGGGGCATATCTGCTTGGGATTATGTCGGCCTTAGGAGGCAACCTGTCCCGAGTTCAAATTGGCCTTATGACATGGTGATTGCTGATGTTGGGACTAATGAGCCATGACTCATACCGGCCTTAGGATGCGGTAGGATTTGGTCGGGGGCCTACCAGTTCGAACCCATGCCGACCTTAGGAGGCAGCACTATTTGGGCGCGGGGCATATGAGCTCGAGCTGATGTCAGCCTTAGGAGGCAACAGAATTTGGGCGTAGGGCGTATGAGCCTGAGCCGATGCCGGCCTTAGAAGGGGGCAGAATTTGGGCGTGGGGGTATGAGGCCGAGCTGATGTCGGCCTTGGGAGGTGGCAGAATTTGGGGGTGGGGCGTATTAGCCCAAGACGATGCCAGCCTTAGGAGGCGGCAGAATTTGGGCATGGGGCATATGTGCTCAAGTCGATGCCGACCTTAGGAGGGGGCAAAATTTGGGTGTGAGGTGTATGAGCCCGAGCCAATGCCCGCCTTAGGAGGCAGTATAAGGTAGGCGTGGGGCGTATTAGCTTGAGCCAATTCCAACTTTAGGAGGCAGCATAAGTTAGGCGTAGGGCGTATTAGCCCAAGCCAATGCCAGCCTTAGAAGGCAGCAGAATTTAATGTGTCCCGGAGCCACCATCAAGGCCTCGGGAGGCCATCAAAGAATTTGTTTGAAGTTGAAAATGTAACGTAACAACAAACAAGCAATCATAAGCAAGAGGCACGAGATTGGTAATAACCTAGTTCCACTATAGGGGGTGTACATTTGGGGGAAGAGGAAGGCTCCTGTAAAATCCATCAGAAATGGTGGTATTACAATCTCTCGGATTACATCACATGGATCGCTCTAGGGGAGAGCCCCGAATCCTGTTGCCTGTGGTTGCTTGGGGGTGCATGGAGGGAGCCCCAAAGGGTCTCCCTCCTATATTTATAATGCAAGGAAGTGTATTGTTACACCTGGAGAAGATCTTATGAGATCTTCTGACCAGGTACGCCGCCAGACAAGGTGTGCGCTTAGTAAGGTTATTTATTGCGATTGCCATTGTCAGCATTTATTAAGGGCGTGGCCCTGCTGTACTTTTTCCACCACCTCTCTGACTTCTGTAAAATCGGGTCCTCGGGTGGGCCGAGCCTATCCAGATCCAGCAAGATGCAAGCTGACCCGGATCCAATGGTCGATTGTGCTTTACTCCACGAGGGCTATTTTTATCCCACATCATAAGCCCCAACTCTCGTAGTCCGGCTGTGTCAACTGCGAGAGTATACTTTTTTTTTTTTTTTGCCCTCGTGCGAGGTCACCCTTGCCCCTAGCAGTTATCGCTTGGTAGTTAGGGGGGATAAGTGCTCCAATGCCCCCGCTCGCCTCATGGGGAGGGGTGGGTGGGTGCTTGCTTGCCCCTGCTCGCCTCCTGAGGGAGGGAGGAGGTGCTCGATTGTTCCCGTTCGCCCGCTTGCCTCCTGAGAGAGGGAGGGGGAGGTCATTTGAGGCATTTGCATGCCCCACTCGCCTGCTCGCCTCCTGAGGGAGGGAGGGGAAGGTCATTCTGGAACCGTCTTCTAAAAAATTAGGTGATTAGTAAAATATAAATTTCAATATAAGTGCAGGAATTTAGTTCCTAACTTCAAACTCGATCTCGACGCACTATTCGCGATGGCGGGACTGAAGTACCAAAGGGCTCCCTAGGTCCTTAAGAGGTAGCCCACAGTAGGATGCCAAGGTTCCTCGCACGTTGCCGACGCTCGTAGGGGGCCCGGGGTCCATTTTAGTTGGGGTACTCGCTGGTAGCCTGTCCTATGCGGGAAGCTTGTGCCTGTTGGGAACGCGATGGGATTTTTCTGTCCTAACGTGTACTAGTCTGCAGGTGGGTGGGGAGATAAATGTATAAAGTTTTTGTAAAAATAAGCATCTATTTTTTGAAATAGAGAAATTTTACTTATCTTTGCATAGGATGAGTGGAGCATCATTTTCATAATAAGCCGACCTTTTAGCAGAGCCGTCATGACGAGGTGACTATGGTCAGGTGGAGAGATCTTAGCAGGCGAATCTCCTTTTCATGGTGATGGCAAGGGATCGATCGTTTCACCCTCCATCACATGAAGCAATAGTTAGCCCCCTTTACTGGAGTTGCCTTAGCACTTGGCCTTTTGCAAATATCATGTCCCCCTTGCTGGGGGTAACCTCCGCCTAAGTGTTGCCTTTTTTTGTTTTAGGTGGAGCCCATGAGAGAGCATAAATAGGTGGCCACTCTTCTCTTTTTTTAAAAAAAATAGAAAGCAGGTGGATATGACACGTTCACCCTTCTATTTTCTTCTTTTTATTTTAACAGCTGCCAGCCATGATGGCTCCACCATTCCACTTTCTCATCCTCTTGTTTTCTTCAAAAAAAAAAGGAAAAAAGGTAGTCGGTTGATTGATGGCAAGCTCCCCTTTGTCTTTTTTTTTTTTTATATCTTGACATTATCTCCCTATCTTGCCTTGTTGGACAATAAATGAAGGAGAAGAAAGTTGATCCTGATGGCAGCATAAAGGTAAAAAATGTAGCCCAGTGACCTTTGCCTGGGTCAAGTAGCACTCGAAGGAGCCTCTACTGAAGGGCATCTAGTCAGGCAAAGCTCCAGCAAGGAGGAGCAGCTGGGATGGAGTTTGGGAGGAGCATGCTGCCAGGTGTGGAGCCGAAGGAGCCGTGTGACATTGCTCGTGCTCGTTGCCGGGCTTACTATCGGGTGAGGAGCGAGACGAGCTGTGTGGTGTTGTCGGTGCTCGCTGCCGGGCACGAAGCCGGGCGAGGAGCAGGAGGAGCTCGCTGTTGGGCATGGAGCTGAAGGAGCCGTGCGGCATTGCCGGTGTTCACTACCAGGAGAGGAGCGGGAGGAGTTCATTGCCGGGCGTGGAGCCGGAGGAGTCGTGCGGCATTGCCGGTGCTCACTGCCGGGTGCGAAGACAGGAGAGGAGCGAGAAGAGCTCGCTGCCAAGTGTGGAGTCGAAGGAGACATGCGGCGTTGCCGGTGCTCGCTGCCTGGTGCCGATCCGGGTGAGTGATGGTAACTCCCCACCCTAAAATTTAGTGTTTGTTTTGCGATTTAGGAGTGTACTACAACGACCATATCCTTAAATCTCCTATTTCTCCCTACAATATTTTGGCACCATTGCCGAGGAGCAACGTGCAATTCACCACTAATCATATCTTATTTGATTGATTTGAGCACTAACTTGCCCTATCATTTTGCTTGTGATTTTGCGAGATACATCACGAAGAGATCTTCCGCGCAATCAACCCCACCGGGGGCAGGTAAACTTTCTCTTCTTCCCTAATCAATCTCCTAATCTTGGGAGAGAGAAAAATGAAATAAATCAATTAAGATTCATCTGCCTTATTTTCTTAGTAATTATCAATTAAAGGTAAAGTTTCCTTATTTGTGAAATTAACTTGATATCTGATTGAAGTGAGATGATTTGATTAGAGATTCTCTATCTTGATTCTCTGTACCTACTAGAGATTTGCGCTTAAATTATAAACATCTTGGACTACTCACTTTCTTGTTTGAGTCTTAGGTGTTACCTTTGAGATTAAATTCGACTTGAAATAGAACCAATTAGGGTTTCTATTTTAGGATTTTGAAGTGTTAGTTCACAGTTGCATGCATTAAAGGAAATTAATCTTCTCGCATTTGCGTGCTACCCTAGCCCTTGTTTGAAAAGATCTATTCGAGCAAACCCTAAAATCAAAGGCTTTAATTTCACTTGAACCCTAAAACGTTAAACCTAATAACCTGAGAGTCAATTCAAGGTGATTTTGGGTCTTGGCCTAAATTTCATCCTCCATCTTTAGGGCAGATCAAGTGAAGTTGGTCTACTTTGTGAGACAATCAACCTTCAAATTAGGTCATAAAATGAATCAACTTTTGATCAAGTGAAATCCAAGGCACAAATTAGGACTAAAATTGGTAGACTTAAGATCTCAATTCATACATTCTGGTCTACTTGGAACCATAGTGACAAGGAAGGTTGGGTGGGGGAAACCTTGTACCTCGTGGGGACACTCTATCGTGTAGGAGTCTTTGCGGGGCTCTCCCTTCCTGGCTACCCAAGTACTTCTCGGGTGTGTGGATTTTTGATTCAAAGGTATCATTCACCTCGAAACAGCCTTAGTCATCTAAAAATCTTTAAGTTCCTTGATTGGGTCCAATTCATATCAAGTTCCTCATCTATTCGTTAAATCATATACATAGGAAAGGTCCCTAGGTTTTTGACCTAGAGGCCTCTATTAGAGTTGATCATCTTGGGGACTTCTAATCTGATCTGATCAATTCAATCTGAACCTGAATTTGATTCTTCATCTTGATCCATCACCTGATTTGAAAATGCAACCTGACAATTTAGGAAGAATATTTAGGAAACCTGAATCCCAAATGAGTATGAAAGAAAAGATAATCGAGGCTACTCTTAGACATCATGATGAGTATTACAAAACCTCTAATCCATCTAAGTACATTTAGGTTAATGTTTAAAAAATAATCCACATTATGAACCATGTTGCAATGATATTGACACAAATGATACATGGTTCAACCCGAGATGATCTCTTATTAGAATATATTGAATTAAGGAAATTACATGCCAATGAGTATCTCCAATGTTGGTCAAATCCCCCACTTTTTGAAAAACACCAAGGCCTCATGGAGGAATGTGGAAAATTACTGAATATAGTATACGAAGCTATCAATCAAAAATATCCATATATCCCCTCAGAAACTGATGAGACATCTTGGAACAACATTGAGGATCAATATGATTTCCCAAATCCTGGGTTCGAAAATCAAGGTTGTTGTGGACCCTCAACCCAAATGAATTAGATTCAAACTTTGTGCAGATTGACATGCCTGATCTTGATGTTGGTTGGGTGGATCCAATTGCAGGTGTTCTAGATTCTAAACCAGCCTTAGAAAGCCATGAAGCTGGTCCATTATGCGTTGATTTCTCAAACAACTGTAGTAAGCTTGAATCAGAACCTCTCAAGAATGTAATTCCCGGACCTTATCTTGTTAAGGTAATCCTCGAGAGTGATTCTAACATCCCAATAGAACCATGCCCAAATTCTAGTGACCCAATTCCTAACCCTGACCTAGAATCTAGATTTGAGTCTATTTGGGATGATCATGAGGCCCAACTTGATGAGAATCAAAATTTGGATCTAAACTATGATTCTGGGCTCATATTTGATGATTACACCTCTTTAAACTCCTTAGAAATACAAATTGATCTATCATAAGTCATACCAATTTACGATACCGAAACAGAAGAGTTGGATGAGTTAGGATTTGATTGGGTCTACCCTAGGAGCTAGGAACCCAAGCCTCTGCCTAATAAGGATACCTCTGTGAGCTCGGAATTTGAGATTAGGTTAGATCCAAGTCAGGTTGTTGATTCTATGCATTATGATTCATTCTGTGGTGGAAATTCCAATCTGGAATTAGGTTCAAAAACTAATTTTTGCAAAATCTCTAATGATTTCGAATCATACTCTGATTTCGAAGAACCTTTATTTCCTGACGATTATGAGCCAGTTTACGACCTCACCATCCGTGATTCGTTCTTTGATTCTAATGCTGAGGCCAATGATTTGGACCTCAAAGAAACCACACCTTCCAATCCACATATAGAGCCTTTCAAAATCTGATCCCAACCCCGACCCGCCACCAGAATCAACTTCTATTCTGATTCACCTCTCTCTGATCCGATTGCATATGATTCACCTCCATCTTTTGATTAGGTATTAGACATTGATCAGACTGAAAATCACTTATCCTTCTCTAATCTCACTCGTAGGGTTCCTACATCCTCTACAGATCCATTTTCATTTTACGATCCCTACTCTGATCAGGCTGAGCCGATTCAGCCAAACCCCAGATTTTCATTTCTACAACTCTTTGAGCCTCAAAATATCTGGTGGACTCCACATCTACTGATTCACATCCATCAACCACCAGACTGATTAGGTTTAGTCTGCATTATCAGCCTATTGATTTGGACCAACTAGGCTACTTATCAAGGTGCTTGTTCTACAAAATTCCTCTGATTTAACCTCCCTTTCTCTTTGACCACTTTCTATTCGACTGAAGGCATTGAATTTAATGCTTAATGGAAAGCAATCTGTCATTTCAAAAACCCGAGACCCTTCTAATCATCCTTTTGAGCTACACTCCTACTGCACTTTTGAGTTCAAATTTAGAACAACCGACTCCACCTTTGGTACTTATATCAAAACTTAAAATCGTTCGCAACAGTCAACCTGACCCGTTTAGCCACCCTTTAGTCATGTTCTAAACTTTAAACCAAGCTGAATTTGCAGCCTCTTAGTTTACAATGAGGACATTGCAAAACTTAGGCATGACGGGGTGTTAAAGTGCAAACATATGGAAATTCAATTATTTAAGAGGTTCTCACAAAAAAATGAAAAAAAAATTAAAAAAATGAAAAAGAAAAAAAAATTGGAGAAATGGGAGAAAATTTTGTAAATTCATTGCAAATTTTTCTTAAGGAAAAGAAGCGGAAATTCAAATGTAAAAATGGAGCAAAAATCAAAAGCAAAATTGATAGTTATAGCAATTGATTATGAGATTTACTTAAGTTCTAGACCTAATCAAAAGAAATATTAAGTCTTGAAATGATAGAGACAAGGAGATTAGTATAAGTGCTGATCTTAGGCCTCTTGGGCTTATTTTAGGGTTTAAACATTCATGTATTTGTTAAGATCCGGATTAGTCCTCAAGAAGTTGAGGAAAAGTGTAAGGCTGATGTAGTAGGTCTAAGGCTTAGAGATTATTCGGCCCCGAGACTTGGTAACCTAAGCACCCAAAATCACACACTAAGTCTATTTCAGTGCCCTTAATAAAGAAAATCATACCAAAAATATTATGTTATGAAAAGCCATCTCAAAGATCTAGCTTAGGAGTGGCTCGACAACACAAGTTAATGAGACGAGTTCCTGGTGCAGAGAGGTGGGAAATTCCTCTTGAAGATGTGTAATAACATATCGTCTCCTCGGTGCTTGTCTCCTAGGATATTTAAATATCCTATCAGAGGCATGTAAGCACCTTATGCTGGTTCAGGTGCCATGGGCGGGATTATTCCGAAATGTCGATTGCTAGGGCCTGAATTTAGCTACAGAATGCCATGGGTGGCACTATCTCAAAGTGTCGAAAGCCAGAGTTCTGGGGGTTGTCATGGGCGGTGCTATCCTAAAGCATCGAAAGCCAAGGACCCTTCGAGGATTGATGGTGGGGACAAGGAATTCGATACAAATTGTGTTTAGGGCCAATCTGAGGCTAGATTTAGGGAAAAATAAAAAGAAAAAGAGAGAAAACTCTCTAAATGAAAAATCCTTCTATCTCACTAATAAAAAAAAGCACTGGCAAACTGAACCTGGACATGTTACGTCTATGCACGAGTGCTTTAACTGTTGGGTTCAACGAACCTCTGGGTAGTTTTTGCGGGCCTTAGAAACCTTCGCAGCAGACTCAAGCTAAGGTTGGTCAAGTCTGGATCTTTATTGATACTTGAGTACTGTTGAGAGTGAAAAACTACGCGTTCTGAGTGACGGATTTATCCGTCACTAAAGGCATGAACGAGGCCGACATGCGCTCGTTGCGTGCACGCCCCCTCGCCTTCACTACCTCAATGCCTTCGCATGACCGCGCGCGCTCAGTCTTCGCTAGCGCCGTGCCCCTACGTGCGATCGGGCGTTTGCGCTGCGCGTCTGATCACGCGTGGGCGTTATCGGTTGATCCGCGCCGCTGGATGCCCATCGCACGGCTGTGATAGTGCGCCTGCACGGAGGAGAGGTGCTACGCTTGTGAATCGATCCCGCACTTCCTGCCTTCGCAGCGCCTTAACCGCTGCGTTACGCGTGCAGTTGAGGCGCATTGAGGATTTTGTGCACGGGTGTGTGTGACCGTTGGATGAGAATCCAACGGTGTAGATGCGTCGAGCAGTTGAAGAAGAGAAGAGCTGCGGCCGGTGTTGGGCGGTTATGATGGCACCACATGGCGCCATCTAGGCCGTCCATCTTTTGAGTGTTGTAGATGGTGCCATAGGTGTCGAATTGGATTGATTTTCACGCCGTTAGGCTGCGATCATCGATTCGAACCCATTCGTGCAGTCGGATTTGTCGTCTATGATGTTAGCCTTGTCCCAAGCCATAAAAGGAGATAATTAACATACATTTTATACAGACTAACTTAAATGCAAGATGATGCATGTTATGCAATATTTATAGTATGAGATGCAATTCTATTCTTAAGAACATGCATAAATAAACAGTTTATATGATATAAACATGTTTACATCACACCCCCATGCCTATCATTTGCTAGTCCCTAGAAAAACTATATGCTATTTATAAGAGAATTAAATCAGATTTCTTGGGCAATAGTTATTTTCAACACTTAGGTATTTCAATTAGGACCTGAACTACAGAGACACAACAGTGCCTGGATATCTGCCAAAATGCAGACCGTCTCGGTTGATAGACTTGTTGATCAACCCGGGTATTGAGCCTAACCTGCATTTGGTGGGATTGCTCGCATGTGGCAGATACCCAGGCAAACCTTCTAAGCATGTGGCGGATACCTGGGCTCAAAATGTGATCTGCCAAAATCAACCCACCCAGGACTTAATAAGAACCCTAAGTTTTAAGCATCTTTTTGTGAAAGTGATAGACTCATTGATCGGCAATCAGAATGGACTTTGGGTTTCTACGCCCCTAGGTGACCTTAGAGAGAAATTTGCCTAAAGGTGTATCTATACGATCAGTAGCTTTCTCCCTACTTTTATTTTTTATAGGGTCAACACAAGGGTGAATCTAGTGTATATCTCCCCATCTTATTCTACTTCTCTGCTTCTTCCTAAGTGTTTTGGAAATTTTTAGTGCATCTTGAGCTGGGCTCTAAACAACCGGTCAATGAGCTGTTATCACCGACAATTTGCCAGCCATACTCGTGCGGTGAAGTGTGGCTTATTTCTTTTATTTTCTCTTTCTTGCTTTTCTCCTTTTCTTTTTTTCTTTTTCTTTTTCTTTTCTTTTTGAACTTTCTTTTTCTTTTTAAGTAGGTGGCTTCCCTGGTCTAAGATTTACTTAAAGGCAACAAGAAGAGAGTGGTCCAGTAACTAGGCTCTGGACAACTTACCTATGGGTTGTTACCCACGATAACTTGCCAGCCATATCACCCTAGAAGGTTCATTAGGTACCCAATTTCCATTAAGACCACCGAACAACGAGTCAGTGATGAATAGTGTGTAGATGCTTAAAATTAAAGTTCCCTCAAATCAGAGGGCGGGTTGATAAGTCATGTACTTATCACCCAAACTTATTTAATTAAATTAGAAATAGAATTCAGGATGGCGAAGACTCGAGAAACAAATCCACATTTTAGTGGATACCCAGGCTGATTAAGTCTGAAGACCTGAAGGGTCTTCGTGTTCAAATCATACAATTTTATTTCCTAAGATTGAAAATTTTCTAAAGCCCAAGTTCTCTTTCCTAATTCCAAATTTTTTTTTTAATATAAATAAAAAGAAAACAAAATGAATCTATGGAGCTAATGAAATAATTCAGAGATGAATATCCACCCCCCCATGCCTATCTAATGCAATGTCCTCATTGTATTAAAAAGACATGAAATAGAGTAGAGTAGAGTAGAAAGCACCTGAATTGCGTGAATGACGGGTCCACTCCGAGATAAACAGAAACTGTATACATGCTGAATTTAGTGCCTTCAGCTAGGCACACTATACAAAGAAGAAGAAATAACGAATTCACAAGTGCATGTCAGAATCAGAATAAAAAGATTCACCTTAGGACCTGCCAGCAAATGTCCACAGATGTGGACCAGATTGTGGTGTAGACCCATACCTCATGGTCGAGAATATCTAAGGTTCTGGATAAAAATTACCTAGAACCTGAAATCAGTATGCAAGCGGGGTCAGGCCTACGATTTATGAGGATGCAACCCAAGACCAACAAGTCGGGTTACAGAGAAATCAAGCTCAAAAGGATAATCAATGAATGTGTACTTGGGTTGGTCATCCTCAGAACAAATGTCGTAAGGGTCCTGGTTTGATGGTTTCAACGTAATTGGAACCCTTAGACTCGGTCTTCTGCTTTCTCTGGAGTAAACTTTCCAAATCAAAATTTCCCAGCTCCTATCCTCCTTATTCAGAATGTCAAATTCCGGGACCTCCTGCATATTAATCACTCCGTCTGAAATTTTCAAGTCTAAAAGATGTGGCTGAATCAGAATTGACTTAGGTCTAGTTATTTCAAAAATAGAATCGTCAATAAGCTCAGTGGGGTGTGGATGAGGATCAGGGCTTTGAATTGAATCCTTAATACAAAGATCTGAATCTGCCATGGAAGCCCCAATAAGACCAGTTTCCTCAGTTATTGGGCCATCATATGATCTATCGAATTCCTCATGCCCAATTGTCTCACAGAAATTGTGTTCTGTAAACCCGCTTGAGACTTCGCAAATTGATTCTTCACCTTCAGAATCAAAGAAATCTAAATCCATATTAATGTGTGCCTCAAAATCATCAATTACTTTCTGATCCATAGAGACATACGTTTCCTCGTACCTCGACTCAGGGATTTTAGGTGAAGAAATCAGATCATCCTTAATTGGATGCTCTAAATCAATCTGGTCAACCTTGTAACATGTGTCCCCCCCAACAGGTGCCTAAATGGGTTTTGACATTGGCTCTCCTAAAGGGGGTTCATCCTGGGAATCATCCCATGATTGAACTAAAGCAACCACAAATCTCATTCTCAATTTCGATAACTTCCCAAGTAAAAACTCACCCGGGTTCTTGTCCTTAACATCCTGGAACCAATCCAACAAATACTTGTTCAGATCATCAATCATTTCAATCAAGTGCTCCAATTCTTCAGTGCAACGTATTGGTTGAACTTTAAAGATTATATAGTATTCCACAAGTTAGCCAAAACCTTATCTTGAACCTGGTTAACCTGAACCAAATGGTTTAGTTCAGGATTGGGCGGGATTGGGATAGTGTAGAGGAGTTAACAAATTGAGATTCGTGATACCCTCCTTGATAATAGGTCATTTCGGGTTGTTCATAAGGTGATGATGGCCCAAAGGCAGTGTATTCAGGGAATGGGTAAGGATCAATGTATCCTCCTTAATTGTAGATCATATTAGGTTATCCATGAAAGGGTGGCGATCTATAATCGATGTGGCTCTGAGAAGGATAGAAATCACAATTATGGTGTTCAGGGTTTGACCCTGAACACAGAGGTCCGGAACTGTATCCCCAATCTGAGTTATCCCAACTAACCGATGGTTGATTATAGTACAAGTCGGGATAATCATCATGTCGAGGATAAGTCATAACAAGAGGGAAAGAGAGGGAATGCGTATAAAATGTGGAAGTATTCATGATAGACGGGAGGAAGAAAGGTGCCTTGTAATACAAACAATCAAACCTATCATTAAGTGGGCTAGCCTAAAGACCTACAGACTCCCAGAACTAGTCTTGAGATAAAGAAATGATTTTGGTCTACTTCTGTCCATTCAATCCAACCAGTTAGAGGGAGGGACTGAGGAGAAGGTTCTTCCTTCGACTTGCGCCTCCGGCTCCTAGTGTACCCCCCAGCCGTGATCATTTGATTCTACTCTCCTAGCTAGACATCAGATAGAACAGTAGAAATAGACTAATCGAAAATAATCTCATTCTGGGCTCTAAAGAGCGAGTCGAATCCTTAAGGCCAACGTCTACTCCATTTTATTTAGGGTTAGGTTTGAATGTGCTTTAGAATGTGATGGGCCCTTTATTTGGGTTGTGCCCTTAATGATTGATTGATGTGTGTGTGCGTGCACAACCATTGGTTTTCAAGAAAGATTATTTTTGATGCGGTAAATTTTAGGGTTCAAATCTTGCTTAGTAGCTTTTAGGATTCAACTTCAGGTATTTTCAATCAAGTTTTGTTGGCACACCAGATTTTGAAAGCAAAGGTGAAGATGTTTTCCTTTGAAGCTGCACCACTTAATTAGGCACACAAGTGATTACCTAATCTGATTTCTACTTAATTATGTGTTTGGGTATGTGTGTACTAGTTTCAAAGATCGGTTTACCGGTTGAGTTTGAAAATCAGATGAGGTTGTGTACCTCTGTGAGATTTTTTTAATTTTTCTTTTTAAATACGGAGGGTAAGGCGGGTGTAGGTGTCAAACAAACAATCAAAACTAACCTTAGGGTTTATAAGAACACCTAGGTTGATTTATGTTTGTGTTATTAGGTGGTGGAATAAAATCTAATGGGTGGGAGGTGGGGGTAAACTTACAGAACCTTCAACAGCACTTTGCTCCAATCTACCGCTTTTGTTCGTCTCAAAAGAGTACCTACAATCAAAATAGGAGAGGAGAGAAGTGAGGTAAGCGATTCATAAGTCGGAAAATGCGAAAATCAAAGAGCGTCGCCTCCCTGGCAACAACGCTAAAATGTTGAGAGCAGAAAACTACGCGTTCGGAGTTGGATTTGAAAACCCGTCATTGTAGTTTGAGTCGTGAAGAAATCCGTTTAACAGATAAAATTTATATCGAAAAAATCCGTAAAGAAGTTCCAGGTCGAACACAGGGAGGCGGACGTTTGATTAAAAATACGCATTTGTTTTGCTTGTCACGAAACAGAATAGCTAGTCGAAAAATAGCTATCTATTTAACAAATAATAAATAGAAGAGAGATGGAGAATATTACAAATAAAAGCAAAAGGGATGTAGAATAAACATAGATTTCATTATCAGATGTTGTTCATTACACTACTCATTACAACTAGAAAGCGAAAAATCTATACTAGAAAGCAGTAAATCTACTCTAGAAAGCAGTAAAAAGAATGGAGAGAGAAGTATCCTCCTCGACGATCGCTTGAAGGACGAGCCGGACGGGACAATGCCTGGAAGACGGGGAACAGAGCAAGAAGGAGGATGAAGCGGGAAGAACGGGAATGAAGCAGCACATTGTCATCGTCACGGGATACGGGATCCGCTGATGCTCCATGAAGGGGGACGAAGGTGGAAAAATTATGATTTCTACTCTAGAGGAGCATCTCGGGTTTGGGACAAGCTCTTAGAGCTTTGGAAAGGGTGAGAGAAGAGAAGAAGGGATGAGAAATTCGTATAGTAGGGATCTCCTTTTATAGTTGTAAGGAGTGGGGGTATTTTAGACATTACAACATTAAAAACATTAATTCAGGACCTTTAGTGACGGATCTATCTATCACTAAAGGCTTGAACGTGGCTGACGTGCACGTGCCGTGCATGTTCCCCCTCACCTTCGCTGCCTCAACGCCTTCGCCCGACCGTGCGTGCTCAGTTGTCCAATCAAGAGATAAAACGGCTTAAAATTGCCATGGCTAACGTCGTGTGCCCGCGTGCAATCGAGCATTTACGCTGCGAGTCTGATCGCGCGTGGGCGCTATCGGTTGATCCATGTCGCTGGATGCCCATCTCATGGTTGTGATAGCGTGCCCGCAAGAGAGGAAAGGTGCTACACTTGCGAATCGATCCACCGCCTCCTGCCTTCACAGCACCTTAACCGCTGCGCTACACATGCGGTTGAGGCGCGTTAAGGATTTTGTGCATGGGTACGTGTGACCTGATGAGAACCTCATCATAAACCCTAACTAGAACAATCTAACCCTGATATGTGAGAAAAAGCTCCTACATAACCTAAAGAAAGGCTTAACTCAGAGAATTCTGAGTTTAAGAATAAAATAAATCATAAGGGGTAAAACTATAATTTCACCAACGCAGTATGCAAACAGGGTAATTAAGGATCCAAACACAAGTCAAACAAGCTTAACAAGAAAGAAAGTGGGATGATCTTATCTAAATAAAGGTTATTGCAACTTCCAGGAATTAAATGACATTCTGTAACCTTAAAACAAATCCACTCCAATTCACGAGGTTCGAAGCAGGATAAAAACTAGCTGAGCCCTTTAAAATTCATATAAAAATGTTCTCTAGGGTTTAGAACCTTCAATTTGGCCTTAGAAACCTATTTTGACCTAAAAAGAGAACCATGCCAAATTAATAACCAAATTTGGGTTTTTACGCAAATTGGCCGATCAAACATGGTCCAACCTAGAATTAAAATTCACCATTAAAATCCTTAGGTTCAAATTGGTCCTGTATAAAATCTTGAGCCTAAGTAGGGACCTCCTTGACTGACTTTACAATTTGGTCCTCTTCATTACTTTTTGACCCTTATCTTTTGAGACCCTTGCATTTAGGCCCCCAACTTTCCATCGTTCTTTGCAAAATGGTCCCCCCTGCAAACTCTGCGCAGCACCATGCTCCGGCGACCTTGCGCGGAGCATGGTGCCGCGCAGAGAAGGGGTACCGCCCTGCCAGCTCCTGCAAGCTCTTCTTTGACGGAGAACACCCCCCACCTTCATCCCTTCCTCCTCCGTCAGAAGGCCCGAAGCTTCCGGCGACTTCCTCCTCGTCGCTCTGCTGCCTTACCTGCAGCAAGGTTCTCCGTGCCCCATCGTCCGTGCCATGCTGGACCTGCCGGCGCCCTCCGCCTGCCTCTTCGTCGCCACATTCCTCCTCCAGGGCTCTTTCTTCTCCAGCTCCAGCAGATACGAGCCAGCTGCTCCGCTCTCCCCCTTCGTCCAAAACCTAGGTAAATAGCTTCCTCTCCTCCTCTCTTACATTTACCCTCTCTCAATTTGCCTTTTTGCTCCACTGCACGCGACTTCCACCTCCGCTTGCTCCGTCTCCGACCACCTTCTCCAGCGAGCCCATCCCACCTCCACAGACCTCCTCACCCCTCACCGACTACCCCAGAAGCTTCCCCTCACTCCACTCAACTGATTCCCCCTTCCCATTCACTGCCAAATGCCACCCAACCACCCCCCGAACAAACCCACCTCTCCGGCCACAGTCCGACCTAGGGCTACATCCACACGTCGCCTCGCGCCTCGCCACCACCCGCACTACCTTCACCGCACTCCGGCGAAGCTCCCTGCGTCTTCTGATTGGGCCGAGAGGCCGTATTCCTGTTTTCAAGTCGGAGCCCCTTCGCCGCCATTACCGAGATGCTGCAGCTCCTTCACCTGCAGCTGCAGGTGCTCTCCAGCCCAGGCGCACACCCCAGGATGCACGGGTTGCCTCCGCAAACACGCCCAGGTCTGCAACTGGGGCGAAGGCCTCGCGAGCTGCAGCAATTGCTTACGGCTTCCTCAGCTGCAGGCGCCAATTTGGGAGGTGGGACTTTAGTCCCACCTCGGAAGTGTGTGGCTAAGAGCCTGCACTTAAATTAGAAAAGTGTCTAAGGCTATTCACCTTCGAACACAGGGGTCAGGTCCCTCCTGCACGCTGTGCGCCACGCGCTCGCTCGCCCTCGCCCGCGCTCACGCCCCGCGGGTCTGGGCAGGATCCGATTACCCAAACCGCGCACTCCTCGCCCACCACCGCACGCCGATGGTCCTGGTCCCGGGGGCGATACCCGCACCCGATTACCCGGCTCTGGGAGAGCGGTCCTAAGAGAGAAATCTGAGAAAGAGAGAGATGCGGGGAAGGGTAGGGGTAGGTTTTGCTCTCTAATCCTTGTGTGAGCGTGCAGGAAAAGAAGGAAGGAAGGAAGGAAAAGAAGAAGGGAAGCAGCCGAAGCCTCAGCCGCTCAGGGCAGCAGAAGAAGAAGAAGAAACGAAGGAGAGAAACAGAAGAAAAGAGGAGAAGGAAGTCACTGTAGCAAACCTACAGTTAAATCGTCTGACCACTACACCAGACGACGGATGAGCAGTGGCTAGAACAGAAAGAAGAGAAAAGAAGAGGAGCTGTAAAGCAAGAAAAGAAAGAAGGAAGCGAAGAAGAAAAAGAAGAAAAGAGAAAGAAGAAAGAAGACTGAAGCCGCAAGTAAGGAAAGAAAGAAAGAGAAGAACAGAAGAAAAGAAGCAGAGAAAAAGAAGGCTGAAGAAGAAGAAGAAGTCTGAGAAGAAGAAGAAGATTACCACAGCCACAGAAGAAGAAAAGAAAAGAAAGAAGAAGAGAGGAAGACCCTGCAGGAAAAAGAGAACTTCTAAAAGAAGAAGAAGGATAGAAAGGAAAGGAGGAGAGAAGAAGAAGAAGCCAAGACAAACTTTCTCTCACTCTCTCTCTCTCTCTTATTTTTGTAATCTAATAGAGAAGTTTTATATTTTTAGAATTCCAGTAGCTCCCTGAGTTCGACCTCGGGAAAACTATTTCCGAGTAAAAATTTGTAATGGTAATCTGGTAGCTGTCTTATTACACACTATAACGACTGTAATTGAAAGTATAATAAACATAAACAAGCTAACCGGAGCCCACCATTTCTTGGCGCCATTGCCGGGGAGCAACGGCTATTCTAGAAACTACAAACTCTCTATTTATGAGTTTCTAATAATCTCTTCTCTCTTTTGTGCAGGTACAGGAAAATCAAGAAGCAGCTGCACAACAACCATTCCAAGGACAGGTAACATCTATCCTCTCACTATTAGCCCCTAAATTCTAAAGAGGAGGAAAAAGGAAAAAACAATATAGGTATAACCTGTCTTTCATACCTAGTAACAGCTGCATATTTTCAAACCACTATTAAGGGTACTTAAGGGCTAACATCTTCTTGCTTAAGCCCTAATTACCCAATAAGGAGTTAACTGGACCAAGTAGAGCCAACATAGAAATTAACATTAGGGTTTTAGAGACACACTCCTTAATCAAGAATTGAGAAATCCCAAAAGAAGTGTGCCTAAGCCATTGATTGAACATACCTATTCAGAAAAACCCTAAGCAATTGGCTCTCTAAAAACACTTGAAACCTAAAAGACAAGACCTAATAAGTTCTCAAAGGAATCAATAAGTGAAGTTGACCCCTTAGGGTCAACCAACCTTCAACTTAGGTCACTCTTCGCACTCAAAAAGCTAAAAGTTCAAGTGAAAACTTAAGCACCCGGATCTTAAACTAAAATTGCTAGACTTAAGAGGTCAAGATCCCCATTCTGGTCTACCTGGAATCTCAGTGACAAGAGAGATCGGGTGGGGGAAACCCTGTAACCCGTGGGGACGCTCTACCGTGTAGGGGTCTTCACGGAACTCACCCTCTCTGGCTGCCTAGGTAATTCTCAGGTGGTCGATCTTTTGATCAAGGGGTCCATCTGCCCCGCACCTCTATAGTCACCCAACATTTTGGGTGTCTCGATTGGGTCCAGCACCTGCTAAACTCATCTCTTCCAACAGTGTATGTTTGGTAGGAGGTCCTTGAAACCTCCTTTAGAACTTCACTCTCCTCGAGGCCGAGCCTCAGTACCCTTGTTTGAGAAAACAACACCTCACATCAATCTCTCCTCCGACTCCGAACCCAACTCACCTTCTTCTTCCACACTGGCTTAGCCAGTTGAGGAAGAAAACAATCTGAAGCACCAGCTCCAGCGACTCAATGACCTCTTCCAGAACTTTGTGCACCCACCGCAGCGTCCTATAATGTGGGACCATTATAATCCTGCTACGGTGGCTATTGAGCCTCGAGTCAGAATCCCGACTGGAGGACCTGATTCTGAATTAAAGCCCAATATGATTCATGCCATACCTAAATTTCATGGGCTTAATTCTGAAGACTCCTTCCAGCACATCAAACAACTAAAGCATCTGACCCAGACCTTTGGGTCAGATGCACAAAATCGGGACATTCTCCTCATGAAGATGTTCTCTTTCTCCCTTATGGACAAGGCCGCTCATTGGTATCAAACTCAGACCCGGCCGATCAACAATTGGGAAGAACTTCAGTCTGAGTTCTTGAAAAAGTTCTTTCCCGTTGGTCGGACCAATGCCTTGCGCCATCAGATTACCCACTTCACTCAGCAAACGGGAGAACCTCTCCATGAGGCATGGGATCGCTTTCAGGATCTCATGAGAAAGTGCCCCCATCACGGAGTTCCTAAATGGAAACAAGTCCAATCTTTTTACCAGGGACTCCGTGAGGATATCAGGCTTTTCGTCAATGCAACTTGTGGAGGGAATATCATGGGTCAACATGAGGACACCGTGTGGGAGATTCTCAAAAACATGTGCGAGAACTCCATCAACAATGACTCCATGGGATTATTCGATAGGACGAATACCCGCGCATCGACGAACCTTAGGGGAGCACACGAGACACAGGGCCTGTCCGCATCAGTCGACCTGGAACTGATGGCCAGTCGATTGGACAAGGTCTCCATCATTGAGAAGAAGGTGGACAAGCTGACTCAACACTTGCAGCGAGCCACCTCTGTGCATAGCTCCTTTGCACAGCCTCCTTCCACACGGGAAACTGTGCAAAACATTCTCCACCAATCTTCTCCCGGGATGGATCCATATCCACCCCCATCTGATTCTCGGATCAGAGGATCATCCGATCCTTTCTATACCAGCCCGGGGAATTCCATTCCCCCATTCTCTGATTCCTTGGAGGTTCCTCAGACCTGCGAGAACCTCAACGCTATCCAGAACGATCCATTCTCCAACACCTATAATCCTGGATGGCGAAACCATCCCAATTTCCAGTGGGCGGGAAATTCCCAAACCTAAAGACCACCCTTTCAGCCCCGTCCACAACCCCCTTGTCCTTACCAGCCGCCTCAGCCTCGGCCCAACCCTACCTATCCATCAGGGCCAAACCAGGACCAAATGTCCCTCATCCTTCAGACTCTGGCTGACATTCAAAGAACGAATGAGGCTGTTCAGAAACAACACAAGGACGAACTTACAAAGGTTCAAAATCAACTGGCCCAGTTGGCTAATACTCGCCAACCGGCCACACTTCCTTCCCAACCTCTTCCTAACCCGAATAACGTGTCGACCCAGCGGCGCATTATGAACCCAAACCCAGGCCAAGCACACATAATTTATCAGGCCCCCTCTGTTCCTTCACCCGACGGGGTGGAGGCTTCCACTTCCTATGAGGGCTATCAGCAGCAACCCATCTTATCCAACCCTAACCAAAACCAGGCAGGACTAAATTCTATAACAACCCGTAGTGGTAAGGAAACCCAAGATCCACCCTATCCAAACCACTCCAAGCCTGGTAGTGATCCCAACCCTAGGACAGTAATCCAAGACGTTCCTATCCCTGTCCCAGATCAAAGACCTGGACTTATCCTAGAAGAACCAACCAAGGTCCCATTTCCCGAGGCCTTGACCAAGGGAAAGAAGACTACCAAGCCCGTGGCACTTGAGGAGGACCTGGTCAAGCTCTTTGAGCAGGTCCAAATAAACATCCCCTTGATGGATGCGATTCGCCACGTACCGGCTTATGCACGATTCTTAAAGAATGTGTGTACACCTCAGCGTAAGCCGCGAACCAAGAGTGGGAGTCCAATTGTACTGTCAGAGCAAGCCAGCTCTGTAATCCTAAGCAGACTCCCACCCAAAGCTAAAGATCCTGGTACTCCCCTGATTTCCTGCAAAATAGGTGATACCTAATTCGACAGAGCATTACTAGACTTAGGTGCTTCCATAAATCTAATACCCACATCCTTACTTAACCACCTAGAAGAATCTGAGCTAAAACCGACTGAGGTGACATTACAATTAGCAGATCGATCTATAAAGTCACCTAAAGGGATTCTCGAGGATGTTATCGTAATAGTGTAGGATTTCTATTTCCCAGTAGACTTTATAATCTTAGACATGGGCGCCCTTGAAAACCCTAGGGATACACCGATCATTCTAGGGAGACCTTTCTTAGCTACTGCTAGAGCCAATATCAGCTGTGAGGAGGGCCAAATAAAGCTCAAATTTGGAAATCAGACCATAAAAATTGATATATTTAAGGCCCAACAAGGAGTCAATTGCGGTGTCATCGAGCAGATTTGTGATATTAGGGCTTTGGTTGATGAAACGCATTTTGAAAATGACCTGATTATACCTCATCAACCACAGAAAGATCTTGAACCGCAATTTGAGGAGTCAAATCCAGATTTAGACAGACCTATAACTCCTACCCTTAAACCTCACATCTACCCGGAACCACCCGCTGCTGCTGATAACCCCGTCCTTGAACTGAAACCCCTTCCCGATCATTTGAAATACATCTTTCTGGGTTCTAATCAGACCCTTTCTGTAATTATAAATTCCAAGCTTACTCCCGAATAGGAATCCCATCTGATTGCTGTTCTCCAGCAACATCGCAGAGCCATTGGATGGACTCTCGATGATTTGACTGGAATAAGTCTCTCTTATTTCACACACCATATTTATTCAGAAGAGGGCGCACGACCTTTTCGTGAGATGCAGAGACGTTTAAACCCCAATCTGTAGGAGGTCGTGAAGAAGGAGATCATCAAGTGGTTAGATGCAGGGATCATCTACCCGATCTCCAATAGTCATTGGGTGAGCCCAATTCAAGTTGTGCCTAAAAAGGCAGGGCTCACCACCATTACGACTGAAATCGGAGAAGTCATACCTACCCTACTAGCCAACTCGTGGAGAGTCTGCATAGATTACCAACGACTCAATTCCTCCACAAAGAAGGATCATTTCCCACAACCTTTCATTGATCAGATTCTCAAGAAATTAGCGGGAAATCGATTCTTCTGCTTCCTTGAAGGGTACTCCGGTTATAACCAGGTAGCTATTCATCCTGAGGACCAAGAGAAGACCACGTTCACCTACCCCTTCGGAACGTATGCATTCCGAATGATGCCGTTCGGTCTCTACAATGCACCCGCGACTTTTCAGCGGTGCATGCTTGCCATATTCTCTGATATGGTAGGTGATTATCTGGAAGTCTTCATGGATGACTTTTCAGTTTTCGAGGCATCATTTGATGATTGCCTCCAACACTTGGTTGATATACTCAGGCACTGCATCGACGTTAATTTGGTTCTTTCCTGGGAAAAGAGCCACTTTATGGTGCCTGAGGGGATCGTCCTAGGACATCTGATTTCTGAGAAGGGCATCCAAGTGGATCGAGCCAAGGTTGATATGATCTCTCGCCTTCCTATGCCGAGCTCGATCAGGGACATCCGTGCTTTTCTGGGGCACGTCGGTTTTTACCGTCGTTTCATTCCTGATTTCTCGAAAATCGCGTGCCCCCTGATGACTCTTCTCTCTAAGGATGTACCCTTTGAAATCTCCAAGGAATGCACTCAAGCCTTTGAGAACCTTCGTGAACGAGTCACCCAGGCCCCGATCCTACAATCCCCTGATTGGTCTCAACCCTTTGAGATCATGTGCGATGCGTCTGATTTCACTGTAGGAGCGGTTCTTGGGCAGAAAGTTGACGGGAAACCCGTGGTCATCTACTACGCTAGTAAGACACTTGACGAGGCTCAGCGTAACTATACAGTTACGGAGAAAGAGCTGCTAGCCGTAGTATTTGCCCTTGAAAAATTTCGATCTTATCTCCTGGGTTCTCACGTCATCATCTACTCGGATCACACAACTGTGAGGCATCTCCTTGACAAGAAGGACGCGAAGCCCCAACTAATCCGATGGATCTTGCTGTTGTAAGAATTCGATCTCGAGATTCGCGACAAGGCAGGAAGATAAAATGTGGTAGCTGACCATTTGTCCCGCCTTCCTTCTGAGGTTATCAACCCTTCTGGACCCATCACGAAGCATTTCCCTGATGAGCACCTGCTGACTATTGGTACTAAACTTCCATGGTTTGCTGATATAGTAAACTACTTGGCATCTCATCAGATCCTGTCTGATTGGCCGAAGGCTAAGAAAGACAAATTGCGCTCTGATGCCAAGTATTACATTTGGGAAGATCCGTACCTCTTCCGCATAGGTGCTGACCAAATCATTCGGAGATGTGTCCCGGAAGGTGAAGTCAATGACATTCTTTCCTTCTGCCATTACCAGCATGCGGTGGCCATTTCTCTGGGCACAAAATCGCATCGAAAATCCTCCAGTGTGGCTTTTATTGGCACACTCTGTTCAAGGACGCATACAATCACTGTAAGGCATGCAGTCGTTGCTAAACTTTGGGAAACATGAGCCATCGCGACATGATGCCTTTGCAGTCGATTCTCGTATGCGAAATCTTTGATGTTTGGGGGATTGATTTTATGGGCCCCTTTCCTGTTTCGGATGGTTTCGAATACATTCTGCTGGCTGTAGACTACATGTCCAAATGGATCGAAGCCATACCGACCCGAACCTGTGATCACAAAATCGTTCTCAAATTCATTCATCACAATATCTTCTCACGATTCGGGATTCCTCGTGCTATCATCTCAGATGGGGGGACCCATTTCACGAATGCCCAGTTCAGGTCACTGATGACCAAATATGGGGTGTCTCATCGAATCTCTACTCCTTATCACCTCCAAACTAATGGTCTAGCTGAGCTATCAAATCGAGAGATCAAAAAAATCTTGCAGGTCACTGTTCGGCCTAACAGGAAGGACTGGTCGTCCCAACTTTCGGAAGCCTTGTGAGCCTATAGGACCACCCACAAAACCCAATCAGGCATGTCTCCTTTTAGACTAGTGTACGGGAAGGAGTGTCACCTTCCCGTCGAACTGGAGCACAAAGCCTATTGAACTGTACGGAATTGTAATCTAGATCTTTCTAAGGCTGGAACCCACAGAAAGCTTCAAATCAGCGAGATCAATGAGCTACGTCTTGATGCGTACGAGAACTCGCGAATCTACAAGGAGTGGGTTAAAGCATTCCATGACAAACATATCTCTAGAAAGATCTTTCATCTTGGTCAGAAGGTTCTACTCTTCGATGCCCAACTCAAACTTTTCCCTGGGAAGCTGCGATCCAAGTGGGTCAGACCATACTTGGTTAGACAGGTTTTTGAAAATGGAGCCATCAAGATCAGTCCACTCAGCCATGATTCTGAACCTTTCATCGTGAACGGTCAGAGACTCAAACCGTTCATTGATGTAACTTCTACTGATTTGGCTGAATCATGTTCTATCCTCCATTCCCCATGAGCTTATTGCGCCCAGCCGACGGCGTAAAACTCAGCGCTCAACGGGAGGCAGCCCATCATTCTCTTTGAAAACCTGAAACCTTTTCTGTCACCTTTGTGCACTTAAGGTTCACCCTTTAAGATAGCCGACTCCACCTCAGGTGCTTGCATCTGAGATTAGAAATCGTCCGCAACAGTCACCCCGACCCATTCACTCACCAAAACATCTGTCCTAAGGAATGAACTAAGTTGAATAAAAACCCACCTAAGTCACAATGAGGATATTGCAAATCTTAGGTATGGGGGGGTATGAAAGTACAAAAACTTGTAAGAAAAGGTTTTAAACAAAAAAATTCACATATCCCAAAAACACCATAAAAATTAAAAAAATTTAAAAAAAAAAGAATAATAAAAGAAGAGGAGGAAAGAAATTTTGTGGAGAAAGAAAAAAAAGAAACAAAATGAAAAGAAGGAGCACAAAAATGAGAGAAAAAATGATAGTCATTAGTAAGAAACTAAGGAGTTAACCTAAGTTCTCGACCTCATTCAAGAAAAGAAATGAAAAGTGCACAGTGAGATTAGTAAGAACGCGAACCTTAGGCATTCTTAGATAGACTCTTAGTACCCATTAAGATCTAGACACTCCTCAAGAGGTTGAGGAAAATGAAAAGCTGAAGTATTAGGTCCAAGGCTTGGGAAGTATTTGGCCTCGTTAATTGACTTTTGGTTTACGAGACTCAGTAACCTAAGCACCCTAACCTCACACACAGCCTGGTTCAGTAAGCATAAAAATCAAAATCATGCAGAAGCGTTGCAAAAAAAAAATTCTGAAAATGACACCTAGAGTAGGAGCGGTCGATCAACACAAGTTGATTTGGACGAGTTCCCAGCGCGGAGAGGTGGGAAATTCCCCTCGAAGATGCGTAACAAAATATCATCTCCTCGGTGCTCGTCTCTCAGGATATTTACATATCTTACCGGGGGCATGTAAGCACTCTACTGATTCAGATTCCATGGATGGCATTATCACGAAATGTCAATTGCCAGGGTCTGAATTCGGCCATGGAACACCATGGATGGGATTATCTCGAAATCTCAATAGCCAGGGTTCCGGGGGTTACCATGGGCGGTGCTATCTCGAAGCATCGACTGCCAGGAACCCTTGAGGATTGATGATGGAGACAGGGAATCTAATACAGACTGTGTTGAAAAGCCAATCCTAAGCTAGAATTAAAAGGAAAAGAGAAAAAACTCTCCAAACAGATAAATCTTCTATCTCTCTTTCTTACAAAATGCACTGCGAACTGAGCTAGGGCTAAAATTATCTCAATCACGGGTGCTTTAACCACAAAGTCCAATAAACCTTAAGTTAGTTCTTGTAGGCCTTAAAAACCTTTGTTAAGGACTGAGGCTGAGGCTAGAAAGATCTGGATCTTGGTTGGTACTGGAGTACCTTTTAGGCCTATGGTAGGCATGCTGACCTAATCTAGTTTGCAAAAGAAAAAGCACTTATCTGAAATCATTAAGAACTTCATGGTCTAGAACAAGGGTTGAAACCTTAATTTTTTTTGCTAAGGGACTAGCAAAAGCTAGGCATGGGGGTATGATGAGAACCTCATTATAAATCCTAACTAGCACAATCTAACCCTAATATGTGAGAAAAAGCTCCTACATGACCCAAAGAAAGGCTTAACTCAGAGAATTCTGAGTTTAAGAATAAAACAAATCATAAGGGGTAAAACTACAATTTCACCAATGCAGTTTGCAAATAGAGTAATTAAGGGTCCAAACACAGGTCAAACAAGCTTAACAAGAAAGAAAGTGAGATGATCTGATCTAAATAAGGGTTATTGCAACTTCCAGGAATTAAATGACATTCCGTAACCCTAAAACAAATCCACAACAACTCACGAGGTTCGAGGCAGGATAAAAATCAACTAAACCCTTTAAAATTCAAATAAAAATATTCTCTAGGGTTTAGAACCTTCAATTTGGCCTTAGAAACCTATTTTGACCTAAAAAGAGAACCATGACAAATTAATAACGTAATTTGGGTTTTTACGCAAATTGGCCGATCAAACATGGTCCAACCTAGAATTAAAATTCACCATTAAAATCCTTAGGTTCCAATTGATTCTGTATAAAAACTTGAGCCTAAATAGAGACTTCCTTGACTGACTTTACAATTTGGTCCTCTTCATTTACTTTTTGACCCTTATCTTTTGAGAACCTTGCATTTAGGCCCCCAACTTTCCATCGTTCTTTGCAGAACGGTCCCCCTTGCAAACTCCACATAGCACCATGCTCCGGTGACCTTACGCGGAGCATGGCGCCGCGTAGAGAAGGGGTACCGCCCTGTAAGGCAGAAGCGGGGTTCCCTACGACATCCTCTGTCGCAGGGACCCGGCCATGCTCTCTGCTGTCCACCATACCTTCCATGCGAATGCGCAGAAGGTATGGGTGTCCCTTCCGACCATGCTCCAACGAGGCTGGCACGTCTCCAGCCCGCTCCTCCCTTTGCGCCAACCTCTTTATAAGGACCAACACCCCCTGCCGACTCCTGCAAGCTCTTCTTTGACGGAGAACACCCCCCCACTTCATCCCTTCCTCCTCCGTCAGAAGGCCCGAAGCTTCCGGCGACTTCCTCCTCTTCCTCCTCGTCGCTCTGCTGCCTTACCTGCAACAGGGTTCTCCGTGCCCCATCGTCCGTGCCGTGCTGGACCCACTGGCGCCCTCCGCCTGCCTCTTCGTCGCCGCATTCCTCCTCCAGGGCTCTTTCTTCTCCAGCTCCGGCAGATACGAGCCGGCTACTCCGCTCTCCCCCTTCATCCAAAACCTAGGTAAATAGCTTCCTCTCCTCCTCCCTTACATTTACCCTCTCTCAATTTACCTTTTTGCTCCACTACACGCGACTTCCACCTCCGCCTGCTCCGTCTCCAACCACCTTCTCCGGCGAGCCCATCCCACCTCCACAGACCTCCTCACCCCTCACCGACTACCCCAGAAGCTTCCCTTCACTCCACTCAACCGATTTCCCCTTCCCATTCACTGCCAAACGCCACCCGACCACCCCCCGAACAAACCCACCTCTCCGGCCACAGTCCGACCTAGGGCTACCTCCACACGCGGCCTCGAGCCTCGCCACCACCCGCACTGCCTTCGCCGCACTCCGGTGAAGCTCCCTGCATCTTCTGATTGGGATGAGAGGCCGTATTCCTATTTTCAGGTCAGAGCCCCTTCACCGCCATTACCAAGCTGCTGCAGCTCCTTCACCTGCAGCTGCAGGTGCTCTCCAGCCCAGGCGCACACCCCAGGACGCGTGGGTTGCCTCCGCAAACATGCCCAAGTCTGCAGCTGGGGCGAAGGCCTCGCGAGCTGCTGCAATTGCCTGCGGCTTCCTCAGCTGCAGGCGCCAATTTGGGAGGTGGGACTTTAGTCCCACCTCGGAAGTGCGTGGCTAAGCGCCCGCACTTAAATTAGAAAAGTGTCTAAGGCTATTCACCTTCGAACACAGGGGTCAGGTCCCTCCTGCACGCTGTGCGCCACGTGCTCGCTCGCCCTCGCCCGCGCTCACGCCCCGCAGGTCTAGGCAGGATCCGATTACCCAAACCGCACACTCCTCGCCCACCACCGCACACCGGTGGGCCTGGTCCCGGGTATGATACCCACACCCGATTACCCGGCTCTGGGAGAGTGGTCTTAAGAGAGAAATCTGAGAAAGAGAGATACGCGGGGAAGGGTAGAGGTAGGTTTTTCTCACTAATCCTTGTGTGAGAGTGCAAGAAAAGAAGGAAGGAAGGAAAAGAAGAAGGGAAGCGGCCGAAGCCTCAACTGCTCAGGGCAGCTGAAGAAGAAGAAACAAAGGAGAGAAACAGAAGAAAAGAGGAGAAGGAAGGCACTGTAGCAAACCTACAGTGAAGTCGTCTGACCACTGCACCAGACGACGGATGAGCAGTGGCCAGAACAGAAAGAAGAGAAAAGAAGAGGAGGTGTAAATCAAGAAAAGAAAGAAGGAAGTGGAGAAGAAAAAGAAGAAGAAAAGAGAAAGAAGAAAGAAGACTGAAGCCGCAAGCAAGGAAAGAAAGAAAGAGAAGAACAGAAGAAAAGAAGCAGAGAAAAAGAAGGCTGAAGAAGAAGTCAGAGAAGAAGAAGATTACCACAGCCACAGAAGAAGAAAAGAAAAGAAAGAAGAAGTGAGGAAGACCCTGCAGGAAAAAGAGAACTTCTAAAAGAAGAAGAAGGATAGAAAGGAAAGGAGGAGAGAAGAAGAAGCCATGACAAACTTTCTCTCACTCACTCACTCTCTCTCTCTCTCTTATTTTTGTAATCTAATAGAGAACTTTTATATCTCTAGAATTCCAGTAGCTCCCTGAGTTCGACCTCGGGAAAACTATTTCCGAGTAAAAATTTGTAATGGTAATCTGGTAGCTGTCTTATTACACACTATAACGACTGTAATTTAAAGTATAATAAACGTAAACAAGCTAACCGGAGCCCACCATGACCGTTGGATGAGCATCCAATGGTGTAGATGCGTCGAGTGGTTGAAGAAGAGAAGAGCTGCAGCCGGTGCTGGGCAGCTATGATGGCGCCACGTGGTGCCATCTAGGCCGTCCATCTTCTGAGTGTTGTAGATGGTGCCACGAGTGCCAAATTGGACCGATTTTTGCGTCGTTAGGCTGTGATCATTGATCCAAACCCATCCGTGCGATCGGATTTGTCGTCCGAGGTGTGGATTAACACCTTCTTCACCCTTGATCTTTAGGGTTCCTAGATCTCTATCTGGTGCTACGGATGTCCGATCAGGGTGATCTTGGAGTCGTTGAACTCCCGTCGTTGCCCTGATTAGATCCGTATGGTTGGATCTTTAATCTGAGGCCCCGATTAACAAGTTTCCTTATCCCTAGTCATAAAAGGAGACAATTAACATACATTTTATACAGACTAACCTAAATGCAAGATGATGCATGTTATACAATATTTATAGTATGAGATGCAATTCTATGCTTAAGAACATGCATAAATAGACCATTTATGTGATATAAACATGTTTACATCAAGTACCTCTAGGCCTATTGTTGGCATTCTGATCTAATTTCTAGGGAGTGACACAAATCAGGCATCTGAACTTCAAAGCATGGTCTAGAGATCAAGTTCTTTCCACAGGATTTTGCTCGGGACTAGCAAAAGTTAGGCATGGGGGTATGATGGTAATGCCATCATGAGTCATAACTAGCTTTATTTAGTCAAAATCAAGTGACAAATGCTCCTACATAAGCGCCTGAGAGCTATAATTCCATTCAAATCCATTTTGAGAAGAAAATATTAAATTAGGGTTAATTCTACAGTTTTAACATCACATCATGAAAGCAGAGTAACCACAGAATTTTCCAGGGGTTAATCTAAGGTCAAATGAACATTAAAGTCTAATAAGTGGGTCCATACAGACAAAATCAAGATTTCCTACATTTCAAGATTTGATTCATAACACAAAACCTTAATTTCAGACCCACTTGAATTATAGAGGTTCTAGTCAGGATAAAATTCATCTAAACCTCCTAAGATTCATAGAAAAATATTCCTTGAGATTTGGTACCCTTGGTTTGACCATCTGAACCTATTTTGACCTTGAATAGAGTCATAGACAGATTTTTGCCCTAATTTAGATTTCTACACATATTTCCCAGTCAAACTTGGTCAAAACTGAAATCTAACTTCACCATCAGATTTATTGGGTTCAAATTAAGTTTGTATCAAATTTAGCTACCTCGCACTGACACGCGGTCAGTCATTTTCGCTAGCGGGTGTGCCTAAGGTACAGCACGGAACAGTATAGTGCCTAGCCCTCTCAGGAACAGGGGTCTCGCCCCTCAGAACGAAATAGGGGACTCGCCCCTCAGTTTGCGCACCCTTATCTGACTATCCCGGTTTGCCTAGAGGGCCTAACAAGTTGGTGTAGGGTGGTGATAACACTACATCTTGGGGCGATAATTCTGTCAATTGGAGTTTATCTTAAGAACAAAATGTACAGATAACACATCATAAATAGGAATAGGGGCATCGCATGCATTGCACATCAAGATTGCTTATAATGTAGTATTAACGGCCATGTGTACAAGAACATGTCAAAACAGGCCTCAGATGAGCAATCGGACCACACTGATGGATTCAGGGCGATGAACGGAGTCCAACGAACTCGAAATCGGTCAAATCCGACATCTAGAGCTCCTGCAATGGGCCCAAGAAATTCTGACCGTTGATCTAATGATCAACGACCCACAGTGCGCCACGTGGCACCCGCTTGTCGCATCCTCACTGCTGCCCTCTTTTGCCTTCACTCGGAGGATGACTCTCAGCCATCGATCTTCAATTGAACGGCTGAGAGCTGCCCGCGCACCCGCCCTCTCCACGACAATCCGCTGCTACAGCGCAGCGGTCGACTGCCTCACGTCCATGCATCCGGCGTGGGATCGAACTGCGCTGCGCGGAATATGGAAGGCGAAGGCGAGTTGCGAGAAATTGAGCCACTCGATCAGCAGCGAACGGCGACGATCGAACCGCGTGGCACAACGGATGCACGCGGACGCTAACGCGTGCGCCTCAACAGCGATCCGCGAGCGCGCCCTTCATGAGATCTCAGCCGTCTGATCTTTGATCGGATGGCTCACAATGCACGCGTGCGGATCGCCACAGAAGAAGCACAGAGCGCGTTGGTGACCGGTAGACGAAGGGGGCTACACCGACGGATTTAGTATGGGTTTAGCAACGTCCCGGATGTTGCTAAAGCCCATACTTAAATTAGAAAACCCTTTTGCCTATATAAACTCCATCCAACCACCCCTGGAAGGGCATTGAATTCACTTGCAAGTGCTCTACCCCACTCCTAGCCACCATTAGCTCTCTTTGTAATCGCCAGAGCCGACGAGCCACCTACGGAGCCCCTCTCCACCGCTGTGGTTGCCTCGCCATCTTCTCTCTCTCTTTCCCTCTTTATCTTAAGCATTACTTTACTTGTGTTTAAACATTTATCTAGTGTTGTAATTATAAAACTAAAGTTGCATGTCAAATGAAGTTGTTTCCTATCTAGTTACTTGCCCACTTTTATGTTTAAGTTGCATGTTGTGAATGAAAAATTCTAACCCTATTCTCTCTCTCTTCCTCTCTCTCTCACTCGCATGCAAAATCTCGTTATTTCCGTGACATTAAGTGACAAGAAAAATCTGATTTTCACGCCTCCCTGAGATTGACACTCTGACTCATGTCCATTTCTTCATTTAAAATCGACGTTGTGAGCGCAAGTTATAACAACCCTTTTAAACATACATGTCTTCCGCACATCAGTTTTTGGTGCCGTTGCTGGAGAGGCTACGGATTTATTTTGTCACTTCCATCTTACATCCATGCTCACATCATCTAACGCATTTTCTACCTCTACTTGATGGTTACAGGAACTCGATGCTGGGACGGCGAAGCAACGTAGCTCGTGACGGTAGAGATGGAGTAAGCGCAGCAAGGACCAATTGTGAGTAACTCTTCACCCGTGGTTGTTTGCTTGCCTAAAAAAATCTTTAAAAAAATTGTAAAATTGAAAAAAATTTTGGTGTGGTATATGATTGCCTGATCCACATCCTTTACTCATCACCCAACAAAAAAAAATATATATATACACACTCTAATATTCTTAAGACCTAATCTTTTTGGAGTGTTTATCTTTCTTTTTGAGTGGTGTTTGCGAAGCCACCATAACCTGACTTGGGCCACACCACTCACCCCTAAAATCGACTCATCCAATAGAAGCTGCATGATCATTAGGATGAGTACATTAGGGTTTTAGAGCCTCTTCACATCAAAGGAAATCTACTTTCACCAATTGTGTACAAAACTTGACGTGCCCACTGAAACTTGTCTGAAAACATTAAGACACGTTAATCCTAAAAGATACGAAAGTAAGGATGAAACATTAAAAGATACCATATCTTAAAAAAATCCTTGCTTGAAAACCATGTTTTGATAGGAGCACACACACTGGAATTGGAAAACTAAGAGGCACTACCCCAATCAATGCCTCATCACATAACCCTAGCACAAGCGCTATCCTAGCCCTTTTAAAACTGTTATGACCCCAGCATCAAACGTCATTTAAGACGTCTGGGAATTGGTCCAGACGTTTGGTCAGACGTCTGGAAGCCTTCCCAAATGTCTGGAATTTAATTTTTTCGACGTGCGGGTTCACGTCTGCGCGCATGCGCGCGTAGACTGAACCGCCGCCCTCCTTTCTTCTCTTTCCTTCCTTCCTGCAGGCGCAGCCATCTTTTTCTCTCTCTGTCCCCACGACAGCCTTCAAATACCCCCCTCTCCTCTCCCTCACCCTCACTCCACTGCCTTCTTCTTCTTCCTGTTAGCGAGAAAGTGAGCGAGCGAGGGCAGCAACAGCTGCTACCGTGAGTGTGTGGGGAGAAGGGGTTGCTGCGAGAAGGAGAGAGCTAGATCGCGAGGGTGCGAGCTCGCCGGAGTAGCCAGGGCCGACCGGCGGGTGCGCAGTAGGAGCGTGGTGCTGGGAAGGAGCTGCTGCAGCTCAGGCAACAGGCGAGCGCGGTGCGGCACGGCCGTGCGCTGCAGGCTGAGGGCGAGGAGGTCCTGATTCTGGGAAAATTTCCCAGAATCAGACGTCTGGACATACGTCTAGACGACGCGAGAGACGTCTGGAGGAAGGTCCAGACGTCTGAAAGGTACAATATTTTTCCTTCCTTCTCCTTTCGCATGTACGACCATGCAGTCGTTCCGCCGAAGGGTTCTGCTTCGTTCCATGTTGAGGATGATCGCATATGTGCGCAGGTCTTGTTCAGGAAGGCGCAAGGGTATGCCTTCCCACACAGATCAGATGTCTGGGCATAGCATCAGATGACGGAGAGGGTCTCCAGACGTCCGGAGTGACAGTTGGACGTCTGGAAACTAAGTCCAGATGGTTCAGCGGGATTTTGGACGTCTGAAGGACCGCGTAGGATTAAGGTATGACCTGAGCCATCGATAAGACGTCTGGAAGATGTTCCAGACGTGTGATTTTGGGCAGACTTGTCATTTTTGACCCGTTTAGGGTCCGTTCGAAGTACATTTTCAGCGTTTCAAGTTTCATTCTTCTCAGATTTTGTTCCTCTACCTGTTTACAGTATTTGTATCCAATTTCGAGTAGCTCCTTGTAATTGATCCTTGTGTTAGGATCCCGTTCCATTGCGACGCTGGGGGTTGCGGAGGCGCACGGGCTTGCCGATCACGCCCCCAGTACTCCCGGTTTTGCGGGTAGAGTGGCCCCTTTAATTATTTATCAAAAATTATGCACTTGTGAAATAATTAATAGATTCTAGGGTATTGCATGAATCCTATGACTGAAAAACTAGATTGAATGATAGATCCTAGGGTATGACATGAATCCTAGGACTGAAAAACTAGATTGAATGATAGATCCTAAGATATGGCATGAATCGTAGGACTGAAAAACTAGATTGAATATATATATATATTGCAGTCTTGAAAAAGTAGAAAAGAAAACGATAACTGCCTGTAATTGGTTAACAGTTGCCTGTTTATGAATGGATAATTACTGTTGAGAACATGGGCTATATGAATATAAAGCTGGAATGATGAAACCTAAATTGGCTGAGTTAAAGAAAAATGAGCATGTACCTTACAGGGAATTAGGAGTAGAGCTCCTGAGAAGTGAATGGAATAGAATTGGGGAAGTGAGCTGGCCCTTGAGTACGGAGTACCAAAGAGAGCGACTGTCCCCCTGTTTAGTGCAGAGCAGAGCTAGCCGCCCCAGGGACCCGGGGTCAGGTCTAGCCACTTTGTACTGACTTTTGGCCCTCGTGTACACAGTACCGAGGAGAGCTACTAGTGTAGGGAGAGCACTAGCCACCCCACGGGCCCCGGGGTTCTGCTAGCCCTCTTACACCGACTTGTTAGGCCCACTAGGCAAACCAGGGTAGTCAGGCGAGGGTGTGCGGACTGTGGAGGGGCAAGACCCCTGTTTGGTTACTGTGGATGGGCTGGATCCCTGTTACTGAGAGGGCTCTGTCCTATACTAGTTCCGTGCTGTGCTTTGGGACGCACCCGTTAACGGAAATGACTGACCGCGTGCCAGTGTGGGGTAACTACCCGTGCATTTATCGCACGTGCCGTAGTCACCATTACGTTTGTCAGCGACCTTGGGGTGGTTGACTGAGGGTAGGACCACCACGGGAGAATTCTCCCAGCCAAGAGAGCATCACGTGTTACTTCTACTTTTCGGAAAAGACTGCAATCAAGATCGTTCCCATGAGGAACATTCGAGATCAAGAGAAAGATCTGAGGAATAACTCAATAATGAGTAAATGGAAAATAAAGAAAGAGATTAAAAATATAACAGCTACTGTCCACCTTACTGTTTTTCTTAGCTTTTGGTTGCCACTCTACTCAGTGTTTCGCTAATGTGTCACCTTTGTCACCTTTTCAGGATCAGGTGTTGAGCAGCTAGAGCCGGCAGCTGCAGAGGGTGCTGGGCCTAGTAGAGACCAGTAGTTATACTTGTGTAGTACCCACTGTACCTTTCCTTCTGTTGTAGTGAGTATTTTCTGTTACCACTATACTCTTTTATTATAGGCATAATGTTTATGTACCTGTTTATTTCTTTACTGTTGTGGTGGTATATACTGTAGTAGTTCTTTTCTTTACTGCTGTATTTTGTTACTACTAGTTATATACATGGTGAATGTGGTTTATTTTACTGCTCTTTTGGTTACTTTCTCGTTGGACGACTGGGTCTTGGGATCAATCGAGTCTGTCCGATTCTCGTGTCTCGTAGGGATTCGGGAATTGGGTCGTAACAAAAATAGAGTAGACGTGCCCTAGGCAAGACTGGGTTAAGTCTCAAGAGGCGGCATTTTGTTCGCTGGGCATTTGGCTTTCATTCCCTTAGTAGAATCTAGTGACTAGGCTGCGGGGAAGTGTCAAACGATCGCGGTTGTGGGGTCTATGGAACCGACGATGCAAGCCAAAGGAAGAACCTTCCCTACAATCCCCTCGTAATCAACATGGCAAGACTAGCTTTGGGAAGGGGAGTCCAGTGCTTATAGACTTGATCATCCTTTTAGAGATTTCTAGGTCCCCTAAGGAATACACCATAAGGACTAGGCTGGTTTGCTTGGTTGTACACACACTTCTCGCATCTATCGCTCTCCGCATCCCCTCCTGTTCTTCTCTAGTATATGCACGGGAGACGATCACTGCATCCCGAGTTATTTGTTTTGGGACGGGAATCCAGGCGACCTGATTCTGCTAGAGACATGGTTGAACCTAGGGTAGATGAGGTTGAGGACCAACCCCCACCAGACACAATAGCCATCATCCAAGCCAAGATTAATGCAAACCACCGGCTTCAGCAGCAACAGATCCACACTATCATGCAAGCTATACACCAATTGCAGAACCCACAAGGGCAACCACCACCACCTTTCCAAGGCCCACAAGGGCAACCGCCACTTGATCTACCACCATTCCAGGACCAACCTAGGCCCCTCCGCGACTTCTACAATCCTTCCGCTATTCGAGTCGAGCCGCACCTTAGGATCCCTGAAGGGGGAGATGATTTTGAGCTAAAATCAAATGTCCTGAGTCGGATTCAGAGCCACTTCCATGGAAGCTCAAATGAAGATCCCTTCCAGCACCTAGAGTATCTTGACCGGATAGCCCAGACTATGAAACCTAGGAACATTAGCCTTGACATTGTTTTGATTAAGATGTTCCCCTTCTCGCTAAGAGACAAGGCATCTCACTGGCTTAGAACCCTAGGTAGACCCATCACCACCTAGGAAGAACTGAGGCATGCATTCTTAAAGAAATTCTTCCCCATAGGAAAGACCAATGCCCTCAGAAGAGCCATTACTACCTTTACACTCCAGGGTGGGGAACAGTTCCATGAGGCATGGGAAAGATTTAATGAACTATTAAGGAAATGCCCACACCACGAAGTACCAAGGTGGCAATTGGCCCAGATCTTCTACCACGGTCTGGACAGCAACCTACGGAACTTCGTCGATGCTTCATGCAGGGGGAACTTCCTGAACAAAGACGAGGAGAGCGCATTTGAGCTCTTTGAGTCTATGAGTGAAAATTCACTCAACAATGCCTCCATGACCCAGTTTAGCCGATCTAGTCAACCCCGTGGTAGGATTTATGAGGTACAAGCAAATTCTGGAATGGTTGACATGGATATCATTGCCAAGAAATTAGATCGAGTGGAATTGGTGAATAAAAAGATAAATGAGCTACTGAACCAGACTGGGAACCCATTACAGACCTTCTCCCTAGCAAAGGGAGCTCACAATGTTGACCTAGTCCAGCCCGTAAGCCAATTAAACCTGGAACAACCCCTGACCACGTTCCAGGGAGGGACCTTTGCTCCCTCAACCCTTGATTACTCTCTTCCCTCCCCCTCGACATCTACTATCCTTGAAGATGTATAGGCTGTCCAAGGTTATGCTAAACCTGACCCTTTCTCCAACACTTACAACACCGGTTGGCGTAATCACCCCAACTTTGGTTGGACAAACTAGAAACCACCTCAATTCCAGAACCAGCCCAGGCCAAACTTGCCCCCTATCAGCAAGGACCACCAGTTAGACCCCCATATAATCCGAATAGGGCGGCCCCTCCCCCGCAAAACCAAATGGACACCCTGATAAAGATGATGGCTGAAATGAACCAGAAACATCAGGAGGAAATGGCTTTAGTAAAGGGACAGTTAAGCCAGCTGTTGGACTGTAAACAACAAGGATCCCTACCTTCCCAGCCACAACCGAACCCATGAAACATGATTAACAGAGGCCCCAATTCACAAGGGTTCCAGGGCAATCCCAGGCAGGCTCACATGGTCCAGCCAGCCCCACAAACACCCCCTGGGTTCGGTGCTTCTTTGTCCTCGTCTTCTCAAGGATCAACCCATAGTCCCAATGCCTCTGCGAATGCAATAACCTTGAGAAGCGGCACCAAAACCCAAGATCCCAAATGGCCGACTCTTCCCGAGACTTCACCGTCTGAAACACCCGACTCAAAAGAGGCACTGGAAAAACCCAAGGACCCAGAAATAGATCCTATCTATGTTCAGACACCCTACCTCGAGGCCTTGGAGACAATCAAGAAGAAGAAACGTGTTGTGGAAACTGAGGAGCTTTTGGAGATCTTTAAGCAGGTTCAGATTAATATTTCGCTCCTCGAAGCCGTCAAGCACATCCCGGCTCATGCCAAGTTTCTAAAGGATGCCTGTACACCCAAACGTAAGCCAAGACCTCAAGCACCTAGGAAGGTTGTGCTCTCAGAGCAAGCAAGTTCTGTAATATCAAGCAACCTTCCACTCAAGCGAACTGACCCAGGAGCACCCCTAATATCCTGTAATATCGGGGACATGACATTTGATAGAGCACTCCTGGACTTAGGTGCTTCCATCAATTTGATTCCAACAACTTTGTACCACCAATTTGGTTTCGGAGAGTTGACACCCACACCTGTCACCATCCAGTTGGCTGATAGATCTGTGAAGACCCCGAAGGGGGTTGTCGAGGATGTGATTGTGCGGGTCAAGGACTTTTATTTTCCGGTCGACTTCTTGGTGCTAACATGGAAGTCCTTGAAAAACTACAGAACTCACCCATAATCTTAGGCAGACCTTTCTTAGCTACGGCTAAGGCAAACATCGATTGTGACACAGGATGTATGGAAATCGCCTTCGGAGACAAGAAAATGCAGTTGGATATCTTCCGAGAGACCATGTCTTTTGATTGCAACTGTATCGAGAAACATGATCCCGTGGAACTTTTGGTCGAGGAATGCCTCACCCTTAGTTCTGTCTCGGACCACCAATCCTGTAACAACTGTTCTGACCCGTCACCATCTCTGCCCATGAACCTCTGTAGGGTTGATTACCATCAAAAAACACCATTTGAGGAGATTGATGTTGATCAACTCCCGCCTTTCCCTTTTCCTTCGACTGTTGTTCCACCCGCACCCGAACTAAAGCTGCTACCTAAGAATTTCAAGTATGTCTTCCTGGGACCTGACCAGACCTTCCCTATGATTATTAACTCTCATCTAACCAAAGATCAGGAACTCAGGTTGACCGTGACCCTTTCGGAACATCGGGTCGCCATTGGATGGACCATTTTAGGCTTAAGAGGAATTAACCTCACCTATTGCACTCATAAGATTTACCTGGAAGAGGGGGCACGACCCTCCCGCCAGATGTAGAGACGGTTAAACCCAAATATGCAGGAGGTCATTAAGAAAGAAATTATCAAGTGGCTTGACGTCGACATCATCTATCCCATCTCCGATAGCCCCTGGGTGAGCCCCACTCAAGTGGTTCCGAAGAAAGCCGGGCTCACCGTTGTCACTAATGAATGTGGCGAATCCATCCCCACCCGCACTACAATCGCATGGCGAGTATGTATTGATTATAGAAAACTCAATGAAGCAACCAAGAAGAATCATTTCCTCTTGCCATTCATTGACCAGATCCTTGAAAGATTGGCAGGGCAAAAGTATTTTTGGTTCTTGGATGGATATTCAGGATATAACCAAGTCGCAATTGCTCCTGAAGATCAAGAGAAGACCACATTTACTTGCTCGTACAGCATGTTTGCATTTTGTCGTATGCCGTTCGGGTTATGCAATGCACCTGCTACCTTTCAGCATTGCATGCTAGCCATTTTTTCAGAAATGGTGGGTGAATACTTGGAGGTCTTTATGGATGATTTCTCTGTATTTGAGAATTCATTCGACCATTGTTTGAGCAACTTGGAAAAAATATTGAAACAATGTATTGAGGTTAATTTGGTGTTAAGTTAGGAAAAGAGCCATTTTATGGTTCAAGAAGGAATCGTCCTCGGTCGCATCGTATCACATAGGGGCATTGAGGTGGATCGGGATAAAGTTGATTTGATTTCCAAACTTCCTCCTCCTAGCTTGGTCCGGCAGATCCGTTCATTCCTAGGACATGTTGGTTTCTACCGAAGGTTCATCAAAGACTTCTCCAAGCTTTCCAAACCCTTAACCAACCTTCTGGCCAACAACGCCTTATTCCACATGACCTCTGATTGCATCAAGGCTTACGACTCCCTCTGGGACTTAGTTTCCACAGCACCTATACTTCAGCCCCCGAACTGGTCCCAGGAATTTGAGATTATGTGTGATATATCAGATTTTTCCATAGGCGCTATCCTGGGACAAAGACAAGACAAGAAACCTGTGGTGATCTACTACGCGAGCAAGATGTTGGACGAGGCCCAACGAAATTATACTGTCACAGAGAAAGAATTGCTCACTGTAGTTTTCGGACTTAAGAAGTTCTGATCTTACCTACTGGGATCCCACGTAACCATCTATACTGACCATTCAGCCATCCGACACCTGTTGGCTAAAAAGGACGCGAAGCCTAGGCTCATTAGATGGATCCTGCTCTAGCAAGAATTTGACCTGGAAATCTGCGACAAAGCCGGATCAAAGAATGTGGTGGTTGACCACTTATCCAGACTTCACCCAGACCACATTGGACCCTCCCTGCCTTTATCCGACACCTTTCCCGACGAACACATTTTGGCTATGCAAGACAAGAAACTACCTTGGTATGCTGACTATGTCAACTACCTGGGTGTAGGACAGACCCCGCACAGCTGCTCCAGACAGCAACGGGACAAGTTCCTAGCCGAGGCCAAGCATTATTTCTGGGATGATCCCATGCTGTTTCGCCTCTGTGCCGACCAGATCATCAGGAGGTGTATCCCTGAGGACGAAGTTTAGAGTGTGCTATCTTTTTGTCATGACCAAGTTTGTGGTGGCCACTTCTCAGGAAAGAAAACGGCTAGAAGGTCCTGCAATCCAGATTTTACTGGCCTTCCTTATTTAAGGATGCACGCAACTTTGCTAAGACTCTCGCTGCAAATGCTAGGGACCATGACCAGAAAAGATATGATGCCCCTCCAGCCCATTTTTATTGTCGAGATCTTCGACATTTGGGGTATTGATTTTATGGGCCCCTTCCCAGCATCCAACGGCTTTGAATACATCCTAGTCTCGGTAGACTATGTCTCTAAATGGATTGAAGTCGTCGCCACCTGCCGATGCAATCATAAGACTGTCATGGACTTTGTTAAGCAGAACATCTTTTCCCAGCTTAGAATACCAAAGGCCATGATCAGTGATGGTGGAAGTCATTTTATTCACTCATAATTCTATGCCCTACTTAGAAAATACGGGGTTAACCACTGCATCGCTACCCCATATCATCTGCAAACAAATGGGCAGACCGAGGTCTCAAATAGACAAATCAAGAACATTCTACAGAAAATTGTGAGACCTAATAAGAAAGACTGGTCCACATGACTAGATGATGCCCTGTGGGCATACAGGACCGCTTTCAAGACCCCGATAGGCATGTCGCCTTATCGCCTGGTCTTTGGCAAAGCCTGCCACCTTCCTGTCGAGTTGGAACACCGGGCTTACTGGGTCATCAAGAAGTGTAACATGGATTCCCAATTAACCGGTGCGTAGAGGACACTCCAACTCTCTGAGCTCGAAGAAATTCGTCGAGATGCCTTTGAGAATAGTCGGTTGTATAAGGAGAAAATGAAGGCCTTCCACGACCAACTCATCCATAGAAAGACCTTTGAGCTTAACCAGAAAGTTTGGCTTTTCGATGCCCGCCTAGAACTCTTTCCAGGGAAGCTCAGGTCCAAGTGGACAGGACCATTTAGGGTGGTCAAGCCCCACTCCAATGGGGTGGTTGAAATCGCTGATCCGAATGCTGGGCACACTTTCACAATAAATGGCTAGAGATTGAAACACTTCCTAGCCTAGGTTCCCCCAAAGGAGATTGTCACCCTCATTAAGGGATGACATGAAGCACCGCTGTTACGAATGCGGCATCAAGACGATTTTTAAGACGTCTGGGAAGTGTCCCAGACGTCTGACCAGACATCTGGAACCCCTTCCAGATGTCTGGTATTTAATTTTTGCGGCGTACGGGGTTGCGTCTGCGTGCATGCGTGCGCAGACCTGCACCCGCCGCTCTCTTCCCTCTTTTTCCCTCTCTCCTCCTGCAGGGCGCGGCGCTTCTCTCTCTCTCTCCCTGCGCGGCCTTAAAAGGCCCCTCTCCCTCTCCCTCACCCTCATCTCCTCCGTGTCCCCCTTCTTCTTCTCCCAGCCAGTGCGAGAGCGCGAGCGAGCGAGTGAGCGGCGGCAACAGCGGCCGTGGCAAGTGTGCGGGAGGAGGTGTTGCGCGAGGGAGGAGACGCTCGACCGTGAGGGCTCGAGCTTGCCGGGGAAGCTAGAGCCGGCCGGCGGGGGAGCAGCAGGCGTGGAGTGTCGCGGAGGGGCTGCTGCAGCTCGAACAGCAAGCGGACGGGGCGCGGCGCGGCCGTGCGTCGCGAGCGGAGAATGAGTCGAGCTCTGATTCTGGAAGTTTTTCTAGAATCAGACGTCTGGGCTTCCAACCAGACGACGGTGAAGACGTCTGGAGGACTGTCCAGACGTCTGGCAGGTAAGATATTCGATCTGCTTCCTTTTTCGCACGTACAGCCATGCAGCCGTTCGCCGCGCCTTCGTCTGCGACTCGTCGTACTGAGAACAGGTGTGGGTACGTGCAGGTTCTGCTCGAGAGGGCGCAAGGGCTCGCCATCCCACGTGAGTCGGACGTCTGGGGCAGTGCCAGACGACGGGAAGGACTTCCAGAAGTCCGGGGTGACCATTGGACGTCTGGGAACTAAGCCAGACGCCCCTGCAGGCTTCTGGACGTCTGAGGGACTACACAGAACGAAGGCACGCTCTAACCCACATTTTAAGACGTCTGGAAGAGGTTCTAGACATCTGATTTTGGGCAGTTTCGTCGTTTTTGACCCGTTTAGGGCCCGTTCGGAGTCCGTTTTCCGCATTTCGAGTTGCATTCTTTTCGGAATAAAATCCTCTACCCATTTACAGTAATTATATACCGTTCTGTGAAACTCCTTGTGTTAGGATCCCGTTCCATTGCAGTCTTGGGGATTACGGAGGCGCGCGGGATTTCCGACCACGCCCCCAGTACTCCAGTTGTAGCTGTACAGTGGCTTTTAATTTACTTAATCAAATTTGTTACAATTGTGGAATAATTAATAGAGTCTAGGGCACTGCATGAACCCTAGGACTGAAAAACTAGATTGAATGATAGATCCTAGGGTATTGCATGAAACCTAGGGCTGGAAACTAGATTGAATGATAGATCCTAGGGTACGGCATGAATCCTAGGACTGGAAAACTAGTGATATGTATATAAATATTACAGTCTTGGAAAGGTGGAAAGGAAATAATTGCTGCCTGTAAATTGATTTAACCGCTGCCTGTTATGAAGGAATAAATATGATTGAGAACATGGGTTGTATGAACGTAAAACTGGAACAGTGAAACCTATAATGGCCAAACAAAAATAATACGAACCCTACGGGGAATTAGGAGTAGAACTCCTGGAAAGAGAATAGAATGGAACTGAGAAAGTGAAATGTGGAAGTGTGTTGTCTCTTGGGTACGTGGTACCAAAGAGAGCACACATTACCTCTTAGTGTAGAGGGGAGCTTGCCGCCCTCAGGTTGAGACCGGGGTGGATTTGGCCACTGTACACTGACTTGCTGGCCCTCGCATACGAAGTACCGAGGAGAGCTACTAGTGTAGGAAGAGCACTAGCTACCCCACGGGCCCCAGGGTTCTACTAGCCTCCTACACCGACTTGTTAGGCCCACTGGGCAAACCAGGGTAGTCAGGCGAGGATGCGCGGACTGTGGAGGGGTTGGACCCCTGTTACTGAGAGGGCTCTGCCCTATACTGGTTCCGTGTTGTGCTTTGGGTGCACCCGTTAACGGAAACGACTGACCGCGTGCCAGTGCGGGGTAGCTACCCGTGTGTTTATCGCGCGTGCCGTAGTCACCGTTACGTCTGTCTGCGACCTTGGGGTGGTTGACTGAGAGTAGGATCACCACGGGGGACTCTCCCAGCCCGGAGAGCACCACGTGTTACTTCTACCTTTCGGAAAAGACTGCAATCAAGATCGTTCCCACGAGGAATATTTGAGATCAAGTGAAGGATCTGAGAAATAAATAAATCGTGAAATAACAGAAAGACGCAAATAAAGGATGTAAATATATAACAGTCACTGTACACTCTACTGCTTCTTTAGTTTTTCATTACCACTCTACTCAGCGTTTCGCTGACGTGTTACACTCGTTACTTTTCAGGACCAGGTGTTGAGCAGCCAGGATCAGTGGCTGCAGAGGACGCTGGGCCGAGTAGGGTCCAATAGAGTTACCGTAGTTCTTTTTGTACCCCTTTTTGTTCCACTGTAGTGAGTAGTTCTTGTTACTCTCTGTACTTCTTTACTTGTAGCTTCATGTTACGTTATAACTGTTGTTCTACTGTTGTGGTGGTATATACTGTAGTAGTTCCTTTTCTTACTGCTAGTTATATTCATGCTGAATGTGGTTTATTTTACTGCTCTTTTGGTTTCTTCCTCGTTGGACGACTAGGTCTTGGGATTAGTCTAGTCGGTCCGATTCTCGTGTCTCGTAGGGACTCGGGAATCGTGTCGTTACAAGATGGTATCAGAGCAAGGTCGTCCTGAGAAGTGAATCAACTGACTGAAAAATAACCAATTCACATGTCTGTAACTAGAGTAGCCACCACAACATATATTTTGACATGAGTTTTTAGACGTTTTTCGTTAGATATCGTTCCGTATTGACGTGTTTCCGTTTTGTTTCGCGTCTCCTTGCAGGAGATGCCTCGTCGCGAGACTGGCGAGGCCTGCCGCAGGCGCGGCTGAGGACGAGGCCGGCGAGGTGGGCGTGCCGTTGTCGATGGCTCCATGGACCAGCCACTGCTCCCGGGCATCCAGGCCCAGGACCTCACCTAGCTGATACGGGACATTGTGCGAGAGGAGCTCCACCCACCGCCCAGAGCGCCTCACCCTGGGGCTGTGGAGGGGGAGTCCTTTGTGGGACCACACGACGGACGCGGCGCTGGACCCGGGGGAGGGGATGGACCGCCACCTCCCCCACCTTCCTTCGACACTTCTGTGCACGAGGCACCTTTGCCTGGAGGTGCACCGGCATCTCCACTGCAGCGCCACTTCGAGCTCTTCGGGCAGTTCCGGAAGCTGAAGCCCCCTCCTTCAAGGGGGATGAGGACCCGACCGGGGCAGAGGACTGGCTCGAGCAGCTCAAGAATATTTTCGACACCCTTCGCCCCCCGGTGGAGTGCCGCGTGGCCTTCGCCACGTACCAGCTGGAGAGTGTTGCACACAGGTGGTGGAGAGCGGTCAGGGGACAGGAGAGGGACGAGCTAACCTGGGATCGGTTCGTCACCCTCTTCTGCGAGCAGTACTTTCCCCAGACGTGGCAGGACCAGAGGAGGCGGGAGTTCCACACTCTCTGCCAGGGGACGATGACCGTGAGCGCGTACCGCACACGTTTTCTGGAGCTGTCCCGCTTTGCAGCAACAGCGGTAGCCACTGAGGAGGAGCGCCTTTGGAGGTTCACCGAGGGGCTCCGGCCTACGATTCGGGGGTATGTCAAACCCCTGAAGCTGCCTACATTTTCGAGGGTGGTGGAGGCAGCTATGACCTACGAGGAGACCAACCCGTCCGCGGGAGACACTGACGGGGGGTGGAAGAGGCCCTTCCAGCCAGACTTTTCACAGGGCCGGCGAGAGAGGAGGCACGTGGCGTCCGCGGGAGAGCCATCACGTTTTGCAGGGCCATCAGTGGCCTTTGGGGGCCCTCGACAGGGGCCAGTCGCCAGCACCGGACCCCCGCCCAGCCGACAGCAAGGACCCACGGAGGGCGGGAGTCGGGTTCCCCTCTGCTACCAGTGTGGCCAGCCGGGCCACATCAGGAGGGACTACCCATCTAGGGCAAGAGGTCAGTAAATACTTCCCGCGCTGAGCACTGGAGGGCACGCAGGAGGCCGCGATTCCCAGGCGCGAGGAGGAGGACAGCAGTCACGAGGAGGGTATCGGCCAGCACCTACCCGTCCGACGCAGAGTGTGGCTGCTTCGTCCGCACCTAGAGCTGAGGGACGTATCAACGCCCTGACACACAGGGATGCCAGAGCTTCAGGATCAGTGGTGGCAGGTATGGTTTCGATTTCTGGCAGACTCGTTTACAGACATTTCGATTCCGGCGCTACGCACTCTTTTGTCGCAGCCAGTTTCGCAGTTAGTTTGGGCCAGGACTATACGCTGTTAGAGAATCCGTTCGTAATCAGAGGTCCGAGTGGTCAGCTGTTTGTGGCTGAGGAGGTGTACACGGGTTGCGAGGTCAGGGTCAGGGGACATAGTCTGCCAGCTGACCTAATTATGATACAGATGGAGGACTTTGGCGTAATTCTGGGGATGGACTGGTTGTCCGCTTACCATGCTTTGGTGGACTGTTTTGAGAGGAAGATCGTCTTCTCCATACCGGAGTTGCCTTCTTTCGAGTTTCACAAATAGCCAGTGGACGGAGGCTTCAGGTGCATTTCGGCACTTCGGGCAGCGAGACTTTTGAGCCAGGGGTGTAAGGGCTTCCTAGCTTGTGTGGTGGCAGAGCCCAACCCTGTGGCAGACTTCCAAAGCATCCCGGTGGTCAGAGAGTACCCTGACGTGTTCCCAGACGAGTTACCAGGACTACCGCCCGAGCGTGAGATCGAGTTTGAGATCTCACTAGTACCAGGGACCAGCCCCATCTCCACCGCACCATACCGGATGGCACCGCTTGAGCTACGAGAGCTCAAGTCTCAGTTGCAGGATCTTTTGGAGAAGGGCTTCGTGAGGCCGAGTGCGTCTCCCTGGGGAGCCCCAGTACTGTTTGTGAAGAAGAAGGATGGTACCCTACGCCTTTGTGTGGACTACCGACAGCTGAATAGGGTCACCATCAAGAACAGATATCCGCTGCCGAGGATCGATGACTTGTTTGACCAGTTGCGAGGTGCCACGGTGTTCTCCAAGATCGACTTGAGGTCTGGATACCACCAGTTGAGGATCAGGGAGGCAGACGTCTCCAAGACAGCTTTCCGCACCCGGTACGGACACTACGAGTTTTTGGTCATGCCGTTTGGGCTGACCAATGCCCCCGCTGCTTTCATGGACCTGATGAACCAGGTGTTTAGACCGTATTTGGACCAGTTCGTGGTGGTATTTATTGATGACGTACTCATCTATTCTCGAGATCAGACGCAGCACGGACAACACTTGCGGATGGTTCTGGACACACTAAGATGACGTAGGCAGTACGCCAAATACAGCAAGTGAGAGTTCTGGTTGAGGGAGGTGACCTTCTTAGGTCATGTGATCTCTGGGGACGGCTTGGAGATGGATCCAGCCAAGGTCGAGGCAGTGCTCAGGTGGGAGAGACCACGTTCAGTCACCGAGATTCGTAGTTTCCTGGGACTGGCAGGCTACTACAGACAGTTTATCAAGGGTTTTTCACAGATTGCGCGTCCTATGACACAGTTGACCCAGAAAGACGTGCCCTTCACTTGGACAGACACCTGTGAGGCGTGTTTTCAGGAGCTGAAGGAGAGGTTGACTTCGGCTCCCGTGCTCACCATCCCTGACAGTAGTAGCAGGTTCGTTGTGTACACGGACTCCTCTTTGCAGGGGTTAGGAGGTGTGCTCATGCAGAGGGGTCACGTTGTCGCTTACTCTTTGCGGCAACTGAAGCCCCATGAGCATACCTACCCTACCCACAACCTGGAGCTGGCAGCTGTCGTCTTCGCGCTGAAGACCTGGAGGCACTACTTGTACGGTGAAACCTTTTGAGATTTTCACAGATCACAAGAGCCTCAGATACCTATTTGACCAGAAGGAGCTCAACATGAGACAAAGATGTTGGTTGGAGCTCCTGAAGGACTATGATTGCAGCATTTCCTACCACCCGGGAAAGGCCAATGTGGTGGCTGACGCCTTGAGCCGGAAGGTGCCCGCACACTTGGCCAGTTTACAGTTACAGAATTGGAGCCTCTTGGAGGAGGTGGGCAGTTGGCGACCATTAGAGTTATGGGGGCACTGTGGGGTAGTGACTGTGAAACGACAGACTAGGCCAAAGCTGATAGACCGCATCATCACAGGACAGATGGTCGATCCGTACTTGCAGTCTCTACGTGACAGAGTACTGTCAGGAGACCCAGGGGACTTCTCTTTCACAGACCAAGTACTGCACCTGAGGGGACAGTTGAGCATTCCCAGAGACGAGGAGTTGTTGAGAGAGCTCCTGACTGAGGCACACGGTTCCAGATTCACCATACATCCAGGAAACACGAAGATGTACCACGACTTGAGATGCGAGTTTTGGTGGAGGGGGATGAAGCGGGATGTGGGTGATTTCGTGCAGTAGTGCTTAGTGTGCCAGCAGGTAAGAGCCGAGCATCAGAGGCCTGCAGGGCCGCTACAGCCGCTTCCAGTGCCAGAGTGGAAGTGGGAGAGCATCACCATGGACTTGGTGGGGGGCTTACCTGTTACCCAGCGAGGACATGACGCAGTCTGGGTAATTGTGGATAGACTGACGAAGACGGCACAATTCTTGCCGATCCGAGTCACTTTGGAACCAGCACAGTTAGCAGAGAGGTATATCCGCGACGTGGTACGACTACACAGAGTTCCACGGGAGATCGTATCCGACCGGGATACCCGCTTTACGTCCCAATTTTGGGCTAAGTTTTAGCAGGCCCTGGGGACGCGGTTGAAATTCAGTACAGCCTACCACCCCCAGACGGACGAACAGTCGGAGCGCACGATACAGACACTTGAGGACCTTTTACGTGCCTGTGTACTGGACTGGAGGGGCTCTTGGGAGGAGCACCTGCCCCTGGTGGAGTTTGCATACAACAACAGCTATCACTCGAGCATCGGCATGGCTCCCTACGAGGCTCTGTACGGACGGAGGTGTACGGCACCCTTGAGTTGGGTTGAGGTGGGGAGCAAGTGGGAGGTTGGCCCCAGGTTGATCCGGCAGAGTCAGGAGGTAGTCGAGTAGATCCATAGGCGACTCAACACTGTCAGGAGCAGGCAGAAGAGCTACGCGGATCGGAGACGCAGAGAGGTGCAGTTTAAGGTTGGGGACCACGTCTTCCTTCATGTTTCGCCCATGAAGGGCCTGCAGCGGTTTGGGGTGAGAGGGAAGCTCGCGCCGAGATTCGTGGGGCCCTTTGAGATCCTGGAGCGGGTTGGACCCGTTGCTTACAGACTTGCCCTCCCTCCTCAGCTTTCTGGTGTGCACGACGTGTTCCATGTGTCCAACCTCAGGAAGTACGTAGCCGATCCCAGTCATGTACTGAGTCACGAGAGCGTCGAGGTGGGCGACGACCTGACCTACCCCGAGCGGCCTGTGCAGATTCTTAACCGAGCCGTCCGCAGTTTGAGACGAAAGCAAGTACCCCTGGTGAAGGTTTTGTGGAGGAGCCAGCGGTACGAGGAGGCGCCCTGGGAGCCTAAGGCGGCAATGCAGGAGCGGTGCCCGGAGCTCTTCGCGGGTACGTCTTTTTGGACCGGCTTCAGTCCTCTTTGAGTTTGTTATGTTTTTATATGTCGTTCTTTCCCGTACCCTAGTTAGCGCAAGTTTCGGGGATGAAACTTCCTTTGAGTTTGTTATATTGTTACGAACGCGGCCTCAAGACGATTTTTAAGACGTCTGGGAAGTGGCCTAGACGTCTGACCAGACGTCTGGAACCCTTTCCAGACGTCTGGTATTTAATTTTTGCGGCGTACGGGGTTGCGTCTGCGCGCATGCGCGCGCAGACCTGCACCCGCCGCTCTCTTCCCTCTTTTTCCCTCTCTGCTCCTGCAGGGCGCGGCTCTTCTCTCTCTCTCTCTCTCCCTGCGCGGCCTTAAAAGGCCCCTCGCCCTCTCCCTCACCCTCATCTCCTCCGTGTCCCATTTCTTCTTCTCCCAACCAGTGCGAAAGCGTGAGCGAGCGAGTGAGCGGCGGCAGCAGTGGTCGTGGCAAGTGTGCGGGAGGAGGTGTTGCGCGAGGGAGGAGACGCTCGACCGTGAGGGCTCGAGCTTGCAGGGGCAGCTAGAGCCTACCGGCGGGGGAGTAGCGGGCGTGGAGTGTCGCGGAGGGGCTGCTGCAGCTCGAGCAGCAGGCGGACGGGGCGCGGCGCGGCCGTGCATCGCGGGCGGAGAACGAGTCAAGCTCTGATTCTGGAGGTTTTTCTAGAATCAGACGTCTGGAGGACTGTCCATACGTATGGCAGGTAAGATATTCGATCTGCTTCCTTTTTCGCGCGTACGGCCATGCAGCCGTCCGCCGCGCCTTCGTCTGCGACTCGTCGTACTGAGAACAGGTGTGGGTACGTGCAGGTTCTGCTCGAGAGGGCGCAAGGGCTCGCTATCCCACGTGAGTCGGACGTCTGGGGCAATGCCAGACGACGGGAAGGACTTCCAGACGTCCGGGGTGACCATCGGACGTCTGGGAACTAAGCCAGACGCCCCTGCAGGCTTCTGGACGTCTGAGGGACTACACAGAACGAAGGCACGCTCTAACCCACATTTTAAGACGTCTGGAAGAGGTTCTAGACGTCTGATTTTGGGCAGTTTCGTCGTTTTTGACCCGTTTAGGGCCCGTTCGGAGTCCGTTTTCCGCATTTCGAGTTGCATTCTTTTCGGAATAAAATCCTCTACCCATTTACAGTAATTATATACCGTTCTGTGAAACTCCTTGTGTTAGGACCCCGTTCCATTGCAGTCTTGGGGATTACGGAGGCACGCGGGATTTCCGACCACGCCCCCAGTACTCCAGTTGTAGCTGTAGAGTGGCTTTTAATTTACTTAATCAAATTTGTTACAATTGTGGAATAATTAATAGAGTCTAGGGCACTGCATGAACCCTAGGACTGAAAAACTAGATTGAATGATAGATCCTAAGGTATTGCATGAAACCTAGGGCTGGAAACTAGATTGAATGATAGATCCTAAGGTACGGCATGAATCCTAGGACTGGAAAACTAGTGATATGTATATAAATATTACAGTCTTGGAAAGGTGGAAAGGAAATAATAGCTGCCTGTAAATTGATTTAACCGCTGCCTGTTATGAAGGAATAAATATGATTGAGAACATGGGTTGTATGAACGTAAGACTGGAACAGTGAAACCTACAATGGCCAAACAAAAGGAATACGAACCCTACGGGGAATTAGGAGTAGAACTCCTGGAAAGAGAATAGAATGGAACTGAGAAAGTGAAACATGGAAGTGTGTTGTCTCTTGGGTACGTGGTACCAAAGAGAGCACACATTATCTCTTAGTGTAGAGGGGAGCTTACCGCCCTCAGGTTGAGACCGGGGTGGGTTTGGCCACTGTACACCGACTTGCTGGCCCTCGCGTACGCAGTACCGAGGAGAGTTACTAGTGTATGGAGAGCACTAGCTACCCCACGGGCCCCGGGGTTCTGCTAGCCTCCTACACCGACTTGTTAGGCCCACTGGGCAAACCAGGGTAGTAAGGCGAGGGTGCGCGGACTGTGGGGTAGTTGGACCCCTGTTACTGAGAGGGCTCTGCCCTATACTGGTTCCGTGCTGTGCTTTGGGCACACCCGTTAACGGAAATAACTGACCGCGTGCCAGTGCGGGATAGCTACCCGTGTGTTTATCGCACGTGCCGTAGTCATCGTTACGTCTGTCAGCGACCTTGGGGTGGTTGACTGAGAGTAGGATCACCACGGGGGACTCTCCCAGCCAGGAGAGCACCCCGTGTTACTTCTACCTTTCGGAAAAGATTGCAATCAAGATCGTTCCCACGAGGAACATTCGAGATCAAGTGAACGATCTGAGAAATAAATAAATCGTGAAATAACAGAAAGACGCAAATAAAGGATGTAAATATATAACAGTCACTGTACACTCTACTGCTTCTTTAGTTTTTCGTTGCCACTCTACTCAGCGTTTCGCTGACGTGTTACACTCGTTACTTTTTAGGACCAGGTGTTGAGCAGCCAGGGTCAGCGGCTGCAGAGGACGCTGGGCCGAGTAGGGTCCAGTAGAGTTACCGCAGTTCTTTTTGTACCCCTTTTTGTTCCACTGTAGTGAGTAGTTCTTGTTACTCTCTGTACTTCTTTACTTGTAGCTTCATGTTACGTTATAACTATTGTTCTATTGTTGTGGTGGTATATACTGTAGTAGTTCCTTTTCTTACTGCTAGTTATATTCATGCTGAATGTGGTTTATTTTACTGCTCTTTTGGTTACTTCCTCGTTGGACAACTAGGTCTTGGGATTAGTCGAGTCGGTCCGATTCTCGTGTCTCATAGGGACTCGGGAATCGGGTCGTTACAACCGCCCAGCTGGAGGCGTTAAACTCAGCACTTCCTAGGAGGCAACCCAAAAGATTCAGACTGATCAGGTATTCTACTTCACTCAGGTAATATCTTTTCAAACCCCTGTTGCATCCATGTATTTGTCAATGAGGACATTGTCCAACTTAAGTCTGGGGGGGTGGTAAATTGTATGATTCTGAGCTCATTTAATCAGTCTAAATAGAATAAAATTAAAAAAAAATTGAATTTAGGAAGAAAAACTTAGGCATTAGAAATTTGTCAATAGTGAGAAATAATTCGGAAAGAACTTGAACACTTAGACTTTTCAGGCCTTCAAGCTTAATCAGCCTTGATATCCGTTAAAATATGGATTTAGCTTCAAATCCTTGCAACCTTAGTCTACTCTAATCTACTAACTAAATAAGGTGATAAGTATACGACTTATCAACTCACCCTTTAACTCAGAAGAACTTCTAGTCTAAGCATCTGCACACATTTTTGCACAAACTCACTCCTCGGAGATTCTGACAGAAATTGGGTAGCTAATGAACTTTCTAGGGTGGTATGGTTGGCAAGTTGTTGTGAGTAACAGCCCATTGACAGGTTGTCTAGAGCCCAGCCACGGGACCACCTCCTCTTTATTGCCTCTAGGTAAATTTAAGATCAGGGAAGCCACCTACCAAATAAAAAAAATAAAATAAATAAAAAAAACAAGAAGAAGAACAAAAAAAAAGAGAACAAAATAAACCACACTTCACCACACGAGTATGGCTGGCAAGTGATCGTGGGTAACAGCCCATTGGTTGGTTGTCCAAAGCCCAGCTCAGTAAATGCACAAAAAGAACCAAAAGACTTAAAGAAGAGGGGAAGTAGAGCAAGCCGGGGAGATATACACTGGAAAAATCCTTGTGTTGACCCTAAGTAAAACAAACGTAGGGAGAAAGCTACCGATCGAACAAATACATCTTTAGGCAAAACACTTCCTCTTCCGGTCACCTAGGGGCGTAGAAACCCGAAGTCTGTCTAAATTACCGTTGAGTGAGTCTATCACGATCGTCACACCAAGATGCTTAGCACTTAGAGCTTTGTCCGAGTTTTGGGTGGGTTGGGTAGCCGTAAAAAGTTACCAACACACTCTTAACTCCAAAAATCTAAAAATAAGAGAAAAAATATATATATATACATGCATTAACGCAAGGATTCAGGCGATTCATATTTTGGCAGACACCCGGACGCTGCTTAGTCTTTGTAGATTAAGATCTTAGTATATTTCCTCCTATTGACAAGTGACGAAGTGTCCAAGTAATTACTTCTTAAATTCTGACTGTAAATAAAGGCTAGAATAAACCTTGCTAGGGACTAGCAAGGAGTAAGCATGGAGGTATGATAACACTGCACCTTGGGGTGACAATTCTGTCAATTGGGGTTTATCTTAAGAGCAAAATGCACTGATAACACATCATAAATAGGAATAGGGGCATCGCATGCATTGCACATCAAGATTGCTTATAATACAATATTAATGGCCATGTGTACAAGAATATGTCAAAACAGGCCTCAGATGAGCAATCGGACCACACTGATGGATTCAGAGCAACGAACGGAGTCCAACAGACTCAAAATCGGCCAAATCCGACATCCGGAGCTCATGCAATGGGCCCAAGAAGTTCTGACTGTTGATCTAATGATCAACGGCCCATAGCATGCCACGTGGCGCCTGCTCGTCGCATCCTCACCGTCGCCCGCTTTTGCCTTCACCTGGAGGATGACTCTCAATTGTCGATCTTCGATCGAACGGCTGAGAGCTGCCCGCGCACCCGCCCTCTCCACGACAATCCGCTGCGACAGCACGGCGGTCGACCGCCTCACGCCCGCGCATCTGGCGCGGGATCGAACCGCGCTACACGAAAATTGGAAGGCGAAGGCACGCTGCGGGAAATTGAGCTGCCCGATTAGCAGCGAACGGCGACGATCGAACCGCGCAACTCAACGGATGCGCGCGGACGCTCACACGCGCGATGACGCGGCAGACGCGTGAGCCTCAGCAGCAATCTGCAAGCGCACCCTTCGTGAGATCTCAGTGTTCCGATCTTCGATCGGACGGCTCACAACACGCGCGCGCGGATCGCCATAGAAGAAGCACAGGGCGCGCTGGCAACCGGCGGGCGAAGGGGGCTACACCGACAAATTTAGTATGGGTTTAGCGACATCTCGAATGTGGCTGCCTATAAAAACTCTTTTGCCTATTTAAACTCCATCCAACCACCCATGGAAGGGCATTGAATTCACTTACAAGTGCTCTACCCCACTCCTAGCCACCATTAGCTTTCTTTGTAATCGCCGGAGCCAACGAGCTACCGACAGAGCCCCTCTCCACCGCCGTAGCTGCCTCACTGTCTTCTCTCTCTCTTTCCCTCTTTATCTTAAGCTTTACTTTACTTGTGTTTAAACATTTATCTAGTGCTGTAATTATAAAACTAAAGTTGCATGTCAAATGAAGTAGTTTCCTATCTAGTTACTTACCCTCTTTTATGTTTAAGTTGCATGTTGTGAATGAAAAATTCTAACCCTATTCTCTCTCTTCCTCTCTCTCTTTCTCTCTCTCTCTCACTCGCTTTTCACCCACGTCTTCTCGCAAGGAAAAACATGTTATTTCTGTGACATTAAGTGACAAGAAAAATATGATTTTCACGCCTCCCTAAGATCGACACTCGGACTCACGTCCATTTCTTCATTTAAAATCGACGTGAGCGCAAGCTATAACGACCCTTTTAAACATACGCGTCTTCCGTACGTCAGGTGGCTAGCGGAACCCCGGGCCCCATGGGCTGACTAGCTCTCTCCCTACGCTAGTAACTTACCTCGGTACCACATACACAAGGGCCAACAGGAGTCGGTGTAGAGTGGCCAGTCCTAACCCCGGGTCTCAACCCAAGGACAGCTAGCTCCACTCTATACGAAAAGGGATAGTCGCTCTCCTTGGTACCACGTACTCAAGGGCCAGCACACTTTCCGTCTACATTCCAGATTTTCATGTGACCATAGGAGCTCTACTCCTAACTCCCCATAGGGTTCATGCTCATGTTCAGCCCATTATTTCAATCTAGATTCCACCATTCACAATTCAGTTTTCGTTTATATATAGGCAGCTCGTGTTTCCATAATTTAATACATGCAACCGATGATTTCACAGGTAATTGTTCATTTATCTCAAGCAACTCATATTCAAACAGGCAGCTCACAACTATATTATAGGCAATTGCTAGCAGTTAACTTAATCATGTGCACAAATTCAGTCATGCAGTACAAATGGGTCATTCATTTCTCTGTCCTAGGGTTCATGCCACATCCTAAGGTTCTAGTTGGCTAATTCCATAGGCACATTCTTATTTAATATGATTAACAAAAGTAGACCACTCTACCAGACAATCTGAGAGTAATGGGGGGCTCGAACCGTAGACCCAGGCGTCTCTGCGAGCCCTAATCACGTAGCAGATCGAAACCCTATACCAGGGAATACATCACAAAAGAAAGGTTCAGAACAGTGTACAAAGGTTTCTAGTACGTAGAGAAACTTGTAAGGAAACTACAGATACTTCGTTTGCGTAAAACGGATCCCGATCGGATCCCAAACGGGTCAAAAACATGTCTACTGACCAAAATCAGACATCTAGGAATAAGTCCAGACGTCTTAAATGATACAGAACCTCACCACAAGTTCCTGTGGTGTCCTCAGATGTCCAAGACTCCTCTGCAATCATCTGAAGGAAGTTCCAGATGTCGAACCACTACTTCGGTCGTCTAGAAGCACCTCCAGTCGTCTGGTGAGCTGATCAGACGTCCGAAAGTGCATGGGAGAGCGTTCTGCGCTCCTTCCCAAGGTTGCTCCTACGTACGACAGTTGCAGCCACCCAAAATTAGGCAGACAAATCCTTCTGCAGTGCGGCCTGCATGGCCGTAACCGCGAAAAGAACGTACCTTCGTGATAAAGGAGCTTTCATACGTCCGGTCTTGACTCTAGACGTCCAGATGCTTTGCCAGCCGTCTGGACTCCGCTCCAGACGTCTGATACTGGAAAATTTCCAATATCAGAACCCTCTACCAGCGCTCTTCGCCGCGTGCCTCCTCGTGCCGCCGCAGCTCCAGTCGCTGCAGGTGGTCGAGGACGCCTCTCCAGACTCTCTCCTCCTCCCGCACGCACCTGCGGTGGCCGTGCCAGCTCCACCGAGCTTCCACTGAAGCTCTCGACCTTGGCCTCCTTCTCCTCCCACACTCTCCTTTGCACCCTCCAACTCTCCCTCGCTCACCTCCTCTCGCAGCTCCCGCAGCTCTGAAGGTGGGGTGTGGTGGTGGTGTGTGGAGTGGAGAGAAAAGGAGGGGAGGGTCTTTATAGATGGAGTGGGGGGCTTAGGGTTTGGGTAGGAAGGAGGAAAGGAGAGAGAGGAAAAAGAAGTTCTGCGCACCGCCCATGCGTAGAGCGCAGAGCGTGTACAAAAATTTCATTTTCAGACATCCGGGAAAGGGTCCAGACATCTGGACAGACGTCTGATTGAGACTCTAGACGTCTTAAAAGGCTAAAAGTGGGACGGGTCATTACACGTGGTAAGCTTGTGAGGCTCATTTCTGGTTTTTATTTGCCTTGCCACTTGTTGGTTGACCCGTCACTGGCTTGTAGGCGGAAATGCTTGGTTCATGTTGCATTCCTTCTGGTGGTGATTCCTTGGGCCTTCTCACCCCGACTGCCCTAAGCAACTCGGCGAACTTGGCGGCTTAGTGGGCCGTCACAGCCAAAGCGCACCGACAATTGCTTCGACAAGTGGCGGAAGCTACTGCTGCATGGGAGAGAGCAGAGAAAGCGGTGGGGAAGGCAAAGCAAGGGATCCATTCTCAGAGAGAGGCCACCAGCTGTGCGGTTCGCTTGGAGGGGGAGTTGAAGGAGACTTGCTTCCTACTGCAGAGAGTTGCCACCGCTAGGGAGGAGCTGGAGGAGCAACTCTTGGGGAAGTACTAGGCCCACCTGGCAGTCTTGAGGGACGTGTTAGAGCGCTTCTCCACTGCATGGGTCGAGGTTATCTCTTTGAAGGAGGAGGTGCTAGTGTTTAAGATTGCGCATTCCTCCTCCGTGGAGTTGTACGAGAAGGTCCTTGAGCAGGAGCGCATTCGATTGACTGTGTCCATTGATGGACTCACCTCGATGCGTGCAATTCAGGTGGAGGTAGGGCAGTCGCGGCAAAGCTGAAGGTTGACCTTGTCAAGGCCCAGGGTCGTGCGACTAAGCAGGACTTGGAGAGTGCAGATGGACCCATGGATGAGGTAGTGGGACCAAAGTTGACCACGGACGTGGTCATGGATTTTTACACCTGAGATCCGTCTATGGGTCCGATCTGGGATGAGCTTGCCTGTGACATAGGGTAGCAGATCCTAGACTCCATCCGAGCCCTTGCCAAGGGCAAGGGACTTTTCGTTGAGGAGGTGTGCGGCTAGCCGATCGACCACCTTGTCTTGGAATATGACCAGCTAAAGGGGGCTGATCCCGATGCCAGCAACGGCCTTGCAGAACCGCTCACGGAGCGTTCATGCGACGCAGGGGTGGGCCAGGCAGTACCCGAAGGGGTCGTGCTACCTTCTGTCGTGGAGGGCAGCCCATCTGAGGCCACCGACCCGAGTGCGGCAATTGGCAGCCAGCTCCATCTTTCGTCTTCAACTGCCCGGAGAGTTTTGAGTTATGGGAGTAGGACCTTCTTGTCATCGTCCCCCCCCCCCCCCCCCCCCTCATTTTTTTTGTAATCGGACAGCACTGTTTTTTGGAATAAAGGGAAAAGTTTTCTTTCATTATTGCTCTTACGCTTTTTTACGTGTAATACATTTGCAAATTTCTTGCATGACAAGTGATAGGGATATCCCTACCGTCTAGGACTTGTAATTCATAGAAGTCGCTTGGACTGTCATTACAAATTTTGTAGGGCCCTTCCCATGTTGGGTCTAGCTTCCTGCCTGATTGGGTTGGCATGGAGACTTTGCAATTACAAAGGACAAGGTCTCCTTGGAAGAACTTTCGGGTCATGATGCACTTATTGTATGAGGTAGCGATCACCTCTTTGCGCTCGAGAGCTATCTGAGAGGTTTCATCCCTTAGCTCGTCTAGGAGGTCTAGGGCTAGGCGAACTTGATCATCATTGGTGGCTGGGTCATCTAGCTGCGTCCTATAGGTGGGCATGACAGTTTCTATGGGTAGTCGAACTTCCATACCATATACCAAACTGAATGGTGTTTGGCCTATGGAAGTCCTTTGGCAAGTCCTGTAGCCCCAAAAGACATCGGGGAGTTCATTTGCTCATCTCCCTTTGGCTGAGTCCAGCCGTCTTTTGAGCGCTGAGATGATGGTGCGGTTGGTAACTTCGGCATGTACATTCGCCTGGGGATGACCTACTGAGGTGCAAAATTCCTCAAGCTTTGGGCAGGCAAACTAGGTTCCATTATCGGTGATTATGCAGCGAGGTATCTCATAGCGAGTCATGATGTTTTTTCAGACGAAGGTACTGACCCTATCAGCCGTAGGGCTAGCCATGACTTCAGCTTCAACCCACTTGGAGAAGTAGTCGACGGCAACCAAGATGAATCGCTTCTGAGCCGGGGCAGATGGGAAGGGACTGATGAAGTCCATGCCCAATTTTGCAAAGGGGATGAGTGACATGATGGGCACCAAGTTTCTCGGCAGTAGGTGATGCATGGTAGCGAACCACTGGCACTTGTCACACTTGTGCACGAAGGTCTTACAGTGCTGCTTCATTTGGGGCCATAAATAATCCGCCTGGAATAGCTTGGCGAGAAGTGCCTTGTAGCCTTCATGGTTTCCGCAAGCACCTTCGTGGGCCTCCTGAAGGGCTTGGGTTGCCTTGTCCTCCACTAGGCAACGTAGCAGGGGATAGAGTATCCTCGCTTGTACAACTGCCCTTTAATGAGAGTGTACCGGAAGGTCTTGAGGCGGAAGGCCTTGGGCTGGGGTTCTCCTGGGGGAAGCTCATTGAAGCTCAAGTAAATGGTGGATGGCTCTATCACGAGCATTCTAGGAGAGAAGATCGTTGGCTCTCTAAGGGTCTGGAGGCAGATACCTTCGTCTTGCCCCTAGGGGATGGCGACAACAAGTTTTGCCAATGTGTTAGCCAAAGGCTTATCCACTCGGGGTACTCGGCTGATGGTGGCAGTTTTGAAGTCCGCTAACTCCTCCTTGACTTTATCGGCGGAAAGCATCATGTTTAGATCTCAAGTCTGGTACTCACCATTTATCTGGTTGGTGACCAACTGAGAGTCTGTGTGAATCTCCAGTGAGACGATCCCCATGGACTTCACCATCCGGATGCCTGCCATCATGGCCTCATACTCCTCCTGCTTGTTGGACGTAGGGAAATCTAATTTTATGGCGTACTTGGGAGTAGCGCCACTCGGGGCAGTTAGGGCTATCCCAACCCCGACCTCGGCTGTCATGGACGAGCCGTCCACGTAGAGTCGCCAGGGGAGCAAAAGGGAGAAGTTAAGGCCGATGAATTCAGCGATGAAGTCCTCCAAGACTTGTTCCTTGATCACCCCTTGTGGATGATATTCAACGTCGAATTCCGCCAACTCCATAGCCCATTTGGTCTGCCGTGCCGACCCCGTGGGCCTGTGGAGCATCCGCCAGAGGGGGTAGTCTGACAGGACCATTATCGTGTGGGCTTGGAAGTACGATTGTAGCCTTCGAGCTATAGTGACGAGAGCTAGTCTCAGTTTTTCGATAATCGTGTACCTGGACTCAGCATCTTGGTAGGTCTTGCTAACGAAGTACACGGTCTTGATAACCGTGTACCATCATGGCTTCATACTCCACTTGGGTTCTATCCCGATCACTGACCAAAATGACACTGACGGCCAAGGCCAAGGCTGCCAGGTATAGGGAGGGGACTTGTTCCAGCTGAGGAGCCGTCAGGATGGGGGGCTTTAGAGTGCACCCTTGACTTTGTCAAGGGCCCTTTGGCAATTGGGAATCTAGTGGGGGACGAGGTAGCCTTTTCCCTTTTTTATGCACTCAAAGAAGGGTAGGCATTTGTTGGAGAATCGGGACAAGAATCGGCCTAACGAGGCGATCTTGCCGACCAACGATTGCAACCCCGTCAATGTGCCTGGTGGCTGCAGGCCTTTGATTGCTTGGATCTTTTTCAGGTTGGCCTCAATCCCCCGATCAGAGACCAAGAATCCCAGGAACTTTCCAACTGAGACCCCGAAGGTGCATTTGTCGGGGTTCAGGTGGAGGTGGGTGTTTCTTAGAATTTGGAATACCTCGGTTAAATACTCTAAGTGTTGAGAGAAATTTGATCTTTTCACAAGCATATCATCGATATATACCTCATATGATTTTCCTATTATTTTTGCGAAAATCAAGTTTATAAAATGTTGGTACGTGGCCCCAGCGTTTTTTAGGCCAAAAGGCATAACTCTATACTAGAATAGGCCCCTGTCAGTCACGAAAGAGGTGTGGGGCCTATCAGCTGGGGCGAGGTTGCTCTAGTGGTACCTACTGTAGGCATCTAAAAAGGATATGTGCAATTGCTGCTACAGGAGTCTACCAGGGAGTCGACCCCTGGTAGGGGAAACTCTTCCTTCGGACAGGCTTCGTTAAGATTAGTGAAATCGACGCACATACATTGCTAGCTGTTGGTCTTTTTCACCATTACGACATTCGAGAGCTAAGTCGGATATAGAGATTCTTTTATGAACCCTGCATCTAAGAGTTTTTGTACCCCCGCTTCAACCTCCTGCCACTATTCTGCCAAATTGTGCTGGCGTGCCTGCTTGACCGCATGCATGATCTTTTGGTACTTATGATAGACTAATATTATGCTTTAAGATGACATTTCCCACCCTTTCTAATTAGAGAAACATATATACATAAATTGTTTGAAGGGCAAACGGAAACAAGAAATGAACGGTAAAAAAATGGCCTTCATCGTTTGTTATCCTTTCTCTACGTAAACGATTCATTGCCAGCTATAAAACTATGTGTGATGTTTGTTTCTCGTACGTACTTTAGGGTGTTTGTCCCTTGCACCTGTTCGCAATTGGAGTGAGATTTTTTGAGGAATAAACTGGCGTTGCACGACAGATCAATAAATTCTTATGTTTGTATAATTTAGATTGTTTTATTTTTTCTTATAGAAATGGGAAGAAACCGATGCAAAGATACGTACCGTCAAAGGTGAAGGAAGAGAGGCAGAGGCCAAACGTCCTCGGGGAAGGTATCATCCGGTAGAAATGAAGGAACTTCGTTGAAATATAGATGACCAAAATATTAGAAATTAATAAGATAAGAAATAAAGAAAAATAAATAGAAAACGTTTAATGCAGGAATTCCAGCTTTCTCTAAGATCGAAAGGAGCAGTAATTTCATGTTTGTTGATACGATAGTTCTACCAAGATGAAAATGATCAAAATAAATAAACATCTAAGACATCTATGAAGATCTTGATCATAATGAATATGGGATCATATGTGATCCCAATAATAAAATAAAAATTAAATTCGTAAAAAATAATAAATTTTATATTTTATTTACAAATTTTAATTCAAGTTTTATAAGTTAGTGAAATTATTGAGATTTTAAAACTGATGTACTAATGATGAGAGATGTATGTTTCTTGATGAGGATCGATTCCAATAATCAGATGGAAATGCCTCCTATTTAAAAGCCCGTAAATGGAAGCTACGAGAAGAATCCGTAGTTAAGGAATAGCAAATCTGGTATATATAGGCATTGTAAAGTAACAAGGATGCAAGTATTCACATAATCCTTGAGATCATGTTTAATGGTTTTTATATGTTTCAATTGTAGGAATAGAATCCCAAAGGTGTTTTCCTTTGTTAACGTAAGTGATTGTATGATTATTATCCTTAGAGAGGCCATCAAATAGGTTCTGCACTTAAGGTCTCAAACTTTAAATGCATTTTCTCATTTGTCTGGCCATTTTGATATTCTCACACAGGCAAATGTGGATGCACGTTCAGCCTACAAGGTCAACATCTTGAACCTTGATTGCTTGCATTATATATATATATATATATATATATATATATATATATATATAATTTCTTTGTTAAAATCATATTACTCTAGTTGTGTTAAATTCAGTGAAAAATATTATAAAGAATTTAAAAGAGAATTTATATATATCTTTCAATATTTATCATTTTATTGAGGAATTTTTATGTGAATGTCTTTGAAAATTTTTAAATTACTTAAATATCATTTAATCATATACCATTAAAAAATAGTATCAATTTTATATTTGTCACTCCTTTAGTTATAATTGTTAAATCTAATAATTGAATTGAAATGTACTAAAAAATATTTTTTAATCTTTAAATTTCCTTGAGTACTCAATTTTTTTTAATCCTCAAATTTTATTTGTTTAATTTCCACCCCCTCCCTCCTCTCTTCAGTTTACATTTCTCCACTCTTTAACCTCTTTCACCTCCTCTCTCTAACCACCACCTCTTCTCAACTATCACCTTCTCCTAAGGTAACATCGAAAAGGAGGTTCCAAAAACCCACCACCACAACACCTTTAGGCGCCTCTTCGACTACAAGCCCAAGTAGGGTGTCATTGTGGACAATGAGAAGTTGAAAAAGAATGTCACTGTAAACGGCAAGAAAATGATAGAGGGTGAGAGCAGGGTCGTTACTTTGAGAGGAGGAGGTGATTGAGAGGAGGTGGTGGTTAGAGAGGGGACGAAGGAGGTGGTCAGAGGTTGCATAAGGGAGGCGAATTAGCGAGGGGAGGTGGGGCGAGCGGGTAAAAATTAAAAGAATAAATTTTGAGGATAAAAGAAAATTTTGAGGATTAAAAAAATTTAAAAACTAAAAAATAATTTTTTATTATATTCAATTTAAAATCATTAAATTTAATGATTATGACTAATGGAGTGGTAAATACGAAAACGATACTACTTTTTTAATGATGTATCTGTAAATATAATGAATTAAATGATATTTAAGTAATTTTAAAAAATTTCAGTAACATTTACGTAAAAATCCCTTTTATTTATTCCAACTCCTCTTCTCCCTTCCTTCCTCCTCTCTGTAATCGACCCCCCTATTGACCTCTTCCTTCACCTCTCCTCTGCCTACAGTTGCCTCTCCTCTTGCAACCTTGATCACTTCTCCCTCCACCTTAAGTAGCGCTCCCTCCTCCGCTTCGTCGATGACCCCAAGCTCCTTCTCTACTCCCTCTGCTTTGTCAGGCTCCACGCCCTTGACCTCCACTACAGGGTCGTCCTCTTCGCTTGGCTTCGCTACGAGCACCATGAGGATGAGCTCGAGCACCCCACCTCCTCCTCCTCTGCCCCGCCACCTGCGATGGCCCCTCCATTGGGTGCCCCTACTTTGCGTAGCTCCCCGACGGCTAAAACCCCGAGATCGCCCTCGCACCTTGCCCCTTTCGTCAATACCCCCCACCGAACACCCATCTCGTTGTTGAGGAAGATGAAACCAAGGCCGATGAGGAGGAGAAAGAGGTAGAGGGAGGCAACATCATGTTCTACATCGAGGACAAGGAAGCCCCATGCCTTTGGGAGCAGATCGCAGTGCTCTCGAGGCCATTCTGAGCAATGATGTATGGAGGATTCGTGGGGTTGTGGCGGGAGAGGATCGCCTTCTCTCACAACATGGTCAATGATGAGGGAAGACTACCGAGAGAAGGAGGATGAAGGAAGGGAGAAGACGAGTTAGAATAAATAAAATGATAAATATAAGGATATATATTTTTTTTATTTTTAAATTTTTATGATATTTTTTATTAAATTTAATGAAACAGAGACACACACCTTGACTGAGTGTACATATATATATATATATATATATATATATATATATATATATATATATATATATATATTAAAAATGTATCCGTATTTGAGAGTAAAGCAAGAAACATGTCACATAATCTTTGGCCTCTTTCCTATTTACTTTCTCCATAAACAACTTATCGCTAAAATGACTTTGAATGTGAGAGTGGAAGCTTGTTCACATGCATGCTACATGCATAGGCTCATGCTGGGCATGCATTTAACGATACAAGTAATGCTGAGTATTTAGTATTTTTTTAATATGTATTTATCTAATTATGGAGTGAGAACATGCTGAGAATAATGGTGAAAGGGTGGAGAATCATTAATAATGATTGGCTGGTAAGCATTTGCATCTCTAATGTTTTTATTTTACTTGTAATAAAATAGAAGTTTCTTTTGCAGTGGCAGAGGTGAGTAGTAACCTCCCCCTTCTCAAAATTTTATCTTCGAACTTCATGTCCTTGGCAAATAGGTAAGTGTCGAGTGGCTTATATCTTTCTCTTATCATGTCAACAGCGGCTGAGGTTTTGCTCATGACGAGAGAATCATGTATTCCTGCTATATTAAAAAATAATATCTTCTTTAAATTATTTATTTAAATTGATGTGTGTTTTATTTTTTTATTGATAAAAATATTTTTTATAGATTAAAAATTACCTTTAATATGAAAAAATATTTTTTATTGATGAAAAATAAAATACATCAATATATGATCATTTTTTATTATTATATTTTGACTTTTTATCAATAAAAAATTATTTTTCTATTTATAGGTGAAAATTAAAATACATTAATATATTATTTATTAGCTCTCCCCTTAGGGTGGTCACATTTCATCCTATATATGCATACCCGAATGAGTACATTCCGATCATTTTTTTACATTTAATGACTTGGTCAACTAAATACTAACTACTAACTTTTACAACATTGATTTAAACTACAAGAGACTGAATAGTTTGGATGTGGTTAAAATTTAGTTAGAGTTATCAGGTTTTTATTTTTGATTTGTACCTAAGAGCGAGAATTTTGACTTTTGCATCTCATAATCCATTATAATGTCCTTCATTTGATCTTGGTGCAGGTTCAACTGCTCAAGATCGGATTTTTTTTTTTTTTTTCCGTTAAGGATCAAAACTACACTTGAATTATTAAAATTTATATCAATCACTAAATGCACATTATTGGAATCTAGAGTTGTGTTTTCAACTTGGACATTAGATGTTGCTTCTGAATTATTTAGAATAAGTTGGAAATTGTTGTCATTCCTTTCATGTTAGCATATTTATGAAGAGCGAGCTTTGATTAAGATTAGGTTTTTCATGATGTGTTTCATTTAACGTTATGACTAGGTGTTAGATATGATTTATTTTTGGTATAAGTTTGATTAAACATATATGAGGAAAAAATAATTTGGATATCTACAAAATTCTGGGTGGTCGAGAATAATTTCCACTGCACCAACATCTGATGCAGACTCTTCCGGGTATGGAAAAGTATGGCCAAGATAATATTAAAAAAATTGGAATAAAATTGGTGGTGCTGAGGTCTTCTTCATCCACCACTATCAAATGCTTCCAACTCCTTGAATCTCCTCACCTTCTACCACCACGACCACTACTACTAAATCCATGAAATAAATATGCAAAAGCTCAGAACAAGCCAATAAAATTAGAACTAGCTTCATCAGAAGCCTTTGCTATGGCCTTCCTCTGTTCCCCTCACAAATCCATCTACACATCAGCAGCACTACCATCACTATCCTTCCATGCTATGTGTTGCTCATGTCAAAGCAGCAACACCACGGACACACTTCTCCAAGGGCAATTCATCTCCCAAAACCACACCCTCATCTCCCACAACAAAAGATACGCACTTGGATTCTTCTCCCCAACCAATCCACCATCCAAATACTACATAGGCATATGGTTCCACCAGATACCAAACAGAACTGTGGTATGGGTCTGCAACAGAGAGAATCCACTGACGAATCCCTCCCCAGGCTCCTTCACCGTCACACCCGACGGCAACCTTGCAATGCTCGACACAAACAATCAGGCAATCCTCTGGTCGACAAACATTTCCTCCATTAATGCCAACACCTCTGTCGTCCTCCTCAACTCCGGCAACTTGGTGTTGCAGAGAATTGCCAAGGATGGTAATAATTTTACAAACAACATCATATGGCAAAGCTTTGACCACCCAAGTGACACCCTCCTCCCAAACATGAAGCTCTACATGAACCTACCCACTAGAACAGGCAACAGGATGGTTTCATGGAGGACACCCCACGACCCATCCCCAGGAGAATTCTCCATCGAGTTTGACCTCGCGACCGCCCTCCAGGCAATAACCTGGAAGGGGGGAACCCAAGTCTGGTTGCGGAACAACATCTTCGGCACCAACAACTTTTCTGTGATCCGCTACAGCAAGAGCAATTCGTTTATCGGTGTGATGGTGGACTCCAACAACAGCTCCATCTCCTACTCCTATCAGGCCGCGGAGGGATCGAAGACGCTGTGGGCGATGCTGGACGCAAACGGAACCATCCACAACTATCTCTGGGAACCGACATCGAACACCTGGCGCGAGACCTTGTCGGACCTAAGCGCCTGTGCCTACTACAACTCCTGCGGGTTGAACGCAATGTGCAACCTCAACGCCAAGGCTCTGGAGTGCGCGTGCTTACGTGGGTACATCCCAAAGTCGACAGAGGAGTGGCAGGAGGGGAATTATAAAGGTGGGTGTAAGAGGGAGGTGGAATTGGAGTGTGGGGATGGTGATGGGTTTGCGAACATGAGTGGTGTGCTGTTGCCAAATGGGTTTAGAATGGTGAGGGATGCAAGTAGGGAGGAGTGCGAGGAGTGGTGCGTGGGGAGGTGCGGGTGCGCGGCGTACGCGTTCGCGAACAAGAGCGTGATCGGGAGCAGGACGAGGTGTCTCGTGTGGGAAGGAGAGCTCCTGGATGTTAAGGTGTCAATCCCCGAAGGGGATGAGCTCTACCTTCGCCTCACAAGGTCGGTGTTGGGTAAGTTCGGTAACTAACCTTTAAAGTTTGCACTTTGCGGTATATCCTTTTTTTTTTTTCTTTTCCTTTGCTTTTTTTTTTTTTTTTTGCATTGGCAAAGAAGTCTCTCAAATAAATTGTCTTATGTTAATATTGATTTATATTACCACAACCCGTTGGATGATCATTTTTTTCTTTTTATTTTTCAGAGATAGAAGGATCTTCGTAGAAAATGAAAACAATTATAATCTCTACCATCTTACCATTGCTTGCTCTTGGAATAATACTATTGACATATTCTTTATATATCTGCAAGCAGAGATGGAGGGTAAAAAGACACGGTAAGTTTTTAGTTACTAAATTTTGGAGACCTTTCACCGAGCCTATTTTTGTCCCTTCTTTCAAATGCGCAATTATAGTCAACATCGTCTAGTTGTCAATGCATGATTGCTACCTCATATACATCCTTTGATTGCTATATCATATACATCGTCTAGTTGTTAATACATGATTGCTACATCATACATATCCTCTGGCTAATTAGGCTCAACCATCGAAAGAATTAAGGCATAGTCGATGGATGATTTCACATGCCTGATAATGAAATGTATTCGTTGTGGAATGGTCGTTCATGCATGATCCCACATGACCGATAGCGTGATATACATATATTTATTATACTTTTCATTTCTTTCAAATAAGTTCATTAATTATTTTTACATCTTCAATTTAGGGAAGAGTGAGATTGTGGTTATGGACGACCTGAAAGTCCCTGAGATGTTTGGTAAGAAGAGACCTAAAGGTTTATTGGCATTGGATTTCAACAAGCTAGTGGTCTCTACTAATAACTTTTCCATTGAAAATAAGCTTGGAGAAGGTGGCTTTGGTCCTGTTTTCAAGGTACAATTCTAATATGATTTTCCAATGGCATATTTTGGATGCCACTGCAATTTTACATGTGATAGGCAAGAAGTCCTATGGAGATTTTCCTCCCTTTGCAATTAGTACTTTTGTTAAGGTCAAGTATCGATGAATGTTTATTACTATGTTTGTGCCATTGCGATGGGTAGTCAATAAATAAGTTAAGTATAATCAACTTTTAAAGAGCCCCCAATGGATAGAAGATCAAATGAAATAGATAACAAAATTCCAACGAAGATTCAATGCTATAAATTGGGATGTATTTTCCTTATTTAGTTTTTTTTCATTGGTGTTATCCAAATTTGGATTTGTAAGTCAAGAACACAAAGTAAACGATCTAACTGGAATGTCTTTGCTTTGAAAAGGTGGTACTTATTAGAGACTTGAGACAACACTTGAGCTTTCAATTGCTTTTTTGAAATTATTTTCATTATCTATAATTTGGTCAACCCTCAACACTATAGAATAAAATCTTGTGCACTTTTGATGAAGGGTGGAGTTACGAATTTGTGACAGGAGGCCAAGTCGAAAGAGCTTATATTATCAATAGGAACCTAATTGTTAGAAACTACCACCTAGACTTGCCACGTGCTTTCTTAATATGCACATATCCATGAACCTAGTCAACATGATTTGAATTGCTCTTTACTTTTAGGGTAAATTGCCCGGAGGACAGGAAATAGCTATAAAGATGCTATCTAGGCTCTCCAATCAAGGATTTACACAATTCAAAAATGAAATAGAGCTCATTGCACGACTTCAACGTAGAAATTTGGTTAGGTTATTGGGATGGTGCATTCATGACACGGAGAAAATGCTCATCTACGAGTACATGCCTAACAAAAGCTCGGATAAATTCATATTCGGTAAGTCTTTTAGTCTTAGCGTTACCTAACATTCTAGCATTTTCATCTTATTACTAATTTGTAAGTTTTTTAGATCCTTCTCTAAATAGAGAATTAAATTGGGCAAAGCGCTTCCACATCATCCAAGGGATTGCTCACTGTCTACTCTACCTTCATCGATACTCAAGATTACGTGTCATCCACCGGGACCTAAAGGCAAGTAACATCTTATTGGATGAGGCCATGAACCCTAAAATTTCTGATTTTGGGCTCTCGAAGATCATGGAGGAAAATCAAAATGAAGCAAATACTGGAAGAGTGTCGGGAACACTGTAAGCCCATTTAGATTTCAAATTGTTCATATTTAAATAGTAAATATTCTTTGAGCCATTTCATGTATATGATCAAATTTTCATTTGAATGCAGGGGTTGCATGTCACCGGAATATGCATTTGTTGGCCTATTTTCAGAGAAATCAGATGTTTTCAGCTTTGGTGTCATTCTGTCAGAGATGCTCACAGGAAAAAAAGATCCAACGGAGACTACTCATACGTGAAACCATTTAACCTATCAGGCTTCGTAAGTCTCCATTCCTTTACCTCGATCTAAAGGACATTTCCATTTAAAATTAATAGACCATGATTAATAGGGTAACTCCTTTCATCCGGAGAATACATTATCAAAATTAGTATTATCTTTAATAGCATATGGCAACCTTTGTCATAATCTTCCCAATATATATTTTTTGTGATAAATCGTTTCTTCTGATTGTCGATCAAATAGATTATTTATGAGTTTCCTTAAGCTAACGTATGTCCTTTCTTGAATTCTAATCTTGATCGCGACTGCTTTAAAACTTCAAAGCTCTTGAAACATATTACAGGTATGGGAACATTGGAAGGAAGGTAGGATATTGGAAGTATTGGATGCTTCCATGGGCGATGAGTTCCCTGAACAAGAGGTGCTTAGATGCCTTCAGATCGCGCTGCTGTGCGTGCAAGAAAGCGCATTGGATCGACCATCCACGCAGTCCCTCGTGTCCATGTTGACAACAGAAGTTGAACCTTTACCCTCACCTAAGCAACCTGCATTCTCAGCTGAGAGATACCGTGATTATGCTTATTCATCGTCCACAAGCTTTGCACCAGCATCAGTCGGATTCAGTGTCGAATCCAGGGCATTTAGAAAGTGACGGTAGTCCCTAAGCTATCGAATTAGACAGTGTTAATTTACCCCAAATTATTTCTCCTTTCCACGTGAAGAGAGGAGAAATTGGCTATTCTAATTGTGATTTTTTCCCCTATAAATCATTGATATTTTTGACATTTTGGCATAGCCTGATAAAGGGATAACCCATTAAAATAAAAGTTAAATTTATTTGGTACGAAGGATATTTTGATCCGAGTTAAGAGGATTTAACCCGAGATAAATTATTTCGGGGTTGATGTGGGATAAACTTTTTTTGTGATTTATCCCATGTATTTTCACATGTTAATCCAGAAACTTTCCAAACAGTCACAGTTTAACTCACCAGGATAACCTTTATGACTTCCAAACAAAAATAAAGGATAACTCAACTGTAAAAAAAATTATCTAATAAGATCTATCCCTCCACGTAAACTATCCGTTAATGTTTAAGATTGAAATAGATTAGTAGACGATTTACTTGAAATTATTTCCTTTTTCCCATGAAAATAACTTCTGTATATGTGTGTGTATGAAGGGGAACTTAAGTATTCTTACGGTGATTTTTCTTGCCTATAACCCATTGATTTTTTCTAGTTTATTTGAGGTGCTGTAAAACCGGTAAGGGGGTGTTAATAGGGGATGAAAACAAATTCATATGTGGATTGGCTATCTGGGATCCAAATCCACATTTAATCAGATCTGGATCTTCGGATTCGGATGATTGTAAGAGTTGGATCCGAATTTGATCAAAATAGCTTCAAAGCCTCAATATCCAGATGAAAGAGAAAATTGCAAGATGGATGCCGGTTAAGAAACACGTGTAGGGGCATGTTTTACAATGGGCGGGTCCCTCACTTATGTTTCCAACATCAAAAGTTAATGTGTGGGGGGTGGTGTCCGACATCACCGATGGTTTTCAACATTAAAAGTCAATGCATGGGGGTGGAGATACCAAAAAAGTAATCATAGGATCCACAAACACTCAAAAAAAAATAATATCACCACATCACAAGTGTAAAGATCAAACACACCGATTGATTAGATTTTTTCCTATCGGACCGGGGAGGGATTAAAGATGATGTGGATGAAGCTGGACTTGAGGGGGAACATCCCACAACTTCCTATGCAAGCCAATGTTGAACACCTGGTGAGAGACCTCATCAAACCCGAGTGCTTGCAGGTAGTACAACCCTTGTGGGCCAAACACGCTCCGCAACCTCAAGCCAAACACTCGAGAGTGCATGTGCTTATGTGGGTATGTCTCGAGGTCAGCAGAGGAGTGGTGGGAGGGGAATTATAAAGGTAGGTGTAGGAGGGAGGTGGAGTTGGGGTTTTGGGATGGTGATGGGTTTGCAAATTAGAGTGGTGTGTTGTTTCCAAATGGGTTTGGGATGGTGAGGGATGCGAGTTGGGAGGAGTGTAAGAAGTGGTACACAGGGAGGTGTGGGTGCACGACATACACGCATGCAAACAAGAGCATGATCAAGAGGAGGATGAGATGTCTTGTGTGGGAAGGAGAACTTGAGGATGCGGAGGTCGTAGATGTTGGAGGGATGAGCTCTATCTTTGCTTTGCCGAGTCATAATTAGGTAAGTTAAGTAATTTTAGAAATTCAAAACTTTTCGGTATACACTTTTTTTTTTCCTTTTTCTTTTTTTAATTAGTTTTTGTTGCATTAGTAAAGAAGCCTATCAAATAAATTGTCTTATGCTAACATCGATTTGTATTACTACAACTTGATGGATGATCATTTTTTCATTTTTATTTTCTACGGATCCTAATTGCCATCTCCATCCTCTGTGGAAACCCTAATCACCCTTTACACTCCTAGAATTATCGTAATTACCACCTTCACCATTGATTCAAATGCTAATCTTGACCACCATTCCCTATTAAAGGTGATATCCACCTTCACCTCCATTTCCAAAGCTATAAAAGTCAAGGGGTGGGGGATTCCAAATTCTGCACCACCAACAAGTTATGAAGCTCGTCTTCTTCCTTTTTTCGGCCATACATGCTTCGAATTTTGACATTTAAGCTCGTGCATTTGTAGGAACGATGGGACGATTTAACAATGAACATGGTATGTATCCTTACCTTACGCATAAGATGGCGGGAGACTTCAAGTCTACCAAAGGCCACTGAGATGAGAAGTGCAATTGGGATGCAAGAAGGTGATTGGAACTGATCTCGACCCCATGTGCTGGTTAGATCTCATCAAGGACATGATAAAATTGGTGGAGTGGAAAGCAAAGGACGTGATTTCAATGAAGTGTAAGGACCTTTGAGCAAGTATGTTGGTCTCACTGACAAGGAGATGGTGCTTATATTTAATAAATACAATGATGGTAGAAATGTAGAGTTAGTAATGTTATTTGCTGCAATTGATGATCTTGAGTATATGAAGAGTTTGAAAGTTATGGATATGTGAACTCATTAGGGTGTGGTGCACTAGTTAGGGAAGGGGGAAATTGATCTTGGGATGGTCTATCAGCATTAGTTTGCTCCATAAGTAAAGAGGAGGTTGAGGATTAATATGGTGTTGAACATGCTCTAGCATTAATGATGATTGGTGAGAAAAATAGTGATGTTGTAGGAAAAGAGGTTGATAGTGAGAATTCACCTATTGCAATGGATGTGGAGGGGGGAATGTATTGGGAAATGATGCGGGGAAGGGGCTGGCAATGGGAGCAAATGACATGAATAGAGGAACTCAACTAGGAAATGATGTTGGGGAAGGGTCCACAATTGTAGAAAATGACATAGATGGGAAAACTGAACTTGGAAATGACATGGTGAAAGGGGTAATAATGGGGGGGGGGGGGGGGAGGGGGTTTGTGGAGGAAGACATGGATGGGAGAATTCAAATGGGAAATGATGTGGGGAAGGGGTTGAGACCGGGAGCAATTGACTTGGATGGGAGGACTCAATTGGAAAATGATGGGTGGGAGGGTCTAAGAGTGGGAGCAATTGATGTGGAAGGGCAACTCAAAAGGGAGATGAGACTGAAGAGGTGATGACAGTGGAGAAATCTTTTATTGTGGATGGGGGAAATCAAATGGAAGGTGGGGGGTTAAGGCAATTGCTGTAGATGGGGGTAATGAAGTGGAAGATGAGGTTAGCTAGCTAGTGATGGGGGTTGTTGATTTGGGTGGTGTTAACATGCTTTTACCGTGTATTAAAATGGGATGTGTCGTAGTATAAACGATAAAATCACAATTAACATTTAAAATTTATAAACTCGAAACACTAGTATTCGAAGGTTATCTCTAGGAGTAAACATAAAGTGCGAATACCACTATTCGGATTTTAAGGCTTGGGAACTAGATACGATTAATTTGATTCTCTATGCATGCAATCTAGTCCAAAAGGATTAATTTCACAATTCAATAATGTATTTGTTGAAACTATATGTTAATTAGTGCAGTATTGAAAATAATTAAGAAATGATGTAATCAAGCACCATATCAAGTTAATAATAATAGTCCAACGAATATACCAAATATCCAAGAATTCAAACAACCTATCTCAAATCAGCATGAAATTACTACTTAGTCTTTGAGAAAATGATTTCCTCACTCTAAAGTCCCTGAAGTCCTGCGATTTGGTTCCTTTGAGGTTTTCTTCTTATGTGGATTGATCCATGGGCTTCTTCTTCTCCTCTTCTTCACAATTGGTAGAGGGCACCAGAACTCGACCGGCATTGGGCACCAATGGCTCTGGAGCTCCGACAAGAGGTGAAATGAGGTTGTTGGAGGGTTGCGGAGGTGAATGCATTGACAGATCGGTGGTCGGTCGATGATGGCAAAGGAGGTGGTAGATGGCGGGGTCGATGAAGCTCCTCAGTGCATGAAACTCCCCATCGAAGGTTGCAATGGACTCCTTGTGCCCACAGGAAGCTTCACGAGAAGCTTAAGAGCTTGAGGAGAGGTGAAGGGGGCTGTCAACGTTGGATGTGATGGCGGTGGAGATGGGTCTGGCGAGGTGCGCTAGGGACGCTCTCAGCCTTGACCAAGGGGTCGGGGAGCCTCGGTAGGACCTACTGAAGGTGATGGTGATGACATTGGGTGGCAATGAGGCCAGAGGAAACCAATCAAGCTCGATGACGGCGGCTAATAGTGGTCGTGTTTGGCTGACAGTTGGGGTGCTCAAACCCCCAAATTAGTTGGGGGCCTTTGCTCCCAAGGTTGAGGTAGTTCTTTGAAGGTGTTTTGTGGCGTGGTAGGAGATGGAGCGTGGTCGGGGGCTTTCATCGAAGCACCCTCCAAAGGCTCACCGCCTGTGAGGAAGATGGAGGGGATGGAAGAATTGGAGGCCTAAACCTAAATCTAAGTAGGGTAAACTACTTTAGAGGGAGAAAGGGAGAGAGGGGGCTCACTAGGAGTGAACGAGAGGGGAGAGAAGGCGGCCGGGGTTGGCTACTGGTTGCGAGGAAGAAGAAAAGGGAGGAGGCCTTTGGAGCGGAGGAGGGAGAAGTTCAAAACTTGCGTACAGCTCAAGCAGACAACAGCGGAGAAGAGCCCTCAACCAATTTTGTCAAAGGAGCGGCGAATGAAGAGGACAAAGGAGCTCCAAGGTCACGTTAATGGTGGGTTCGGGGAGGAAGATGAGAGGGGCGAACACTCATCAAGACTCGATGAAGAGAAGCGGTGTAACTTGAGGGAGCTTTATCGCTCCTTGGCACGCAAGGAGAGGGTCAGTCGTTGCGGGAACCGACTCGCCGGATTTTGTGGCCGGCAAACGCGCGGATGGAAGGTGGACTGCTGGCTGTCATTCATGACATCGTCAATCGTAATAAATCACTAATAGTGCCAAAAATATGATTGACGACAATCTGTCTGCGCCAAAAATGTTGTTTTAAGGTGTCGTTATAGTATATTTGTCACAGTGCAAACAGATGTCGCATCATTTTATTTAATTACAATTTTTACTAGTCAGTTTTCAGGTCGATCACTGGGACACAATTATTGATATATATCACTCTCTAAGTCCAAAAATGTTCTTTTATTATGAAAATGTTAATTTTATTGGGGACTGAGGGTGGATGGAGAAAAGGCGAGTAGAGGTGATCGACAATGGGCGGAGAGCGGCAGTGGGGTGGAGCCACCCAGGGCTGGCGCAGAAGGTGAATGGAGGACATGGAAATCGAGGTCCTGGAGGAGAAGGGAGCGGATTTGGCAGGAGAAGTTCTTTAGGTCGTCTGAAAATACTCAAAGACGTCCCTGGAGGAGAAAGAATGGAGATGTTCTCTGCTTCAGATGCAGACGAAGGGGGCATGTGGCAACGATTTGTAAAAACCCCCTGATCTGCTTGGAATGCAGGGGTGAAGGACACAAGTGCGAGTCGTGCCCTAGGAGGATCCCTTTGCGACCACATAGGGTAGTCTCGCATCCTGTCTGGAGGGTCAAGAATGAAACTCGTCCGCCACCGCCACCGATTTTGGGTAGGCACACAATTGAAGTTGAGATCCTGTCTTCGAAAGAGATCTCGACTGCAGAGATCACACTGAGAGGTGCTTTGATTGGGGAGATCATGACAGGCAGGCCATCGATTGAAATGCTTCAGAATCTGGTACGTTCCTTAGATCTTCTATCTGCGGGCTGGAAAGTTGCCATGTTATCCCATTCTCGCTTCTTGGTGTATGGTTTGGGCATGCTGGATGTAGAACGATTGAGATTTCATTCAAGTATCTTCGAAGACTTCATTGTGATTTGGAGAATCGTCTCTCCTTCTGATGGGGCTCTATCTGAGCGGCCTCCACAAAGAGTGACCTCCAGGAGGATTCTCCTTGAGATCTCTGGACTGCCACTGCACCTGCGGTTAAAGGGAGTTGTCTCTAAAATGCTAGCAGGCTTTGCATCAATCTGTGATGGTTCTGAAGTTTTGATCGGAGAGGGGGACATTAGGTCACTAAAAATTGAGGTGGAAGTTACCAATGCTGGTTCAATTCCTGATTCGATCACAATCAGATGTGGGGCACCTCTTGGCTTGTTAGGCTAGCTATTCTTGGACAGGTTGAATGTGGTCAAAATAAGTCGTCTGAGGAAGAACTAAAGTCTGGAACCAACAATAAGACGAGAAAACAGAGTGACAGCTGTGGACACACCCCTCCTGTTGATGCTCCTGAACCCAAAAAGAGGAAGGATTGCCATTGTGTCATGGCTGAGAAAGATCAGATGGAAGATGTTGTTACAACTGCTGATAACAGACTAGCTATGATAGTCAAAGAGGACGGCTGTCTGGAGGTTGCTGAGACTGATTTGGCAGATTCTGAGATGAACTGCAGTATGGAAATGGGTAGTTCAGGAAGGGAGTTGAGGCTTAAAGAGCCAATCCAGATGCCGCTTGCTATTCTAGCTGACTTGCAGTATGGCAGTGGTTCCACTCAAAAAAGAGGTGTGGGTAGATCTCCATACATGCTGAGAAGGAGAAGGAAGGAGACCTTGCCCCCTATTGTGGAGCAAGATATTGCTAAATCCATTATGGTAGAATATGTGGGCTGCAAGGCCAATGGGGATCTTTCTAATGAGGAATGAGAGTTTTGTCTTGGAATGTGCGTGGGCTACGCAACAAACAAAGAAGGGCTTCATTGTGTAGATATCTCTCTGAGTGGGAGATAGACTGTGCCCTTATACAAGAGACTCACTTGGAGAGGGAGAATGGTCAAGAATGGGATTGTTTTAAGCAGTTTGGCCATAGTGATATTGCGGCTAAGGTGCTACTGGTCGGTCTGGTGGACTGGCTTTTTGGTGGAGAAAATCTTCCATTTCAGTAACTGAGATTATTCGTGATAGGTTCTTAATTTCTTGTAGATGTCAATCTCCCCAAGGTGATATGGAATGGTTTATATCATGCATTTATGGTCCTTGTGTGGCAGCAGACAGAGTTGGCTTGTGGGAGGAACTCTATGCAATGCATCAAAGAGTGCAAGAGACCCCATGGTTGTTAGGGGGTGATTTCAACTGTTATCTTTCTGGTGATGATAACCCAGATGGGAGAGTGGACAGTTCTACAGCTGGCTTCCAATTGGCTGTGCAGAACATGGGCTTGACTGAATATCCTGTCAGTGGTGTGGAATATACTTGGAGGAATGGCAATGGACATATTTCCAAATTGGACAGATTCTTTGGCAGTCCTAGTTTGTTAGAGAGATATCAGCTATCTGCTGTTTTGAGCCTTGATAGGCCGTTCTCTGACCACACGCCTTTGGTTTGGGACAGTGGGGTGAATGCAGACACGGGATCATACTTCAAACTCAAGAGATCTTGGTTTAGTGAAGAAGGCTTCGTGCAAATGGTTTCTCAATGGTGGCAAAGCAAGGATGTTCAAGGCACTGCCACACAGCAGTTTGCTGCAAAATTGGCTGGTCTGCGTGAAATGTTGAAAGAATATGGGCAAGCTATGAATCTGATCAGAGACCAGAAGAGGAGGGAAGCCTTGACAATCATCAGGGATTTGGATCTGAAAGAGTGCAGGCTGGATTTGAACCAACAGGAGTAGCAGCTGAGGCAGCAGATGCAAGCAATTATGGGGGATGAAGATCTGAAATCAGAAATGGATTGGCGTGAAAAATCCAGACAGCTTTGGCTTAAAGAGGGTGATGCGAACACAAAATTTTTCCATCTTGCGGCCAGCGCTAGAAGGAGATTCAACCTTATTTCATTTATTAAAGTTGAAGAAAGAAATATTACCTCGGTTAAGGAGATCAGATCTGAAGCAAGTAAATTTTTTAAAGAAACTTCCAAGGCTGCTCCAAGAGGTTCTTGGAGGATGGCAGCAATGGATTTCCCGTGTGTAACTAATGAACAGAGTGACATGCTTGTGACTCATATTTCTGAACAGGAAGTGCTAAAGGTTATTAAAGAGTTAAATAATGAAGGGGCTCCAGGTCCAGATGGATTTCAGGTATTTTTCTACAGAGAGCTATGGAATGTTGTTAAGGTGGATGTGTTAAAGGTTATTCATGAGTTTGAATTGGGCAACTCCGGATTTGAGAGGCTGAACAAATCCTATCTATTTTTGTTACCTAAGAAATCAAGTGCGGAAAGTTTTTCTAATTACAGACCCATTGCATTATCTAATTCCATCTACCTTATTATTAGTAAGGTTATTGCTAATAGATTGCGGGAGGTTCTAAAGGACTTGATAATGCATGTTCAGTTAGCTTTTCTTCCTGGGAGATCATTACAAGAGTCATTCATTGTGGCGCAGGAGATTGTTATGGGTTGGCGAAGGAGAAAATCCAAGGCTTTCTTATGGAAAGTAGATTTTTCCAAAGCCTATGATTCTGTCTCCTGGTCATTCTTGTGAGAGATTCTTAGAAGGAGGAAATTTCCACCCTTATTGATTCAATGGGTGAAGAGATGCATTACGACAGCCTCTTTTTCCCCGTTGATAAATGGTAAACCGTGTTGTTCTTGGATTCAGCCCCAATGTGGAGTAAGGCAAGGTTGCCCTATTGCCCCTCTGATTTTTAACCTTGCGGTGGATACTTTGGCTAGATTTGCCTGCAAATTGGCTGTGGATGGTTTTATAAGGGGGTATTCAATGTCTAATCATAGGGCTCTAGCCCCTATACTTCAGTATGCTGATGATACTATTTTTCTTGTGGAAGGGGGGAAGAGAGAAGCGCAGGCTCTGTTACATATGGTAAAAATTTTTGGAGAGGTTTCTGATCTCAAATTGAATGGAAGTAAATCCTCCCTGGTCTGTTTTGGGATGAATAATGGTTTACAAAATGAGATCTCCACCATTCTTGGTACACCTGTGGTTCCACTGCCGATTAAATATCTGGGTCTGCCTTTGAAATGTTCTAAGATGAAGAAAGCAGATTGGTCTTTCCTCTTCGAAAAGATAGCTACGAATTGGAGGGCTGGAGCAGTAGATACCTATCAAAAGGAGGGAGGTATATATTACTGAATTCTGTTATCACATCGATTCCTGTTTTCTTTTTCTCTGTCCTTAGAGCTCCGAACTCAATTTGGAAAAAGCTGGAGGTGATGCGGAAAAGATTCTTTTGGAAAGGGGCCTCTCATCAAGGGGCTTTCTTTCAACCCTTGAAGTGGGAATCAATTTGCAAACCAAAGAAGCTGGGAGGCATGGGTGTTAGATCCCTTAAAGAATTCAATGAAGCTTTACTATTGAAGTGGGCTGTTCGGTTGCTACATGGGGAAAAAAAAATATGAACAGAAATTATCCAGGATAGTTATGGGAGTACCAATGATGAGAAAAATCGTCTTAACACACGTAAACCATCCCCCTTTTGGTTTTTTGTGGTGCGAGCCTTGAAGGAAAATTAGAATTTTTTCAAATCTGTTTTAGGTGATGGAAAAAGCTTCAAGTTTTGGCTGGAAAATTGGGTACATGGAGGGATGTTTAAAGATAGGTTTCCCCTTGCTTATGCTGTGGCTGCAAATAAAAATGCGGTGGTAGCTGATTATTGGGATGCTGATTCAGAGCAGTGGTTGTTAAATAATGGTGGGAGGAATAATCATGAAACAAGAACTCGAGTAGAGAATGAACGTCTCATGCAAGAGCTTGCTGCTTTCAAACCCATGCCTCATGAATATGACACATACAAATGGGAAGGTAATTTCTCTACTGCGGCTGCTTATGACAGATTGATAATGTCCTCCAGGATGGCGGAAGATGAAGAAATGGGGAAAAAACTATGGAAGTTAAAAATACCACTAAAGTTACAAATTTTCTCATGGCTTTGTAGGAGGGATGGATTGATTACTGGAGATCTGAGGCACAGAAGGATGGGGACCCCCACCCAGTTTTGTTATTTATGTGAGCTGCATAATGATTCTAGCGTTCATATCTTCTCTTCATGTGCGATCACTGATTATGTTTGGAAGAGAGTATGCAATGAGTCCTTACTCACTTGGGGAAATTTGTGGCACTGTCTTGTGGATAGGAATAAGCCTTATATACATATGGTGGCTGTGTTATGGGCTGTATGGAGGGCTAGAAATGAGTGTGTTTTTCAGGAGACCCCAGTTCATGTGGAAAATATTGTAAATTTATGCTGGAGTCTCATACAGTATTGGGGGTTGAACTTGTAAATATTTTTTATTATCAATAATAGCTCTCCTGGTTTGCTATTGGTGATTCGATAGCATTCCTTTCTTTCTCAAAAAAAAAATGTTAATTTTATTTACAATAAGAATGAATGAATCAAACAATGAATGAATGGATTAATTATATACAAAAGAATCAATTATTTCTACCTATAATGCCTTAAACATATGTACAACTAACAGGAATAAAAAACTAGCTAATATTACACTATGTTAATTATATACAACTACTATAGGTAATACCTACGTATAGGTACAAAAATAGCTACTAATATCTACCATACTAAGTTAACTTAACATACTAATATCTTTAGTAACATACATTCTATATACAATAACATATCATTCGTCCCTATAGCCTTAATAAAATATTTAAATAACATAAGGCAAAAAGAGATATCTATTCTAACATATTTACATATATACAGTGATGGTTATAACTATCACTAAAGCCTTAGTTTATTTATGTACAAAAGAGGCTCAAACATATCTATACTATTCTACTTATACATATACATATTTAGTTGTATTTATTTATATACATACATATACTTTATACCTATTTTATACATATTATACATATATACATATGCACAGAACACAGTAATGCAACAAAACACTTAGCCATTTTCTCCGTCTTCACTCTCTTCTTTGTTTTCAACACTTAGTTTTTTTTTTCGGTGTTCTTTCTCTTCTCACTTACACATTGTTCCTAAACCAAAAAATTTGTTTTAATGGGCAAGCCAAGTCATTTTTTAGGGATACACAGCACCTCGGAAAGGTGATATCAGACCTCTACTAGTGAGCCAGTCTTAGTTTTATTTAGGTACATTTTTGTTCATTTTAGGCCCATTTCAGGGCTCACACACACACCTACATGCGCTCATGCACACACCCACGCACGCCTGCAGGTGCATGCAGGCACGCACCTCAAGGATACCAATATGAATGCTCATTTGTTTTCACCCAGCGCTGACGACTGAGAGGGTCGCCAGTGCAAATGCGCTTTATACCACTACGGTACTCTTGCTGCTTTCGATGTGGTATTAACCCACAGGAGCAATTTCGCGCGAGCTGCGCTGCAGTGCATTTGCATTGTGGAGATTTTGGCCCTCGATTTGAGGGCCTCAAATTATTTTAAATCATAAAGAAATTATATAATTGTAGAGCCCTTATATAGGGCTATATAATGGTATAATTAATTTAGGCAAATAAGTTATTTGACTATTTATTGAAATTAGTTAAAGTTGGATGGTTATACATGTTAAATTATGTGTTAATTTCTTAATTAAAGTACAAATTGGCTAACTAATCAAACAATTGACCTTATACATAGTTAATTATATACTAAATTATTTATTACACATTTTTATTGTATTTTTGAGACTTTATTTTAATTTATTTACATTTAAATAGATGTTTTAGATAGATATGTGCATGAATAATTTATAAATACTGTAGTATAGTACAAATACAGTATAAATAGGTTCAATATACTTAAAATAATGCTATACACATGTACATTCTAAATTACTTCAGTATTAGCTTAAATTACTAGTTTATTTATTTTAAGTTAATAATTAACTTAATTAACTTAATAACTTAATTACCTAATTAAATTAAGTTACAGGTACTATACAGTATATAATACATAGTTAAGTATGTATATATAGTATGAGATATAGTTATGTACATATAAATAGGTTTGTATAATTACATAGATTAATATACATTAAGTTAATATAAATTTATATAGAATAATACAATAAAGTTATATATAGAATAAATCATTCTAAATATTTAATATAATATATAGAATATATATATAATTTATTTTTACAAATTATTTACATATTATACATTATATACATATAACTTAGGTTTAGTTGATATTTACAACTATATACATAATATATAAGGAATTTTTACATATTTTTGATGATTTTTTTATTTTTATAGCTTTTGTAGGTATAGTAGAGATAGGTGTTGAGAGAGAAACGGTGAGACGAGAAAGAAGAAATTCTTTTTGGTGTTTTTGATATTAGGTCTTTTATTAAATTTTAAGTTATACTAAGCTGTCGGCTAATATGTTCTACCAAGCTGGAGGTTCATAATACCTTGAAACTTGGCATATACCTAGAGAAATACCTGATCTTACTCAAGATAGGTTTACTTTATTTTTTGTGAATTTTTTTATGAATTTTATTTATTTACAAGTTAACTCAAGTCTAGGCCTTAATGAATGTTGGAAAGTGAACCTAAAGCCTCTAATTCTATTCTAAGTGCTGGAATTGAGATATAAACTTCTAAAAACATCCAACACACCATATGTAAGACTTATGATCATTAAAATAATATTTCCAACATAAATTTCATTTCAAATTACATTTTGGACAGATTTCCACATTACAAACGGCTAACAGAGATGTCAAGAGAGATTACAAGTTATTCCAATCAGAATTGAGTCCAAGAATTTTACATGAATGCTTATTCACTAAGTTCTAACATTACAAAGCATGAATGACTCATCTAATCTCCCAAAACCCAGCTCAACACACTCAGAACTTCCAGATCAGATGCTGCTCCTGAACTAATCAAACAGCTTAATTGCTGTCAAGAAACTTCAGCAGCTGCTGTTGCTGCTCTCAGAAATCAACAGCTATACCAACTACTGTTCAATTTCTATTACAGCATTTTCAGTTGTTCCAATCAACACAGTTAAATGTCTGAAGTGCATACCATGTATGATCTAAGACCTTAAGCATTTCTACATGTCTGCATCACCTAGATCTAGGTTCTTGTAAGCTCGAAAAATTTTCAATTCCACCACTGAAATTAGAGTTTTATCTCAAAAAATGTAGCTGCTATGCAGCTGTTTATGTAATGATTTGGGAGTTTTGAGACAACTCTATTTCAAAATTAATTCTATGCATGAAAATCTTCATTGAATGCTTTTGGAAGACAAACATCATCTTAAATCAAGGATTGGAAAGAAAAACATTCCAGATCTGAAACACTTGATTAAATCTCATGAGGAATCATTTCAAACTCTTTCTAAACACCTCTAAATTTCAAGAAAAGCCAAACATATCTACCAAAAATCATTGAGACCATAATAAGATCCTTATCTTACACTATAGACAGTGTAATATAAAGATCTGCATTAAACTCCCAAAGCATATAAATCCATTTCAGAAATGATTAAAATCCTTTGATGCCAATTACAAACTTTCAGAATCATGAAACATACTGATCTAATCCCTCTCTTATGCCATAGATAGCATGAAGAAAGGAATTAAATCAAACATTAAAATCCACTAGTATCGCATTCCAAACCTTCATTCCTCTCAATTCTAAATTAAAACCCCAAGGCATGCATGAAAGCCTTTAGATTAAAATCTAAATCTCATCCAATTGAGCAATTCAATCATTATTAGAACCTCAAATCAGTAAAACTGATTTTCCTTGGTTCTAACTAAAAATAAAGAACCAAAAATTCACCTCATCATCAAATCAAAATCATGTTTGAGAAATCTACAGTTCAGCTCAATTCAAATCAACACAGGGTTAAGGGTGCTTGTGAAAATCTAAAGTGGATGAGGAGACCCCTAGATGAGTTTGAGCGTGAATTGGATTTAGAAGTTGGTGAACTTCATGTCCAACTCAACTCTGATGGATGGAATGGAATATGGATTGAAGTGTGAGGAAATCAGTGAAATGTGAATTGTGAGGCGTAGAGAAAGCTATATGAATCGATGTGAAAATGTGAAAAACTCCTCTCTGATCTGAATTGATCAGAGAGGTCAGATTGGTTCTTATCTAGATCCACTCCTAACTAAACCACAACATCCACAAATTGAGCTATCTATTACGACCCGAACCCACCTCCTCATGGAACCCGGGAACGGTTCGCCTTGACTAATCCTAAGACCCAGTCGTCCATTGAAAAATAAGCCAAAAATATAAATACAACATTCCACCCATGCAATGTAGCTAAGCGTTTTTTTAATAAAAGACAGAAAAATATAATAGTAGTCTCAAGTAGACATTGCACCACAGGCAAGAAAAAATGAAGTTTATGATCTAGCCATCACAATAGAAATATAAAGACAGAAAGCAACATTTCAGGTTCTAAATACACTCAAAATACTCACTAAAGTAGTAAGACAGTGTCTCAGAAGTGGAAACGGAATGGGAACAGACTATAGCTGGGCTTGACAAGGCCCAGCACCTTCCGCAGCCGGTGGTACTGGCCGCTTATCTCCCTGACCTGAACATAAGTAGCGGTTGTTAGCTAAACGCTAAGTAGAGTGGCAAACTTAAGAACATTTAATGCATTTAACTGTTAAAAGCAGTAAACTATTTATACAGTTTCAGTTATTCATGCAGTTAACGTCTGGTTCTATTCATAATCACTAATTGTTTATTATTTAGGCATTCTAGTAAAGGTCCATGTCATCACTTGATTCGCATGTTCCCAATGGGAACGATCTTGTTGTAGTTTTCTTGCGATGTAGGACGTACACATGGCACTATCCTGGCTGGGAGAGTACCCCGTGGTAGTCCTACACCCGGTCTACCACCCCGGGGTCATGGTTGCTATGTAACGGTGACTACGGCACGCACGATAAGTGCACGGATAGCTACCCCGCACTGTCACGCGGTCAATCCTTTCCGTTAGCGGGTAAGCTCTAATGTATAGCATAGAATAGAATAGGGGCCATATCGTTTACCAGTCTGCGTACCCTCACCTGACTATCCCAGTTTGCCCAGTGGGCCCAACAGGAGTCGGTGTAGGGAGACCATTCCTAACCTTGAGTCTCAACCCAAGGGGAGGCTAGCTCTCTTCCTACACAAAAGTGATAGTAGCTCTCCTCAGTATCACGTGTACAAGGGCCAGCTCACGTTTTGTACCCAAGTCCAACCAATCGTCATGCTTGTATAAGCGAGTTATTCTATCATGTATCAGAGTTTCCATGTCACAGTAATTTAGCTACTATTTTAGTTCCCTATAGGGTTCGTTCATAGTGCTCGTCTCATACCAACAAGTTGCATGTATCTCCATTCACATTCAGGAACTCAATCATGGAAACAGGCAGTTTGTTATATAGCAGTAAAAGAATTTAACTACATCGTTTAAGTTACCATTTTCTCACAATGTGGAAATGATCATCATGCATATTTAAGTTATATCAATCAAGGTTCATGTACTGAACATAAACATACATCATTCTCAATCCTAGGGTTCATTTCGTGACTTAGGTTTCAAGCAGAGATCTCTAGTTTAACATTCACTTAACAAAATTAATCAAGGTAGTAGAGAAAGACCACCTACCAAAGGGTACGGGTGATATGGGGGCACCAACGACGGATACCAACGCCTCCGCAAGTCCCGTGCGCACTACGGAATGGAGGCCTACACCAAATAGTCGGTCAAACCAGGCATTAATTTCGTTGACTAACATTTCAACATGTCAAACAGGCTCAAAATAGTATGGGAACAACTCTAAAACGTAGGAAATTTAGAAAGGTTTCTGAAGATACCTTGATTGCACGATTCCAACTCCGTTTGGGCCCTAAACCGGCCCAAACACTCCTCCCGGTTCACCTGAACTAGACCAGGCGGGCTAATCTAGCTAGACCGGTTGCCTGCCTACAGTAGATGCGTGCACTGACTGAGATCAAACATCTAGGGTGAGTCCCAGATGTCTTAAATGCATGCAGGAACCCCCTAGCGCTCGTGCTTCTCCGCCCGTCATCTGCTACCTCTCACGACCGTCTGAGGGTGAAGCCAGACGTCTAACACCTTTCCTGACTGTCCGGGGTTGCAACCGGACGTCTGACACCACCTCCAGATGTCCAAAAGCACCTTGGTTGTTGAGTGTGAGCACTTTCTCGACACCCTTCTCCCTTGCATAGCTCACCTCCCCACGCGAGTTCGATCTCCGTGCCTGTACGCGACACAGATGCCTTGATCAAGTCTTATCTTGGGTCTTGCGTGTGTCTGGACATCTGAAGCTCACTGTGGACGTCTACGGAGCCTTCCAGCTATTTTTCGGGCTTCGCAAACGTCTGATGACCGTAGGAGTTGTGCCTGTGCCTTATGCGCAGCACCTCCTCGCAGCACGAACTCACCTCGTCTGCGACGCAGCAGTACCTCGCATTCCGTGCAGCTATAGCAACGCCCTCCTCTACTGCTTCCCTCTCCCACTCAGTCTCTCCTTCTCCCTCTCACTCCCGCTCTCGCTCTCCCTCTCCCTCACCCTCACTCACTGCTTGCAAGGGAAAGATAGGTGGTAGGCGCGTTGCTCAAGGAAATAGAATGGGAGGATGAGGAGGGGTGTGGAAAACAAGGAGGGGGGTTTATATAGGGGTCAAGGAGTAGGGTTTTAGGGCATGGGTTTAAGTAGGGCCCAGGGAAATTTCACCTGGCCCCACCGAATAATTTTGGGGGTGTAAAAATTACGTTAGGCCCCTCTAAGATTCACGAAAACCTGCACGGTGTCTCCTTGGTGTGCAAAAAATTACAAGAAGGTCCCTATGGTTCAAGAAAAGCCAAGTGACCCTTAGTAAGGGTCATTTCACTATCTGATCTACACCTAACTAATCTAGGCTACACTATTAGATACTACACAAACCTAGAAACATTAAAATCCTAACTAACAGAAGAATGGGACCTGTGGAGAAGATCTGCAGGCAGTGGTTGCAGTGACGAATGGGGGAGGATCTCCAGTAAATTGAAAACTTGCTAGTACGGTTCTGGGTTGCCCTCAGGTGCTATGTGGTCCTTAGCGGCGAGGAGTGATCATAGGAAGATGGTGGTCCATCGCCAGGGTAGTGAAACAGAGACTATATGGTCTAATAGTGGGTTTGATCAACTGGGTGGAGTAGGTGAAAGCTCAAATCAAGTTAGGGCTGTTGTTCGTGGAGGTGAGTGGAAGATTATGGAGGTGTTGATGAGGCATTTGGTGGTGTGTGTGGAGTTGGGGCAACCATGTCGGAGGTGGAGAAGATGGAGGGGAAAGGGCGATTCGTCGGTCGAATTGAGGTTGTAGTGGGTGGAATCTACGCTAGGGGGGGAGAGAGAGAATATACTTAAATTACAGATGAAAAGGGGGAAGGATCGTGCCAACTTTGATTGGCCAGCGTCAGGGAAGGTGAAGTCTCCAGTGGGAGAGACGGAGAGGAAGAAGGGGTATGGGAGCACCTGCTTGGTACGGCAAGAAGTGGAAGAAGGAGAGGAAGAAGATCCCTCTGCCTATCATACATGGCAGAGGGCGACGACAGAGGATTGAGGAGATCGCCAGAGTCATGGCGAAGGCAGTCGGAGGAAGAGAAAGATGAAGATTTAAGGCCTAAACCGGACTAAGGAGGAGGTGGATGATGCGTGAGCTTATATAGAGCCCAGCCATGCCTCAATCAGGAGGAATTATCGCAATTTCATCGCGATTTGGCTTGGGTTTCATCGTGGATTTATAGAGCTCTGCCTGAGCTCCACGCTTCAAATCTTGGCTCAAGATCGCGTTCAAATGTTTACTGGTCTGAACACCAATCCCACCGATTTTGGTGGGATTTAGTGAGGATCTTATGGAGATCTCGTTGAATCATCATCGGTAGAGTTGGATTTAGGAATCTAGGTTGAAATTAGGAAGTAGGGGGCTTTTCATGAAGAAGGCGACAAAAGATAGGGGGCTTTCTACAATTAATTCGAAAGTTAGGGACTTAGATATGAAGAATAGAGGTTTTAAGGACTGAAGTGCAAACTAGGTTAATATGGACTTTGATACTGCCCAAATTTTGGCCTTAGCCTAATTTGAATCCAAGAAATATAATAGTGAAGTTGGATTTCAATTTTGACCATGTTTAATAGAGAAATTTGCACAGAAGCCCAATTAAGGTAAAATCCCGCCTGACACTTTGTTCAAGGTCAAAATAGCTTCAGATGGTTAAACTAAGGATACAAAACCTCTTAGAATAATTTTATATGAATTTAATGAGGTTTAGATGAATTTTATATTGACCAAAAGCTCTTCAATCTAAGCGGGTCTGAAATTAGAGTTTTGTGTGCTGTTGCAGTTCTTGAAATGTGTGAAACCCTATTTCTGTCTATGTTGACCCCCTCTTTGGATTTTAATGCTCAATTGACCTTAAATTAACCCCTGAGTGACCCCGTGATTACTCTGCACTTATGATGCGATATTAAAACTACATATTTAACCCTATTTTAATGTTTTCTCTGTAAAATGGATTTTAGTGGAATTACAGTTCTCAGGCGATTATTCAAAATCATTTGTCACTTTATTTCAACTAATTCAAGTTAGTTATGGGTAATGATGGTGTTACCATCATACCCCCATGCCTAACTTTTGCTAGTCCCTAGCAAAATTCTATGGAAAGAACTAGATCTCTAGACCATGCTTTGATGTTCAGATGCTTAATTTGTGCTACTCTCGAGAAATTAGATTAGAATGCCAATAATAGACCTAGAAGCACTCAAGTACTAGCCAAGATCCAAACCTGACCAAGTGATGGGAACACCATCATAAGCCATAACTAGCTCATTTTGATTTGATTAAGTCAAAAAATGCTCCTACATAACCGCCAGAGAGCCTTAAGTCATTGCATAATCATTCTGAGAGAAAGACAAGAAAATAGGGTTAAAACTATAATTTTACCATCATATCTTGAATGCAGTACAACCACATGTTTTTTTGAGGGATAATTAAGGATCAAATGGCCTTAAATGTCCAACAAGTGGGTTAGTACAGACAGAAAAGGGTTTTTACGTGTTTTGAGAATTAAATAACTTTCGAAACCCTAAAAACAGACCCGCTTGATTAATGGGAATTCTGGTCAGGATAAAATTCATCTAAACCCTCTAAAATTCATAGAAAAATATTCTCTAGGGTTGGCATCCTTGATTTGACCATCAGAACCCGTTTTGACCTAAAATAAAGTCTCAGACGGAAAGTTTCCCTAATTTTGGAAACTGCACAATTTACCCAGTCAAACTTTGTCAAAACCTAAATTCGACTTCACCATCAGATTCCTTAGGTCTAAATTAGGTTTGTACCAAAATTTGAGTCCAATCTAAATTCATCTCGACCAAGTTTGCATTTTGGTCCAGTTTGACACTTTTATCTCACACATGCCCCTAACTTTCAAAGTTCTTTGCATTTATCCCCCCAACTTCTTCATCGTTCTTTGCAAAAAGGCCCCCAGACCATTTTTGGAAGGTAAACCTTCACCGTCGAGTTTCGAGCAAGGATTTCTCGCTCGATTCTCAATCAATTAATCCTAGATTTGAAACACAGATTCCTCGGGAAATTTCCTTCCAAATAAGCCCATCCAGGGATCCAAACTTCTTTCCAAAAGCTCATGTAAACCTTTAGAAGGAATGGGTATCATTTGTTTACGTAAGCTCCAAGGTTTCCAAGCTTGCTTCCAAGCTTGGAACCTCCTCTATATAACCACCTCCGAGGCCTTGCGTAATTTTTGAGCTAGTTTTGAGGCCAAAAAACTCTTCCTAACCCTACCTCCAACCTCCTCCGACCTAGCTCCGGCGAGCATCTCCCTCCGTAGTCCTACGGCCTCCTAACGGCCAAATTGGGAGCGTCTCCTTCCTCCCCAACTTCCTCTGCCTCTCGATGGCCAACTCAGAGGTACCCTAGCCCCTTCATCCTCGCCGTCTCCCTTGTCGAAAAACCCTTCATCCACAGTGTCGGCCAACCACAGCTAACGCCGCCCTACCTCCTTCATCTGCAATTCTAGGTCCTTAAGTTCCCTTCTTCTCTCTCCTTTCTTGTCCTCCCCTTAACTTTTTAATTCGACCGCCGACCACCTAGCTCCCTCACCATCTTCTCCACGACTGGTCGGGCTCCGACAAGCCCACGCCACCACCATAGACCACCAAACGCCTCGTCAACCACCTCACGACCTTCGCTACACCACCCTCTACAAAACCCCTCTCCCTATATGCCAGTCCACTTGCCCACATCATCCACCGAACAACCCACCTTTCCATCGTCATTCCCGACTTCGTCCAGCCACCTCAGCCACTCAAACTCCACGTAACCACCACCGTCGACTTCGCCTCACCAAGGAAAAGCTTCTGAACATTCTAATTAAGGCTTTTAGCTCATTTTTTCTGGTTTCAGGTCCAGCCACCCCCGCGCCATTGTTGGAGCTTCTTTGCGAAGCTCCAAGCTTTGTTCGTGCAGAGATTCACCTAGGTGTATGCTTCAGAAGATGCAGGATTGCATCAAGAGCACGCGTGGACCAGCAATTGAGGAGTTTGACCATTCTCTTGTGTGAATTGAACAGTGGAGCACAGCAGCTCGCAACAGCAGACGCACGCGAAGGATATGGGACATTTAGTCCCACATTGTGGATCAATGAGCAAATGCAGTCACATAAATTGAAAAATTTGCATGGGTTCTTTGCCTCAGCACTCACAGGGGGTGAGGTCCCCGCACGTGCCTTACATACGCCTCACCTGCGACACCTAACCCTTGGGTCTGGCCAATCCGGTAACCTGCCTAACCTAGGCACTCCTCACTCACCACCCACGCTGGTGAGCCTGGTCCCAGGTGCGTGCCTGCCCATTTACCCGTCTATCCTAACTTGTGGCTCTAGGAGAGCGTGACCCAAGGAGAGAAAGAGAGGATAGTGCGTGGGGGCAAGGGGGGTTTTGCTCTGAGAAGGATTGGCTGACACTTAACCAAAATTGAGGATCCACCCCCCTCTGCATAAAGAAGAGAAGAGTCGCAGAAGAGAAAAGAAGACGGCTTGAAAAAGAAGCCAGAAGAGGAAGAAAGGAAGGAGGCTCATGAGTGAAGAGAAAGCAGAGAAGGAAGGAAAATAAGAGGAAGAAGAAGAAGGAAAGAAGAAGAAAGCAGAAGAAGAGAAGAAGAAGACCTAAGTTTGATGGTTAAGTCGTCTGATCATCAGACCCGACAACTGATTTAAGGCTTGATACTTGATACTGTTGAGATATTGAATGCTTAATATATATATATATATATGCTTACAGAATAATTGGTGATTTAAATCACCATTATTTTAACTTCTCTACCTTTTTATTGCCTCAAAATACATGAGAATTCATTGAATATCTAAAGTGACATATTAATATTTAGTGAATATCATTTTGTGGTTTAAATTCTTGTGCTCATTTACAGTATTTGAGATTAGTGTGTGAATTCCTATATGCTCACTGTGTTCGACCTCGGACTTTTTCAAGTATAAATTTTATCTGATTCGACCAATATTGCAACGCGACTATTTTAAAACCCGTTTCAGAGCGACTAACACCAAGTTCAGCCAGGGTCTGTCGCGAAGGTTTCTAAGGCTCGCAAAAATTGCCTAGAGGCTCGTTGACCTCAGCGGTTAAAGCGCCCGTGCGTAGATGTATTGTGTCTAGGTTTAGTTTGCTAGTGTATTTTGATAAGAGAGAGATAGAGAAGGTTGTTTCACTTGGAAAGTTTTCTCTCCTTTCTTTTTATGTTTCCCTAAATCCAACCTCAGATTGTTCCTAAACACGGTCTGTATCAGATTCCTTGTCCCCACTATCAAATCTTGAAAGGTCCCTGGCTTTCGATACTTTGGGATAGCATCGCCCATGGCAACCCCCAAAACTCGTAGCTTTCAATACTTCGGGATAGTGTTGCCCATGGTGTTTTGTAGCTAAATTCAAGCCTTGGCAATCGACATTTCAGGATAATCCTACCCATGGCACTTGAACTAATACAAGGTGCTTACATGCCCCCAGTAGGATATTTAGATATCTTAAGAGACAAGCACCGAGAAAATAATATGTTAATACGCATCTTCGAGGGGAATTTTCTACTTCTCCATGCTGGGAACTCGTCAAATCAACTTGTGTTTTCAATCTGCTCCTAAGCTAGATCTTCAGAACGATTTTCAGAATAGAACACTTTTGGCATTATTTCTTCATTAAGCGCACTGAACCAGACTAGTGTGTGGATTTTGGATGCTTAAGTTACCAAGTCCTGCAAACCAAAGGGCAGGCAAAGGGGCCGAATAACCCTTAAGCCTTAGACTTAATATATCAGCTTCGTACTTTCCTCAACCTCTTAAGAACTAATCTGGATTTTAACAAATACATGAGTGTTTAAGCCCTACAATAAGCCCAAGAGGCCTAAGATCAACACTTGTTACTAATCTCCTTGTCTCTAGTACTTCAGAACTTAATCCTTGCTTTGATTTAGTCTAGAATCTTAAGTAGACCCCATAATCAATTGCTAAGATTATCGATTTTGTTTCTGGTTTTGCTCCTTTTTGCATTTTGTGTTTCCTCCTCTTTTCCTCCTCAAGACAGATTTTCAATCATTTCACAAAATTTTCCTCCCCTTTCTCCATTTTTTTATATGCATTTTTTTTGTGAGAACCCCTCAGAAAATTGAAATTCCATTTGTGTTTTGCACTTTAACACCCCCCTATGCTTAAGTTTTGTAATGTCCTCATTGTAAACTAGGTGGGTACGAATCAGCTTGATTCAAGATTTAGAACAGGGTCAAAGGGTGAGTGAATTGGTTGGGATGATTATTGTAGATGATTTTAAGCTCTGATATAAGTATCAAAGGTGGATTCAGCTGCTCTAAAGTTGAACCATAAAATGCAATAGGAGTGTAGCTTAAAAAGATGATCAGAAAGGTCTCGATTGTTTGGAATGAAAGGTTGCCTCTCATTAAGCACTAAATTCAATGCCTTCAGCCGAGCAAAAGGTGGTTAAGGAGAAGGAGTGGTCAAATCAGAGGAAGTTTATAGAACAAGCACATTGATGAATTATCTAGTTGGTCCAACCAGGTGCTTGTTCAGATCAACGGGCTGATGATGCAAACCAAACCCAATCAGTCTGGTGAGTTGATGGATGTGAATCAATAGGTATGGAGCCCACTAGATACTCTGTGGCTTAAAAAGATATGGAAATGCAAATCTAGGGTTTGGCTGAATCAGTCCAGCCTGATCATAGTAGGGGTCCTCAAATGTCAATGGATCAATGGACAATGTAAAAACCCTACTGGTGGGATCAGAGAAAGATAAGATGTGATTAACGGTCTGATCAGTGTCTGATTCTCGATCAAAAGATGGAGGTGAATTAGATGAAACTGAATCAGAGAGAGGTGAGTCAAAGTAGAAATTGATTCCGGTGGCGGGTTGAGGTCGGGATTGGATTTTGACAGGCTCTGTATGTGGATTGGAAGGTGTGGCTTCTTCGAGGTTCAAATAATTGGCCTTAGAATTAGAATCAAAGAATGGATCATGAATATTGAGGCCATAAACTGGCTCATAATCATTTGGAAAGAAAGGTTTTCCGAAATTAGAGTATGATTCGAAATCATCAGAGAATCTACGAAAATCAATTTTTGAACCTGATTCCAGATCGGGATTTCCACTACAGAACAAATCATGATGCATAGAATTAACAACCTAATTTCAAATTCTGAGCTCAAAGAGGTGTCCTTATTAGGCATAGTCTTGGGTTCTAGGCTCCTAGGGTAGACCCAATCAAATCCCAACTCTTCCAACTCTGTTTCTATTACGACCCAACCGCAGCTCCCTACAAGACTCGAGATTGGCTTGCTTCGACTAATTCTAAGACCCAGTTGTCCAACGAGAAATAACCAAAAGTAGAAAATATATTACAACTACACATGCAATGTAACTAAGCAGAAATAAATAAGAGACAATAATGGAAATCAGAACGAAAAGTCTCAAATATTACATGCCACAAGTGGAAGAGTACTATAACATATATAGCCATCACAACTACAACAAGGGGGAATATAACATGAACAGAATATAACAGAGACAACCAATAGGTTAAAAGTACTCGCTACTACAAAAGAGCTCTAAAATAGAAAGGAACAACTACGGCTAGGCTCAACTAGGCCCAGCACCCTCTGCAGCCGGTGGCACTGGCTGCTCAACTCCCTGACCTAAACATGGTTATACAATTCGTGGTCAGCTAACGTTAAGTAGAGTGGTGGTTAAGCCATTTATATGCAATTTAACAAAAGAAACAAGCAAATACTGATCATTCATTTCCATTTATCTCAACTAGGTGTTTCTGTTTCAGTTATTCTAATAAGGATCCATAACATTTCTTAATTCTCTTGTTTCCTAAGGAAATGATCTTGATTGCAGTTTATTTTGCGATGTAGGATGTACACGTGGCACTCTCCTGGCCGAGAGAGCCCCTGTGGTAGTCCTACACCCGGTCTACCACCTCGAGGTCACGGTCACGATGTAGTGGTGACTACGGCATGTGCGATAAGCGCATGGGTAGCTACCCTGCACTCGCACGCGGTTAATCATTTCTGCTAGCGGGTACGCTCAAACATACAACACAAAACAGAACAGGGGTCTCGCCCCTCAATAGTCTGCGTACTCTCACTCGACTATCCCGGTTTGCCTAGTAGGCCTAACAAGAGTTGGTGTAGGGTGGCCAGTCCTAACCCCAGGTCCCATGGGGCGGCTAGCTCCCCCCCACCTACACTAAAGTAACAAGAGTTGGTGTAGGGGGCCATTCCTAACCCTAGGTCTCAACCCAAGGGCGACTAGCTCCCCCCTACACTAAAGTGACGGTAGCTCTCCTCGATACCATGTACACGAGGGCCAGCTCACTTTCAATACAAAAGGGACAGTTGCTCTCCTTGGTACCATGTACTCGAGGGCTAGCTCACTTCCCTCCTACATACGATATTTGTTCCATATACGTGAGTTCCTCTTCTAGTTTCCCCATAGGGTTCACACATTGTATTCAGTTCATTTCATTTCATGACATGCATATCTCTTTGTTCACAACTTGGTTCTCAACCATATAACAGGCAGCTCATAATTTAATAACTGAAAGAAGCATCACATCATGTAACTATTCATTTGCTAGCATTAAGAGTTCTAACATGCATTTCAGAATTAAACCGTATGGCTCAAGCAATGTTCATTCACTCAATTATGTCCTAGGGTTCATTTCATATCCTAGGGTTCAATCAATTCATTCTAAGATAGAATGCACTTTATTAATTAAGTCATAATATTTAAAAAAACCACTCTACCGGGATACACAGGTGGAATGGGGGCTCGAATCGTAGATCCCGTTGTCTCCGCAGGCCTCGTATGTTCTACTGGCTGGAGACTTATACAATTGACTAAATACATCAAATGAATTCAAAATAGTATACGAGTGATACTAACACGTAGAGAAACTCAAACGAAAACCAACAATACTTCATTTGGGCAAAATCGACTCCGTTTGGGCCTTAAATGGGCCAAAAACGTGCATACTGACTACAATCAGACGTCTAGGACTAGACTTAGACGTCTTAAATGACCTCAGAATCTCATCTTGCTTTCCTTTGGCTTCCTCAGATGTCCGAACCCCTCTGCAGCCATCTGAGGGAGATTCCTGATGTCTAGCACTCCCTCCGGTCATCTAGGAGTGTAGTTAGACATCTGGCACTGGCTGATGATAACATCATCATTAGCCATATCTAGCTTTAATTAGTCATACTCCATCATTAAATGTCCTCCATAACCGCCAAAGAGACGTAATTCACTGCAAATCCATTCTGAGGGAAATACAGTAAAATAGGGTTAAAATTGTAGTTTTAACAGCATATCTCAATTGGAGTACAATCACGGGATTTCTCCAGGGGTTAATTAAGGGTCAAATGATCTTAAGTGTCCAACAAGTGGGTTAGAACAGACAGAAAAGGGTTTTTGCGTCTTTTGAGAATTAAATGACATCTGAAACCCCAAAAAAAAGACCCGCTTAATTAATTGAGGTTATGGTTAGGATAAAATTCACCTAAATCCTCTAAAATTTATATAAAAATATTCCCTAAGATTTGGTACCTTCAATTTGACCATCAGAACTCGTCTTGACCTAAAACAGAGCCACAGACAGACTTTTGCCCTAATTTGGGTAATTATGCAATATTTCCAGTCAAACTTGGTCAAAACCTAAATATAACTTCACCATTGGATTCCTTGAGTCCAAATTAGGCTTGTAACAAAATTTGGGTCCAATCTGAGATCATCTTGACCTAGTTTGCAATTTGATCTTATCTGACTTTTTTCTCTAACACACATGCTCCTAACTTTTGAATTTCTTACAAATAACCCCCAACTTTGTCGTATTCTTTACAAATAGGTCCCTACCACCATGAAATCCTATTCCTACAACTCTGGTGACATTTGATTGAAGAGAACTCCTTCTCTAATCAATCATTCCCTTCCAAAATTGGAAGGGAGATTCCCTCAGGAGTCCTCTTTCCAATGAATCCAGTCTTGAGCCCCAAAACCTTCCCAATCTCTCATGCGAACGCATGAGAGATTCAGGTATCTTTAGGTTTCCAACTCTGGTGAGCTTTTCTAGCTTGGGAAGCTTGCCTACCAAGCTTAAATTGACCTCTAGAGCCCTATAAAAGAACCCTTGACGCACGACCATTTTCCTCAGCTAGTTTTGAGGCCAAAAATCTCTTCCTAACCCTGCCTCCAACCTCCTCCGACGTAGCTTCGGCGAGCATCCTCCCCCGTCGTCCTACGGCCTCCCAACGGCCAAATTGGGAGCATCTTCTTCCTCCCCGACTTCCTCCGCCTCTCGACGACCACATCAGAGGTGCCTCAGACCCCTTTCTTCGTCGCCGTCTCCCTTAGGAGATTTCATCTTCCATGGCATCGGCAATCACACCGACGTTGTATTCCTTCCCCTTCATCCATAATATTAGGTCCTTTAACTCCCTTTCCCTCTCTCCGTTAATTCTTGCTTCTTTCCTATCGCTTTCGACTGCCGACAACACCATTCACCATCATCCTTCCATCTCCAGCTTCCACTCCGACGAGGGCTTCCGTCCGCTACACACATCCATCCCTCTCGCCAACTAGTCCACAAGCTCCGCCATGACTCCACCATCAAATGCCCTCTCCTATTTCGCTCCCTCGCTCGCCCTAGCTCTCCATCGACCAAACCCATTGCCATCCACCTTCGCTGACCTCCACCGGCCACCACACACCCCAATTCGCCATGAAATCACCACGACCACCCTCGCCGTCCTCAGGCGATCATCTTGCACTATTTTAATGTGGCCACGAGGACCTATTTCATGTTTTAGGTCATCGCCATCCATCGCCATCGCCGCCTCCATCTCCGATATCATTCAAGCTCCTTCAGCCATGTTCTTCACTAATTCCACGTCCAGGAAGCGTGGCTTACTCCCAGGTTGCCAATAGAAGGTCACCGTGTCTCCTTCATTCACAATTGGATGAAGCTCAATGCTGCTACTGCTGGTATCATGCGAAGGAGGAATCAGCTCTATTAGTGCCACATCGTGGAAGGAAGGAGCCCCTCAAGTGTATAAGATGATTTTGTAAATAGGGATCCTTGCCTTGACACTGGGGGTGAGGTCCCCTTCACCCGCATGCACCTGACCCACCTAAACCTATACACACCTTGGCTGCTACCCACTGTAGGCAACCCTGGTCTCAGGTAGGCTCAAATCCGACTCGAATACCTTGTTATCCTTGAGAGAGAGAAGGGGAGGAAGGAAGAGAGAGAGCACGCGGGTAAGGGGGGATTTTGCTCTTCATTGTTCCTAACACTTAGCCACCGGAAAGAATTGGTTCCCCTTGTGTGAGAAGGAAAGAGAAGAGGAAGAGAGATTGAAGAAAAGAAAAGGAAGAGACTAAGAGAAGAAAGAGAGGGCTCGTGAAAGAAGAAGAAAGGAAGGAGAAGAATGCTTTGAGAAGCCTTGTGCTGTGACGTTTAAGACATCTGGTCATCAGACCTGACGTCTGATTTGAGGCTTGATACTTTGAATGATTGATTTAGAATTACTGTTGAGATATTTAAATTGGTTGAATGCTTGATATATATGCTTAGAGAGTAATTGGTGATTTAAATCACCATTGTTTTAACTTCTCTATTTTTTTTTGTCTCAAGATACATGAGAATTCATTGAATATCTAGTGTGACAGATTAGTGTTTATTGAATATCATTATTTGGTTTAAGTTCTTGTGCTCAGTTACATATTATTTGAGATTAGTGTGTGAATTCCTATTTGCTCCCTGTGTTCGACCTCAGATTTCTTTCGAGCATAAATTTTATCTGTTGTTCGAGCTATTTTTGAGGATTTATTACTACAACGAACGCATCTTTCTAAAACCTCAATCTTGCCTACTAACACTAGCTCCAGGCATCCTAAAGCACCTCGAAGGGTGCACCATGCTCCTTTCCAACGTTCTGTACCTACGCGCACGGGTGCAGCTCAAAAACGCGACACCTAAAACTTAACGTGCGTGCATGCGGCGCATACAGAGCACGTACCTCGGCACCCTGCATGCTGTCAGATGTCTAGCACCAACTCAGGTTGTCTTGAGGCTCCTCCAGACGTCTGGATAGCGCCCCAGACATTTGATACTGCAGAAAAATGCTTTTGTAGTACGCCCTTTGAACCTTCTCCTCGCACGATCCTCCACCCGCAGGACCGCAACTGCTCCTCTAGCAACTGTAGGAGGTTACACCTCCTCTCTGGAGCGCATCTCCTTGCACCTGCACCGCCCCTCTCCCGAGCTACTCCGGCTGTGATGCGTATGCATCTGAATAGCCTAAAATGTCTATTAATGCATGTTCTTAGTACCATATTAGCATCATGCATTGTAAATATTGCATAACATGCATAATCATGAATTTAGGTCAAAATTGTACAAATTGTATAGTAATTGTCTCATTTTATGGTTAAGGACAGGGTGACTTTTAATCAAGGCCTCAGACTGAGGATCCAACCATACGAATCTGATCAGGGTGATGACAGGAGTTCAACGACTCCAAGATCGCCCCAATCAGACATATGTAGCACCAGATATAGTCTGAGGAAGATCAAACATCAAGGGCCACGATGGTGTCAATCCACACTTCAAACAACAAATTCGACTGCACTGATGGGTTCGAATCGACGATTGCAACCTAACGGTGCGAAAATCAATTCAATCCGACATCTGTGGCACCATCTACAACTCATAGAAGATGCATGGCCAAGATGGTGCCACGTGGTGTCATCTCAGCCACCCATACCAGCCCAAGGCTCGCCTACTGTCTCTATCTCCTCATCTGCACCATCGAATCTCAGCCATTAGATCACAATCCAACGGTTGAGATCACTCCTCACCAAGACTCTCCTCTCCAAAGATGTGGCCTACAAGAGATCACAACCATTGATCTTTGATCTAACGGTTGTGAGCACGTGCATGGTTGTGGCCTACTCGACAATCCATGCTCGCAGCATAGTGGATTAGCGGCTTACCCACTCGCAAGGACACAGGATCGAAACTCCCCACATGCGCCATCCTCAACGATCCAATGAAAATTCAACCGTCTGAATGTGCATGGAGGGTGCGGATTGAGCCACGTCACCTCTATCAGATCAGATCAACCCACAGCATAAGACATCAGTGGGGTTTCACGGCCATCTAATCGAGATAGAGTGGGCGAGGATGATTGGAAACACGCTCGATCTTGAGTCATTAGATCTTCATCTGATGGCGAAGAAGCATCAACGAAGCCTCAATGCTAGGAGAACGTGCTTCAACGATGGAGAGGAAGCGGTGCCTGACATGGCTGCTTGAGGAGCATCGGATTGCAATCGAACGGCTGTGATGGTCTGAGTGCAGGCATGCGTTGAGTGGCTGAAAGTGAAGAGGCAGAGGCATGGGTGCATGAACAACGACGTGAGGGCTTTAGTGACAGTTATATCCGTCACTAAAGACCCCCTCATTTAATGTTTTAAATATGCAATGACCAAATTGCCTCCAATCCTTACAACTATAAAAGGAGATCCCTACCTACGAAATTCTCATCCCTTCTTATCTTCTCTCACCCCATCCAAAGCTCTAAGAGCTTGTCCCAAACCCGGGATGCTCCTCTAGAGTAAAAATTAGAATTTTTCCACCTTCTCCCCCCTTCGTGGAGCATCCCGCGGTTATCTACTCACTCCATTCGGGAAGCGGATCCCACGACGATGACGTCCTGCCTCACCTTCGGTTTCTCCTGCTTCGTCCTCCTTCTTCCCATTCCGTCCTCCATCTTCCAAGCGTTGCTGCATCCGGCTCGTCCTCCAAGTAATCATCGAGGAGGATACTTTCTCTCCATTCTCTTTACCACTTTCTAGAGTAGATTTACTTCTTTCTAGCGTAGATTTCCTGCTTTCTAGTTGTAATGATTAGTGTAATGAATAGCATTTGATGATGAAATCCATGTTTATTCTATCTCTGTTTTCTTTTTATTTGTAATATTCTCTCTCTGTCTTCTATTCTTTATTCTTTAAGTAGATAGTTTAGATTCAATTCGACTAGCTAATCTGCTTCGTGACAACTAAACAAACACGGTTTTGAATCAAACATCTTCCTCCCTGTGTTCGATGCAGAATTCATAGAGTTTCTGTATAAATTTATCTGTTGACGGGTTTCTTCGCAAATCATACTACGACGACGGGTTTTTCAAAATCCAATCCTTTTTGTGTACGATTTCAGCTACAATAGGCCACACCTCCTCTCCTACGCTCTCCCTCTCCCTCGCCCACACTCTCCCTCTCTTCCGTGCTCCGCCTCTCTCCTTCTTCCCTACTCACAGCTGTAAGGGTACGGGGGAGGAGAGCTTGTCGATGGCGAGGTGGTGGAGATGGAGAGGTGTGTGAGAGCGTAGGTGGAAGAGAGGGTGTGTGCGTGGGTGTGTCATGTGGGTGTGTTGTGTGGGAAGAGAGAGAGTGAAATTGTGAAATCTCCTCCGCAAAACCTTTCTCTTCGCCACAAGGCCCACACACCTAAACCCAATGTTACAACCCGATTCCCAGATCCCTATAGGACCCGAGACCGGCTCGCCTCGACTAATCCCAAGACCTAGTCGTCCAACAAGAAATAACCAAAAGTAGGAAAACAAATCACATACACACATGCAATATAACTAAGCAGAAGAAAAGTATGAAGCAGTAAAGGAAGTAGAACAATTATCTCAAAACATAGCACATGCCACCACTACAACAACAGAAAACGTAAAAGAAATAGAAAGTGACAGAAATAGTAAACTATGTGTCCATTACTCACTACAATAGTAGGAAAGTGAAAGACCTGAAAAACGACTATGGCTGGGCTCGGCTGGGCCCAACACCCTTTGTAATCAGAAACTCGGGCTGCTCAACTCCTAGTCCTGAACAAGGTTACGAAAAGACAGAGTCAGCGAAGGTTGAGTAGAGTGGTGCTTACATTATTTAAGTGCAAGTACAGTAGAAATAACAACAGATTTATTTCTCATTTATATTTATCTCATTTATGTGTTTCTGGTTCATCTATTTCTCAAAGTATGCAGGTATTTCTTGATCTTGCATGTTCCTCATGGGAATGATCTTGATTACAATCTTTTCCATAGAGTAGGAGGTACACGTGGTGCTCTCCTGGCCAGGAGAGTCCCCTATGGTAGTCCTACACCCAGTCAACCACCCTGAGGTCACTGTCATGACGTAGCGGTGACTACGGCACACATGATAAGCGCACGGGTAGCTACCATGCACTAACACGCGGTTAGTCATTTCCGCTAGCGGGTACGCCCAAAGTACATCACGGAATAGTATAGGGCCTTGCCCTCTCAGAACAGGGGTCTCGCCCCTCCATAGTCCACGTACCCTACTCCGACTACCCCGGTTTACCCAGAGGGCCTAACAAAGTCGGTGTAGGGTGGCTAGCTGAACCCCGGCCTCGTGGGGTGGCTAGCTTCCTCCCTACACTAGTAGCACACCTTGGTACCGCGTACGCGAGGGCCAACAGGAGTCAGTGTAAAGTGCCCAATCCTAACCCCAGGTCTCAACCCAAGGGAGGCTAGCTTTGCTCTACACTAGAAAGGGACAGTTGCTCTCCTTGGATCGCGTACACAAGGGCCAGCTCACTTTCTGTCTGCATTCCAGATTTCCTTTCATCCATAGGAGTTCTACTCCTAATTCCCCAAAGGGTTCATGCTCATATTCATCTCATTTATCCAGGTCCAGATCTCATGTTTCATAATTCATTCCTCATCCATATACAAGCAGCTCATGTTTTCATAATTCAATTCTCAAAAACATGCAACTTATGGTTTCACATGCAACTTCTCAATTACATACAGGCAGCTCATATTTTAACATGCATCTCGTAATTATATTAAAGGCATTTACTAGCAATTTATCTTAACCATGCATTCAAGTAAACAATACAGCTCAAACAGGCTCATTCATTTCTACCCTAGGATTCATTCAACATCTTAGAGTTCAATCCGACTATTCCAACCAAGTACATTCTTATTTAAATATTAACAACTGAGTTAAACCACTCTACAGGGTATCACGGGAGGAATGGGGGCCTGTGCCGCAGATCTCATTGTCTCTGCGGGCTCCGAACACACCACTGGCTGGTAACCTATACCAGCGACCAACATACATTAGATGAGCTCAAAATAGTAGATACTCAACATGAATACGTAGAGGAACTCGAGTGGAAAACAAATGTACTTCGTTTGCGGAAATCCGATTCCGTTTGGGCTTTAAACAGGCCAAAAATGCGGTTACTGATCAAAATCAGACGTCTGGGACTAATCCTGGACGTCTTAAAAGACGTCAGAACTCACCTTTTGTTCCTTGCGGCTGGTCAGATGTTCAGACTCTCTCTGCGACCGTCTGGGGGCAGCTCCAGACATCGGACAAGGTCTTCAGTTGTCTGGAAGCACCTCTGGGCATTTGGCGACGTGATCAGACATCCAAAAGTACTTGCGAAAACTCACCACGCGCCTTCCCAAAGCTTGCCCTGCGTACGAAAATGCAGGCACGTCTTTAGCCCAACAACTCTTGCGCTGAGATCTTCTGCATGGCGGAAATCAGCGTAGGAACGTATGTACCTCGCTCGATACGTACTTTCAGATGTCCGGCCTCAGCTCCGGACGTCCTGGTGCCTCGCTAGTCGTTTGGACTTCACTCCAGACATATGATATTGGAAAATTTCCAGTATCAGAACCTCTTCACGCCGCTCGCCCCACTCACATCTCCGCCCGCAGCGGTAGCTCCAGCAGCTGCAGGAGCTTGAGTAGCTCCTCACCGACTCCTATCCCCTACAAGCTCTTCCTAGAGCTCCACCAAGCTCCCGCGGTCATCTTCCTCCTCCCCCGCTCTCACTCCCTTGAATTCTCTTGCTCTCGCTCCTCCCCACTCTCCCCTCGCTGGTGGCTCTCCTTCCTTGCCGCTGCTGCAGCAAAGGCGGAGGGGAACGTGGCTGGCAGGAGAAGGTGGAGGTGGCGGTGGCTGTGGTGTGAGGAGGAGACGAGAGGAGAAGGGAGGGGGTTTATATAGAGAGAAGTTAGGGTTCGTGGGGTGAAGGAGAGAGAGGGAGCGGCCTCTGCGCGTCGCTTGCATGCAGAGCACAAAGCGCAGTACAAAAATCTCACTTTCAGATGTCTGGGCACGTGTCCAGACGTCTGATTGAAACTCCAGACGTCTTATCTGGCTAAAGATGTAACAGGTCATTACACCCAAGGGGTTTAAAATTGCACTCACGCCCCTATCTTTCCGAAAACTTTGAATGACCCTTGGGAAGGGTCATTTCACTTTCTATATCATAAATCGGTGCGACTTGTGAAATGGTCTTCCTGATTATCCCAAATATGCTCAAATCTAGATTCTAGGTTAAAGGTAGGAATTTGGTCACTAGAATCTGGACATGGTTCTATTGGGATGTCAGAATCACTCTCGATAATTACCTTAACAGGATAAGGTGCGGGAATTACATTCTTGAGAGGTACTGACTCTACTTTGTCAAGGGTGTTTGGAGAATCAAGGCATGATGTACCAGCTATGTTGACGAGCTCCTACCATGTTTTAAAATTCATTAGCGTCATAGTATAGTCGATAAAAGTGCGTTTACATTTAAATTTATAACTCGAATTAAAAGAGAAATTCGATGTCGTCTCTGGGAGCAAGCTTAATGCGTGATTATCATTGTCTTTAAATTTTAAGTCCAGGAACTAGATATGATCAATTAATATTTTAGTTTCAAACCTAGTTCAAAAATGTAGAGAGAAAATTGTTAATAAGTTTTGCACGACAATTTGGTAGATTAGGATTTTTGTAATCATTTAATGCTAAATAAGAGGACGACTATTGTGATGAAGCATTAAATAATGCAATTAATATATGAAGAAAGTTATTAGTATAATAAAATCCCTTTATAGAAAGCTAATCCTTAACATATAAAAAGAATATTCAATTTGGTCCCTGAGATTTAAGATTAGGTCCTTGGAAATATTTTCGCATATATCCTTTTCTTACACGTTAGTCCCTAAGACTTTCTTTCTTTTGCGATTGGATCCCTATGGTACTTTTTCTCTCAATCAGACCCCTGCCATCATCAAGAGCTCAAGCTCCTTCTCCTCAATGCAGCAATAGGTGGAGCTGGCCATGCATCTTCAAGGCTTTGGAGTCCTTGCTAGAGATCCAAAAAGCTTCGCGTGGCTTCACGGAGTCTTCCTGCATAGTTTGCCTGGCAGTAGGGAGTTGGAGAGGGCCAGTTGGAGGTCAACGTTGATGGGTTGGCCGACGATGGTGGTTTGGAGCGAGGAGCGGTGAAGCTTGAAACCGAGGAGTCAAGGAGCTTCAGTGGACTCCTTTGAACATGATGGTGGTGGTGGATTGCTGTGTCGAGGCTGGAGGAGCTTGGGCAAACACAACGAGGGTGCAGTTGGCGGTGCTTGTCCGATGGGAGTGTGGAGATGACGAAAGCCCGAATTGGGAGAGGACTTTTGCTCCTCTTGTCGAGGCAGTGCTTGTGGGGTGGTCGACAAAGCGGGAGGTGGCATGGAATGGTGAGGCATGGACGTCGAAGAGGACGCTAGAGCGGGGGCCAAAGCTTGCCGTGCGTGAAGAAGATGACGAAGAAGCGATTGTGTGGTCGAAACCTGCAAGGAGAAATCCTAAAGGGATCTAGAGGAAGAGGGGTACCTAAGAGTGGGCGTGGTGGACGGAGAAGCACGTCGGCGTGGTGGCAGGATGCGTGGAAGAACAAGTGGATGGCAGAGGGTTTTGGAGCCGAGAAAGGGACGGAGGAGCTGTGTCCTTTGATGGGGAGCACGGTGAGGAAGACAGGAAGACGGTCGTGACCTCGTTTGATGGCGAGGACCGGTGGATTGAGGGGTCAAAGAAGGTCCCAAGGTCCTTCAATGGTAGCATGCAGGAGAGGTGGAAGAAGGGTGTTGCACCTGCTATTTTCAGATGATGGCAAGCAAAGGGGTTACGTGAAGCTTTATAGACACATGTGTGGGACAGAGGTTGCGAGAATTGCTCGGTTGTTCTCACAACCTCCATGTCAGTTTTGGTCGAAGATAGCGAGAGGTGGAGGCGGCTAATGATGGTGGAACAATCACCAGCAGGTGCGGAGCGACGAGGGGAGCAACTTCTCTTTAGCCACCGAAGGCAACCGTGCTCTGAGGCAGCTGAATTTCTCATGCGAAATTCGCCTTCCGTGCGCCATGTTCATTTGAAGGTTAAGGGACCTTCTTTTGAAGAAGATGAAGAAGCTGGGGGGTGATTGTGAGGAAACTCAAAAGTTATGGGCTCATTTGTAAGGGAATTGGTTTTCGAGGGTTAAAATGCAAACTAAGTCAAGATGAAGTCCAGATGAGTCTAATTTTTATGGTAATCTAATTTGGATATGAGGAATTTAATTGTGGCTTCAATTTTAGATTTTGATGTCGTTTATATGGTCAATTTACGATTACACCCAAAATGTACCAAATTCCCGTCTGTGATTCTATTTTAGGTCAAAACAGGTTCCGATCATCAAATTGATTGTATCAAATCTTATAGAATATTTTTAATTGATTTTTAAAAGGTTTAGATCACATTTATTTCCATTGTAACTATTTTAATTAAAGTGGATTAGAAATTTGTCAATTTGATTAAGGATTAACATTTAAATTGAATGTAAGTATTAAATTATTCAGTACCAACCCACTTTTAGGATAATTTAGCTCGATTGACATTTAATTAAGCATAGGTTTACCCTCCAGCTATTCTACATTTATAACTGTCAGTGAAAATTGCAAAATTAACCCTAATTTTTATCAATTTCTCCTTCTACCCTGATTGAGTTATATCATTTTAATATGTTAATTAGGTGAATTTAACCTTAGAACTTAGCCAAATTAAGTTAGTTATAGAGGATGATGGTGATGCCATCAAGCTTCATGGCTCTCTAAGGCTGGTTTATAATTGGGAACACTTGCAACTAGATCCACCCAACCAACATCAAGATCAGGTATGTCATTCTGCATAAAGTTTGAATCTGATTCCATTTAGGTTGGGGGTCCACAACAACCTCTATTTTCAATCACGGGCTTTAGGAAATCACATTGATCTTTAATGTTGCTTTAAGATGTCTCATCAATTTCTAAGTGGATATATGGGTATTTTTTATTGATGATCTGTTTCAATAGCTTTATCATATTCTCCTGTTTCTCTGTGTCATCTTGGTGCATTTCCCAAAGTAGTGGATTTATCAGACATTGGATATACTCAGCATTATGCAATCTCTCTAATTCAATGTATCCTATCATGAGAATATCTCGGGTTGAACCTTTTATTATTTGTGTCAACATTAGCTGGGCACGATTCACAATGAATGTTGTTGTTTCTAACACATTAACCTGAACACTTCTAAATGGATCTGAGCTTTTGTACTACTCATCATGATGTCTAAGAGTAGCCTCGATCATTTTCTCTTTCATGCTCATTTGGGATTCAGGTTTCCTAAATGTTTTCTAATGTTGTCAGGTTGCATTTTCAAATCAGGTGGTGGATCAAGATTAGAATCCAATTCAGGTCCAGATTGAATTGATTATATCATATCAGAATTCCCCAAAAGATCAACTCTAATGGAGGTCTCTAGGTCAAACCTAGGACCTTTCTTGTGTATGTGCACTATAGAATAGATGAGGGACTGGATGTGAATTGGACCCAATCAAGGCACCCAAAGATTTTTGGATGACTAAGGCTATTTCGAGGCAGATGATACCTCTGAATCAGAAATCCACACATCCATTATTTGAGCAGCTAGGAAGGGAGAGCCCCACAAAGACCCCTACATGGTAGAGCATCCCCACGGGTTACAGGGTTTCCCCCACACGACCTTCCTTGTCACTGTAGTTCCAAGTGGACCGGAATGTGCGAATTGAGACCTATGTCTACCAATTTTAGTTGTAAGTTTTGCCTTGAATTTCACTTGATTAGAAATTGATTTAATTTGTGACATAATTTGGAGGTTGATTGGCCCACAAAGTGGACCAACTTCACCTGACCTGTTCTAAAGTTGAGGGTGAAATTTGGGCAAGACCCAAAATCACCCTGAATTGACTCTCAAGTTATTAGGTCCAAATTTTAGGGTTCAAGTGAATTTAGAGCCTTGATTTTTAGGGTTCTTTTGAATAGATCTTTTCAACCAAGGGCTTAGGTAGCACACAAATGCAGGAATGTCAATTTCTTTTAATGCAAGCAAATATGCACTAACACTTCGCAACTCTAAAGTGGAAACCCTAATTAACTCTATTCTCAAGTCTAATTTGATCTCAAATATGGCACCTTGGAGTCAAATAAGAATGTGAGTAATCCAAAATGTCAAGAATTTAAGCGTAAATCTCTAATAGGTATAGGAAATAAGGATGGGGATCTCTAATCAAATCATCTCAACTTCAATCAGATATCAAATTAATTTCGTAACTCAGGAAATTTTGCCTTTAAATGATAATTACTAGAAAAATAAGGCAAGTGGATCCTAATTCATTTGTTTCATTTTTCTCTTCCCAAGATTAGGAGGTGATTAAGGAAGAAGAAAATTTTTCCTTGCCCCTGGAGTGGTTGATTGTGCAGAAGATCTTCTCGTTATGTACCTCGCAAAATCACAGCAAAACAAATAGGGCAAGTTAGTAATAAGCTCAATCAAGAAAGATAAGATCAATGGTGAATTGCGTGTTGCTCCTCGGCAACGACGCCAAAATGTTATATAGTGAATTTGTCGAATTTTAAGGAAGAAGAATGCTTGCGTCGTAGTATAGTCGACAAAAACACTTTTACAACATTTAAATTTATAAGAGTGCTCGAAAATAAAATTGAGTTCGAGGTTATTCGTAGGGAACAAATATGGAATTCACATACTAATCACAATATGAATCAATGAGCACAATGACAATGATATGCAGTAAGAATCAATAATAAAAAAAATATTCAATATCAACCCAAATTATATCTTAAGAAATAATGAGATAAAAAGAATAGAAGCTCAAAACAATGGTGATTTAGATCACCAATTAGATCCTCTAATTAAGCATATATCCCAAGCATATCAACTAATCAAATTTTCCAATAGTGGTCCTTGAACCACTAATCCACGTTAGATAAGTCCATAGTACCACATCAGACGTCGGGTACCTACGTCAGATGCCTTAAACCACAAAGGCATATAATAGGCACAAGGCCTTAACATAGAGACACAGCAGAGCCAAAGCATCAAGCCTCATAAATGCTAAAAGTTGAGCTTATAGGCACTCTTTTCAAGGCATGAACAGTGCAAGACCTACCCCCACCCTCCTAAGATTTTCCTCTTCTTTTCCCTTTTTCAGATCCTAGTATAGCTTTAGGCGGGTAATTGGATCATGAACAGGGGATCAGACTCACCGGCGGTGTAGCGGGTGAGGTGTGCGCACGTGTGGTGAGTGGAACCTTACCCCATGTGCTGAGGCAATAAGGCCTCTTCACGAGCTTCAGGTGTTTTGCAGTGAACAATGTGGGACTATATCCCACTTGTTCACTTTATGCTGCAGCCGAAGATGTCTCACACAATTGTAGCTGCAGTTGTTGTTGTCTTGGTTGCTAGAAAGATTGGAGCTCTTTGTGGTGTTCATCCACAGAGCCTGGGGGTAGTAGTAGCGATGATGGTGGTCAATGAACGTTGAACAGAGGTGGAGATGATGACAGCGGTGACGGTGCTCCGATCGAAAACCTAAAAGACAAAATACAGCCTAGCAGCCCAATTAAAATTGCTTAGGACCTTCGCCAAACCATGGCGAGTGAGGCTAGGGTGGTAGCGTGGTGAATAGTGGTCTATGGAGGGTAGTCGAGGTTGATAATGGGGTCCAATAGTGGGTTTGATTGACAGGGTGAAGGAGTAGGTGAAAGCTCAAATCAAGTTAGGGCTTTTGTTTGCGGAGGTAAGTGGAAGATTATGGATATGTTGATGAGGCGTTTAGTGGTGTGTGGCGTGGGGCGACCACGCTGGAGGCGGAGAAGACAGAGGGGAAAGGGCGATTTGTTGGTCGAATTGAGGTTGTAGTGGGTGGAATCTATGCTAGGGAGAGAAAGAGAGAATAGACCAAAATTACGGATGAAAAGGGGGAAGGATCGCACTGGCTTTGATTGGCCAACGTTGGGGAAGGTGAAGTCTCCAGTGGGAGAGATGGCGAGGAAGAAGGGGTCTAGGAGCTCCTGCTTGGTATGGCGAGAAGTGGAAGAAGGAAAGGAAGAAGGTCCCTCTACTTATCGTACGTAGCAGAGGGCGACGATGGAGGATTGAGGAGCTCGTCGGAGTCGCGGCGGAGGCAGCCGAAGGAAGAGAAAGATGAAGATTTTAGGCCTAGACCAGACTAAGGATGGTGGAAGATGTGTGAGCTTATATAGAGCTCGGCCACGCCTCAATTAGGAGGAATTATCGCGATTTCGTTGTGATTTGACTTGGGTTTTATCATGGATTTCTAGAGCTTCACCTGATCTCCACACTTCAAATCTCGTCTCAAGATCGCTTTCAAACATCCTTTCCTAGTCTAAACACCAATCCCACCAATTTTGGTGGGATTTGGTGAGGATTTGATGGAGATCTTGTCGAATCATCGTCGGTGGAGTTGGGTTTAGGAATCTAGGTTGAAATCAGGTGGCAGGGGGATTTTCGTGAAGATGACAAAAGTAGGGGGCTTTCTGTAATTAATTCAAAAGTTAGGGACTTAGATGTGAAGAATAGAGGTTTTAGGGACTGAAGTGCAAACTAGGTCAATATGATCTTTGATTGGGCCCAAATTTTGGCCTTAGCCTAATTTGGATTCAAGGAATATAATGGTTAAGCTGGATTTCAGTTTTGATCACGTTTGACTGGATAATTTGCATAGAAGCCTAAATTAGGGTAAAATCCCATTTGACACTCTATTCAAGGCCAAAATAGCTTCAGATGGTCAAACTAAGGATACCAAACCTCTTAGAATAATTTTATATGAATTTTAAAAGGTTTAGATGAATTTTATCCTAACCAAAACCTCTTCAATTTAAGCATGTCTGAAATTAGGATTTGTGTGCTGTTGCGGTTCTCAAAATGCGTGAACCCTATTTCTGTCTATGTGGTCCCACTTGTTAGATTTTAATACTCAATTGACCTTCAATTAACCCCTAAGTGACCCCGTGGTTACTTTGCATTTATGATGTGATGAGAACCTCATCATGAGCCATAACTAGCTCATTTTGACCTAATACAAAGGATAAAAGCTCCTACATATCTCAAGGAAAGGCTTAACTCAGAGAATTCTGAGTTTAAGAAGAAAACAAGTCATAAGGGGTAAAAATGCAATTTTACCAGTATAATCTGCATACAGGGTAATTCAGGGCCCAAACATAGGTCAAAGCAGCTTAATAAGAATAAAAGTGGGATGAAATGATCTAGCGAGGGCTACAGCAATTCCAAGAAACTAAATGATAATCTGTAACCCTAAAACAATCCACTTCAATTCACAAGGTTCGAAGCAAAGTAAAAATAGAATAAACCCTCTAAAATTCATAGAAAAATAATCTCTAGGGTTTAGAACCTTCAATTTGGCCTTCAGAACCCATTTTGACCTACATTGAGAACCATGCCCAACTAATAACTTAATTTGGGTTTTTGCGTAAATTGACCGGTCAAACAAGGTTTAATATAGAAATGAAATTCACCATCAGATTCCTTAGGTCCTAATTAGTCATGTATAAAAACTTGAGCCTAAGAAGAAACCTCCTTGACCGACTTTACACTTTGGTCCTCATATATTTACTCTTTGGCCCTCAACTTTTGAACCCTCGCATTTTGGCCCCTAACTCTCCTTCGTTCTTTGCGATCAGGTCCCCCCTGCAAAACCTGCCAGCACCATGCTCCGGCGACCTTGCGCGGAGCATGGCGCCGCGCAGGGTGAGGTGGGGGACTTGGCAAGTAAACCGGGGGTGCCCTGCGTCGTCAGCCGTCGCAGGGACACCCCCCTGGTCGTTATAACCCACCATACCGGCCGTGCGAACGCACGGACGGTATGGGTTCTTGTTTCCGGCCATCCTCCGGCGAGGGAGACACGTCGTCTCCCTCCGCCTTCCTCCCTGTTTGATCCCTATAAATACCCCCCGTTGCTCCACCGACCGGGGCAGCTTGGATCTGACGGAGAAAATCCCCAACTTTCCTCTCTTCTCTCTCCGGCAGACGCTCACCAGCTCCGGCGGTTCCTCCCCCTTCTCCTCTTCGCTCTGCCGCAATACCAGCAGCAGAGACTTCCTCCCCTGCTCTTCCCGCGCCACGCCGCACCCAGCTGGCGCCTCTCCGGCTCTCTGCTCGCCGCCGCCCCTTTCCCTGAGCATCGTCTTCTCCGGCGACAGTCGATACGACTGTCGCCCTGTTCCTCCCCCTTCGTCCCTGCAAGTAAGCTAGAGCTACTCCCCTTCTTCTCCTCTTTCTTTCCCCGCTTTCAATTTATTCAATTAAGCCCTCGACCGACCCTGACCATCGTCACCCCCTTCGTCTCCGGCCACCCCCCGGCGAGCCGCTCCCATCACCTCAGCAACCCACACGGCTCGCCGACCCTCACCGCACCTCCGCCTCATCACACTGAGCACCCTCCACCCCTTCACTGCCACTCCACACCTCCGTAACGCTTCCCCCAACAAACCCATCCTCCGACCCACAGTCCGACCTAGGGCAGCCCTTGCACGCCGCCCCGCGCCTCGCCACCACCCACACGAGCTTCGCCGCACCCTGGCGAAGCTCCTGGCACTTTCTGATTAGGCCGAGAGGCCGTTTTCTTGTGAACAGGCCACCCGACCTCCGCCGCCATTACCGTGCAGGAGGAACTGCTTCCGCCTGCAGCTACAGGCGCGCCACGCTCAGCGCCACGCCCAGATTCAACTCCCAGGCCTTGCGAGGCGTTCCGACAAAACACCAGGCTCGCAGCTAAGGCAGAAGGCTTCGCGTGACGCCGCGATCTCCCGCTGATTTCCCCGCTGCGGGCGCGCAATTGAGGTGGGACATTTAGTCCCACCTCGGAAAAGCCTGAAGAGGCGCAGCGATATAAGATGCAAAAGTGCTGGAGGCTTACTGCCTCAGCACACGGGGTGAGGTCCCCTTCACCCGCCCGGTTACCCGGTCTCGTCCGCGCTCACGCCCCGCGGACCTGACCCGACCCGACCCGACTTAAGACTGACCTGCACTCCTCGCCCACCACGCACGCCGGTGGGCCTGGACCCGGGCCTGACCCGAACCCGGTTACCCGGCAGCTCTGGGAGAGCTTTCCCAAGAGTGGTTTCAGAGAGAGAGAGAGACGCGGGGGGGGGAGGGTAGAGTAGGTTTTGCCTCTGACGAAAAACTCTGAAGTGTGCAGGCACAGGCGAAGAAGAAGACCCGCGGAAGAAGAAGGAAGCTGACTGTAGCAACAGGTAGTTTAAGTCGTCTGATTTGGAAATCAGACGACGGCCTGAAAGGAAAAGAAGAAAGAAGGAGGGGTGACGTCCCTGGCTGAAAAAGAAAAGAAGAAGCTGACACTTAGCCGCAGGGAGGAGAAACAAGAAGAAACTCTAAAGAAGAGGCTGAGCAAGGCAGAAGAAGAGGAAAGGCTGCAGAGAAGAAGTACAGCAGAGCCAAGAAAGAGGAGCATCACCTCTGCAGAACAAAGAAGAAGAAGGAGATCTGAAGAAAGAAAGAAAGAAGAACATCACGAGGAGAAAACAAAGAGAACAACAAATTCTTTCCCTCTCTCTTTCTTTATTTTGTAAAAGAAACATGTATCTCTAGAATACAACTTGCTCCCTGAGTTCGACCTCGGGAACTCTTTTATTTTCCGAGTAAAAAAAAAATTTATATATTTGAAATGTTGGTAATAACTGGCTATACTACAACGTTATAACAATAAAACCCAGTTGAACCAAGCACTTCATGATGCGATGTTAAAACTGTAGATTTAACCCTATTTTAATGTTTTCTCCTCAAACAGATCTGAGTGGAATTATGACTCTCAGGCAATCATTCAGGAGCATTTGTCACTTTATTACAATTAATTCAAGTTAGTTATGGCTAATGATGGTGTTACCATCATGTGCTAAAAGGGAGCCAATTCTCGAGCTAAGACTCGTTGCCCTAGGCTCTATAGGGTGAAAGAATAGAAGGCCTATAAAGCACTTGAGGAACCACCTCGAGAAAGGGCCCCGACAGTTGTAGGTAGCCAACGCGATCACCCTGGCAAACTAAGAGCCAAGCGAGTCAACACCCCACCCAAGCAGGTAGGCCGTGTCACCCTGGCTCCCTGTCCGACGGACATCGCCACCGAATCCTGGTAGTGACGCCGAGGTCGTCTCCTCCTGTCGCCTAAGCACATCATTGCAGAGGTTAAGGTAACCTCAAGATGACATCACCCCAGGCAGTTGAGCCTCTCCTTCTTAGTTGGAACTCCCCAGGCACCTCCCCTCGATCTTCATCAGGGTAAGGAGGATACGATCAAGCCTCCCCGTATGATCCAGCGAAGTGTCCAAACTTTGGCGAAAGCCTCATCAGGGTAGATCGAACCCTTTGGAAAATACGGACCATGTGAAAGTCTCCACCGTGGTGCCCGTGATTGCCCAAGGTCCTCTCCTTCATTCTCCCAGGCGCGTTAGTGTGAAGGCCGTGGCAACCTCCGAGAGCGACATCGCCCGAGATGGGTCAACAACCCTCATGAATTCCAGTGGCAACGCATGTAGCACTCCAAGATGCTTAGGCTAAGCTATCTTTCAAGCCACCCCTTCCAAGCCGGTGCACCCATAGCACATCCACCACTCCAGTGAGAACGCCTTCCTTTCCTCCCATTAGCCATTCCAATCACGGCCCTTTAGCAATCAAGAAAAGAGGAGAGAGGAAGGGCATAGCCCTCCTCCGACCAACTTGGACGAAGACGGGCACCTCAACCAAGTTGCCACACTTAAGGTGGCCAGGTTGATAGTACCATTAGGCGACCTAGCTGGCTAACAACCAATATACACCTGCTGCCAAATCATCCCAATACATGCCTGACCTCCTTGGAGGGTGAAACCAGCATGTGGAGGCATGACAATGTGGTACTTGGGCGGCGACTTGGCGCAAAGCCCTTAGGGTAGAGTCAAAGGAACTCGAGAAGCCTGCGCGAAGAGAGAAAAGGGGAACCAAGTCCGTGAAATCCAGCGAGGGGCTGACCTGGCTGATTTTCCAAGCTACTTTGGGATCATAGTTGGACTTTTTAGTTGCAGCATTCCTGGCCTTCTCTTCTTTCCTCACGATGCAATTGAGCTTGTCGAGGCAAGGGGGGATCTCAATTCCTCCAAAGGTCCAGGGAAGACGACCCCCCTGAGGGGACAACGTGCCTAAAAGCAGCCTCCCAAGGCTATCTGGGACCACAGCATCCCCCATGTCCCTGCAACAGTGAAATCACCTCTCGAGGGTGGCTGACGTTGGATACCTGCTACACACGCAGTCCTTGCCATGTAAGGAACAATCCCATAACCACTAAACTCAGCACTTGAGGCCTCCACCCTATTGCAATGGTATTAAGAGGCCCGACGTGTCCTTCCAAGGGCAGGGTCTTATCCTTCCCGATGGTTGGCCGCCGTTCGCAAAAGGTGGTGATCGCTCCACGCTCTCACCTAGCAACTTGCCTCAGCGGAATGGCAGGGACCAAACATTGACCCGTCGAGCCACCTCTTAAGGTCGACGCGAACTCGGACAGACGCGTCCGACGTTCCTTGTATTGCCGCCTCTTAATGCCGGCAAGCCACCTCTTAAGGTTGACGCGAACTCAGATGTACGCATCCGACATTCCTTATGTTGCCGCCTCTTAAGGTCGACAAGCCACCTCTTAAGGTTGACGCGAACTCGAACGGATGTGTCCAACATTCCTTATGTTACCACCTCTTAAGGCTGGCAAGCCACCACTTAAGGTTGGCGAGTTCGCGTGAACTCGAACAGATGCATCTGATGTTCCTTATGTTTCCACCTCTTAAGGCCGACAAGCCACCTTTTAAGGTCAGCGCAAACTCGAATGGACACGTCCGACGTTCCTTGTATTGCTGCCTCTTAAGGCCGGTAGGCCACCTCCTAAAGTCGACGCGAACTCAGACGGACGCGTCTAACGCTCCCTACATTGCCCCCTCTCAAGGCTGGTAGGCCACGCATAAAAGTAGGCCCGAACCCAAGTGAACGAGCCTGACGTTTATTTGCTGCCTCTTAGGGTAGGCAAGCCACCTTTAAAGGTTGGCCTGAACTCGAACAAGCCCACCTGACGTTCCCTTACACCACCACCTATTCAAGCTGGCGGGTCATCTTTCCAGGATGGCTGAGGCTCGGGTGGACCCACCCAGCAGTCTAAAGAATTGCCGCCTTTTAATGCTGGCAAAGAACCTCTTGACGGCTAGCATGAATTTAAACAGAGGCACTCACGCCTCGCTTATTAGCTGCTAGAAGGCCATCCTTGAAGAATGGTGGAATCAGGGCTCTCACGCCTCATGTTCCAACAACTACGATGCCAGCTCCTCGAGCCGGTAAGGACTCAGGCCCATGCACCTTAAGGTTCCACACACCTCCCACTAGCAAAGTCTTGGCTACCCCACCCTCAGAGGCATCCACCCATCGGTGCAAATGATGAGGGTTCAGGCAGCCTCACCCAATGACTACCGTACCGGCCACCAAGGTTGGTAGGGATCAGGACCCTGGCGCCCTGTCTCTCGAGTGACACAATGTCGCATAATGCCAATAATGCGAGCTTGGGCTCCTGCACCCCAAGCACCACTTGGCTCACGTTCAGACTTCTAGCGGAAAGAGTTCCAGCAGCAACTATTTCAAGGTCGGCTCCCCTTCATTGCCACCTTCCCTTCAGGCCACCTTCCAAGATCAGCTCCCCTTCAGGCTGTTCCTGTTGCCACCTTCTAAGGTCGACTCCCCTTCGTGGCCACCCTTTAAGGAAGGCTTTAGGCGATGGTCACCTTCAAGAACCGACTCATACAAAAATCCCCCTACGCTTGCCCTATCCGGGGGCATAGTCGAGCATGCAAACGCCTGGCGGTATCACACCCCACGACCACGATAACAGAATCGCCCCTCATCCATGTACGATAAGGACAAGCCCAGTAGCAAAATGGCTGCGCCCAAAAAATGGCCAAGCTGCCAATCGCCTTTGCAGATATAGTTGGCCACCCAGTGATCAACTTCTAGGCCCTCGCTTCCGCAGAGAGGCCGAGGTGACAAATCGTGGTTCAACAATCGAGTCCGAGCTAACTCTCATAGGAATTCGGCCAGGCTCTTCAAGCTCGATCACTCAGTTCTACCCTGACAACGTCGCCTAGCTCGTCCAAGCAAACGATCTCCCAAGGGAAGCGGTGGTCCTAAATAGGGCACACGCACAAGCTCCACCAGCGAAACTTGCCTCAAGGCTCTCTCGTCAAGGATAAGCATGTCCCAATAAGAGGAGCCCCAAGTCTCCTCGATCCTCAACAAAAGGACAGGGGGACAGTGATGAGAGCCTCATCATGAACCCTAACTAGCACAATTTGATCTAAATAAGTATGAAAAAGCTCCTACAAAACCTAAAGAAAAGCCTAACTCAGAGAATTCTGAATTAAAGAATAAAATAAGTCATAAGGGGTAAAACTATAATTTTACCAATGCATTACACACACAGGCTATCTAAGGGTCTAAACACAAGTTAAATGAGCTTAATAAGGAAGGAAGTGGGATGATCTGATTTGAAAAGGGTTATAGCAACTTCTAGGAATTAAATGACATTCTGTAACCCTAAAAACAAACTCACTTTAATTCACGAGGTTCTAGGCAAAGTAAAAATCAAATAAACCCTCTAAAATTCATGGAAAAATACTCCCTATGATTTAGAACCTTCAATTTGGCCTTTGCAACCTATTTTGACCTAAATTGAGAACCATGCCCAAATTTTAACTTAATTTGGGTTTTTACGCAAATTAATCGGTCAAACATGGTCAAGCCTAAAATAAAATTACACCATTGAATTCCTTAGGTTCAAATTAGGCTGGTACACAAAATTTGGGCCTAAGAGAGGACCATCTTGACTGACTTTACAAATTGGTCCTCTTGAATTACTTTTTGACCCTTATCTTTTCAAAACCTTGCATTTAGCCCCCTATCTTCCCCTTCGTTCTTTGCAGAACGGTCCCCCTGCCACCCTGCACAGGCACCATACCTCCAACGACCTTGCGCGGAGGATGGCGCCGCGCAGGATATGGCAACTGCTCTCAGGAACGAACGGGGGGTTCCCTGCATCGTCCTCTGTCGCAGGGACCCTCCCCTGTGACTGGCGGCTGCCCATGCCTCTCGTGCGAACGCACGAAAGGCATGGGTCTCCATCTCCGACCATCTCCGGCGAGCACCTCACATCGCTCCCTCGAAACCCTCTCCTCGCCAACACCTTTATAAGGAGCGGCAGGGGCTGCCGTCTCCTTCAAGCTAGCTCTGGCCGAAGAAAACCCCCTACTTCGTCTCCTCTCACTCCGGTCAGACAGCCCAAGCTTCCATCTATCTTTCCTCCTCCTCCTCGTCGCTCTGCTGCCATACCTACAGCAAAGCTCACCCTACCCCGTCTTCCCACGCCAGGCCGCACCAGCTGGCATCTCCAGATCTCCTCCTCGTCGCCGTTACTCCTCTTCTGGGCACCTTCGTCCCCAGCTCCGGCAGACACGAGCTGGGCGTCTTCCTCTCCCTCTTCATCGAATAAGTAGGTAGGAACCTTCCCCTTACTCTCCTCTCACTTTTCCCCTCTTAAATTGGCACTTTAGACCCCTCGACTGCCACTACCACCTCCATCTGCTCCACCTCTGGCCACCATCTCCGGCGAGGTCGCTCCACCTCCACAGGCCATTTCACCCCTCGCCGACAAGCCCAGAAGCTCCCCCTCACTCCACTCAAGCGTTTCCCCTACTCCATTCACCGCCCTTCACCTTCAGACCACCCCTCGAACACACCCACCTGCACCTCTGCAGTGTGCCCTAGGCACACTGCCACAACCACTTTCCCGCCACGACGACCCCAACACCACCTTCGCCGACCACCCCCGCCACTTTCCTCGCCGGGTGCGTGCGGAGAGGAGGAGGTGCAGCGAGAGGGGAGAAGAGGGAGAGCGCGTGAGGAAGAGAGAGCGAGATCGCCGGAGCAGCTTGGGGCTGGCCAACGGGCGCGCAGCGGGAGCGTGGTGCTGAGGGGGTTACCCCGGTGCTGCTGTAGCTCAGGCAGCATGTGGGCGAGCTATGGAGTGCCGCTTGGCCTATGGAGTGCCGCTTGGCCTTTGCCAGGTATCAGCTGGAGAGCGCGGCACACAGGTGGTGGAGGGCAGTCAGGGGTCAGGAGAGGGACGAGCCGACTTGGGACGTGTTCGTCACCCTCTTCTGCGAGCAGTACTTCCCCCAGACGTGGTAGGACCAGAGGGAGGTGGGAGTTCCACACTCTCCGCCAGGGGACGATGACCGTGAGCGCGTACCGTACGCGTTTCTTGGAGCTGTCTCGTTTCGCAGCGACAACCGTGGCTACTGAGGAGGAGCGCCTTTGGAGGTTCACCGAGGGGCTCCGGCCTGCGATTCGGGAGTATGTCAAACCCGTGAAGCTGCCTACGTTCTCAAGGGTGGTAGAGGCAGCTATGACATATGAAGAGACCAACCCGTCCGCACGCGACACTAACAACGGGCGGAAGTGGCCCTACCAGCCAGACTTCTCATAGGGCCAATGAGAAAGGAGGCACGTGGCGCCTGCAGGAGAGCCGTCACGCTTTGTGGGGCCATCAGTGGCCTTTGGGAGCCCTCGACAAGGACCAGCTGCTAGCACTAGACCCCCACCCAGCCGTCAGCAGGGACCAACTGAGGGCGGGAGTCGAGTCCCCCTTTGCTACTAGTGTGGCCAGCTGGGCCACATCAGGAGGGACTGCCCATCTAGGGCTGGAGGTCAGCAGATGCTTCCCGCGCCGAGCAATGAAGGGCGAGCAGGAGGCCACGGTTTCCAGGCGCGAGGAGGAGGACAGCAATCGCGGGGAGGGTACCGGCCAGCGGCTACCCGTCCGACGCAAAGTGTGGCTGCTTCGTCCGCACCTAGGGCTGAGGGGCGTATCAACGCCCTGACACACAGGGATGCCAGAGCTTCAGGATCAGTGGTGGCAGGTATGGTTTCAGTTTCCAGCAGACTTGTTTACATGCTTTTCGATTCCGACGCTACGCACTCATTTGTCGCAGCCAGTTTTGCGGTTAGTTTGGGGCAGGACTATATGTTGTTAAAGGATCCGTTCGTGATCAGAGGTCCGAGTGGTCAGCAGTTTGTAGTTGATGAGGTGTACACAAGTTGTGAGGTCAGTGTTGGGGGACACAGCCTTCCCGCTGACCTGATTATGATACAAATGGAGGACTTTGGCGTAATTTTGGGGATGGACTGGCTGTCTGCTTACCACGCCTTGGTGGACTGCTTTGAGAGGAAGATCGTCTTCTCCATACCGGAGTTGCCTTCTTTCGAGTTCCACAGGCAGCCAGTGGACGGAGGCTTCAGGTGCATTTCTGCACTTCGGGCGGTGAGACTTTTGAGCCAGGGGTGTGAGGGCTTCCTAGCTTGTGTGGTGGCGGAGCCCAGCCCTGTGGCAGACTTTCAGAATATCCCGGTGGTCAGAGATTACCCCGACGTGTTCCCAGATGAGTTTCTAAGACTACCACCCGAGCGTGAGATCTAGTTTGAGATCTCACTGGTACCGGGGATCAGTCCCATCTCCACAGCACCGTACAGGATGGCACCACTTGAGCTGCGAGAGCTCAAGTCTCAGTTGCAGGATCTTCTGGAGAAGGGCTTTGTGAGGCCCAGTGCGTCTCCATAGGGAGCCTCAGTATTGTTCGTAAAGAAGAAGGATGGTACCCTACGCCTTTGTGTGGACTACAGACAACTGAATAGGGTTACCATCAAGAACAGGTATCCGCTGTCGAGGATTGATGACTTGTTTGACCAGCTGCGAGGTGCCACGGTATTCTCCAAGATCAACTTGAGGTCTGGATACCACCAGTTGAGGATCAAGGAGGCAGACGTCTCCAAGACAGCTTTCCGCACCTGGTACGAACACTACGAGTTTCTGGTCATGCCATTTGGGCTGACCAATGCCCCCGCTGCCTTCATGGACCTGATGAACCGGGTGTTCCGACCATACTTGGACCAGTTCGTGGTGGTATTCATTAATGATGTGCTCATCTATTCTCGAGATCAGACACAGCATGGACAACACTTGCAGATGATTTTGGACACACTGAGATGACGTAGGCTGTACACCAAATACAGCAAGTGCGAGTTCTGCTTGAGGGAGGTGACCTTCTTGGGTCATGTGATCTCCGGGGATGGCTTGGCTGTGGACCCAGCCAAGGTTGAGGTAGTGCTCAGGTGGGAGAGACTACGTACGGTTACTGAGATCCGCAGTTTCCTGGGACTGGCAGGTTACTACAGGCGGTTTATCATGGGCTTCTCGCAGATTGCACGTCCTATGACACAGCTGACCCGGAAGGATGTGCCTTTTACTTGGACAGACGCTTGTGAGGCGTGTTTTCAGGAGCTGAAGGAGAGGCTGACTTCGGCTCCCGTGCTCACCATCCCAGACAGTAGTGGCGGGTTCGTTGTGTACACGGACGCCTCTTTGCAGGGGTTAGGGGGTGTGCTCATGCAGAGGGGTCACGTTGTCGCTTACGCTTCGCGGCAACTGAAGCCCCATGAGCATAGCTACCCTACCCACGACCTGGAGCTGGTAACTGTCGTCTTCGCGCTGAAGACTTGGAGGCACTACTTGTATGATGAGAATTTTGAGATTTTCACAGATCATAAGAGCCTCAGATACTTGTTTGATCAAAAGGAGCTAAACATGAGACAGAGACATTAGTTGGAGCTCCTGAAGGACTATGATTGTAGCATTTCCTACCACCCGGGAAAGGCCAATGTGGTGGCTGACTCCTTGAGCTGGAAGGCGCTTGCCCACGTGGCCAGTTTACAGGTGCAGAGTTGGAGCCTCATGGAGGAGATGGGCAGTTGGCAGCCCCTAGAGTTACTGGGGCACTGTGGGGCAGTGACGGTAACACGATAGACTAGGTCAGAGCTGATAGACCGCATCATCACTGGATAGATGGCTGAAACGTCGCGGCAACCGGGTTTGAGGGTTTTGGTTTTGTTATAACGTTGTAGTAAAGCCGGTTATTACCAACATTTCAAATATAAAATTTTTTTACTCGGAAAATGAAAGAGTTCCCGAGGTCGAACTCAGGGAGCAAGTCGTATTCTAGAGATATACATGTTTCTTTTACAAAAAGAAAGAGAGGGGGAAAGAATTTGTTGTTTTCTCTTTGTTCTGCAGAGGGGGATGCTCTTCTTTCTCTCTTTCTTTCTCTCTGTTCTGCAGAGGTGATATTCTTCTTCTGCAATGGTGATGCTCTTCTTCTTCTTCCTGTTGTTCCTGCGTTGGTGATGTTCTTCTTTCTTCAGAGCTCCTTGTTCTTCTTCTTCTTTGGTTTTCTGCCTTGACCTCTCTTCTTCTTCTGCTTTGGCCGTTGCTCTTCCTTCTTCTTCAGCCTGCCTTCTTTCCTGCTCTGGCTGCTGACTTTCCGTCGTCTGACCCGGTGCTTCGACGACTTAACTGTGCATTTGCTACAGTGCAGCTCCTTCTTCTTCGCCTGCACTTCTTCCGCGGGTCTTCTTCTTCTTCTTTGGCCTGCACACTTCAGAGTTTTTCGTCAAGAGGCAAAACCTACTCTACCCTCCCCCCCCCCGCGTCTCTCTTTCTCTCTGAAACCACTCTTGGGAAAGCTCTCCCAGAGCTACCGGGTAATCGGGTTTGGGTCAGGCCCGGGTCCAGGCCCACCGGCGTGCGTGGTGGGCGAGGAGTGCAGTCAGTCTAAGTCGGGTCGGGTCAGGTCCGCGAGGCGTGAGCGCGGACGAGACCGGGTAACCGGGCGGGTGTAAGGGGACCCCACCCCGTGTACTGAGGCAATGAGGCTAGTGCACGAAATCAATTTAAACAGTGGAACGTGTGTGAGGCTTACCGATGTGGGACTAAACTCAGACCGTCCCTCGCGTGCGCCTGCTGGGAGACCGCGGCTTGGCTTCTGCAGCTGCGGCTTCTATCTACATAAGTTGCTGGCTGGCTGCCTTCGCACGACGCCCCGTACCCCGCAGCAGCTGGAGACCTGGCGTCCTCAAGCCTGGAGCGCGGGAGAAGCTGCTTTAATGTGCGTCAATGGCGGTCGGACCTCAAAACCTGTCGGACACGAATATGGCCTCGCGGCCTAATCAAACCACTGGGGAACCTTCGCCGTGGCACGGCGAAGGTGAGGAGCTGCGCGGCAGGCCGCAAGGAGGTGTCTGGTGGCAGCCCTGGGTCGGACTGCAACCGGAGGAATGGGTTTGTTCGGGGGAGTGTTACGGAGGTGTGGAGTGGCAGTGGAGGGGTGGGAGGTGCTCAGTGTGATGAGGCGGAGGTGCAGTGAGGGTCGGCGAGCCGTGTGGGTTGCTGAGGTGATGGGAACGGCTCGCCGGAGGGTGGTCGGAGGCGAAGGGGGTGAAGGTGGTCAGGGTCGGTAGAGGGCTTAATTGAATAAATTGAAAGCGGGGAAAGAAAGAGGAGGAGAAGGGGAGTAGCTCTAGCTTACTTGCAGGGACGAAGGGGGAGGAACAGGGCGACAGTCGTATCGACTGTCGCCGGAGAAGACGATGCTCAGGGAGAGGGGCGGCGGCGAGCAGAGAGCCGGAGAGGCGCCAGCTGGGTGCGGCGTGGCACGGGAAGAGCAGGGGAGGAAGTCTCTGCTGCTGGTATTGCGGCAGAGCGAAGAGGTGGAGGGGGAGGAAACCGCCGGAGCTGGTGAGCGTCTGCCGGAGGAAGAAGAGAAGAAAGCTGGGGGTTTTCTCCGTCAGATCCAGGCTACCCTGGTCGGTGGAGCAGCGGGGGGTATTTATAGGGATGAAACAGGGAGGAAGGCGGAGGGAGACGACGTGTCTCCCTCACCGGAGAATGGTCGGAACACGAACCCATACCGTCCGTGCGTTCGCACGGCCGGTATGGTGGGCTACAATGACCAGGGGGGTGCCCCTGCGACGGCTGACGACGCAGGGCACCCCCGGTTTACTTGCCAGGTCCCCCACCTCACCCTGCGCGGCGCCATGCTCCGCGCAAGGTCGCCGGAGCATGGTGCTGGCAGGGTTTTGCAGGAGGGACCTGATTGCAAAGAACGAAGGAGAGTTAGGGGCCAAAATGCGAGGGTTCAAAAGTTGAGGGCCAAAGAGTAAATATATGAGGACCAAAGTGTGAAGTCGGTCAAGGAGGTTTCTTCTTAGGCTCAAGTTTTTATACATGACTAATTAGGACCTAAGGAATCTGATGGTGAATTTCATTTTCATATTAAACCTTGTTTGACCGGTCAATTTGCGCAAAAACCCAAATTAAGTTATTAATTGGGCATGGTTCTCAATGTAGGTCAAAATGGGTTCTAAAGGCCAAATTGAAGGTTCTAAACCCTAGAGATTATTTTTCTATGAATTTTAGAGGGTTTATTCTATTTTTACTTTGCCTCGAACCTTGTGAATTGAAGTGGGTTGTTTTAGGGTTACAGATTATCATTTGGTTCCTTGGAAGTGCTGTAGCCCTTACTAGATCATCTCATCCCACTTTTATTCTTATTAAGCTATTTTGACCTGTGTTTGGGCCCTGAATTACCCTGTATGCAGATTATACTGGTAAAATTGCACTTTTACCCCTTATGACTGGTTTTCTTCTCAAACTCAGAATTCTCTGAGTTAAGCCTTTCCTTGAGATATGTAGGAGCTTTTATCCTTTGTATTGGGTCAAAAAGAGCTAGTTATGGCTCATGATGAGGTTCTCATCATACCCCCATGCCTAGCTTTTGCTAGTCCCTTAGCAAAAACTTAAGGTTTCAACCCTTGTTCTAGACCATGAAGTTTTTAATGGTTTTAGATAAGTGCCTTTTTTATTTGAGCATAGATTAGGTTAGAATGCTGACCATAGGCCTAAAAGGTACTCTAGTACCAATCAAGATCCAAATCTGTCTAGCCTTAGCCTCAGTCTTTTAGCAAAGGTTTTTAAGGCCCGCAAGAACTAACCTAAGGTTTATTGGACTTCGTGGTTAAAGCACCCGTGCTTGAAATGATTTTAGCCCTGGCTCAGTTCGCAGTGCGTTTTGTAAGAGAGAGATAGAAAGTTTTTCTGTTTGGAGAGTTTTCTCTCTCTTTTTCTTTTTAGTTCTAGCCTAGGATTGGCTTTTCAACACGGTCTGTATCAGATTCCTTGCTCCCATCATCAATCCTCAAGGGTTCCTGGCGATCGATGCTTCGAGATAGCACCGCCCATGGCAACCCCCGGAACCCTGGCTATTGAGATTTCGAGATAATCCCATCCATGGTATTCCGTGGCCGAATCCAGACCCTGGCAATTGACACTTCGAGATAATGCCATCCATGGAATCTGAACCAGCAGAGTGCTTACATGCCCCCCGTAGGATATGTAAATATCCTAAGAGACAAGCACCGAGGAGATGATATTTTGTTACGCATCTTCGAGGGGATTTCCCGCCTCTCCGCGCTGGGAACTCGTCCAAATCAACTTGTGTTGATCGGCCGTTCCTATTCTAGGTGTTCTTTTCAGATTTTTGCGACGCTTCTGCGTGATTCTGATTTTTACGCTTACTGAACCAGGCTGTGTGTGAGATTAGGGTTCTTAGGTTACTGAGTCCCGTAAACCAAAAATTAGTTAACGAGGCCGAATACTTCCTAAGCCTTAGACCTAATACTTCAGCTTTTCATTTTCCTCAACCTCTTGAGGAGTGTCCAGATCTTAATGGGTACTAAGAGTCTATTCAAGAATGCCTAAGGTTTGCATTCTTACTAATCTTATTGTGCACTTTTCAGTTATTTTCTTGAATGAGGTCTAGAACTTAGGTTAATTCCTTAGTTCCTTACTAATGACTATCACTTTTTCTCATAATTTTGTGCTCCTTTTTCATTTTGTTTCTTTTCTCCTTCACAAAATTTTCCTTCTCTTTTCCTCTTATTCTTTTTCGAAAAATTTTTTAATTTTTATGGTATTTTTGGCATATGTGAATTTTTTGTTTGAAACCTTTTCTTACAAGTTTTTGCACTTTCCTACCCCCCCATGCCTAAGATTTGCAATGTCCTCATTGTAACCTAGGGGGTCTTAGTTCATTCCTTAAGACAGAAATTTGGATGAGTGAATGGGTCGGGTTGAATTTTTGCGGACGATTTCAAATCCCAGATGCAAACATCTGAGTTGGGGTCGGCTGTCTACAAGGGTGAACTTCGAGTGCTGAAAGGTGTCAGAACAAGTTTCAGGTTTTCAAAGAGAATGACGGCCTGCCTCCCGTTAAGCGCTGAGTTTTACGCCATCGGCTGGGCGCAATAAGCTCAAGGGGAAAGGAGGATATAAGATGCCTCAGCCAAATCAGTAGAAGTTACATCAATGAACGGCTTGAGTCTCTGACCGTTCACGATGAAAGGTTCAGAATCGTGGCTGAGTGGACTGATTTCGATTGCTCCATTTCCAAAAACCTGTCGGACCAAATATGGTCCGACCCACTTAGATCTCAGTTTTCCTGGGAAGAGTTTGAGTCGGGCATCAAAGAGTAGGACCTTTTGACCAGGATGAAAGATCTTTCTCGAGATGTGTTTGTCGTGGAAGGCTTTAACCCGCTCCTTGTAGATTTGCGAGTTCTCGTACGCGTCTATGCGCAATTCATCGATCTCGCTGATTTGGAGTTTTCTGTGGGTCCCAGCCTTAGAAAGATCTAGATTACAGTTCCGTACTGCCCAATAGGCTTTATGCTCCAGTTCGACGGGAAGGTGGCATGCCTTTCCGTACACCAGTCTAAAGGGAGACATGCCTAATTGGGTCTTGTGGGCGGTCCTATAGGCCCACAATGCTTCCGGAAGTCGGGACGACCAGTCCTTCCTGTCAGGTCGAACAGTGACTTGCAGGATTTTCTTGATCTCCCGATTAGACAGCTCAGCTAGACCATTAGTTTGTGGGTGGTAAGGAGTAGAGATTCGGTGAGACACCCCGTATTTGGTCATCAGTGACCTAAACTGAGCATTTGTGAAATGGGTCCCCCCATCAGAGATTATTGCACGAGGAATCCCGAACCTTGAGAAAATGTGTTGATGAATAAATTTGAGAACGATTTTGTGATCACAGGTTCGGGTCGGTATGGCTTCGATCCATTTGGACACGTAGTCCACAGCCAACAGAATGTATTCGAAACCATCCGAAACAGGAAAGGGGCCCATAAAATCAATCCCCCAAACATCAAAGATTTCGCATACTAGAATCGGTTGCATAGGCATCATGTCGCGATGGCTCATGTTGCCCAAAGTCTGGCAACGACTGCATGCCTTGCAATGACTGTATGCGTCTTTGAACAGTGTGGGCCAGTAAAAGCCGCACTGGAGGACTTTTGATGCGGTTTTATGCCCGGCAAAATGGCCACCGCATGCCTGGTCATGGCAGAAAGAGAGGATATTGTTGACTTCCCCTTCCGGGACACATCTCCGGATGATCTGATCGGCACCTATGCGGAAGAGGTACGGGTCTTCCCAAATGTAATACTTGGCATCGGAGCGTAATTTGTCTTTCTTGGCCTTCGGCCAATCGGACGGGGTCTGATGAGATGCCAAGTAATTTACAATATTAGCAAACCATGGAAGGCTAGTACCAATAGTCAGCAGGTGCTCATCGGGAAAATGCTCAGTGATGGGTCCGGAAGGGTCTATCATTTCAGAAGGAAGACGGGACAAGTGATCAGCTACCACGTTTTGTTTTCCCACTTTATCGCGAATCTCGAGGTCAAATTCTTGCAACAGCAAGATCCATCGGATCAATCGAGGTTTCGCGTCCTTCTTTGCAAGGAGATGCCTCACAGCCGTGTGATCCGAGTATATGATGACATGGGAACCCAGAAGGTACGATCTGAACTTCTCTAGGGCAAATACTACAGCTAGCAGCTCTTTCTCAGTAACTGTATAGTTACGCTGAGCCTCATCGAGTGTTTTGCTGGCGTAGTAAATGACCACAGGTTTCTTGTCATTTTTCTGCCCCAAAACCGCTCCTACAGCGAAGTCGGATGCATCACACATGATCTCAAAGGGTTGAGACCAATCAGGGGACTGTAGGATTGGGGCTTGGGTGACTCGGTCACGCAGGATTTCAAATGCTTGAGTGCATTCCTTGGAGATTTCGAAGGGAACATCCTTGGAGAGAAGAGTGGTCAGGGGGCGTGCGATTTTTGAAAAATCAGGGATAAATCGTCGATAAAAACCGACATGCCCTAAAAAGGATCGGATGTCCCTGATCGAGCTAGGCATAGGAAGGTGAGAAATCAGATTAACCTTAGCTCGATCCACTTGGATACCTTTCTCCGAAATTGAGTGTCCCAGGACAATTCCCTCAGGCACCATGAAATGGCTCTTTTCCCAGGAAAGAACTAAATTCACGTCGATGCACCGCCTGAGTATCTGGACCAAGTGTTGGAGGCAATCGTCGAATGATGCTCCGAAAACTAAAAAGTCATCCATGAAGACTTCCAGATAATCACCTACCATATCTGAGAATATGGCAAGCATGCATCGCTGAAAAGTAGCGGGTGCATTGCAAAGACCGAAAGGCATCCTTCGGAAAGCGTATGTTCCGAAGGGGCAGGTGAACGTGGTCTTTTCTTGTTCCTCAGGATGGATTGCCACCTGGTTATAACCGGAGTACCCGTCAAGAAAGCAGAAGAACCTATTTCCCGCTAGTTTTTCGAGAATTTGATCAATGAAGGGTAGTGGGAAATGATCCTTCTTCGTGGAGGAATTGAGTCGACGGTAATCTATACAGACTCTCCACGAGTTGGCTAATCGGGTAGGAATGATTTCTCCGGTCTCAGTCGTTATAGTGGTGAGTCCTGCCTTCTTAGGCACGACCTGAATTGGGCTCACCCAACGACTATCGGAGATCGGGTAGATGATCCCGGCATCTAACCACTTGATGATCTCCTTTTTCACGACCTCCTGCAGATTGGGGTTCAAGCGTCTCTGCATTTCACGAGAAGGTCGTGTGCCCTCTTCTGAATAGATATGATGAGTACAATAAGAGGGACTTATTCCAGTCAAATCATCGAGGGTCCATCCGATGGCTCTGCGATGTTGCTGGAGGACAACAATCAGACGGGATTCCTGTTCAGGACTGAGGTTGGAATTGATGATCACAGGAAGGGTCTGATTAGAACCCAAAAAGATGTATTTCAAATGAGCAGGAAGGGGTTTCAGTTCGAGGATGGGGTTTTCAGCAGCAGCGGGTGGTTCAGTATAGATGTGAGGTTCAAGGGTGGGAGTTACTGGGTTGTTCACATCTGGAATTGACTCCTCTGTTTGCGGGTCAAGATCCTTCTGTGGTTGATGAGGCATACTCAAGTCATTCTGGAGGTGTGATTCATCAACCAAAGTCTTGATGTCACAAATTTGCTCGATGACGCCGCAATTAATTCCTTGTTGGGCCTTAAATATATCAATTTTCAGTGTTTGATCTCCAAACTTAAGCTCTATTTGGCCCTCCTCACAGCTGATGTTGGCTCTAGCAGTAGCCAAGAAAGGTCTCCCTAGAATGATTGGTGTATCCCTAGGGTTCTCAGGTGCATCCATGTCTAAGACTATAAAGTCCACTGGAAAATAGAAATCCCGCACTCTCACGATAACATCCTCGAGAATCCCTTTTGGTGACTTTATAGATCGATCTGCTAATTGTAATGTCACCTCGGTTGGTTTCAGCTCAGACTCTTCCAGATGGTCAAGTAAGGATGTGGGTATCAGATTTATAGATGCACCTAAGTCTAACAATGCTCTATCAAATTGGGTACCACCTATCTTACAGGAGATCAGGGGAGTTCCAGGATCTTTTGCCTTGGGTGGGAGTCTACTAAGGATTACAGAGCTGGCTTGCTCTGACAGAACAATTGGGCTCCCTCCCTTGGTTCGCGGCTTACGCTGGGGTGTACATATATTCTTTAGAAATCGTGCGTAAGCTGGTACGTGGCGGATTGCATCCATCAAGGGGATGTTTATGTGGACCTGCTCAAAGAGCTTGACCAGGTCCTCCTCAGGGGCCACGGGCTTGGTGGTCTTCTTTCCCTTGGTCAGGGCCTCGGGAAACGGGATCTTGGTTGGTTCCTCTAGGATAGGTCCAGGTTGTGGGTCTGGAACAGCGGTACCTTGGATAACTATCCTAGGGTCATGGTTATCAGGCTGGGAGTGGTTTGGATAATGCGGGTCCTGAGTTGTCTTACCACTACGTGTTGTTACAGAATTTAATCCGGCCTGATTTTGGTTTGGGTTTGGTAGGAGGGGTGGCTGCTGCTGAAATCCCGCACGAGAAGTTGAGGCATCCATCTCGTCTGGAGATGGGGCAGTAGGGGCCTGATAAATCCATTGAGCGTGGCCTAAATTTGGATTCATAACGCGCTTCTGGGTTGGCACGTTATTTGGGTTAGGAAGAGGTTGGGAAGGGAGTGTGCCTGGCTGGCGAGAATTTGCCAACTGGGCCAGCTGAGTTTTAACTTCAGTAAGCTCGTCCTTGTGCTGTTTTTGAATGGCCGCATTCGATTTTTGAATGTCAGCCAGAGTCTGAAGGATTAAGGACATTTGATCTTGATTTGGCCCTGATGGATAAGTAGGGTTGGGCCGAGGTTGAGGCGGCTGGTAGTGATGAGAGGGCTGTGGGCGGGACTGAAAAGGTGGTCTTTGGGTTTGGGGATTTCCCGCCCACTGAAAATTGGGATGGTTTCGCCATCCAGGGTTGTAAGTGTTGGAGAATGGGTCGTTCTGGATGGCGTTGAGGTCCTCGCAGGTCTGAGGAACCTCCTGAGAATCAGGGAAAGGAGGAATGGAGTTCCCCCGGCTGGTGAAGAAAGGATCGGATGATCTTCCAGTCCAAGAATCAGATGGGGATGGATATGGATCCATCCCAAGGGAGGATCGGTGGAGGATGTTTTGCACAGTCTCCTGTGTGGAAGGAGGTTGTGCAAAGGAGTTACGCGCAGAGGTGGCTCGCTGCAAGTGCTGAGTCAGCTCATCCACCTTCTTTTCAATGATTGAGACCTTGTCCAATCGACTGGCCATTAATTCCAGGTCGACTGATGCGGACAGGTCCTGCGTCTCATGTGCTCCCTTAAGATTCGTCGCTGCGCGGGTATTCGTCCTGTCGAATAATCCCATGGAGTCATTGTTGATGGAGTTCTCGCACATGTTTTCGAGAATCTCCCATACGGTGTCTTCATGTTGACCCATGATGTTTCCTCCGCAGGTTGCATTGACGAAAAGGCGGATGTCCACACGGAGTCCCTGGTAAAAAGATTGGACTTGTTCCCATTTAGGAACTCCGTGATGGGGGCACTTCCTCATGAGATCCTGAAAACGATCCCATGCCTCATGGAGAGGTTCTCCTGATTGTTGAGTGAAGTGTGTAATCTGATGGCGCAAGGCGTTGGTCCGACCAACGGGAAAGAACTTTTTCAAGAACTCGGATTGAAGTTCTTCCCAAGTGTTGATCGGCCGGGTCTGAGTTTGATACCAATGGGCGGCCTTGTCCATAAGAGAAAAGGAGAACATCTTCATGAGAAGAATATCCCGATTTTGCGCATCTGATCCAAAAGTGTGGGCCAGATGCTTTAGCTGTTTGATGTGCTGGAAGGGATCTTCAGAATTAAGCCCATGGAATTTAGGTATAGCATGAATCATGTTGGGCTTTAGTTCGGAATCAGGTCCTCCAATCGGGATTCTGACTCGAGGCTCAATGGCCACCGCAGCAGGATTGTAGTGGTCCCGCATCATAGGATGCTGTGGTGGGTGCACGAAGTTTTGGAAGAGGTCATTGAGTCGCTGGAGCTGGTGTTCCAGATTATTTTCTTCCTCAACTGGCTGAGCCATGATGGGGGAAGAAGAAGAACTTGGTTCTGAATCAGAAGAGAGAATAATGTGAGGGTGTTGCTGCACAAATACGGGCGTCGAGGCTTGGCCTTGACGAGAGCGAATTTCTAATGGAGGTCTTAAGGGTGGTCTTAGAGACCTCCTTCCGTACATGCACAGTTGGGAGAGGTAAGTTTAGAAGGTGCTGGACCCAATCAAGACACCCAAAAATGTGTTGGGTGACTATAGAGGTGCGGGGCAGATGGACCCCTTGATCAGAAAGATCGTCCACCTGAGAATTACCTGGGCAGCCAGAGAGGGAGAGTCCAGCGAAGACCCCTACACGGTAGAGCGTCCCCACGGGTTACAGGGTTTCCCCCACCCGACCTCTCTTGTCACTGCGGTTCCAGGTAGACCAGAATGGGGATCTTGACCTCTTAAGTCTACCAATTTTAAGATCAGGGTGCTTAAGGTTTCACTTGAACTTTAGTCTTTTTAAGTGCAAAGAGTGACCTAATTTAAGGTTGGTTAACCCAAAGGGGTCAACTTTACCTCTTGTTTTTTTTTGAGAGCTTTTTGGGTCCTTTCTTTTAGGGTTCAAGTGTTTAGAGAGAGCCAATTGTTTAGGATTTTTCTTGTTAATTATTTTCAATCAATGGCTTGGGCACACCTCTTTTGGATTTCCTCAATTCTTGATTAAGGGGTGTGTCTCTACTGAAATCCTAATGTTTGACCTTATGTTGGCTCTACTTGGTCCATTTAACTCTTTGTTGGGTAATTAGGGCTCAAGCAAGAATGTGTTAGCCCTTAAATACCCTTAATAGTGTGCAGGAGTGATGAGTTGAAAACATGCAACTTTTTATGGTTACTAAGTATGGAAGACAGGTTAGCCCTATATTGCTTGTTCTTTTCTTTTCTTCCTCTTTAGAGTGTAGGGGTTAATAGTGAGAGAAAAGATTTACCTGTCTTCGGAGTGGTTGTGTGGTTGCTTGTCTTCCTGTAGCTGCACAAAAGAGAGGAGATTATCAGAACTTAAAAGAAACAGGAATGTTTACCTCTAGAATAGCCGTTGCTCCCCAGCAGCGGCGCCAAAATGAAACGTCGCGGCAACCGGGTTTGAGGGTTTTGGTTTTGTTATAACGTTGTAGTAAAGCCGGTTATTACCAACATTTCAAATATAAAATTTTTTTACTCGGAAAATGAAAGAGTTCCCGAGGTCGAACTCAGGGAGCAAGTCGTATTCTAGAGATATACATGTTTCTTTTACAAAAAGAAAGAGAGGGGGAAAGAATTTGTTGTTTTCTCTTTGTTCTGCAGAGGGGGATGCTCTTCTTTCTCTCTTTCTTTCTCTCTGTTCTGCAGAGGTGATATTCTTCTTCTGCAATGGTGATGCTCTTCTTCTTCTTCCTGTTGTTCCTGCGTTGGTGATGTTCTTCTTTCTTCAGAGCTCCTTGTTCTTCTTCTTCTTTGGTTTTCTGCCTTGACCTCTCTTCTTCTTCTGCTTTGGCCGTTGCTCTTCCTTCTTCTTCAGCCTGCCTTCTTTCCTGCTCTGGCTGCTGACTTTCCGTCGTCTGACCCGGTGCTTCGACGACTTAACTGTGCATTTGCTACAGTGCAGCTCCTTCTTCTTCGCCTGCACTTCTTCCGCGGGTCTTCTTCTTCTTCTTTGGCCTGCACACTTCAGAGTTTTTCGTCAAGAGGCAAAACCTACTCTACCCTCCCCCCCCCGCGTCTCTCTTTCTCTCTGAAACCACTCTTGGGAAAGCTCTCCCAGAGCTACCGGGTAATCGGGTTTGGGTCAGGCCCGGGTCCAGGCCCACCGGCGTGCGTGGTGGGCGAGGAGTGCAGTCAGTCTAAGTCGGGTCGGGTCAGGTCCGCGAGGCGTGAGCGCGGACGAGACCGGGTAACCGGGCGGGTGTAAGGGGACCTCACCCCGTGTACTGAGGCAATGAGGCTAGTGCACGAAATCAATTTAAACAGTGGAACGTGTGTGAGGCTTACCGATGTGGGACTAAACTCAGACCGTCCCTCGCGTGCGCCTGCTGGGAGACCGCGGCTTGGCTTCTGCAGCTGTGGCTTCTATCTGCATAAGTTGCTGGCTGGCTGCCTTCGCACGACGCCCCGTACCCCGCAGCAGCTGGAGACCTGGCGTCCTCAAGCCTGGAGCGCGGGAGAAGCTGCTTTAATGTGCGTCAATGGCGGTCGGACCTCAAAACCTGTCGGACACGAATATGGCCTCGCGGCCTAATCAAACCACTGGGGAACCTTCGCCGTGGCACGGCGAAGGTGAGGAGCTGCGCGGCAGGCCGCAAGGAGGTGTCTGGTGGCAGCCCTGGGTCGGACTGCAACCGGAGGAATGGGTTTGTTCGGGGGAGTGTTACGGAGGTGTGGAGTGGCAGTGGAGGGGTGGGAGGTGCTCAGTGTGATGAGGCGGAGGTGCAGTGAGGGTCGGCGAGCCGTGTGGGTTGCTGAGGTGATGGGAACGGCTCGCCGGAGGGTGGTCGGAGGCGAAGGGGGTGAAGGTGGTCAGGGTCGGTAGAGGGCTTAATTGAATAAATTGAAAGCGGGGAAAGAAAGAGGAGGAGAAGGGGAGTAGCTCTAGCTTACTTGCAGGGACGAAGGGGGAGGAACAGGGCGACAGTCGTATCGACTGTCGCCGGAGAAGACGATGCTCAGGGAGAGGGGCGGCGGCGAGCAGAGAGCCGGAGAGGCGCCAGCTGGGTGCGGCGTGGCGCGGGAAGAGCAGGGGAGGAAGTCTCTGCTGCTGGTATTGCGGCAGAGCGAAGAGGTGGAGGGGGAGGAAACCGCCGGAGCTGGTGAGCGTCTGCCGGAGGAAGAAGAGAAGAAAGCTGGGGGTTTTCTCCGTCAGATCCAGGCTGCCCTGGTCGGTGGAGCAGCGGGGGGTATTTATAGGGATGAAACAGGGAGGAAGGCGGAGGGAGACGACGTGTCTCCCTCGCCGGAGAATGGTCGGAACACGAACCCATACCGTCCGTGCGTTCGCACGGCCGGTATGGTGGGCTACAATGACCAGGGGGGTGCCCCTGCGACGGCTGACGACGCAGGGCACCCCCGGTTTACTTGCCAGGTCCCCCACCTCACCCTGCGCGGCGCCATGCTCCGCGCAAGGTCGCCGGAGCATGGTGCTGGCAGGGTTTTGCAGGAGGGACCTGATTGCAAAGAACGAAGGAGAGTTAGGGGCCAAAATGCGAGGGTTCAAAAGTTGAGGGCCAAAGAGTAAATATATGAGGACCAAAGTGTGAAGTCGGTCAAGGAGGTTTCTTCTTAGGCTCAAGTTTTTATACATGACTAATTAGGACCTAAGGAATCTGATGGTGAATTTCATTTTCATATTAAACCTTTTTTGACCGGTCAATTTGCGCAAAAACCCAAATTAAGTTATTAATTGGGCATGATTCTCAATGTAGGTCAAAATGGGTTCTAAAGGCCAAATTGAAGGTTCTAAACCCTAGAGATTATTTTTCTATGAATTTTAGAGGGTTTATTCTATTTTTACTTTGCCTCGAACCTTGTGAATTGAAGTGGGTTGTTTTAGGGTTACAGATTATCATTTGGTTCCTTGGAAGTGCTGTAGCCCTTACTAGATCATCTCATCCCACTTTTATTCTTATTAAGCTGTTTTGACCTGTGTTTGGGCCCTGAATTACCCTGTATGCAGATTATACTGGTAAAATTGCACTTTTACCCCTTATGACTGGTTTTCTTCTCAAACTCAGAATTCTCTGAGTTAAGCCTTTCCTTGAGATATGTAGGAGCTTTTATCCTTTGTATTGGGTCAAAAAGAGCTAGTTATGGCTCATGATGAGGTTCTCATCAATGGCCGACCCGTACTTACAATCATTGCATGATAGAGTGCTATCAGGAGACCCTAGGGACTTCTCTTTTACATACCAGGTACTGTGCATGAGGGGACGTTTATGCATTTCCAGGGACGAGGAGCTATTGAGAGAGCTCCTGATTGAGGCACACGGTTCCAGGTTCACCATACATCCCGGAAACACAAGGATGTATCATGATTTGAGACGCGACTTTTGGTGGAGGGGGATGAAGCGGAATGTGGGTGAATTCGTACAGCAGTGTTTAGTGTGCCGGCAGGTGAAGGCCGAGCATCAGAGACCTGCAGGGCCGTTACAGCCACTTCCAGTGCCAGAGTGGAAGTGGGAGAGCATCACCATGGACTTGGTGGTGGGCTTGCCTGTTACCCAGCGAGGACATGACGCAGTCTGGGTGATCGTTGACAGATTGACAAAGACGACACGTTTCTTGCCGATCCAAGTCACCTTGGGACCAATACAGTTGGCAGAGATGTATATCCGCGACGCGATACGTCTACACGGAGTTCCGCGGGAGATCGTATCCCACCGGGATACCCGTTTTACGTCCCAGTTTTGGGCCGAGTTTCAGCAGGCCTTGGGGATGCAGTTGAGGTTCAGTACAGTATACCACCCCCAGATGGACGGACAGTCTGAGCGCATGATACAGACACTTGAGGACCTTTTGCGTGCTTGTGTACTGGACTGGAGGGGCTCTTGGGAGGAGCACTTGCCCTTGGTGGAGTTTGCATATAATAACAATTATCACTCGAGCATCGGCATGGTACCCTACAAGGCTCTGTACGGACGGAGGTGTACGGCACCCTTGAGTTGGGTTGAGGTGGGGACTAAGTGGGAGGTTGGCCCCAGGCTGATCACGGCAGAGTCAAGAGGTGATCGAGCAGATTCACAGGCGACTCTGCACTGTCAGGAGCAGACAGAAGAGCTATGCAGATCGGAAATGCAGGGAGGTGCAGTTTAAGGTTGGGGACCACGTCTTCCTTTGTGTTTTGCCCATGAAGGGTCTGCAGCGGTTTGGGTTGGACCCGTTGCTTATAGGATTGCCCTTCCTCCCTAGCTTTCTGGTGTGCATGACGTGTTCCACATGTCTAACCTTAGGAAGTACGTCGCCGATCCCAATCACGTCCTAAGCCATGAGAGCGTCGAGGTGGGTGACGACCTAACCTACCTAGAGCGGCCAATGCAGATTCTCAACAAAGCCGTCCGGAGTCTGAGACGGAAGCAAGTACCCCTGGTGAAAGTTTTGTGGAGGAGCCAGCGGTACGAGGAAGCTACTTGGGAGCCTGAGGCAGCGATACGTGAGCAGTACCCGGAGCTCTTTGAGGGTACGTCTTTTCGGACCGGCTTCGGTCCTCTTTGAGTTTGTTATGCGTATTTTGTTCTTTTCCCGCACCCTAATTAGCGCAAGTTTCGGGGACGAAACTTCCTTTGAGTTTGGTATGTTATTAAGACTGAGACATTAAACACTTTTAAGACGTTTGGGAGTTGGTCCAGACGTCTGGTCAAATGTCTGGACACCTTTCTAGACGTCTAGAAATAAATTTTTGCGTGTGTACGGTTGCGAGTCTGCACGCGTGGGCACGCAGATTGAACCTGCCGACCTACAGACGCTTTTCTCCCCTGACGCCTTCAAATAGCCCTCTCTCCCCTTCCCTCTCCCTCACCCACCACCCCACCGTCTCCTCCTTCTTCCAGTGTAAGCGTGAGAGAGAGAGAGAACTAGGGCAGTAGCTGCTGCAGGGTGCGTGCGGAGAGGAGGTGCAGTGAGAGGGGAGAAGAGGGAGAGCGAGTGAGGAAGAGAGAGCCAGCTCGCCGGAGCAGCTCGAGGCCGGCCAACGGGCGCGCAACGGGAGCGTGGTGCTGAGGGGGTTACCCCGGTGCTGCTGCAGCTCAGGCAGCAGGCGGGCGAGCACGGCGCAGCCGTGCACAATAGGAAGAAGGTGAGGAGGTTCTGATTCTGGGAAATTTTCCCAGAATCAGACATCTGGACCTACGTCCAGACGACGTGGGCGACGTCTGGAGGGAGATCCAAACGTCTGAAAGGTACGATATTTCTCATCTTCTTCCTTTCGCGGATATGGCCATGCAGGCCATTCCGTCGAAAGTTCTGTCTCATGCCGTGTTGAGAGTGTGTTTGCGTACGCGTGCCGATTTCGCTTCGGGAAGGCGCAGGGCACGCCCACCCACGTGATTTAGACGTCTGGGCGAAGCACCAGACGGCGGAGAGAGTCTCCAGACGTCCGGAGTGATAGTCGGACGTCTGGAACTGAGTCCAGACGGTTCAGCAGAATCCCTGGACGTCTTATGAATAGCTCAGAGTGAGGTATGACCTGGACCGCCTTTTAAGACGTTTGGAAGGTGTTCCAGACGTCTGATTTGAGTTAGAGTTGTCGTTTTTGACCCCTTTAGGGTCCGTTCGAGGTCCAATTTCCACATTTGAGATTCCGTTCTTCTCAGAATTTGTTCCTCTACTTGTTTAAAATACTTTTATCCTATTCTGAGTGGTTCCTTGTGTTTGATCCTTGTGTTAGGACCTCGTTCTGTTGTAGCTCTGGGGGTTGCAGAGGCACGTGGACCTGCCGATCACTCCCCCATCACTCCCGGTTTTGCGGGTAGAGTGGCTCTCCTTAGTTATTTACCAACATTAATGCATCTCTTAGATAAATGATAGATCCTAGGGTATGGCATGAATCCTAGGACCTAAAAACTAGATTGAATGATAGATCCTAGGGTATGACATGAATCCTAAGGCTTGAAAACTAGATTGAATGATAAATCCTAGGGTGTGGCATGAATCCCAGGAAGAGAAACACTGGAACGAATGTCTTGAATACCAGAATTGCAGTCTTGGATAAGTAGATAGAATAATGATAATTGCCTGTAATTGGCTAATAGTTGCCTGTGAAATGTGGAGTATTGTTGCTAGTAACTGCTACATGCAATTCCTATTGTTGGAAACTAACTTTGAGCTGCTTGTATATAAACTGATATTAAATGTTGAAAACACGGGCTATATGCGAATGAAACTGAAATGATGAAACCTAGTATGGCTTGGCCTGAGAAATATGAGTATGAACCCTATGGGGAATTAGGAGTAGAGCTCCTAAAAAGTAAATAGAATGGAACTGGGAAAGTGGATGGGGAAGTGAGCTGGCCCTTAAGTACGAAGTACCAAGGAGAGCGACTGTCCCCCTGTTTAGTGCAGAGCGGAGCTAGCCGCCCCAGGGACCCGGGGTTAGGTCTGGCCACTTTGTACCGACTTTTGGCCCTCGCGTACACAGTACTGAGGAGAGCTACTAATGTAGGGAGAGAGCTAGCCACCCCACGAGTCCCAGGGTTCAGCTAGCCATCCTACATCGACTTGTTAGGCCCACTGGGCAAACCAAGGTAGTCAGGCAAGGGTGCGTGGACTGTGGAGGGGAAAGACCCCTGTTTGGTTACTTTGGAGGGGCTGGACCCTTGTTACTGAGAAGGCTCTGCCCTATACTGGCTCCGTGCTGTGCTTTGGACGCACCCGTTAACGGAAACGACTGACCATGTGCCAGTGCGGGGTAGCTACCCGTGCGTTTATCGCTCATGCCGTAGTCACTGTTACATCTGTCAGTGACCTTGGGGTGGTTGACTGAGGGTAGGACCACCACGGGGGATTCTCCCGGCCAGAAGAACACCATGTGCTACTTCTACTTTTCGGAAAAGACTGTGTTACGAACATGCGGCTTCAGACGTCTTTTAAGACGTCTGGGTGGTGGCCCAGACGTCGGACCAGACATCTGGAACCCCTTCCAGTCGTCTGGGATTCGGTTTCGGTGGCACGCGCGGTTGCGTCTGCGCGCCTGCGCGCGCAGACCTGCAGTCTCTTTTTCCCTCTCTCCTGCGGGTGCAGGTTGCCCTCTGTCTCGCTCTCTCTCTCTCTCCCCGCGCGACTTTAAAAAGCCTCGCCCTCTCCCTCACTCTCATCGCCTCCACCTCTTCCTCTTCTCCTTCCAGCCAGTGCGAGAGTGAGCGAACGACGGCGGTGGCAGCCGCGGCGAGTGCGGGAGGAGGTGCTGCGCGAGAAGAGGAGGCGCTCGGCCGTGAGGGCGAGCTTGCCGGGGCTGCTAGAGCCGGCCGGCGGGGGAGCAGCAGACGCGGGGTGACGCGAGAGGCCTGCTGCAGCTCAAGTAGCAGGCGGACGAGGCGCGGCTCGGCCGTGCGTGGCGGGCGGAAGGCGAGTCGCGCTCTGATTCTGGAACTTTTTCCAGAATCAGACGTCTGGGTTTCCAACCAGACAACGGGGAAGATGTCTGGAGAACTGTCCAGACGTCTGAAAGGTAAGTTATTTTCGTACCTTCTTCCTTTCCTTCGACCGTCCGTACTGAGCACGAGGAATGGGTACGCGTAGGTTCTGAGATTCGCATCCAACGCGAATCATACGTCTGGCAGTGGTGCCAGACGACTGGAGGGACTTCCAGACGTCCGGGGTGACCATCGGACGTCTGGGAACTAGGCCAGATGCCCCCGCAAGCTTCTGGACATCTGAGAGACCACGCAGGACAAGGTACCATCTGATCCCATTTTTTAAGACGTCTGGAAGAAGTTCCAGACATCTGATTTTGCACTGTTTCGTCGTTTTCGACTCGTTTAGGGCCCGTTCGGAGTCTGTTTTTCACGTTTCAAGTTGCGTGCTTTTCGGAATTAAATCCTCTACCCATCTACAGTAGTTGTATACTGTTTTGAGAAACTCCTTGTGTTTGATCCTTGTGATAGGACCCCGTTCCGTTGCAGTCTCGGGGGTTGCGGAGGTACACGGGATTCCCGACCACGCCCCTAGTACGCCTGTTATAACCGGTAGAGTGGCTTTTAAGTTTATTAGTATAATCTGTTAAATTATGGAACCATAAATAGAACCTAGGACATTGCATGAATCCTAGGAATGAGAAACTAGAATGAATGGTAGATCCTAGGGTGTTGCATGAATCCTAGGACTGGAAAACTAGATTGTATGATAGATCCTAGGATATGGCATGAATCCTAGGATGGGAAGAACTAGTGGAATATATGAATACTGCAGTCTTGGAAAATGTGGAAAGGAAATAATAGTTACCAGTAAATTGGTTTAACAGCTGCCTGTTATGAATAAATGAGCATGTCTGAGAATATGGGATGTATGAACGTGAAACTGGAAAGGTGAAACCTGAATGTGCTGAGTTAAAAGAGCTGGAACCCTACGGGGAATTAGGAGTAGAACTCCTGGAAGGTGAATGGAATAGAATTGGGGAAGTGAGCTGGCCCTTGAGTACGAAGTACCAAGGAGAGCGACTGTCCCTCTGTTTAGTGCAGAGCGGAGCCAGCCGCCCCAGGGACCCGGGGTTAGGTCAGGCCACTTTGTACCGACTTGCTGGCCCTCGTATAAGCAGTACCAAGGAGAGCTACTAGTGTAGGGCGAGTACTAGCTACCCCACGGGCCCCGGGGTTCTGCAAGCTCACCTACACCGACTTGCTAGGCCCACTGGGCAAACCAGGGTAGTCAGGAGAGGGTGCGCGGACTGTGGAGGGGCAAGGCCCTTGTTTGGTTACTGTGGAGGGGTTCGACCCCTTTTACTGAGAGGGATCTGCCCTGTGCTGGTTCCGTGCTGTGCTTTGGGCGCACCCGTTAACGGAAACGACTGACCGCGTGCCAGTGCGGGTTAGCTACCTGTGCGTTTATCGCGCGTGCCGTAGTCACCGTTACGCTTGTCTGTGACCTTGGGGTGGTTGACTGAGAGTAGGATCACCACGGGGGACTCTCCCGACCAGGAGAGCACCACGTGCTACTTCTACTTTTTGGAGAAGACTGCAATCAAGATCGTTCCCACGAGGAACATTCGAGATCAAGTGAAGGATCTGAGAAATAGATAAATTTTGAAACAATAGAAAGACGTAAATAAAGGAAGAAAGAAAATTAAAACAGCTACTGTACACTTTACTATTTCTCTAGTTTAGCTGCCACTCTACTCAGCATTTTGCTGACGTGTTACACTCGTTACCTTTCAGGACCAGGTGTTGAGCAGCCAGGGTCAGCGGCTGCAGAGGACGCTGGGCCGAGTAGGGTCCAGTAGAGTTACCACTGTTCTCTTATACCTCTTTTTGGTTCCACTGTAGTGAGTAGTTCTTGTTACCGCTATACTTCTCTTTACCTGCAGTTCATATTATGTTATGAATGTTGTTCTACTGTTGTGGTGGTATATACTGTAGTGGTTTCTTTCCTTACTGCTGTATTTTCTTACTGTTAGTTATATTCATGCTGAATGTGGTTTATTTTACTGCTTTTTTGGTTACTTCCTCGTTGGACGACCAGGTCTTGGGATTAGTCGAGTCGGTCCGGTTCTCGTGTCTCGTAGGGACTCGGGAATCGGGTCGTTACAGACTGTAATCAAGATCGTTCCCACGAGGAATATTCGAGATCAAGAGAAAGATCTGAAAAATAATTCAAGAATGAGTAAATAGAGAAATAAAGAAAGAAATTACAAATAATAGCTACTTGTCCACCTTTACTGTTTTCTTAGCTAGCTGGTTGCCACTCTACTCAGCATTTCGCTAACGTGTCACTTCTGTCACCTTTTCAGGACCAGGTGTTGAGCAGCCAGAGCCTGCGGCTGCAGAGGGTGCTGGGCCTAGTAGAGCCCAGTAGTTGTACCTTGTTATACCATTTTTCTGTAGTAGTGAGTATTTCTATTTCACTTGTACCCTTTTACTGTAATCTTCATATTTCTGTACCTGTTTTTAATTCTCTACTGTTGTGGTAGTATGTACTGTAGTAGTTCTTTTCTTTACTGTTGTACTTTTGTTATTGTCAATTATATACATGGTGAATTTGGTTTATTTTACTGCTTTTTGGTTACTTTCTCGTTGGACGACTGTGTCTTGGGATCAGTCGACTCGGTCCGATTTTAGTGTCCTGTAGGGATCCGGAAACCGAGTCGTAACAACACCAGACGGTGGAGAGTGTCTCCAGACGTCCGGAGAGGTAATCAGACGTCTGGAACTGGGTCCAAACGGTTCAGCAGGATCCCTGGACGTCTGAGGAGCAGCGCAGAGTGAGGTATGACCTAGACCACTTTTTAAGATGTCTGGAAGGTGTTCCAGACGTCTGATTTGAGTCAGAGTTGTCGTTTTTGACCAGTTTAGGGTCTGTTCAAGGTCCGATTTCCGCGTTTAAGATTTCGTTCTTCTTAGAATTAGTTCCTCTACTTGTTTGAAATACTTGTATCCTGTTCTGAGTGGTTCCTTGTGATTGATCCTTGTGTTAGGACCTCGTTTTGTTGCGGCCTTAGGGGTTGCGGAGGCACGCGGACCTACCGATCACGCCCCCATTACTCCCGTTTTGCAGGTAGAGTGGCTCCCCTTAGTTAATTACAAATATTAATGCATCTCTGAAATAAATGATAGATCCTAGGGTATGGCATGAATCCTAGGACCTGAAAACTAGATTGAATGATAGATCCTAGGGTGTGGCATGAATCCTAGGAACAAAAACAATGAAACTAATGTTTTGAATACCTGAACTGCAGTCTTGGATAAGTAGATAAAATAATGATAATTGTCTGTAATTGGATAATAGCTGCCTGTGAAATGTAGAGTACTGTTGCTAGTAACTGCTGCATGTAACTCCCGTTGTTTGGAAACTAAATTCGAGCTGCTTATATATAAATTGGAAAAGGAAGATCAAATGTTGGAAACATGTGCTATATGGGAATAAAACTGAAATGATGAAACCTAGTATGGCTTGGCCTGAGAAATATGTGCATGAACCCTACGGGGAATTAGGAGTAGAGCTCCTGGAAAATAAATAGAATGGAACTGGGAAAGTGGATAGGGAAGTGAGCTGGCCCTTGAGTACGAAATACCAAGAAGAGCGACCGTCCCCCTGTTTAGTGCAGAGCGGAGCTAGCTGCCCCAGGGACCTAGGGTTAGGTCTAGCCACTTTGTACCGACTTTTGGCCCTCGCGTATACCGTACCGGGGAGAGGTAATAGTGCAGGGAGGGAGCTAGCCACCCCACGAGGCCCAAGGTTCAGCTAGCCATCCTACACCGACTTGTTAGGCCCACTGGGCAAACTAGGGTAGTCAGGCGAGGGTGCGCGGACTATGGAGGGGCAAGACCTCTGTTTGGTTACTGTGGAGGGGCAAGACCCCTGTTTGGTTACTGTGGAGGGGCTAGACCCCTGTTACTAAGAGGTCTCTGCCCTATACTAGTTCCGTGCTGTGCCTTGGGCGCACCCGTTAACGGAAACGATTGACCGCGTGCCAGTGCGGGGTAGCTACCCGTGCGCTTATAGCACTTGCCGTAGTCACTGTTACGTCTGTCAGCGACTTTGGGGTGGTTGACTGAGGGTAGGACCACCATGGGGGACTCTCCCGGCCAAGAAAGCACCACGTGCTACTTCTACTTTTCGGAAAAGACTGCAATCAAGATCGTTCCCACGAGGAACATTCGAGATCAAGAGAAAGACCTGAGAAATAAACCAAGAAAGGGTAAAATAAAGAAAGAAATTAAAACAATAGCTACTTGTTTACCTTTACTGTTTTCTTAGCTAGTTGGTTGCCACTCTACTCAGCGTTTCGCTGACGTGTCATACTTGTCACCTTTTTCAGGGCCAGGTGTTGAGCAGCCAGATTCTACGGCTTCGGAGGGTGCTGGGCTTAGAGAGCCTAGTAGTGGTACTTTTGTTGTACCCGTTTTTCTGTAGTAGTGAGTATTCTGTTACACTTTTGTACTTTTTTATTGTAAACTTCATATTTCTGTATCTGTTTTTAATTCTCTACTGTTGTGGTGGTGTGTACTGTAGTAGTTCTTTTCTTTACTGTTGTACTTTTGTTACTGTTAGTTACTTGCATGGTGAATGTGGTTTATTTTACTATTTTTTGGTTACTTTCTCGTTGGATGACTGGGTCTTGGGACTAGTCGAGTCGGTCCGATTCTCGTGTCCTGTAGCGATTCGGGAACCGGGTCGTAACACCCGTAGATGTACACCTCTTGCAATAGAACTGGGCCACCCAATCTCTGGTTTCCTTTGTGTTTGCTTGTTGATTGACGATCTTCCCCTTGTATGCGACGAATGATAATGGCTAAGTAGTGCTCCCTACTCGTATAAATCTTTTGGTAACCCTCCGAAACCCATCAGTCAATGACATGGCAAACTGAATGCTAACTACCAACTTTAACAACATTGTTTTCAACTAGAAGAGACTAGATACTTTGGATATGGTTAAAATTTATTTAGAATTATCAGATTTTTGGTTTTGGTTTGTGCTTAAGAGTGAGATCTTTTACTTTTGCATTTTATAATTCATCATGACATGTTCTTCGCTGATCTTTGCGTAGATTTAATGGCTCAAGATCAGACTTTTTAATTATTTTCGCCCACTAAGGATCAAAACTACACTTGAATTATTAGAATTTATATAAAGTACAAAATTTATAATATTGAAATCTAGAGTTGTGTTTTTAACTTAAGCAATAGGTCTTGCTTATTATTAAATTCTTTAGAATAAATTCAAAATTTTCGTCGTTTCTTTGGTGTTAGAATATTTATCAAGAGCAAGTTTTGATTAAGATTAAACTTTTCATAATGTATTTCATTTAACATTATTACTAGCTAGATATTAGATATGACTTATTTTGTGATCTAATTTAATTATGATATTTAACGTTATTATATCATGATATATTTTTTGAATATATATATATATATATATATATATATATATATATATATATATATATCAACAAAGGATATCTACTGGAAAAATATTAAAAGTCACGAGGAACCATTCCCGTGGTATCTTTTATTCACTAGTTTATAGAAAAATCTGGGCGGTGGAGAATAATTGCCATTGGATCATAAGTCGACGGAGAATTTTTCAGCTATTGGATTTGACTTTGCGATTAAGTCTATCTCGAGAGAACTCTAGAAAAGTATGCCCAAGAGAATATTCAAGAAAAAGGAGCAAATTCGATGGTGGTGAGGACTTCATCCACCTCTATCAAAAGCTTGCAACCACCTAAATCTTCTCGCCTTCTACCACTACTTCTACTAAATCCATGACTTAAATACACAAAAGCTCTGAACAAGCCAATAGCATTTGAGCTTCATAAGAAGCCTCTGCTATGGCTTTCCTCTATTTCCATCGCAAATCCATTTACACGACCGCAACACTAATATTACTATCCTTCCATGCTATGTGTTGCTCGTGTCAGAACAATAATACCACCAACACACTTCTCCAAGGCCAATCCATCACCCAAAACCAGACCCTCATCTCCCACAACAAAAGATATGCACTTGGATTCTTCTCCCTAGCCAATCCACCTTCCAAATACTACTTAGGCATATGGTTCAACCAGATACCAAACAGAACCGTGGTATGGGTCTGCAACAGAGAGAATCCACTGATGGATTCCTCCTCAGGCTCCCTCACCGTCACACCTGACGGGAACCTTGCAGTGCTCAACGCAAATGATCAGGCAATCCTCTGGTCGACAAACATCTCATCCATCGATGCCAACACCTCTGTCGTCCTCCTCGACTCCGGCAACTTGGTATTGCAAGGAATTGCCAATGATGGTAATAACTTTACCAACAGCATCATATGGCAAAGCTTTGACAACCCAAGTGACACCCTCCTCCCAAACATGAAGCTCTACATGAACCTAACCACTAGAATAGGCAACAAGCTGGTTTCATGGAGGACTCCCCACGACCCATCCCCAGGAGAATTCTCCATCGGGATTGACCCCACGACTGCCCTCCAGACAATGATCTGGAAGGGTACTAAGGTTCAAATGCGGGGGAGGAACACCTTCGGTAGAAAGAACTTCTTTGTGACCCACGACAACGAAGGCGATTCCTTTTTTGGTGAGTTTCTGTCCACCAACAATAGCAGGTACATCTCCTACTTCTACCGAACCACGGAGGGATCAAAGACATTGTGGGCAATGCTAGACTCAGCGGGGCTCACCCACTTCTTCTTCTGGGAACCAACGTCGAATACTTGGCGAGACATTTTGTCGGACCGAATCGCCTGTGACTACTACAACCCCTGCGAGCCAAATGCACTGTGTGACCTTAAGGCCAAGGCTCTAAACTGCATGTGCTTACGTGGGTATGTCCCGAAGTCGACGGAGGAGTGGTGGGAGGGTAATTATAAAGGTGGGTGTAGGAGGAAGGTGGAGTTGGGGTGTGGGGATGTTGATGGGTTTGCAAACGTGAGTGGTGTACGATTACCGGATAGATTTGGGATGGTGAGGGATGCGAGTTGGGAGGAGTGCGAGGGGTGGTGCGCAAGGAGGTGCGGGTGCACAGCGTACGCGTTCTCAAACAAGAGCGTGATCGGGAGTAGGACGAGGTGTCTTGTGTGGGAAGGAGATATTGTAGATACGAAGGTGGTGGGCGTCGGAGGGGATGAGCTCTACCTTCGCCTCGCCAAGTCGGAGTTTGGTAAGTTCAGTGATTTTTGAAATTTTGTATTTTGCGCTATACACTTTTTCATTTTCTTTTTTCCTTTACTTTTTCTTTTTCATTGCATGGGTAAAGAAGCCTATCAAATAACTTCCCATTTTGTTAACATCAATTTATATTACAACGACTCAACAGATGATCATTTTTCCTCTTTGTTTTCCAGAGACAGAAGGATCATCGTTCAAAACGAAAATAGTTATAATTGTTACAATTCTACCGGTACTTGGAATGATACTACTGGCATGTTCTTTATATATCTACAAGAAGAGATCCAGGGTAAAAAGATATGGTAAGATTTTAGTTACTAAATTTTAGAACATTGATGACTTATCTCCTGAGTCTACTTTTGTCCCTACTTTCAAATGTGCAATTGTAGTCAACCAAGGCATCCTCTAGTTGTTGATACATGATAGCTACATCATATATATCCTTTGACTAATTAGGCTCAAGCATTGAAAGAATTAAGGGATAGTAAGTAGATGATTTCGCATGCTTGACAATGAAATGTATTCATTATAAAATAACCGTCAATGCACGATTCTCGTAATATATTCATTATACTTTACATTTCATTCAAATATGAAATATGTTCATTAATTATTTTTACCTTTTCAATTTTGGGAAGAGTGAGATTGTGGTCATCGAGGACCTGAAGGTCCCTGAAATGTTTGGTGAGGAGAGACCTAAAGGTTTGATGGCATTGGATTTCAACAAGATAGTGGTTTCCACTGATAACTTTTCCGTTGAAAATAAGCTTGGAGAAGGCGGATTTGGTCCTGTTTTCAAGGTACAATTCTAATACGACTCTCCGATCACATATTTTAGATGCCACAGCAATTTTACACGGTATAGACAATGATGGTTGAATATATAAACACAACATCATAAACAACTATGTAGCATACCATCACAAAAATTTATCGGTGATGGTGAGCATTGACGTCGATAATACTTGATATTTGTGGGCATAATTGACATCAATATTAACTCTTGCATATATTGATTCTAGCCCTCACATAGACCTAAGTTGCACTTTGTGCTAAAATCACAAATCACTTGACTTTTACAATCATTCTAAGAACAAATAGTCAATGTGTACTCTTCAATTTCACGTGACTCCTTTGATTATTTTATGATGATCATTATGCATGCTTTGGACTCTTTATACATATATATATGTACGTGCATATCTCCACGAGCAACTGACAAGACTTAAAATTGCTGTTAACTTTTAGGGTAACTTGCCTGGAGGACCGGAAATAGCTATAAAGATGCTATCTAGGAACTCCAATCAAGGATTTATACAATTTAGAAATGAAGTGGAGCTCATTGCAAGGCTCCAGCATAGGAACTTGGTCAAGTTATTGGGATGGTGCATTCACAGCAATGAGAAAATGCTCATCTATGAGTATATGCCTAACAAAAGCTTGGATATATTTATATTTGGTAAGTCTTCCAGTCTCTGCATTAGCCCAAATTCTGACATATTCATCTCGTTATAATTCGTAATTTTTTTTGTAGATCCTTCCGTGAAAACTGAACTAAATTGGGCAAAGCGCTTCAACATTATCCACGGGATTGCTGAAGGGCTACTCTACCTCCATAGATACTCAAGACTACGTGTCATCCACCGTGATCTTAAGACGAGTAACATATTATTGGATGAGCTCATGAACCCCAAAATTTCTGATTTTGGGCTTGCTAAGATAATGGAGATGAACCAAAATGAAGCAATTACTGAAAGAGTGTTTGGAACACTGTAAGTCCATTAAGAACATGATTGGACATATTAGAATGGTACATATTCTTTAAGGTTTCTCAGATAATCTAATTTTCAATTGAATGCAGAGGGTACATGTCACCAGAATATGCATTTCATGGCCTATTTTCAGAGAAATCCGATATTTTCAGCTTTGGTGTCAAATTGTTAGAGATAATCACAGGGAAAAGGGTCACTGGATACTACCCATGCAAGAAATCAGTTAACCTACTAGGCTACGTAAGCACCCACTCTTTCACTTGAATCTCAACCACATTTCAATTTATTTTATGAGTAGACCAAGGTTAAGTAAGAGGTTTCTCCCTTTTTCTTTCCAAAGAAAAAACATTATCCAAACATCCGATGATATTCTACTCCCTTTGGAAACATCCAATAAAATATCCATCAATATTTTGATGATCATACGGTGGCTCTCGACGAAGTCTTATAACTATTTTTGTCATGTATCATCTACTTTATTTCGTAAACCAAGACAAACAAAATGTGGAGACCAAATACATAAAATGGGATTTGAAGTGATTTTCAATTATGTGGTCATTGTATTCTTGGTAGAAATTAAATCTCAAAGACATTTTTCAAAAGATATCTACCTTTTGAAGGAGAACACTTCCAGATATGCTCTTAATTGATGTTAACATGAGAGTCTAAAATATAGGAAAAAATGATGAAATTAGAAGTTGTTACTTCGAAAAGTTGAGCTACTATTGTTTTACATGCTAAAATTCTCTTCTAAATAAGCAATCCATTAATCTAATCAATAATTGTAGTTTAATAACTAACACGAGTCTAACCATTTCTTGATTTGTTCTTGTCATCCCTGCACAGGAGCCATGCTAATGTTTTGTCTATTGCATTTTATTGATTCTCTGTATTGATTATCAATGTAGTTTAGTGATTAAAACTATCTTAACATTCCTAAACAATAAGAAGAGACCCATCTGGTAGATTATAAGAGCCTACTTTACTTGAAATCTAAATCTATGTTAAACAGTCCATGGTAACATTATGGAAAAAAAAAAAAAAAAAGAAGGCTTGCAAGTCAAACTTTAAGCCTTCTGAAGTTACATTTCTTGTCAAAAGCTTAGAATGGTATAGTTATAAATCATATTTCTCCTCATTGGGAACCACATAGATATTCCCCCTTCACAAGATGTTATTATAAGTATTCATACCCTGGTGTGTGCTTTCTTAATTTCTAATTTAACCATCACTTCTTTACAACTTCAAAGTTTCTCAAATTCTATAGGTATGGGAAAATTGGAAAGAAGATAGGATCCTGGAACTATTGGACGCTTCCGTGGACGACGAGTTCTCTGAACAAGAAGTACTCAGGTGCTTTCAAATTGCATTACTCTGCGTCCAGGAAGGTGCATTTGATCGACCATCAACACAGTCCCTTGTGTCGATGTTGACAACAAACGATGCATGTTTACCCTCACCCAAGGAACCTGCATTCTCAATTGAGAGGTGGCCTGATCACGCATCACCATCGTCCAGGAGCTTCGCATCAACACCTCTTACTGTTTCAAATTCTAGTCGTATCATAAGTAACAACACGCAATTTGATATAAAAAACCACAAAAGCTAAAATTGTTTCTTTTTTTCCAATGAAAATGACTTCAGCGTATATGAGGCGAGGGATGTGACTATTCTTATTTCAATGTCTTAGCTTGCAAATCACTATTTTTCTGTCCTATAGAATTCACACATGAAACAGATTAATAAATAATCTCTCCCTTGAAATCTTTCAATTATTTCCCATTTAGTTATACACAATGATGATGGTCTCAAATCCTACCAAGAAACCACCTTAGTATTGCACTGGATGTGTTATTTTTCCAAGGATCATGTAGCGTGCAAACTTCACATGCATGTACATATGTCCTTCTCGTCTCTTGCAATGTATTGACTACGTAAATTTGTAAGCAACTACTAATAGACAAGAGATTAGCAAGCAAGTGATGGTGCAGACGTCGACTACGGTGGTGGAATGACGGATCGGATTTGTTTTTATAGGAGTTTTATCTTGGTGTTTTATGGTGATGCATGTAAATTGTTGGACACCCTCTAAAGAAAATAGGAGGATTAGGTGAAGGGGATTTGAGATAACAAACATCTTCGAAGACTTGAGATCGAATCCCTTCCAACTACAAATATGCATAGGAGATTTAGATGGGTGTCCACTCTAGAAAGGCAACACGCGAAATAGGAAAACATAGGCAAATAAAATTCTTCCCTTCCCCTCCACCTCTCCCCTCTTCTCCCATTTCCAATGGGCCTCCAAGACCACTAATCTTACTTAAGTAAAATGCATGGATTCAACCTTAAATATAGTTGGCTTGATTAGAGAAAGATAGGAGGTGAAGTGCACAGACAAGATAGGGGGAAACCTTTTTCTGGTTAGTAGAGGCAAAAATGTAAATTAACTCTTTGGTTCACCCTTTCCTCAATGTGCCCCCTTCTACTATATGGCATTAGTATTGTTTAACGGTTTAGAATCGTTATACTAAAAAGTATTAGGGATATTTAATTTTTATTGGAAAGTATCACTTTCATAGTGTGTAACTGAAAAGTACCAACAATTTTTACTACCCTAATGCCATATAATTAAACAACACGAAGGTTATTTAATAATAGCGGAGGTGACTAAAAGGGGAGATAAGTAGGGAGGCTTGAAAATAGTAATTCTTGGTCAAAAGTGTTTGAAAGAAAGGCTTCTAGCTATATCAAAGCTTTAGACAACGTGTGATATTAAATATGTTGGAAGAGATAAAGAGGATATGAGAGATCAATTACCATGGAACTAATTGTAAGTTACATGATTTATTTAGAAATGGATAAACCTATTGGGATTGTTAATAAAAATAGAGGATTAGGGACATATAAGATATCAATTTATAGTTTGGAGGATCTAAAAACTAATTTGAAGAAAAATTTTAATTAGAGAGCATATTTTCATTCCTTTCATACTTTTGAACAAAACCAAACTCTAAATGAAACTCCTTATATTTAAAAAACTCAAGAGAATGGTGAATCGTTTTGTATCAAATAATAGGTGACACAAAATATATAATTAAAAATAAGAAATCCAACATTGCATGTTTTATATGTTGTCATATGGCATATGGTTAATAAAAAATTTGCAAATATTATCTTTAGTACATGATGTTTAGAAGTAAATATAAATTTCTATTATTTTTGATATACAATTATTCTATTAAATTAAATGTGCTTGCATAATAAATTTATCAAGATTTTACGTTTGCCTTCTACAAATATTGTTGTAAAAAGAAAAAAAAAAAAGGGCTTTGATGGTGTCAGAGATTTGTAAGAATGGGAGATGGAAGCACATTTGAAATAAGAAATATAATATCTGTGGCTGACTGCGACGATCAAAAATTTTAATTCAAATCTAAAAAGATGATTAAAAAAGACGTTTCTATTTCTATTGGACTTTTTGACAATATCAAACTTTAAATAGGAGTTTCCAGTAAGTATCCCAAAAATTTTCCTTTTCTATCAGGTGGATAAGTCGGCCAAATGTGACAGCTTTCTTCCACTGGGCGGAAGAGTTGGCCAAAAGTGACAGCAGATCTGTGCTTTTCTTTTCGATGGGGAATCTGTATGTCTAATCACGATCCACCAATGGGTTTCTAATCTCTTACTCCTCCTACGATTATCACCCCCCCGCATTCACAATCTCCACCTCAATTTCTTTCTAGATCAAACAAAACCCCCACATTGGTCACCTCATCCATGGAAGTTGCATCTGGTGCCGCCGGGTCGCTGGCAGGTAGTGCTTTGGGATGGTTGATCAAACCTTTAGCCAACAGGATCACCGCTTTCTGGTATCTCCAGGAAAACGTGGAATCTCTCTCGGAAGAGAGAGAGGCGCTTCAAGGCCTGATACAGGACCTCGAGACAAGGGTCAATGAGCGCCTGTTACGTGATCCATATATGAATCTTAGCAGCCAAGTAAAGCATTGGTTCGAAAAGGTGGATTCCTTCCTTCAGCAATACAGTGACTTCGATTCTTCATTAAGTACAGGGGTGCCCTGCTGCAGCATTAGGCACGGCTATTGGTCGAAATTTAAGCTCGCGAAGAGGGTGGTTGATTTTGTCGAGAAAGCAAGGAACTTGACAGGGGAGGGAAGGAACTTCACAGATGAGCCAGTTGGTCATTTTAGCTTGTGAAAATACTTTAGCCACCACGATGGAAGACATTCCTATTGACTCTCCAGTCGTTGGCTGAGGGGTTCTTCGATACAGTCTATATCGGTAGAGATCTTGCTCGAATTAGGGCTCAAGGAATGATATCTTGCCTGGTTGACGCTGGCTTGCTAATAAAACATGCGGAGGATTCTGTTAAATTACATGGTTGTGTTCGTGATATGGCAGTGTGGTTGACTGATGGTGAGGATGATAGGTCGAATTTGTTCTTGAGATGGTCACCAATGCAGCAAATTGAGGAACTCCCTCGTTTCCTTGAATGGTGGATACATGCAAAAAGAATATCAATGGTTTGTAGTAATCTTGAAGAAACCCCAGGTGGTGTTATACCTGCTTGCAGTCAGCTACTCACTTTGTCATGGGAAATGGGAAAAGTAGTCGATATACATGAACAGTTTTTTACACGCATGCCATATCTGAGGGTTCTTGATCTATCTAATTGTGCCATAAGAGAGGTCCCGGGATCAATAGGCGATCTCACTTGCTTAAAGTATCTTAACTTGCAGTGTACACCTATTAACAAAATTACCTGAGGAGATGGAAGATCTGCAACAGTTGATCCAGTTAAGTTTGAGGTATACTTTTGTCTCTCTCTTATATTCCTTATAGAAGCATCTCAAGGCTATCCATGTTGGAAACTCTAGATATGCTATGGTCAAGATATCTTTGGAGCTGGGGTGCAGGAGAAGGTAGTCGCCAAATTACTAGCAGAAAAATGACCTTACGAGACCTGGAGGACTTGACAAGAAGAGGAAGATTATCTGATATTGCTATTTGTATAGAGGAGTCTCTTCCCCAAAGCCTCAAGGATTATACAACTTTGGTAAGGGCAATAACTCATCTCCACCTTCTTGTCTACAATATAGACCTTGCCCTCCAAGATGAATGCTTAGAGCTTTTAAGCAGGAGAATTAAAACTCTGACTGTGCATAAAATGGAAATGTTGGAAATAGGAGTTAAATTTCAAAGCCTCAGCTCACTATCTCTAACCGTAATGGAGGAACTAAGGTTGACAGCGGGTCCTGCAGCTAATCTCTTTCAAACACTCTCGAACTTGCATCTATTTCGTTGTCTAAAAGTACAAGATTTTACATGGACTGCACAAGTCCCAAGCCTCAAGGTCCTAAAGGTGGAAAGTTGTGAAAATTTATCTATGCTTCTCTCTTCAAATGAAATGCCTCCTCATTCTACATTGACAGCTTTTCCATGTCTAAAAGAGTTGACTATAACTCATTGCGAGTCCTTGACGCTCATCTCTCATGAGCCATTGCGCTTTCCTTCCCTGCAAATCCTTCAAATCAGATATTGTGAACAACTGAAGAAACTTCCATTTAATTATCGTAGTGCAGACAAGCTAGTGAAGATTCAAGGTTCGTATGAATGGTGGAATGAGTTAGAGTGGGATGATGAGGACCTCAAGGATAGATTCCTTCCTCACTTCTTTCCATCCTCGTAATTGTCCTGCCAATCTTAGGCAGGAAGTCTGAAGAGCTACCTATCTTAACAAGAAGGTACGAACTTTACAAGTTTCGGTGCATCATTTGACTTTGTGCTTTATTCCGGTTCATGTGTGTTCTTGTGCTTATTATTTGCTGGTTATGGAACTCTTTCTTTTCTTTTTTCGAGGGCATGCGATTAGCTTTCAACTTATGCAAATGATCAGAATTTTATTTATTTTTCAAATTTTGAGCTATATATGTACGCTTGTCATCGTTTTGTTTGTGAGGCATTATCTTTAAATTTGAATATTCGTGAGTTGTGGTTTCTAGCTTTGATTTGATGTAAAGTATTTTATGTTGCACGTCGTTGCTAGCTTGTAATCTGGCACAATTGTATCAAAGTTTGAATTTGTACGTTCTTCGTATGATGGTAAACGATAGCTGAATGTAGCCACAAACTAAGGTATTTAATCAACCACGAAGGTCTTCCACTCCTCCCTACAGCATGCACAATTAATCATTCAATTTTATTATGGAAATTCCATTACCAGGATTTCTTTTTTTGATAGAAGTTATTGAACGTCATCGTTCACAAGCACAGGTCGTTTTTTCAGTTACTTTCTCGGTAGGGTGCAGATTGGCACCCAACTCAGGTGCATAGCAGGTTCCATTTAAGCTTCCACACCTACAAATTTTCTTTTTGTTCTTCTGAGAAACCTTTTGCCGATATATTTATGGATTTTTTACAATAATTAAATATTTATTTTATTTAAATTCAATAAAATTGTAGGGGACGCTGCCTAACCTATCAAGTACATCCAAAATATGGAGAGTGCATCATGACTTGGTTTCTAATATAAGGAGAAAAGTGTGAGATATCGATTAGTATCCCACCAGTAAAAAAATTAGAGCCCAACGGTTCTACGGTGTCAAAGATGCTTGCAAATGAGTGTGTGGGATCATTGAAGAATTAGACAAGGGAAGTAGACCCCTGTATTCTCTGAGGCAATCCATAGGTAGCCTCCATAGTCATAAGCTCATGCCTACTTTCTTTCACACATCCACAATTGCACAAAGCAACTCCATTAGCTTTTCCATAAACAAAAAGCAAGAAGTCAATAGACAATTCAAAATGAAAGTTTTGATGACTTGAGCCCTTAAGCTTCGAAGGAAGTGGATCTTGAGATAGCTGAGTTGAGCTAACCAAGAAAAGTGTAAGAGGAGAAAAGAGATGAGTGGAAATAAGTTGTGAGGCAACACATTCGCCAGCTCTGTTACTGATATTTATAAATGCCATGGGGTTGTCATACAAGGGACCACAACTACGACAACGACTATAAAGGCAATTGTCATACAAAGAACAACAACTCAAGTAACCATCATACAATGAATTAATAAAAAAGGAAATAATAAATAAGGAAGACTGTAGGGGCTAACACTCCCCCTCAAGCTGGAGCATGGATGTCAATCATGCTTAACTTGGAACAACAAATATTAAATGAAGTCGAGGTAGTATCTTGGTGAAGATATCCGTTGTCTGGTCATCTAAGGAGACATGAGTTGTGTAAATGAGGCCTCTCAGGATCAAGTCACGTGTGTAGTGACAGTCTACCTCCACATGCTTGGTCCTCTCGTAAAACATAAGGTTGTTTGCAATGTAGGTCACCACTTTGTTATCACATCTCATCTCCATAGGCATGTCAAGTGATACATGTAAGTCTGCTAGGAGAGACCTCACCCACTTCATCTCTAAGGCAATGTATGCCATGGCCTTGTACTCTGACTCTGCACTAGACCTGGAGACAATAGCCTGCTTTTTGCTCTAACAAGTCACAAGATTTCCTCCCACATAAGTGTAAAAACTTGTATTAGACTTCTTGTCTACCAAGCACGCAGCATAATCAACATCACTATAGGCGACCACACTCAAATGAGGTCCCTTTGCTAAAGAAAAGTCCCCTACCTGGTGCTTCTTCAAGTACCTCAGCACCATTATTGTAGCATCCCAGTACTGCTTGGTAGGTTTGTTCATGAACTGACTAAGCTTTCCTACTGCAAGGGGAATGTCTAGCTAGCCTAGTAATTGTCAGGTACAGGAGCTTGCCCACTAGCCCCTTATACTACCTACTATCAACTGCCTCTGCTTTCTCATCATACATATGAATTTTAGGATCTATGGGAATATTAGTTGGCTTTTCTTCCATCATCCCAGTTTCTTATAACAAGTCAAGAGCATACTTCCTCTAAGTGAGTACTACACCCTTCCTACTGCGAGCTATCTCTATCACAAGAAAATGCCTCAATGGTTTGAGATCCTTCATAACAAAACTTCTTGCTAGGCATTCTTGACTTTTGCAATACCAACACTGTCATCCCCAGTAATGATCAAGTCATCAATATAAACTAGGAGTGCAACCACTCCTCCCCCTGTCTTCCTGACAAACAGGGAGTGATCTAATGAGGACCTCTTGAAGCCAATGGCCTCCAGCACCTCAAACAACTTCTGAACCATGCCCTGGGGCTCTGCTTCCAACCAAAAATTATCTTCCGCAATCTACATACTTAGAACACTCCCCTTAAACTTTATAGCCAAGAGGCTGCTACATATAAACCTCTTCCTGTAAGTCATCATACAGGAAAGCATTCTTGACATCAAGTCGATGTAGAGGCCAATCCCTTGTACTGCAACTGATATCAAAATCCAAATAATAGGAAGACGTGCGAATGGGGAGAATGTGTCAAAAAAGTCCATGCCATAAGTTTGCGTGAACCCCTTTACCACAAGATGGACCTTATATCTGGAAACAAACCTGTCTGGGTTGTACTTGATGGTAAGCATCCATCTACAACCTACAACTATTGCTCCATCAGGTAGCTCTGCAAGCTCTCATGTACCGCGTGTCCGGAGAGTTGCCATCTTATCCTCCATGGCCGATCACCACTTTGGATCAAGCATGACTTACTGGTATAATAGAGGGATGTGTGTAGTAGACAACGCATTGCAAAACTTGGCAAATGTATTCCCCAAAAACTCTGTAAAGACAGCACTAGAGATGAGATGTCTGGGTGGACCACAACTGCATGAAGCCTTTCGAATGGCAATAGAAGGTCAATATCATCTAGCACTATATCCAGATCAAGTATTGTATCTATAGGTTGTGTATTTTCTGAATGCCCTGAAGTGTTGGGAGATACCTCCTATGCATCCTGAATTGGAAAGGAGTTGGTACAGAGGAAGAAAAGCCCTACCTATAAATAACCGGAAGTTTGTAGGTCACCGAAGGGTTGAAAAACCTCTCAGGCTCATTAGAAGGAGGCACAGGCTCTGTGATCGAAATGGCCTCCAATGGAGTAGGAGGAATAGGTGCCTCCATAGCCTCGATAGCTCCAGAGGAAAGACACCACCCAGCTGCAGAAAAGCACAGGACAGACTCATGAAATGTAATATCAACACTAACATAATGCTACTTCCCAACCGAGTCATAACACCTATATCTCTTCTGCGTCTTCGAATATCCAAGAAAGATACACTTGACTACATGCGGAGCTAGCTTGTCCCTACTTGGACCATGAAGGTGTACAAATGCAACAAAACCAAAGATCTTAGGTGCTACCCCAAAAAGCTCGCTATCAAGGAAAAGAATAGAATAGGAAACCTCCTCATCAAGAACCGTAGAGGGTATCCTATTAATTAGGTAACATGTTGTTAGTACTACATCACCCAATACCTATCTAGTACACCATTATGCATTAGCAATGTCCTAGCAACATCTAGGATGTGTCGGTGCTTCCTCTTTGCCACACCATTTTGCTACGATGTGTGAAAACATGTTGTTTGATGGATGATCTTGCATTCCCTATAGAGGGTCCACAATGAGTTAGTGCAGAACTCCATAGCATTGCCTAGGGATGCAAACGGGTCTGGTTCGAGTCGGGTTTGGCTAAACCAATACCTATACCCATTTACAAAATCCATATCCATACCCTACCCATTTACCAATCGGGTACAAAAATTCAAACTCATACTCATACCTATCTACCCATCGGGTACCCATTTGCTCATCGGATACCCATTGATAAATTGATCTTACAATCAAATTGTGTCAAAGTAGAGCCAAAGAAGAGGAAAAATCTATAACACAATTCATTAATTATTTATTTTTAGCAAGCTCTCAACATAGGAGCTCAGGTTACTATAATTTTATTGATCTCCACTAAAATTTTTACAAAAAGAGCTTTTCAAGAGGAATACATCAAAAATAAAAATACAAAAAATATAAAGAAAGACTAAATACAAGTACCTTTCAAACAAAAAATCCCTATCTCCAAAATAAATGTTTAATTAAAACTTCAGAAACATTCCCAACCTTCAAAATCATGGAGAAAATTATGAAGATTAAGGTAGGGGAATGAGGGACTTAGGGTGGGACTGATATAAATCTCAACTAAATGGGATTTTATTCAGGTATTTAGGTGGGGTAATCGGGTATAGATTCATACTCATAGCCATTCCCAAACCCGATTAGGTTTTTTAGATAAAACCCGTACCCAAACCCGATCGGGTTCTAGTCGGGCTTTACCCATTCTTTTCAGGTCAGGTTCGAGTCGGGCTTACCAAAACTTGCATCCCTAGCATTTCCTAATCAAATAATTTTCACTTTAGCCTCAAACTGATTACTAATCTTAGCTAGGAACGCACAAATTATAACTCCTACTTCATATTGTTCTTTAATAGAAAAACCCATGTGAGGCAAGAGAAATCATCAACAACTACTAAGTAAAACATGTGACCCATACGGTCCATTGTTCAGCTTGGCCCCCAGATATCCAATATGAAGTAGTTGGAATAGAGCATCAAAGTTCCGATGCTGGCTTCATAGAAAAGTACTTTGATGTTTTCCGGGTTGGCATGCTTTGCACTAAAACATAGCTATCAAAGAAATCTATGGTAGTACCCGTCAGAGTTTGGACAATGGGAGATGACCAAATTGAAGATGCCACAGGTAACTAGACGTACTCCCTGAAGAAAGAGAGGCATGACCAGCATAAGAGTATTGAAGAAGACGATAGACATCACCTTCTTCTCGACCACATCCAATAGTGTGTTCTGTCAAGACATCTTCAAATGTAAGTGACACTACATCAAACACCACCTTGCAGTTCAACTCCTTTGTTATCCTACTGACAGAAAGCAGACTCAGGGGAAAATCCATTGCGAGAAGTACATTAGCTAACTTCATTTGAGGAGTCACATGAATGTCCCCCTAACTAACAATAAGAGAACGTCGTCCATCTGGTACCTATATCATCCTTCCAAGTGCAACTAGTCTAAGTGTAGAAAATTGTTCTACATCACCACAAATGTGTCTTGATGCCCTCGAGCCTACAATTTAATCAACTTCCTTTGCCTGAGACTGACATGCAATACTTCTCTGGGATCTATCATGCTAGCAAAGACTCTGAAGCATCTCGTACTCTCTCCTGGAAATTGTCACCGTCTCTCTTAGCTTTGTCTGAAGAGAAAGTTCTTTATCATGACTTTCCTCAGTCATCAAACACATATGTGACCATCGGGCCAACTTGGTCTTATCCAACTCCGTCATGGGACCAAAAATGAGGCTCTCACATGCCCTTGTCTTAGTCATAGGCTCTGATGTCATCTTGGAAGAACTTGAAGACTCCATCTATTCTTCAACTAGAGCCAATCCAAGATAAAACCTATAGAAGAGGAAGAAATCACATCATCAAAACATAAATCAAACAAGTTATTTTGGTGCCCAAATGCACCGAATCAGATCACTAGTGTGAAGAGAGGACCCCTCCCCTCCTCCCTTCCTAAGAGGAAGGAGAAGAAGGAGACAACACTGGAGGTTCCACCGGCCGACCTTAAGACCGGTAGCGGCTGCTGCGATGCAAGGAGAGCCTCCTTCCCTTCCTAGGGTTTCATTTTCTTTTTTGGTGGAGAAAAAAAAAGGTATGGGAATCAATGAAGGTACCCGAATTTGGCCTAAGACCATGCTCTGATGCCAAGTTAAAAGAAATGGGTAAGTTGGTTTATTCCATTGTCCAACCTCTCAATATATAGAGGTGGAGTAAAGTGCTCCACAAGACAAAGGGAGACAAATAAGGCGACTGCTATAAAGGCTACTGCCATACAAGAGACCACAACTAAGACAACTACTATAAAGGCAACTACCATACAAGGGACCACAACTAAGGTAACCATCATATAAGGAAACAATAAAAAAAAGGAAATAATAAATAAGGAAGATCGTAGGGGCTAACACTAACCATCAACTATGAACACCACAACTTTACAAATGTTGAATTCACTCAACGACAACTAGCATTCCCCTTCAAACTGAAGGGTGGTAGACCTGAGGTTTGCTTCTGAGTGGCTGAAAAAGATCAGCTAACGAAGGCTTTGTAAGTAAATTAGCAATCTGCTATTTGTTGAAATAAATGACTCGAAGATCTACTTTGGATAAAAGCTCATGTACAAGATGGTCAAAATGGTAGCCGATCTCTACATGCTTAGTATAAGTGTGAAAGGTAGGATTTAAAGTCATATAGGTAGATCCTTTGTTGTTACACCAAAGAATCAGTGAAGGTAATTGAAACCCATGAGCAAGGACTTTATCTAGATTGATTCTATTGTTATGTCAACAATGACTTGATACTTTACTTCGGTGGATGAATGAGCAACACTTTGTTGCTTTTTGAATGCCCAGAAATGGGATTTTGGCCAAGAAATTCCACAGATCCAACTATTAACCATCTATCAGCCACACAACTGGCCAAATCAACATCTGAGAAGGTTGTGTTAGCTTAAATTGAGCAACTAAACAATATTGCAGAATATAGCTGAGTGTTCCTTTGTCATAGCAAAGTAAATGTTTGAGAGACTCATAATGAATGACTATGGGTTTATGCATAAATTACGACAATCAAAGGTTGCCTAAAATTCTTCAATACATTGTTGCATGAGAGAACAAATCTAAAGTTGTTGAGTACAAAATTGAGGGAGCATGAGCAGCCATAGGTGTCTTTAATGGTTTCAAACTATCAAATTGATACTTTACTAGGAGATTAGCAAGATATTTCTGCTAAAAGATGTGAAGTCCATCCTTTGTGCATGAAAATTCAAAATAATTGGGAAAACCAAGCTCTTGTACAAGAAATTCCTCCTTTAGAGCATAATAATTGCAACTGAGGAGCTTTGGCTAAACTAATTAACAAGATATCATCCCCATAGATCAGTAAGAACATCAAATGTGTTAGGATCAAAAATAGAGTGCCACGTGGACTGTCCACATGGCAGTCAAGGTCGTCGGCTGTCAGCAGATAGGGTGGCTGGCTAGTAGTCTTTTGGTTGAGTCAAAAAGAGTTTTGTTGTCATTGTTTAGAAATTTGTTTTATTAGTTTTGGTCTAGAGTTGGTCTTTTCTGTTATTAGGAGTTTGTTTCCTAGTATGTAGGGATTAGTTCTCTCTAGAAAAGAGACTTCCCTTTATTTTTTTTTCTTGTGCTCTAAATCACTTCTTCCAATTATTAGTTCCTCTCCTCTCTCTCTTTCTCTCTCTCTATTTTCCTCCACATAACTGGCCACCACAAGAGGGTGACCGGCCCTTCATCTAATGGCTACCAAACTAGAACAATCAACCCCTCCATCTAGCGGCTACAAAGCCTGAACAACCGGCCTGTTCATTCGATCCAGCCAGTCTACCCAAGCCGATCCATCAACCTCTACCTTCTCCTCCCTACCGACTATACTACCGAGCATAAAGGAGGCCATTTGCCTCTACAGTAGAAGCCCCTGCTGATCCGTGCAATCCCTAATCATGCCAAAACTCTACAAAATGGTTCTTAGGTTTCCTAATATAAAGGGAAGTAACCATTCTTGGAACCCTCAAAACCTTTTGGTTGTAAGAATGATGCCAAGCATTTAAACCATTCTTGCTTAAGCCCATACAAAGATTCATGCAATTTACATACATTATTAAGTAAGTCTGGATGACTAAATCCCTAAGGTTCAACCACGTTCACCTCCTCACCTAGCAACCCATGCAAGAAAGCATTATGTATATCCAATTGCATAATAGACCATTGATGCATCAAAGCTAGAGTTAGAAATAATTTTACAGTTGTTGGCTTTACCACAAGACTAAAGGTCTCATAACAGTCCAATCATTCCACATGATGAAATCCCTTGACTACTAATCTAACTTTATATTGGTCAATGAAACCTTCTTGTGTCCATTTTGTTATAGGTCTATTTTCAATGTTGTCTTTGGCTATTTTTATTTTCTTAGTGAACTTACTTGAAATTTCTCCATTCCTCCTTTCTATATAAGAGGGACTAGGGTTTCTTTTCAAATTATGACATCACATTTCCTTTCATAGGATATCAAAGCAATGATCCTAGATTGGCATTCCAATATGTCACTAAATACCACCAAAATGTATCAACCCTCGTTTTAGAGAATCCCTTGCTATTTGTGCATTGGATTTCACGCTAGAGATCTCAACACACGTCCAACCCTTTCCCCCTCCCCACCAGGCCATGACTACCAGAAACCAGCACCATTACACAACTGGTAGCAGCCAATGTCGCCCAACCGACAGTAGCTTGTTGTTGCTGAGTGACCTTACACTATCGCAAGCCCTAGTGCCACACGACTAGACCTAGCATGTGAGTAGCGACACATGCACGATGCTCCGATGAGTACATGATGCCTACCAATTCTAACTACCCCTCCCATGTACTAATCTATATTCCATGTGATTATGTCCCTTGTACTGCCATTGCTACTACTTGGAATCATCTTCCACCACCTGCCTCCTTGCTTTCCTATAGTTATTTTCACCATAGTTATTCTCTCTACCCACTACTACTTTGGATGAATCCCTTCTCTTCAGTCACATGAGGATGCATCTAGTACCTATGCTGCTTGCATTGCTTTCTAATGTACACATGCATTTGATGTCTATCATTCATGAACAATGGGTAATAGATTCAAGTGCCTCTATGCACCTCACTAGGGATGTTGATTGCCTACGCGAGACTAGGGCTGCCAAATGAGTCACTCTGATGAAAGTGGCTAATGGCACCAATTCTCCAATAACCACAGTTGGTGACATTCAGTTCTCTTTACGATCACAATTGATAGTGGTTTGTTGTACGCCAGAGTTTCCCATAAGTCTCCTATCAGTTAGCATACCATGCAAGGATATGAAGTGTCGTGTTATATTTGATATGTGTCACTACTATTTTCAAGATAAGAAGACCAATCATTTTATTGGTGGTGAATATGAGAAAAGTAGTCTTTATTATCTTAACATACCATCCCACTTTGTTAAAGCTATCTCTATCTCTACTAACCCTCTGCTTTGGCATTGTCACCTTCATCACCCTTCCTTTGGGAATATGTGCCAAATGTTTCCAAAGTTTCCTACCTCTACCAGATTTGACTGTAAGACTTGTCAACCAGTCACGCACCATTGCTCTACCTTTTCTCATTAAGTGAAGTCATGGAGAGCATCCCTGTTTCATTTGATAAGCTGTAATGTCTGGGAGCCCTCTCATGTGGGCAATACGAAAGGTCACAAATACCTTGTATTTGTGGATGATTACAATCGATCCACATAGGTCTTCCTTTTAAAGGATCGGTTAGAGATCCTTCATTTAATAAGAAGCTTCTTCGCAAAGGTGCAAAATGTTTACTCCTTACCCATTCAAATCTTTCACACTGACAATGCTTTGGAGTTCATGCAGAAGAAGCTACCGTCCTTTTTCATCACCAATGGCACCTTACATCAAACATCATGCGCATGTACCTCTCAACAGAATGGCATTGTTGAGAGGAAATTGAAACACATCCTGGATATTACACGGATGCTTCTTGTCCTCATGAAGCTACCAAAGCAGTTCTGAAGAGATGCTATACCCACTGCGATCTATTTGATCAATTAAGTCCCGACTTCAATTCTACATGGAGAGAACCCCTTCCAGCTATTATATCATGATGCTGATCATCCTTTTTTCTTGCCACTATGAGTGTTTGGTTGTACTTCTTTTGTACATGCCTTTGAAAAGCAGGATAAGTTCTCTCCACGTGTAGTAAAATGCATCTTTCTTGACGATTCACGCACTTAGAAGGGATGGTGCTATGATCCAAGCAATCATCAATACATTGTTTTGGCAGATGCTACCCTTTTCAAGAAGGTTTCATTCTTCTCTAAAGAAGGAACCAGTATCTAACTTGTATCTCGTCAGTTGTAGATGTATCACAGACGAGATCAGGATCAGTGTTAAAGTGAATTCGTCGTTATTTAAGAAATGCGTCGTAGTATAGGACAAATACGCTCAAACAAATAAATTTATAACTTAGAATCAAGAAATGAAATCCGAGATCGAATACAGGGAGCAAGTGTTGCAATTAATCTCAAAGATCACAATAAAATCACAAATGTAAGCAATTTATAATGAGAATTTCATGCGAGAATGATATTTATAAGAGAATCGGTAGCAATGTGCAAAAAGAATGGGGTAAAATGGTGATTTAAATCACCAATTACCTTTTTACAATTATACCAAATAAATACACAATATCAACCAATTAATTCCACACAATGTAAGTAAGCAATAAGTCCACAGTGCTGGCTGTCAGAGATATCAGATGTCGGGTGCTCAAGGTAGACGACTTAAATGTCTCCCTGCTACAGTTCCTTCAAGAGGCTCAAGGGCCTCGTTCCTTCTTTCTTCAAGAGCCTCAGCAGAGAGGCTTCCCTTCTTCTTGAGCAACAGGAGAGGAACTCACAGTAGCGTCACAACAGAGGCAAAGGCCTCTCAGCAGTCAAGTGTTAGAGAGTAAGGGAGCGAGGCAAAAACCCCCCTCTCTCTTTTTCCTTTGTTCTCTTCTTTCTCTTCAGAAACCCAACCGTAGTCGGGTAAACGGATCCAGAATCGAGTGTAGGCCCGCAGGCATGATCGCAGGCAAGTAGTTGGGCTAGGCGGGTATGCAGGTAGGGTGCGTGTGGAGGGATCCGACCCCTCGTGTACTGGGCAAGGAGTCAGATTCATAAAATCAACTTTTGTGGCGCAAATCATTACCAATCCCACAATGTGGGACTATCTGTCCCTTGTTCTTTGTGTGAGGTAGCAATAGGAGGTGAAGTTTGTGATTGCAGTCGATGGAGAGGGTAACTCCTTCAATTGGAGACCTGGGCACGCTTTTGGAAGAATTCCACGTGACCTGGAGGTGGAACCTAAAGCGGATGTGGACGGAGGATTGAAGGCGAAGTCGGAGAAAGTGTCGCGACGGCGGAACTCCGGTGGACTACCTGAAAACACAAGAACGGCCTCGCGACCAAGTCAAATATGCTCAGAAGCTTCGCGCGAATGCAGTGAAAGTGATGGTGGCAGTGGCGTGCTGTGAAGGTCGTCGTAAGTGGTTGGTGGAGGCGAAATATGAAGGCGGAGGTGGTTGTGTTCCGTGGAGGGATAGAGTGAGCAATTCCCTCAATTTCTTGAGGGGTTTTACTCGCGTGGACTTGGCGATGCTGTAGGGACCAATGGCGGCTGATTTGGTGGAGTGTAGCAATCGTGCGAGCTCGCCAGAGGTACGTCGGTGAGGTGGAAGATGAAGTCGAAGCGAGCGCAACGGTGATCGGAGTCGAAGTTTGGAGGTGGGAACGGCGACGACGGAGCGTTAGTCAGCACCTCGCTGGTATGGCGAGGTGAGGAAAGACGATGGGAGTTGGAACCGACCGCCTATGGTATGTGGTGGCCGGCAAAGAGGCCGAAGGTAGGAGGGTCATCGGAGTCAAGCTTGGAGCGAGTCGGAGGTAGGAAAAGAAGAGGGATTTTGGCTTAAAAAGCTTGCTAAGGAGGTAAGGCAGGCGAGGAGGATCATATATAGGTCATTAGACGAGCTTCTAAGCTTAGAAACCAACCTTGAAAGCTCAGAAATCAGGGGCTTAGGTTAACGGATTTTCAAGAGTTCGCATGAACTCTTGGGCGAATTAAGAAGGCCATGAAGGAGCTCAAATGGAAGGGGATCTCCTCACGAGTCTCCCTTCAAATTTTGGAAGGATTTCTCTAAGAAATCATGAAGGAATCTTTGATTGAAGCTCAGCGTCTTTGGGTTCACACGGCCATGGCAACAGGGACCTGAATGCAAAGAATGAAGATAAATCTAGGGGGCATTTCGCAAAGTTTTCGAAACATAGACAAAAAAGAGAGAAAACAAGTCTGAGAGGACCAAAATGCAAACTAGGTCAAGATAGACTTTAATTGGGCCCAAATTTTAGTAAAAACCTAATTTGGACACCAGGAATCTGATGGTGAAGTTAGATTTTGATTTTGACCAAGTTTGATTAGGCAATTTGCGTAGAAACCTAAATTAAGGCAATTGTCCATCTGAGACTCTGTTTTATATCAAAATGGGTTCATATGGTCAAATCAAGGATACCAAACCTTATGAAATATTTTTCTATGATTTTTAGAAGGTTTAGATGAATTTTATTCTGACCAGAACTTCAGCTAATTAAGTGGGTCTGAAATTTTGGTTTCGGATGTCCATTAATTCTTAAAATACGCGAAAACCTGTCTCTATCTGCATTGACCCTCTTATTAGACATTAATGACCATTTGACTTTTAATTAACCCCTGGAATTCCCTGTGATTATTCTGTACTTATGAAATACAGTTAAAATTGCAGAAATAACATTAGTTTCTTATCTTCTTCTCAAAGCAGAACATTATGCATATATGACCCTCTGATGGTTATGTATGAGCTTTTATCAATCTAATTAGACCAAATTGAGCTAGTTATGGCTCATGATGGTATTCCCATCAATCAATCTCTCCTTCCACTACCTACTATGCCTGTCTCACCACCAAAGAATAGTTTCACCAGGGCACCACAGGCACAGAGTCACAGTAATGACAATAAACCGATTGATTTAAGAAAGTTTGTCTGCTCTCGCACGTTGCACCCTATCTCTCACTATACCTCTATTGTGCATCTAGACCCTCCTTTATAGTAGTTCTCCCATGCCTTATTCAATATTATAGTGCCATATGACTACTCGAAGGCCTCTCAAGATCCACAGTGGAAAGGCACCATGAATGCAAAGATAATGGTACTTACTACTCAAGGCACATGGGAACTTGTGCCCTACCCTCTTAGGCCTAAGTTTGTTGACTACAAATGGGTATACACCATGAAGTATCTTGCAAATGACACCAGTGACAGGTTCAAAGCCAAGCTAATGGCCAATGGATTCACACAAATGTTTGGCATGGATTATGTTGAGGCATTCTTTCTAGTGGCACATATGTCATATATATGGATTACCTCTCCATTGGAAGTCAACAAGAACTGAACTTTGGTCCAGCTAGACATCAAGAATGCCTTCCTCTATGAAGACTTGACTAAGGAGGTGCATATGTGACAACCCTTTGGTTATGAGGTTGAGGGGGAGCACGTATGCAGATTGAAGAAGGTTATATATAAGCTCAAGTAGAGCCCTTAAACCTTGTTCAATAGGTTTACGAAGCTCACAAAGATTGGTTTTGAAAGATCAACATCTAACCACTCCATTTTTATCAGGAAGGCTACCATTAAGTAGTCATCTATGATCTTGAAAAGAGATGACAATGTTGGTATTTAGGAGGCAAAGGCCTTTGTCACCAAAGATGTGGGGGAGCTGCAATATTTTCAGGGAATAAAGGCAATCAAACAAGAGCATGGCCTGACACTTTCTTAATAGAAGTATGTCCTGAAGATTCTTGAGGATGCAAGACTTCTAGGCACCAAACCCTTTGCTGTCCACATTAAGCAGAGAGGGAATGTAGAGAGACTAACAATCCACCCTTTGAAGATATTCAAAGATACAGGAGTACCATAAGCAAATTGCTATACCTCATTATCACATGCCTAGATATTAGTTTTATAGTTAATAGGGTCAATCAGTTTATGAACAAACCACACTACAATCATTGGCATGATTTTTTATCTCATCCTAAAGTATTTAAAGGGTACCCCTGAAAAGGGACACTACTATAGAGACAACATACACCTTGACATATGTTCCTATTCTAATACAAATTATGCAGCATCTGTTGAAAATAGAAAGTCCACTACTAGCTATGCTATATTTTTGGGAGACAATCTTGTTTCGTGGCACAATAAGAAGCAAATAGTTGTTGCTCCTTCCAATGCTAAGGCCGAGTACAAAGTGATGACTCATATTGCCTATTAGGTGATGTGGATCATCTCTTTCCTAGCAGATCTCAATATCCACATACAAATTCTAGTTCCCATGTTTTGTGACAAGTCCTCTACCTATATTATCTTAAATCCTATCTTTCATGAGAGGAGAAAGAATATTGAGATAGATTGCCACTTTATACAGAATACAGTCATGGAAAGGAAGATTGTTACTCCACATGTATCATCTGAGCTCTAGATTGCTAGCATCCTCATGAAGACATGGACAAAGAAGAAACATTTGTTCTTATAAAATAATTTAGACTTAATGAATATCTATGCTCCAACTTGAAGGGGAGTAGTAGAGTTCTATTTTCATGTTATCTTTTGCTATTTTTATTTTCTTGGAGGATTTGCTTGTAATTTTTCTGTTCCTCCTTTCTACATAAAAGAGGTTATGGTTTCTTTTTGAGTTATGACATCACATTTCCTTTCACACTTTTAATTTTGAAAGCCCATTTATTACCAAGAAGATTCATAGATGGTTTGTATAGCATAAGAGACCATGTCTTATTTCTTTGTAAGGTAGTAAATTCTTCATTCATGGCTTGAACCTAGTGTTTATTCTTGTTAACCTGGGTATAAGAGGTTGGTTCTTATTGTTCATAGAGCATATGAAGATGATTTGGCAATGAATGAATTGAAGTTGTATAAACTTTCTTCTTAATTATGCCATTTATGGACCTCATAACCATGTAATGTGATCTTGTGCTTGATGGTTGTACATTAGGTAGTGACTAAGACTTGCTACTACTCAGGCACCTGTCGTAAGGTTGATTCAAGTGCTAAACGTAGTTGTGGTAAATCAGAAGTAGAGGAAACAGAATGCCATTGATCTGAAACATGTGATGCAAGTCCACGGATAGAAGAAATCCCCTCAAGTGTCTGACCTCAAGAGATAGTTAAGTCATATTGTGATGGATACATATTTGAAGGAACTGGAAGTAAAGTTGTTTTAGTTGGTACTGTCTTTGAGTTGGTTGTATGAGAATACATCGATTGGAAGGGAAATTGAGACTCATCGAACACAGCATTGTGTGCAACCATGACCTTTCTAGTAGTAGAATTCAAGCACTGCTAAGCTTCATGAGATTGAATGTAGCTGTTAGGACGTAGAGAAGAATGCCGCATGGACACTAGCACAGGATAGGCAGACCAACAACAATAGCAGTAGGATCAGAGCCGCCAGTTTTGAACTAGGGTTTAGGGCTATTTTGGGCTCCCTTAGGGAGCAAGTTGTCTAAATTTAGAATATTGTTTTTTGGTAAGTTTTGAGAGATTGATTCTTCCTATTTTAGAGAGAGTAATTTGAGGGATTAGTTGCTTAATGTAGGGATATGTGCTCTCTATAAAAAGAGTCTTCCCATACTTTATTTTCTTGAGGAAATAATAAAAACTCTTCCAACAATTAGCTCCTCTCCTCACTTAATTTCTCAACGTAGCAGTCGGCCAACAGGGAAGGTCTCTTGCAGACCATAAGCCACCCAGTAGGACTGATTCAGGTCTGAGCCAGTCTTTTCCAGCCACTACAGTAGCTTCCAGGGCCTAAATCGGCCCTTCTTCTCGATTGTAGATCGACTTGCACCCTGCAGGTGCAGACCGGCTTGCCCTCTGCCTGCAGCAACCAGGCCAGCATCTCCCTAGTCCACAGGACCAATTTCCCAAGTCCACCCTAACAGGTTGTTTTCCCTACGTACAGGAGTCTCCACGCTCTGCTTCCACGCTAATTCTTTATAATAGCCAACAAAAACATGAAGAGTAGTTGAGCAAGGTTGTAGTTTATGTCTATTGTATGGGTGAAATGGGGGGTAACAAGCATAGCCATAGGTTCTTAGCAACTTATAATTAAGATTGCGGTTGAACAGAAGTTGGAATGGAGATTTACAGTTGGTAATAGCTAATGGTAGCAGATTATTAAGAAATATTGCAATGGAAAAAGCCAAGAACCAGTATTTTAATGGCATAAAGCCATGATTCATCAAAGCCAATGCCAAAGCAATGAGATGGTGATTTTTTTTCTTTCTGCAGTATTGTTTTACTTAGGAGTATAGGGGGCTAAAAGTCAATGTAGAACCCCTATTAACATACTCACCTTGGAATTACACAATTACACTTAGTCATAATATCTAACATACTACTTGGTCAACAGCAGACAACAATGATGTTAATGCAAAGGTTGTCATGCATCACGTACACATCAGTACTAACACTTCACCTTCACTTTAGCCTCTTTGAGAGTAAAGTGCAAAGCAATGTAATGGTGGCTATGGCAGTGCGATCGAAGTTAGGTCTTTTGTTTGTTATAGTAATGTCGTTGTGGTACAGGTAAAATAGCTACGGTTTGTTGTCATTGCCACTATTACAATTTTACTCAGAAATATTTTTCTTTCGAAGTCGAACTCAGGGAGCTACTAGAATTCTAGAAGTACAATGCTTTTATTGCAAAAATAAGAGAGAGAGAGAGAGAGGTAGATTTTGTTTCTTGGCTTTTTCTTCTTCTCTTCTTTCTCTCTTTGCTTGTCTTCTTTTTCTCTTCTTTTATCTTCTTGATCTTCTTCAATTCTTCTTCTTTCTTTATCTTCTTTTCTTCTTTTCTTTTCTTCTTCTTCTTTCTTCCTTCTTTCTGCTTTCAGCTGCGGCACCTTTTCTTTTCTTTTTCTTCTTCTTTGCTTTGTCTGCAGAGCTTCATCCGTCGTCTGATTTCTCAATCAGACGGCTTAAGTGGCGTCTGCTATAGTGCTTCTTCTTCTTCCTTCTTCTCTCAGTCTTCTTCTTCTTCCTGCGGTCTTCTTCTTCTTCTTCCTTCTTCTCGCACCCTGTCCCTACACAAAGAGCAAAACCTACCCTGTCCCTCTACCCGCATGTCTCTCTCTCTTTGTAAAGCACTCACAGGACGCTCTCCCAGAGCCGCGAGTAATCGGGTCGGGTTTCGTGCCCGTGACCAGGCGCACCGGTGTGTGGGTGATGCACGAGGTGTGCTCAGATAGGGTCGGGTCGGATCCGCTGGATCCGCGTGATGAGCTCGTGGACCGGGTGGGTGAGTGGGCGTGGGACCTCACCCCAGTGCTTTCAGAGGCGACCAAGAAAAAGCACAAAATCAATTTATCGCGGCGCGGCGTTTCGAAATCCCACGATGTGGGACTATCCTCTGCGCTCTTTTCGCGCGCGCCCGCAGGACGATTCCACCTTGCTCTCTGCTCAGCTGCAGCCACTATCGGTGCCAACTGATGAGGCGGAAGTCTCCGCAAACTTCACCCCAACCTGCAGCACCTGGGATCCTGAAGTTGCAGGGCCTGGAGCTCACCTCGAAGCTGCTTCAGTCGTCGTTAATGGCGGCTGGGGTGGCGACCCTGTCAGACAGAAGCACGGCCTCTCGGCCTAATCAGACTAGCGGGGGACCTTCGCCGTGGCACGGCGAAGGTGGTGCGGGGTACAGCAGGTTGTGGGGCGGCCTAGGCATGCGTGCCTAGGTCGCCCTGTGACCGGAGGTATGGGTGTGTTCGGGGGAGCGATGAGTGGGTGTAGAGCGGCAGTGGGTGGGCGGAGGTTGTTCAGCATGATGAGGTGGAGGTTATGCGAGGGTCGGCAAGGCGTGTGGGGCGGCGGAGCAATGGGAGCGTCTCGCCGAAGGGTGGCCGGAGACGAAGAAGGTGACGATGGACAGGAGCGGTCAAGGGTTTAATCGAATGAAAGACAGTGAGGAAAAGAAACAGGGGAGATGGGGAGTAGTTCTGACCTAGTTACAGGGACGAAAGGGCCGGAGCAGGGCGGCAGTTGTATCGACTGTCTCCGGAGAAGAAGATACCCAGAGAGAGAGGGCGGCGGCGAGGAAGGGAGTGGGAGGGCGCACGCTGGGTACAGCACAACGCAGGAAGAGGGGGCGAAGGTGGCTCTGGTGCTGGTATTGCAGCAGAGCGACGAGACGGAGGAGGAGCCACCGGAGCTGGTGGGTTTCTGCCGGAGTGGGAAGAGAGGAAAAATGGGGGTTTTTCTCCGTCAGGACCGAGCTGCCCCCGTCGGCTGGGGACGGCGATCCTTATAAAGGCGAAGGCGGAGGGGTAGGCGCAGGGAGGCGACGTGCCTCCCTTGCCGGAGTATGGCCGAAGTTGCAACCCATACCTTCCGCACGTTCGCACGGAAGGTGTGGGCGATGGCAGAGGTCATGGTGGTGTCCCTGCGACAGCAGACGTCGCAGGGAACACCCGGTTCAACTGGTAGAGGGCCTCCCTCACCCTGCGCGGTGCCATGCTCCGCGCAAAGTCGCCGGAGCATGGCGCTGCTCAGAGAGTTGCAGGGGGGACCTAAGTACAAAGAATGACGAAGAACTTAGGGGCCAAAATGCGAGGGTTTCAAAAGTTGAGGGTCAAAAAGTAATAGATGAGGACCAAAATGCAAAGTCGGTCAAGAAGGTCTCTTCTTAGGCTCAAGTTTTTATGCATGACTAAATGGGACCTAAGGATTCTAATGGTGAATTTTATTTCTAGATCAGACCTTGTTTGACCGACCAATTTACGTAAAAACCTAAATTAAATCATTAATTAAGTATGGTTCTCAATGTAGGTCAAAATGGGTTCCCAAGGCCAAATTGAAGGTTATAAACCCTAGAGATTATTTTTCTATGAATTTTAGAGGGTTTAGTCGATTTTTACTTTACCTTGAACCTCATGAATTGGAGTGGGTTTGTTTTAGGGCTACAGAATGTCATTTAATTCCTTGGAGTTACTGTAGCCCTTGTTGGATCAAATCATCCCACTTTCCTTCTTATTAGGTTAGTTTGACCTATGTTTGGACCCTGAGTTACCCTATTTACTGATTGTGTTGGTGAAATTGCATTTTTACCCCTTATGACCTGTTTTCTTTACAAACTCAGAATTCTCTTAGTCAAGCCTTTCTATGAGTTATGTAGGAGCTTTTTCTTGCATATCTAGGTTAGATTGTGCCAGTTAGGGTTTATGATGATGTTCTCATCATACCTCCATGCCTAGCTTTTGCTAGTCCCTTAGCAAAAACTTAAGGTTTTAACCTTTGTTCTAGACCATGATGTTTTTAATAACTTCAGATAAGTGCTTTTTCATTTGAACTTAGATTAGGTTAGAATGCTGACCATAGGCCTAAAAGGTACTCTAGTACCAATCAAGATCCAGATCTGTTTAGCCTCAGCCTCAGTTTTTGACAAAGGTTTTTAAGGCCCACAAGAACTAACCTAAGGTCTATTGGACTTTGTGGTTAAAGCACCCGTGCTTGAAATGATTTTAGCCCTGGTTCAGTTTGCAGTGCGTTTTTTAAGAGAGAGATAGAAAATTTTTCTGTTTGGAGAGTTCTCTCTCTTTTTCTTTTTAATTCTAGCTTAGGATTGGATTTTCAACATGGTCTGTATCAGATTCCTTGCTCCCATCATCAATCCTCAAGGGTTCCTGGCAATTGATGCTTCAAGATAGCACCACCTATGGCAACCCCCGGAACCCTGGCTATTGAGATTTCGAGATAATTCCATCCATGGTGTTCCGTGGCCGAATCCAGACCCTGGTAATTGACACTTCGTGATAATGCCATCCATGGAATCTAAACCAGCAGAGTGCTTACATGCCCCCAGTAGGATATGTAAATATCCTAAGAGACAAGAACCGAGGAGATGATATTTTGTTACGCATCTTCGAGGGGATTTCCCGCCTCTCCGCGCTGGAAACTCGTCCAAATCAACTTGTGTCGATCGACCGCTCCTACTCTAGGTGTACTTTTCAGAATTTTGTGATGCTTCTGCGTGATTTTGATTTTAACGCTTATTAAACCAGGCTGTGTGTGAGGTTAGGGTGCTTAGGTTATTGAGTCCTGTAGACCAAAAGTTAGTTAATGAGGTCAAATACTCCCTAAGCCTTAGACCTAATACTTCAGCTTTTCATTTTCCTCAACCTCTTGAGGAATGTCTAGATCTTAATGGGTACTAAGAATCCATCCAAGAATGCCTAAAGTTTGCGTTCTTACTAATCTTACCATGCACTTTTCATTTTTTTTTTGAATGAGGTCTAGAACTTAGGTCATTTCCTTAATTTCTTACTAATGACTATCACTTTTTTCTTATATTTTTGTACTCCTTTTTCATTTTGTTTCTTTTCCTTCTCCCACAAAATTCCCTTTCTCCTCTTTTTTTTTTTTTTAATTTTTATGGTATTTTTGGCATATGTGATTTTTTTGTTTAAAACATTTTCTTGCAAGTTTTGCACTTTTGTACCCC